>CM060681.1:35357402-35993555 GCA_030686995.1 Artemisia argyi
TTCTGGCCAAGACCCAGTTAGAAACCGGTAAGACTCGGCTATTCTGGCTAAGCCCAGTTAGAACCAGGTAAGACTCGGTAAGACTAAGCTATTCTGGCCAATACCCAGTTAACACCAGGTAAGACTCGGCTATTCTGGCCAAGACCCAATTAGAACCAGGTAAAACTAGGCTATTCTGGCCAAGACCCAGTTAGAACCAGGTAAGACTCGGCTATTCTGGCCAAGACCCAGTTAGAAACAGGTAAGACTTGGCTATTCTGGTCAAGACCTAGTTAGAAACAGGTAAGACTCGGCTATTCTGGCCAAGACCCAGTTAGAACCAGGTAAGACTCGGCTATTCTAGCCAAGAACCAGTTAGAACCAGGTAAGACTCAGCTATTCTGGCCAAGACCCAGTTAGAACTAAGTAGACTCGGTAAGACTAGGCTATTCTGGCCAAGGCACAGTTAGAACCAGGTAATACTCGGCTATTCTGGCCAAGACCCAGTTCAACCTGGTAAGACTAAGCTATTCTGGCCAATACCCAGTTAGAACTAGGTAAGACTAGGCTATTCTGGCCAAGACCCAGTTAGAAACAGGTAAGACTCGACTATTCTGGCCAAGACACAGTTAGAAACAAGTAAGACTTGGCTATTTTGGCCAAGACCCTGTTAGAACCAGGTAATACTAGGCTATTCTAGCCAAGACCCAGTTAGAACCAGGTAAGACTCGGCTATTTTGGCAAAGACCCAATTCGAAACAGGTAAGACTCGGCGATTCTATCCAAGACCCAGTTAGAACCAGGTAAGACTCGGCTATTATGGCCAAGACCCTGTTAGAACCAGGTAAGATTCGGCTATTCTGGACAAGACCCAGTTAGAACCAGGTAAGACTCGGCTATTCTGGTCAAGACCCAGTTAGAAACATGTAAGACTAGGCTATTCTGGCCAAGACCCATTTAGAACCAGGTAATACTAGGCTATTCTAGCCAAGACCCAGTTAGAAACAGGTAAGATTCAGCTATTCTAGCCAATACCCAGTTAGAACTAGGTAAGACTCGGCTATTCTAGCCATGACCCAGTTAGAACCAGGTAAGACTAGGATATTATGGCCAAGACCCAGTATGAACCAGGTAAAACTAGGCTATTCTGGCCAAGACCCGGTTAGAACCAGGTAAGACTCGGCTATTCTGGCCAAGACCCAGTTAGAAACTGGTAAGACTCGGTTATTCTGGCCAAAACCCAGTTAGAACTAGGTAATACTCGGCTATTCATGCCAAGACCTAGTTAGAACCAGGTAAGACTCAGCTATTCTGACCAAGACCCAGTTAGAACCAGGTAAGACTCGGCTATTCTTGCCAAGACCCAGTTAGAACCAGGTAAGACTCGACTATTATGGCCAAGACCCAGTTAGAACCAGGTAAGACTCGGCAATTCTGGCCAAGACCCAGTTAGAAACTTGTAAGACTCGGCTATTATGGCCAAGACCCAGTTATAACCAGGTAAGACACGGCTATTCTGGCCAAGACCAAGTTAGAACCAGGTAATAGTAGGCTATTCTGGTCAAGACCCAGTTATAAACAGGTAAGACTCGGCTATTCTGGCCAAGACCAGTTAGAACCGGGTAAGATTCGGCTATTCTGGCCAAGACCCAGTTAGAACCAGGTAAGACTCAGCTATTCTGGCCAAGACCCAATTAGAACCAGGTAAGACTAGGCTATTCTGGCTAAGACTCGGTTAGAACCAGGTAAGACTCGGCTATTCTGGTCAAGACCTAGTTAGAACCAGGTAAGACTCGGCTATTTTGACCAAAACCCTTTTAGAACCATGTAAGACTCGGCTATTCTGGCCAAGACCCATTTAGAACCAGGTAAGACTTGGTAAGCCTAGGCTATTCTGGCCAAGACCTGGCTAGAACCAGGTAAGACTCGGCTATTCTGGCCAAGACCCAGTTAGAAACAGGTAAGAATCGGTTATTCTGGCCAAGACCCAGTTAGAACCAGACAATACTAGGCTATTCTGGCCAAGACCCAGTTAGAAACAGGTAAGACTCGGCTATTCTGGCCGAGACCCAGTTAGAACCAAGTAAGACTAGGCTATTCTAGCCAAGACCCAGGTAAGACTAGGCTATTCTGGCCAAGACCCTGTTAAAACTAGGTAAGACTCGGCTATTCTGGCCATGACCCAGTTAGAAACTGGTAAGACTCGGCTTTTCTAGCCAAGACCCAGTTAAAACCAAGTAAGACTCGGCTATTTTGGCCAAGACCTAGTTAGAACCAGGTAAGACTCGGCTATTCTGGCCAAGACCCAGTTAGAACCAGGTAAGTCTCGGCTATTTTGGCCAATTCCCAGTTAGAAACTAATAAGACTCGGCTATTCTGGCCAAGACCCAGTTAGAACCAGATAAGAGCCCACTTTAGGTGTAGTCAGTTAAAAGTTGCATATTATAAAATATACTAATAGCCAAAATGTAATGGGTTTAATAGTGAAATATTACGAGGCCCGTTATACATTATTTAGCCTTCTTATTAGTCCATTCTTAATGACTTACGCATTATTAAGGCCAAACAGTAACTTAGTGGCCCATGTGCTGTTTTCTGATTGGTCAAAGTGTGGTGCATGTTTCCCTATTCACACCCGTTTTCCCATAATAACCCCGTTATACAAACCACCCGTCATTAACTGAAAAAAAAATCTACCCTGCTCCCAGATCCTTCCAGATCTTCCCATTCTCCAAAAAAATCGTTCCCTTACTGAAACCTTCCCCACACACATCTTTCTGAAAAACTTCCAAAAAAAATGTCATTCATCTTTGCGATCTGATTAAAAGGTCCAGCAGAAGAAGGGATCATCAAGAAGAGGATTTTAAACTAACAAAGGTACAATATTTTATTTATTTTATTCTATTAATGTTTTTATGTTAAAACCTTTTTTTAATTGGATTATCTGCTTTTCTATAAGTACTTCTGGAAGTAGCTATGGGTTTTGCTTATTGAATTTAGCTTGCATTTTGGTAGGAAAAGAAGGGCAACCACATATTGCTTATGTGTTAAATGGTTAGTTTTCTATTGAATTATTTGTTTGATTTTGTGATTATTTACATGTGCTTGCTAAAAGGGTGGTTTTGTGATTATTTACAGGGCTGGTCTTCATTTTGTGATGTAAGTATCAACTTTAATTGATTTCGATGTACGGGTGTAATGTGAAGGTGTTGGTGGATGGCGTTTATGATGTTCAGGAGAAGGATAGTCATTAATTGATGATGATACTTTAGTACTACATAAAGTTAAGTTTTTTACTCTCCCCCCCCCCCCCCCTTCGTATCAGTTTGGAGAAACTTGAATAACTTTTTATGGTATTAATGAAACAAAGTAAATAATGTCTAGCAACAAACTTTAGCAGATTTTCCCTTTTACACACTTATAAGTTGAATGCACCTCTGACCATTATGAGTTCTCTTTATTGCAGGTTGTTATGAAAAGTTTTATGGCAAGCAACTCATGTCCGAGTGGTGATTCTTTAGCCGAGTGCGCAAAAATTGGTTTGATTACATGGAATAAAGACAAAAATGGTGTTTCAGCTCCTAAACATAAGCCACCAAGTGAAAGTGAAGGGTGGTGAGGAGGATTATATAGGTGATGTTGAATAAATAATAACAAGGTTATACCTTTGTAGCGTGATTGGTAGCAATGAATGGAGACTTTCACCAATGTATCGACTCACCAACAAAACCAAGTGATCAACGGAGATGACCTCTATGAATAGTCCACACTACACCTCACCGTATACCCCTTGGATGCTAGTCCTTAACCCATAACCTTGGAATTGCCTTTGAATAAGCAAGATTCAAAGGAAGAGATCAAGAAAAATAAAAACCCTAGATGGTGTTTTTGTTTTTGCGGTACAATTAAGGGGAGAGAGGGAGGAGATAATTGTGGTTAGTGGTTAATGAGATTAGGAGAATATATCTCTAATATCTTTGACCAAAATTCAAAACCAAATCCCCCTTTGAACCACCCTAATGGCCGGCCCCTCTATGGGCTCAAATGGGCCTCCCATTTGTTTTCCAAGTCCAATGGATTAAGTACATTACTTAGTCATTAGAAGCCCGATAGTGATCCCAAGTTACGTAAGCTTATTCACATGTCGTAAGTACAATAAACATGACATGAAAGAGGTACCTAAGTGTATATGTGTGTGACCCCATAGGCTCACATATGTCTAGCCATATAATTATTTATTATGACACGAGCATACTCCAACAGATTAGAAACGAAAGACAATGGCACTTGCCATTGCGATACCGGCTGTAGCTGAAGCAGAAGCAGTATTAAGGGGTCGTTTGTTTTACCTTATTGTCAATATCTTTCCAACCTGAAAACAATATTGAGAGGTCGTTTGTTTTACCATATTTTCCCGGCATATGAGCTTGCTTATTTGGTTTCTACACAATTAGTGTATAGTGTTTTGGTATAGCGAAACTTAAACGAGTTAGTTGATTATTTGAGTTAGAGTAAACTGATAATGCTTTCAACAATGTCAATTAACAAAATTTCCCCTTTCTTATACTAGATTGCTAATGTATTTTGGGTATCCGTATGACGTTTTGCATAAACAGATCAATATAGCTTTAGCAATTGTTTTATATCAGGGGCTGTGCAGGTAAATGCATGCATATCGTATCATAAATTGGGTTGGAAACTAAATTGCAGCAGGTATTAATAGAGCAACGAGTTCAGGTTCTCCCAGTCTTATGTGGCTTCCAAAATGAGTACATCGAGTTGTAGAAAATGCTAGCTTGAGAACATTGTTACTATCAATGCAGGTAAGTTCATATACTTTTCGTATTTGTAGTTCACTTTTAGATTCATGCTTACTTCAATATACAACATATTGCACGATTCTATTCAGTTGTAACCGAGGCCGTGAGGTTAGCAGGCTTACCAACATACACTAAAACAAATAGGAAAAAATTGTAAGTTTAAATTACAACTAAGTATGGTCTTATTCACGGGTTCAAGTTCAACTTCAAGCTTAAAAATTAAGTTTTCTCTTTCATTGAATCAAGATTTGGTTATGTTGTTTATTTTCTTTGATTCTGTATTTTCTAAACCATTATATTTAATCTAACATGTTTGTTAAACTATATTATTATATTATAGAAACCGATAGTTGATATCAATATTCAAATGGCTGTTGGGGATTGCTAATATTGGTTATTACTTCTTTGTACCATTTTACATCCAACATAAGGCCAAACAGGGAAAAGGCGGAGTAAGAAGAACCCATCCTTTTTTGTTTAAAAATAATTAATGAGTATCGCACGCTGTGAAATTTAAGTCTAATCTTCCTTCGCAACAAATATCTTTGCTTACGATATTTCAGAGAGGTAACAATGCACTTTTTACTTATTTTGATAGTGGATTTGTGTAACTTTTATTTTGATTGGCTCACTTCTCAATTTTTGGTGTGCAATTTGTGCAACTTTCACCCACTTTTTGTTAAACCATTAAGTGTGATTCTCAGGTGTGTATTGGAACGGCTTATGTTAAGGCTAACCTATTGAAAGGCGTACGACCGACACCAGGATAAGTTGTCGAAGAAGCAGCGTCCGCTTAATGTCCTTTTGGTTGTAGGGAGAAAAGGGTTTGGAAGTAGTTTTACAGGATCTTTCTGACCAGACATACGAGATCACTCTTCAAAGAGAAACAAATTCTTTCAATTTTATGCATTTCGAGGTATCCCTTACCCAACCATCTATTAAGTCCTCATATTATGAATATTATGCTGATTGATGAGGCGAAAAATAAACCATTTCTAGGGGGTCATTTAATACCGGATTTGAATTTATTTGATCAAATATTGCCCTAAATCGTTCCTTTTGTCATTTTAGGTACTTTTGGAGTGAATTCTGGAAAAGGAAGCATTTTGGACGTTTTTGGAGCATAAAAGTGAAGAAAACGACAAAGTCTTAATTTTCCTTGCTGGGAACAGTACTTGCCGGTGTCAAGAGTCTTTAAGTAACGGCGTCAAGAGTAACACAAGAGGTGGAAGTAGATAAAGTCCGTGACGATCCAGAAGAGTTTTACACTATGGACATGACGGCGTCACCATAGGCCATCATGGTCCAAATGTTAGTGACGGCCCAGAGTAATATTACACATTACGGCGTCAAAAGTGGATATAGGCAATCCGATTTCATTATGGGCGGCGAGTTGACGGCGTCAGAATTTCCTTCTTGACGACGTCACCCTGTAAAATCTATATATAGTTTTGCAATTTTCATTCATTAAAGAGGAACAAGTAGGGTATAACTTTGGAGAGAAACCCTAGCACGAATATTACAGCTTTTTCAAGGGTTTTTACCCTTTGAAACCTTTCATGTTCAATTGAGATAAGTACTCTTCAATTCATTCTATGTCTATGTGTTGTTTGAATATATCTTACACTTGTCTTGAATTTAACATGCTTGGCTAGATCTCTTGTGTGTTTGCTTAGATGTAGTGAAACCTAGATGTTAATTATGGGTTGATTGTTTGTTTATAGTTTTTACGGATGATTGTATTCGATGTTAGGCTTAAGAAAACTGGCAGACTTCCATTGGTGACATGCTTGAACGTCTTAAGAAACATGATCAGAGGTGTACTATGATTTTTGGTTGTATTTAATGCGTAGGAGAATTCTAATGTTCCCATGTTAGGAGCTTCTAACGGCTCGACATAGGAGTGAAGTAGGATCCTATAGAGTTAGGGAATATTGTACACGGTGCTACGACTAGTATTAAGGAATACGACCCGTCATCCATGCAATTGTAACAAACTATCAACATGTAAAAGATATCTAGGGAGTAATGAAACCTAAGTAAACACAACTTTCCCTATCATTGTTCACTCCACTAGTTTAATTAGATTTCATTTTCATTTTTGTTATTTTATTTGATTGCATCTTAGTTATTGGGTTAGTTGATTAGCAACTAATTCCGCCCACTCTTCCAAAAACCGAGATTTTACTTGCTTTATAAAAACACAAAAAGAATCATCCCTCACCTCTAGACCTAGTTTTTAGGCTTTCTAATCCTAGCGACACTATTCCTGAGTTGAACGATTAATCCCCCGGTACTTGTCACTATAATATACTAAAACGATCAGGTACACTAACCTGGTGGGGGTTGTAAGCTTCTCGAGATCCCTTGAGCGGTAAAGCCTGGTGCGATTCCCACGTATCAAGTTTTTGGCGCCGCAGCCCGGGGAATAGTTGTTGTCTAGGTTAGGATTTCTTTTTATTAGGTCTACTTGCTAGATTCCTTTCTAGTAAGATTTTATTTTTATTTTTTAGGTTTTCTTTAGTCTATTTTTTTTCTTTCTTCGTGTCTTCGTTCGTAACTTTTACCATCCGACATCATGGAAGGTGGTAACATCTTTGAACCCATCAACCCACCACAACAAAACTACCCACAAAACCCCTGAACCCTAGGAGAGTATTCCCGTCCTAGCCACCAAGGCTATCGAAACACTATTGAGCTCACTCAAGGAGCCAATGTGTCCCCCTTGCGATCCGACACCATCCGGTTGGTGCAAAGCGGATGTGCATTCCATGGACTTCGTTCTGAAGATCTTAATCAACATCTCAAGGATTTCCTTAAAATCATAGATTCTATAGACCTTGATGTTACAACTAGAGAGTCGAACGGATTACGCATATTCCAATTCTCTTTATGAGATCAAGCTAGTCAATGGCTTGAACGTTTACCCGCGGGATCCATCACCTCATGGGATGATCTCACCACTCGTTTCCTTGCTCAATTTTTCCCACCGGGAGAACTACCAAGCTTAGAAATGATATCTTGATGTTCCAACAACGTCAAGATGAAACCTTCTATGAAGCATGGACTCGATACAAGGACTTACTCCAAAAAGTCCCGCATCATGGCATTGAACCATGGCTCCAAATTTAAATCTTTTACGATAAAGTTAATTATCAAACGAGAAGGGTCATAGATTACGCAGCCAATGGTAGACTAAACAGATTTAGCATCGATAAATGCTGGGAAGTTCTTGAGGGGTTAGCACAATACGAAGAAGAAGGATGGGAGGACCCGATGTTTATAAGAGAGGGAAGTCTTGATTACGTGAACGCTACCCAAGAACAGTTATTGGGAAATATCGAGAAGCAGGTTAAGGAATTGATGAGAGCTGAAATGCCTGCAGTTGAAACCGCAAGGAGTCCTGATATACGTGTGAGTGCGATTAGCAAATACAATTTTCCTGAACGTTCACGACAAGAGGAGTTCGAATGGATAATGATAACCTTCATGAATAATCAGGAAAAACAGGTTCGACACTTAGAAGCTCGCATGGAGAGCACTTGTAATGCTTTTATGGACTTAGCATACAAATTCATATCAAGAATTAAGGAAAAGATTAGGGAACAATCCACACCAAGAAGAATCGAAAAAATCTTTGAACTCCCAACCCCTTTGGTGTGTGACGAAAAGGATAATGAAAAATCCTTTTCAAGCGCTTCACTCTCAATTACCGCTTACTTTTATGAGCGTCCTCAGGAGGAAAAGAACTTGTAATTTCATAACATCTTCATTGGAAGCTTGCAAACCACGCTCCCCAATTTGCACAAGAGACGTTCCTTTGGTTTTAAACCTGGTGTGAAGAGGTTGCGCCTCGAAAACACCGCAGCTTTGGAAACTTCTATGGAACGAATCCTTCCCGTACCCACCATTTACCAATATGAAGATCACAACCTAAATGGAACTCTGCCCAACCCTTTTAATAACCACGCCTCACTTCGTGACAGTAACAAATTGTTTGACCCTGGTGGACTTCACAACGGGATGGCTACTCATAGTTTTTACTTGTGATTAGCTATCTACAATAGTGTAGGGACTGAATTTGAAATTGCCACTAAGTACTCATAAAACGGGCATTTGACGGCGTCAGACTTTTACTCTTGACGCCGTCACCTCGTATTCTCAGCAATAATAACCCCATTTCCATCACTTTCAACTCATACCCCACAAACTATACCCAAGTGCTGCTCCACCCCCGAATCTCCAAGGTCAAATCTGACATCTTCCATGACAAATTCCAATGTGGTAAGTAACTTTTCTTCATCCTTATTCGTTCAATTATCCTTAGGACCTACCAATTTTGAAAACCCCCATCATCTGAAACCCTAACATTGACCCATCTTTAGAAATCATAATGCCCTTCCTTAGGTGTTTTGTAATCATGAGTTTAGCATTAGGTAGTAGTGGTTGATTTGAATCATGAGTCAATTGCGGAAAAATCTTTCATACCACGGATTTTCTGATCTCCCACCAATGTTTTCTGCAAAAAGGGGTGTTTGGGTCATGGGTTTAGAGTTTGAAAATTAATTTTTCCCTCATAATTGCATGGATGGACTTCTGCTGGGTCTGACGGCGTCAGGTTTTATTTCCTGACGGCGTTAGATGTGTCTGACAGCATAACTTCGTAAAACTCTCATTCTAACCACTTCCGTTCCATTCCATCTTTTTCCAGGAAAATGAGCAAGCGAACCCGACAACACCGAGGGAGTTCATCAAGGTCCCAACGTGTGAACTATGGTGACTTGGTCCATACTTGGAGTGAGTTTGATAATGATGCTTCTACAACCAAATACGCGGAACTACTCTATCACCATATCGATGTTGGGGCAGTGATTGATTGAGAATTTTTGAGGTCCCAAGGTCTTGAGGGTGACTTCTTTGGGAGGATCCAAACTGATGCATTTACGGGTCCTCAATGGGAAAGGCTGTTTAGGATGAGGGAAACGGTTTACAGTGAGTTGGTAAGGGAGTTCTTTGCTACTTTTTGCTTTGATTTGGCTGAGGCTAGGACAGATATGGGAGGTACCATTATTTACTTTAGGCTGGGGGGGATAGCTTAGATCGTGCTCGGTCACTGAGTTTGGGTGGAGATTAGGCTTATATATTCAGGAGGAGGCTGTTCAGGGTGGTTTTATGCAGAGGTTGTTGAATGGGGAGACAATGAGGAATGAATTGAGGTGTTCCATGTTCTGGCCGAGTATTGGGAATGGGGTATATACCTCAACCAATGGGGCGGCCTCAATTAAGGACCCTATGATCAGGTTTGCCCACAGATGCATCACCTACAGTTTGTCAGGGCGTCATGCCACTACTCACCGTGTCACTGCTTCGGACCTTTTCTACCTATACACCATGTTTTCAGCGGATGTATACTGTAACATCCCATTCTGGGTAGCGAGTTATTTGAAGACTAGTGTGGGGGAGAGGGATACCGACAAGGTGTTTGGAGGGATGTTTGTGACCCGTTTGGCTCGTTCCTACGGGATCCTTGTTCCTGAGGTGATAGGGTACTTGAGCGATTGTGGGGCATGTAGGGTGGTGAGGGCCAAGTCCCTCAGGCAGATGACTATTGTGATGGAGCTGGGGGATGGGTCCTTTACTTGGTATGTTGTGGGAGGACCGGCGGGTGTTGAGGGTGATGAGGATGATGATGAGGGTGTGCCCCAGCATCCGCATTACGGGGATTATGAGGTTAGGTCTGCGGATTATTACCGACACATGGGTCGGGGAGATTGGCAGGCGCATCAGGGGGCTTGGATGGGTCAGGTGGACGCATGGCGAACCACCACTGACCAGAGGTTTGACTGGATGTATGATCACACCATCCGCCAGATGCAGCATCTCTCTACCCGTGATCACATTGAGCCTCAGCTACAGATCGACCCATTCCCTGGTCGCGAGATGGACTACCCTCCCTACGGGTACACCGGGCACCTCCCTCCTGGCTATGACTACCGCTATGGTCCCCCTCCCCAGTGATTTGTCATGATATTTGTGATCTCTGAACAATTTATTCATGGTTGTATGATTTGAAATAATTTGTCTTGTAATAATTTAAGGTATGGCCTCTGTTGGCCCTGGATAATTTTTATTTATTTATCTTCATGTAGGATTTTAATTTTATGGGTTGTTTAAATTTTCAGTTTTTAAATCACGTAAGTTTATTTTGTTTGATTGTTATTTGCTTCCGTATGCATGCTTTATTTTATTGTTGGTAGATCATGTTTCAAAATAAAATTGTGAAAATACTTTATTTTGTCGTTTGACTTCGTCTTAACTTCATACAAAGGCATTTCGCAAAAGATAAGTGTAAGGGGAAACCCCAAATATGTTTTTAAGAATGAAATTGATCATGATTCTCCACAATATTAAATAAACATGTGTATTAGTATTTGTTAGAGTCAAATGCTTGTATCGAGTTATAATGATGTTTTGCAGGATTTTCTAGGAAGTAGGACATAAGTTTTTCCAGATTTTCCGGAAACTTAACTTAAAGATTTCTGCAGGTCACTTCTGACGGCGTCAGGAATTAACTCCTGACGGCGTCATGTGTAAAATTCTGGAAATTTTGCTAGTTTTGTTTTTCTAACGGAGTCTTAAAGTTTTTGTTAATTCTTTAGGTTTATAAACTCTAGGAAATCTGCAAACATTCATTCCACAAGCATTATATCTTAAATTGTTTTCTAGGACTTGTTAGTATATATAGATTGCCGCCGATTTTACACGAGGTTGCCGTGTTTGTTTTCTCAGCTTTAACAGGTTACATATGACAAGAAGATGATTTATATTTCTAGAAGGGAAGCTTTGATTGTTCATTTTCTTGGAGGAAGATCTAACCTTGTTACCACACTATCCACACCAAACGAATCAGGGGAGTATTTGATTTCATTCTTTTGTCTATTTCACTTTTACATTCTTTAATTAAACATTGGGGACAATGTTCATCCTAAGTGTAAGGGGAGGGTAAATGATGATACCTTATACGATACAATTGCACTTGAGTTTGTTTGTTTGATGGTAGGTGTATAATAAAACTATGAGAAATACTTGTTAGTGTAATTTTAGTGCCAAATTTAAATTTTTTTACAACATTTAGGAGTTAAACTTTAGTCTTAACAAGCGTCTCATGGATAGGAGTCGTATGACTAGCACAAAATCGTACCATTCAGAAAAATTTTCCACCCAAATATGTGAGGTTCGCCTTTAGATTTGATAGGAAAAGCATTTATTATTAGTGCTTATGAGTGTACCGGTAGCATTTAGATTCTAGAACTTGCGTTAGTGATGCATCCCGAGACCGCTAGTGAGACTACATTCGTGTAGTAGGATTTACTACATGATAAGAGGCATTAGGATCACCCTTGTGTTAAACCCGTATCATAATTACTTGACCATTTAAGTAATATTACTTGGCTAGTAAAGTCAAATAATTTTTTCCTACACTTTAGCGTTGTACTCATTTTTAGTACACGAAACCCCTAGTACACCCCTCCGAGCCTATCTTTTCGTTTCTAACTTTAAGCATCTTACTTAAAGGAAGAATTTGTTACAACCCACTTAAATGTACACCCAAATCTCCTTAGCCTTCCGTGTATGCACTCATCGTAAGTGCATTATTGTTACATGTTTAAACCCTTAGTTAATTATCTAATTGATTACATGGTTGCTAAATCGAGTCATATCTTGTACGTATTGTTTTGGGACGATTGGGACTCATGGGTAAAGTACTTATGTTATGGAGTAATGGGGAAGAACATCATCTATTACCCCCATATGAGCATTAATCTTAAAAGTACTCAAACTGTTTTGATTATCTTGATTCGAGTCATTAGATTAGTTTATTGTAAAGTATGTAAAAGTTCAAGTGTAAGGGGGAATGTTCATTCCCTATGATGTATTATTTTGGATGGTAGGGTAAAAGTGTATGCAAAAAAATAAAAAAATAAAAAAAAGAAAAAAAAAGAAAAAATAATCGAAAAAATTAAGAAAAAGAAAAAAAATAGAAAAATAAAAGAAAAAGAGAAAAACATACGGACTACCATCCCGTTTCATTCTATGTTTATTTTATATTTTTGTTATTTTTCATTTATTAGCTTAAGTTGAGTCTAGTCTTGGCTTAGCAACGCCATATTGTACATGTAATTAACCAAGATGATTAACTCGCCACCAGTAAAGATTGCCTTTATCCAACAAAACCGTGTATTCCATATCCCTACACCTAACGTTATAACCCTTTGAAAGACCTCTTTGATAGTTTATCCTAGGTGCTTACGCCATGTGGTGGAGGTTTGATCCTTTTCCAAACCTATGGTAATCTATTTTGCTATGACAGGTAGTGAGAGATGTTTTTCATTTCCATATTGTGATATATACTTTATTACACCCGAGAGATGAGAGTATCTAAACACTACTTGTGAGGTGCTAGTATATGACCTCCGTGCTTGTCTTTGGTCTTTAGTGGAACGATTATTTGTTATAATTACTTTTATATTAGTGTTAAATGACCCCTAACTTGTATTTTGATTAGAATAAAAGCGCATTTGCTTGAGGACAAGCAAATCTCAAGTGTAAAGGTATTTGATGAGGCGAAAAATGAACCGTTTTTAGGGGGTCATTTAAGCCCGAATTTGAATTTATTTGATCAAATATTGCCCTAAATCGTTCCTTTTATCATTTTAGGTACTTTTGGAGTGAATTCTGGAAAAGGAAGCATTTTGGACGTTTTTGGAGCATAAAAGTAAAGAAAACGGCAAAGTCTTAATTTTCCTTGCTGGGAACAGTACCTGACGGCGTCAAGAGTCTTTAAGTGACGGCGTCAAGAGTAATACAAGAGGTGGAAGTGGATAAAGTCCGTGACGATCCAGAAGAGTTTTACACTATGGACATGACGGCATCACCATAGGCCGTCATGGTCCAAATGTTAGTGACGGCCTTGAGTAATATTACACATGACAGCGTCAAAAGTGGATCTAGGCAATCCAATTTCATTATGGGCGGCGAGTTGACGGCGTAAGAATTTCCTTCTTGAAGCCGTCACCCTATAAAATCTATATATAGTTTTGCAATTTTCATTCATTAAAGAGGAACAAGTAGGGTATAACTTTGGAGAGAAACCCTAGCACGAATATTACAGCTTTTTCAAGGGTTTTTATCCTTTGAAACCTTTCATGTTCAATTGAGATAAGTACTCTTTCAATTCATTCAATATGTCTATGTGTTGTTTGAATATATCTTACACTTGTCTTGAATTTAACATGCTTGGCTAGATCTCTTGTGTGTTTGCTTAGATGTAGTGAAACCTAGATGTTAATTATGGGTTGATTGTTTGTTTATAGTTGTTACGGATGATTGTATTCGATGTTAGGCTTAAGAAAACTGGCAGACTTCCATTGGTGACATGCTTGAACGTCTTAAGAAACATGATCAGAGGTGTACTATGATTTTTGGTTGTATTTAATGCATAGGAGAATTCTAATGATCCCATGTTAGGAGCTTCTAACGGCTCGACATAGGAGTGAAGTAGGATCCTATAGAGTTAGGGAATATTGTACACGGCCCTACGACTAGTATTAAGGAATACGACCCGTCATCCATGCAATTGTAACAAACTATCAACTTGTAAAAGATATCTAGGGAGTAATAAAACCTAAGTAAACATAACTTTCCCTATCATTGTTCACTCCACTAGTTTAATTAGATTTCATTTTCATTTTTGTTATTTTATTTGATTGCATCTTAGTTATTGGGTTAGTTGATTAGCAACTAATTCCGTCCACTCTTCCAAAAACCGAGATTTTACTTGCTTTATAAAAAATTATAAAAACACAAAAAGAATCATCCCTCACCTCTAGACCTAGTTTTTAGGCTTTCTAATCCTAGCGACACTATTCCTGAGTTGAATGATCAATACCCCGGTACTTGTTACTATACTATACTACAACGATCAGGTACACTGCTTGGTGGAGGTTGTAAGCTTCTCGAGATCCCTCGAGAGGTAAAGCCTGGTGCGATTCCCACGTATCACTGATTATTTTTTGTTTTTTGTTTTTTTTACTGATTTGTTGTTCTATTTTTTATTTTGACCCATCACGTATATACATATAACGTAGAGCAAACCATGCATAAGTAAATGGGTCTGTATAGCCACCTCTAAGATTCACAGTGGGCGTAGTTAGTGGATTGTTAATATGTGATGTTTTACTAGGTCTTATTCAACCTGGATGCAAGGAAGGAGCTTTTGTCTTTACTTGAACACGATAGCGCAAGGTATCCTCTTGATGAGAAGTTGGAAAAGGAGAAAAGGAAAGGAAACAAGTGTGGGAAATCTACCCATGTTCCTATAATAAAAGAATTTGATAAGGGTGAACTTAAAGAGGTAATATTCAGAAAAATTGTTTCAAGAAGGATGTGGCCGGGTCTTTGAAGTATTTAAAGACTTATCTGCTAAAATTTTGACACCTTTGATGGGCCTTTGGTTTCGGCCAGGAAGGTTGTTGACGCTTTAATAAAGGGTCGATCTATGGTTCAAGCTCTTTATAGTACTATTTGTGAACAACTCATGAACAAAACATGTTTGTAAATTTTAGGTCGTATACCATGAATATGTTACGCGTAAACTTTACAAATTTCAAGTACTTGCAAAGTTGTGAACTTTTGGTAACTTTATTTGTATATTGGAGTAGTGAATTTATAATAAAATACAATAATTGCTTACTCCACAAAACATTAACATGACTCTAATAAACATAAACACGGCCGCCACGCAGCTACGCGCGGGCTCACCTACTCGTTTAAACTAATTATGTGATTGAGAAGATTTTACTACAAAAGTGTTAACTCTGTTTCAGAGCTTCTATTTGGAGAGAAAATAAAATATATGGAGAAAAAATTATAATAAGAGCATCCATCATAGTGTTTCAAAAATATGTCTAAAAACTTATGAAGATGTCCAAGATTTTGTGTGCCATAGTGATGTACCATTTAATGTCTAGGTGGCATGAAAAGGTCTATGATTTTGGAGAGGTCCAAGAAATGTTTATTATTATTTATGTTGGAACAATTTATAAATTTTAAAATTTTTAACCATAGTGAGAATAGGTTTATAATATGAAAAGTTTTAAGAATTAATAACAATGTAAGAGGTGCCAATTTTATAAACCTTTTAAAAGGTCCACCATGGTGGATCCCTAAGTCACATTCATGATTTTTTTATTTTTTTATTTTTTTTTATTATTATTTTTTTTAGACTAGGGGTAAAATTATTCCAAAATTTTTCCCAAATAGGGATGATAGCAAAAGAAGATGAGTTTAATTTATTTATTTTTATTTATTTATTTATTTATTTATTTTGATATCTCATTTCCTTTCTTTCCAACTTTGAAATACAAAATTCAAAACCATTTTTTCCCCTTTTTTCTCTACGGGGTGAGTTATCCACACCCTCCCATAAAGAGGGTATCCAATCATTAGATGCATCACCGGCTTATACGATATGCATTGCGGGTTGTACAGTTTGACCAAACCCTCTGGTGTGACAATATAGGGAGGGTTTGTATAACATAGCTCTTTTTCTACTTTCCTTTCTTTCTCCCTCTTTAATTTTCTTTGTTACATAATTTAGATTGCTCATGTATTTATAACAAATACATGGCTTCTCTTGTCCGAGGACATGATCTCAGATAGGAATGCGTGGAGAGCTAGGATTAGATCTGGCAGGTAGTCTCGGGCGGGTGTTTATGAGGGCGTCTTTGCGTAGGTCCTTACTCGTCTTTTGTTTCCATGCCCTTTGCCTTTTAGGTTTAGTATGCCCTTTACTCCTTAGGTTTAGAGTTCCTTAGCTCTTTCCTTTTAGGTTTTTGTAGGCTAGTGGCGCTTCCCTTTGCCTTGCCTTTGCGTTTGCCCCCTTTGCCTTGCCTTTTAGGTTTAGTTTGCCCTTGGCTCTTTAGGCTTAGTGGTCCCTTTGCTCTTCCCTTTTAGGTCTGTAGGTGGCTTGTGGCGTTTCTTTTCCATTTGCTTTGCCTTAGTTTTAGCCCTTTGCGTTTCTCTGCTTTATTTTTGTGCTTTTCTTGTTGGGTTTGTTTGTTTTGGTTCTTTTTCCTTGCTTTGTTTGCCGCTTTGTGTGTCTTGCTCTTTGCTTGTGTTTTGGTGCCCTGTTTTATTTGTTTGTCTTTTTTCCTTGGTCCCTTGTTTGTTGGTTTCCTGCTACCTACTTGATTTGCTTGGCTTTTCCCTTTTGTCTTTTATTTGCTTTTTTTGTTGCTCTTTGTTCCGTGCTTTTTTTCGGTGATCTATCACTCGCACATGTGCACGTGCCGGAGGTCTCCCTGGAAGCAGTCTCTCTACTCCCGGGTTCTACCTGGGGTAGGGGTAGGATCTGTCTACATTTCTACCTCCCCCATACCTCGCTTTTGCGGGATTGGGTATGTTGTTGTTGTTGTTGTTGTACATGGCTTAATGAATAAGCAATGCAAACCCTAAACCTAATGGACCCAAAGCCACAATTAGGTTTGGGCCAACTAACAGTCCTCTAATACTCCCCCGTAGTTTGAACGGCAGGTTTTCGAACAGACAAATTGGAACATATGTTGAAAGCCGCTTCTTCTTCTTTTCTTTTATGATCTTCTTTGCTGTTTGTTTAAGCGGAAGCATAATTATATTTGGCAGCATAGTGGTTTATTGTTTGCGGCTTTCTCCTTTGCATGACTTTTTTTTTTTTTTCGAAAACTACGATGATCTCTGATTGTAAAACAAATAGTAAGAGACAAATTTTGTTGATTGATGGCTATATCAACATAATACAAGATGTATTGGACGGCTAGGGTTTTGAATGCTAGGGTTCATTTGATAAACAGAAAAGACTAATTAAATGAATATGAAAAAAAAAGGGATCCCTCTTAATCATTAGGGAGTTGCCGATGACCGGAGGACAGCTGTTTTGTGATGGGTTGTTCCTAACACTTCGATACCATGTAAAACAACAAAGATATTTTTATTGTATTATTGATAAGGTATTTATAAAACAATTACATAGAACCTAATGGTCAAATTTAGTTGACTGATACCAATGGTCAGCTAAGTCGACTCGTAATAAAATCGTACCAGTCGACTGGTAACAAAGCCGTACGAACAGTCGACTAACAAACAAACAATAAAACAAATATAACTTATTGTTTTTTCAACAATAAAATAAAAACATAAATATAAATCCGACAACAAGCGATAACAATCTTCTCAACGTAGCCACCTAGGTCTGAAGATCAGACCCGCTCCGATACCATGTTAGAACGTTAAAACCCCATCGATATATCTTTATTATTAACCATTAAATATAATGATAAAATCCTATATACCCTAAATCCAAAAACCGAGCTTAGGCCTATTTATCCTATAATAATTGCATCATAATACATCATATGAAAATCCACACTTGTTTCTAACGAGAAGTTTATAGCCCGCGCGTTGCAGCATGTCCATAACCTCCTGTTTGCAAGACCATTAGTATATCGTTGCAAGAGCTCTCAAACGAATAGCTTTTTAATTTGAAAAATAATTATCAACAAAAGAACTCATAGGAAAAAACTACGCAATATTTGTACAATAATAATTTTAAGGACAACCAAAAAGCTCTGCGTCGAACTTCAGTCCCTCGTAGTTGGCCACGGGGCAACAGCCTCTGACGCCCCATACCGTTGCAACAGGAGGGGGTAAAATAGAATGCTAAAGTATCAATAGATTCCTCTTATAAAATCCTTTTCTCGAAAAATTTGCGTTTTATAACAATAATCATCATTACAAAATAGTAATACGAACTTAACTTTTTAAATATAACATTTAATTTACAAATCGGTATTAGAAATATTCTTAATGTAGCAACTATGTTATTTAAATGTGTAAGGAACTAATGTAAAATGTGATGATATATGTAGCAATCTTATTTAAATATGTAAGAAATAATGTGCAAAGATGAAATTGTTAGTTCTTATAACCACAGGGGTTGAATTGTTCGGCTAGTTGTAAACTTTAAAAATGTAGTGGAAAAAAGTCCCAACGTATTCCTTTAACGTTTTCAGAACAGACAAATTCATACTGTATTTTGTTCTTATTTAAATTTTATACAAATAAAGCTCACAAGCAAAAATTATTGAATTCATAACCATACGGCCTCTGTTTTTTGGTTTTAGGAGCCCAAACATTGACTTGCATTCAGATTTACAATTCAAACCCCTTTGAGTCGTTTAATAAACAATCAAAACGACAATAATCCTGCAGTATCATGTGATATTATTACGCTGATAGCACAAATCAAGTATCATGTGACATTATTAGGCTGATAGCATAAGCCAAGTGAGTCGTTTGGCTGCTATTGGAAATCAAAGTCTATTTCTGCTACGCGGGAGGCTCGGTGTAGCTTCAATAACTTTTTAGCAAACATCAACGCTCCATGGTCACCACCAATCACTTCCAATGATTTTCCGGAAATATCCATCTTTTCTAACAAGCGCGAACAATCAAGTAAAGACTTTATCAAACATACTTCATTCTCTAAACCTCTAACTGAAACAAACACCACTTTTCGAAGTTGCGTTTCCCTAATTCTGCTGAAATCTAGTTGTGAAGAAGAAAATGCAGGCACTGGGACATCATCCTCGTTTGTAGCCTACCAATTTTTTTAATGTTCAGATATAAGATGTTTAATAATTCAATATGACTATATAAGATCAAGGCCACTCACCTTGATCAGAAGGGTCTCCAAATTTGAGCAGGCACATATCAAGTCAATAACACATGATACCATAATCTCATCGCTGAAATCTATTTCGTATAATCTGAGTATCTTTACACATGGTAAGGTAGTTGGGACACTTACTACAGCATCTGCCGATAACTGCAAGAAAAGTAGTACATAGAAAGCCGGTTAGAGAAACAAGCAATACATGCTGCAATACATTGTATAATGAATTTAAATGATATAACTTAAGCTTACCTTGCAGATCCAAAAGTTAAGATTAAGCTCTTGGAGTTTTGAAAAACAACCTATAAGTTCAAAGATACGGGAGCTTGTGATCATCTCCATATTGTCAAGCTCCCGCAGAGGCAGAGTTAAAAGTTTGAGATTTTCAAGTTTTGCAATCTCAACTTGTTTTATTTCACTTGAGGAGTTAGACCTAAGTTCCAGAATCTCCAATAACGGAGAGTGAGCAATGAATTCCCCACATCTGTGGCTTCCGAATTCTACCTCCGACAAGTCCAAACTTGAAAGATCAGGAAAACCACCAAAACCATCTATGGGACAAATATGACAGTTATAAAGCTCCAAATGTTTCAACTTTTTGCACAAGAAAAGATGGGTAGTTAACTTGATATGTGTTTCATCCATATTTATAAGAGTGAACTCCATAATCTCCTTTCCAGACAAGATCAAAAGCCAATTATCAATATCCTGAACATCCAAGATGGAGTTAAATCCGTCTTCTATGTAGAGGTAGAACTTTGCGATGGTACCTTTAAGACGATCAAGAAACATACTTATAATCCTCCCATAATCTTTTTCATTTCCTTTCACTTTTAAATACTCATAGAATTCCTCATCAAATACAAGTTGACTGAGCATAGTCCACTTATGCTTCCAATTTGTTGACAAGATACCCGTCCTCACAGCGTCTTGTAATGGCAAACGTATCAGAATATTAGTTATCACGTCGTCAGGCATGCTGCTAATAACATCATCTTGTGCAAGCTTGAATCTTTTACTTGATCCGTGAACCAGTTCCATTATTCTAACAAGAAGACTAGTAGAAGTCATTTATAAAAGCTATCATTACGGGCCAAAACAGATAGCTATGCTTTATAATCATATATACAAGAGATATACATCTCGTTTTTAAAAGGAAAAACTAGAAAAGGGACGAAAAAAATGGTGGATTAAAAGCCTTAAGGGTTCAAGTCATGGAAACAAGTTCTGTTTGCATACAACATATAAAAGAATTGTGAAATAATTGCACTATACTTAAGCATCGTGTAATGAACGAGTTACAAAGAAAAATTTTATTCTGGTAACACTCAACTCCATGAATAGGCCATGTGTCATAATTTAAAAATAACATCGAAAAACAAATATTTAAAAAATTAGCAAACAATAATTTTACTATATATTGATTTTTTTATCGATCAAATAACAACTTGTTAATCTTATTCTTATTGAAATGCATATGTTACTTTTCTAGATGTAACCGATGGCTTGGGCCTAAACCAATACAAATACAGTAATAGTCCAATACAAATACAAATGCCAATACAATACCAAATAGGTCTACTTAATAAATTATAGTTATTCTTAAGAGATTTTGAGCAAAAAATATTGACTAGGTATTTTTTTGAAAATTAACTGTAGTAAAAGACAACTCAAGATGCAAGGCCACACTACTACACTTTGGGGTTGTTTCACCAAACCGCATATGTCATTTTCCTCCATTCCGGTGAAGGCTCAAAGCTTTCTTTAATTCTTACATTAAAATCTTTTTAATATTCTATCCTAAATCATCTATTAAAATTTAAAAGCATTAAATCCTTCAAAACCGATTTTATACTTATATTGAAGGCCCCTAAAAATTGAAACCTGTGTGGTCAGCCGTGAGCCATCCCACACATGCTCAAATCCGGGCCATATGTATAAACTCTTTAACCATGCTAAAAGCAAGAAAAAGTAGATAATAAATTAGTTTGACGGAGGTGGCCGATGGGAATTGATCGGAACCAAGCATGGACGAACCGGGACTAAAAATAGAGAGGCGCATTTATGAAAAACTAAATAAGATTATAAACATAATTTTCAGGGACGAGGGGCAATTCCGAAAATTGAGACTTTTTATAAGAGTAATCAGCACGCCGCAAAAAATCCATGGGTGTCCTGGACACGAGACCCACACTGGTTCCGTCACTGAACAAGGTCATGACGCTGGTGCTACTGGAATATTGTCTTAGTCATCCTGATTTTTGCTGCCGAGCTGATGGACCCGAAGATTGATTAGGAAAAAAACAGGGGATAATTATTTGCAGCAGATGAATAGGAAAAAACAGGGGATAATTAATCATATGCCCTAGCAGCGTCTTCTGATGTGTCCTATGTACAAATCAAACTCGAGGGGCTTTATGTGGCTCCCGTCTCAGCTGCCAATTTCCCCCAAGGCCTCTGACATACAGCTCTGTATTTTCTCCTTTCACGGCGGTTACAACTGTCGTTAAGGCGGTGGTCAACATTTAAGGAAGAAGCAATCAGCTTCTTCTGGTGCATCAAAAGTCGCTAGCCAAATCTCGGCTGCCCATTTTCCCCACGGCGAAGTCGCACTCTATCTTTCATTGATTGGAGCCCTTTTAGCATAAATAAAATAGTAGCAATATATATATACAACATTCAAGCAAGAAACAATTAAAGTTTAGTGACATAATAGGTACCAATTACTACAGAAACAATTTCACCTAATAATACTAACACGATGGTACTACAAATATTTAGTAAAACATAAGATCCATAAATTTAAACATTTCTACGCATGGATAGTCATTAACCTTGATGAGTACAAGGATACATAAATTTGGTTACCTTAATGGTTGTTATAACGAACGATAAACAGAATCCACGTCGCCGGAGTTTACTCTCTGTTTTGTATGTAAGGTAAATATTGTGAACCTTGGAATCTGGTATGCAATATACATTAATGTCTTGAGTCTTAAGTCTTGACTAATCTCTATTTGCATATTGTGTAAATATTGTTTTGTATGTGTATGTACATATCGTGTGGTGAGTCTTGACAAATCTCTTTTTGCATATTATTTAAATATTGTTTTGTATGTGTATGTGTATGTGTATGTGCATGTCATTTGATGAGTGTTGACTAATCTCTTTTTGCATATTATGTAAATATTATGTGTATGTGCATGTCGTGTGGTGAGTCTTGACAAATCTCTTTTTGCATATTATTTAAATATTGTTTTGTATGTGTATGTGCATGTCATTAGATGAGTGTTGACTAATCTCTTTTTGCATATGATTTAAATATTGTTTTGTATGTGTATGTGCATGTCATTAGATGAGTGTTGACTAATCTCTTTTTGCATATTATGTAAATATTGTTTTGTATGTGTTTGTGTATATGCATGTCATTTGATGACTGTTGACTAATCTCTTTTTGTATATTATGTAAATATTGTTTTGTATGTGGATGTGCATGTCATTTGATGAGTGTTGACTAATCTCTTTTTGCATATTATGTAAATATTATGTGTATGTGCATGTCGTGTGGTGAGTCTTGACAAATCACTTTTTGTGCATATTGTGTAAATATTGTTTTGTATGTGCATGTCGTTTGATGAGTGTTGACTAATCTCTTTTTGTATATTATATAAATATTGTTTTGTATGTGAATGCAGGGACGGAGCCAGAAAGAAATATGATCAGGTGCACAAATTTTTTTTGAACCGTAATATAATAGAGTTAAAACGTGAATTAAAACGAATATTTCATTAAAACGATAAATAAATGAACATATTACCTTCTAATTAGTGATTCTATGATCTCCCTTAGTAAAATAACACTTACGTGCACCCTCATTTTTAATATTAATAAGTCCTTCTTTCTCTAGAGCACACAAGTTTAAGCGCCGTTAAAATAACACCCATCCGATTTCGCAAATCAGTTTTAATGAGCTTCATTAAAAAAAAAAAAAAAAAAAAAAAAAAAAAAAAAAAAAAAAACATCTTTCAATTTTAGCGGTAGCAACAGGCAAAACTAAAGCCAACTTCAATTAAGCACTACTTTTCATATATATTGTAACTACGACAACAATAAAAATGCCTCATGACAACACAATTGGAGTGCTATTCATATTCTAATATATTGTTGACTATCATTTAAACTTATTATCCCTATTTGTCTTAATAGAAATTGCATAGTTATTCACTTATTTTTATTGCCCTAAGCCCTTATTGATGATGATAGACTTCACGGAACCAATAAATTAGTCAAGATTTCATACAAAAACGCAAAACATGAAAACTTTAGAAGACATACTCCATAATAAACAAATGAAAGGTATATGTTACGACTTATGAACCTGTTTCATCTTTGTGTGTTGGTTCAATTTTGGATTTTGTAAATTGTTAGGATGATGAATAAACTTGTTCTATTAATAAACCTCTTTCATCTTTGGGTTTTTGTGCTTTAATTTATTAAACTTGTTTTATCTTTGGGTGTTTACAAAATTTTATATTTAAAGTATACGAACTAAATAATACTGGAGACACATTTAATGCACCAGGTGCATTTAAGATACATTTAGATAAAATCGACAATTTTTAAAAAAATTAACACTATATCGAAAAAATCCATGGAGTGCACGTGCACCCGCGGGCACCCCTTTGGCTCCGTCCCTGTGTGGATGTGCATGTCGTTTGATGAGTGTTGACTAATCTCTTTTTGCATATTATGTAAATATTGTTTTGTATGTGTATGCGTATGTGCATGTCGTGTGGTGAGTCTTGACAAATCTCTTTTTGTGCATATTGTGTAAATATTGTTTTGTATGTGTATGTTGTGGAAAACTAGAAGGGGGGTTGAATAGTTTTACGTCTTTTTAATTTTATTATGAAAACTTGATTTAGTTTTAAAACCTTGTTTGCTTTTAAAACTTTGATTCAATCTTATGTGAACTCAAATCTTGAACAATATGAACAAGTATATCTAAGTGTGAACAATAATAATAATGTAAGCTAAGTATGTGAAATCAACACATGCATAATATAAACAATTCTAGCTATATACAAGAGATAAGTACGTAATCGTTTATCTTATAATCCTTAGTTATATTTTGTATGAAAACTATACTTGATCGAAATGATCAATTATATGTATGTAACCTTTTTAGTTTGATTTTAAAAACTTTGTTTTGTGAATGAAACTTTCGTTTGATCTTTAAGTAAAATCAATACTAGTACTATATGAGCAACTATATATATACGTCTACGTCTACAAATGTAATAACGATATAAGCAAGATAATAAGTAAGATATGGAAAGATCTAACCGCGAGACAAAGGATTTATAGTGGTTCGGCTACAAGGACACCTTCCTTGCCCTACTCCACTCCTCGAGTCACCTACTCGAGAGTTTTCTTCACTATGTCAACAAGCTCCTTATGGCGGAGAAACCTTACACACCAATATACACACCACTTACACACCAAAGCTTCGTCACAACGAAATCACACCTTCTTCACAACTACTTCACACCAACTAACTACACACCTATCTTCAACACACCAATAGTCTTCACTACAATCTAGTTCACGCCTATCTTCTACACACCAATAATCTTCACTACAATCTACTAGCCAATCACACTATCTATATTCCTAATCACAACTATCTACAATCAAATATTCACAACACACTACACAAAGATATATGTAGATATTCTTGATGATGCACCAACAACTTGGATGTGGAGGTCACAACAAGTTGTAATACTTCTTGTCTTGGAGGATAGAAGTATTCTTCTCTTGCACTTGAGAGGATGATGTAAGAATCACTTTGAAACAAAGGATAATGTATTTATGATCAAAGGATTTGGAGAATAGAAGTGAGATCTAGAACAGAAAGTTTTGGGGTGCAAAAGGTGAGAAAAAAATCCAGGTTTAAGGTGGTATTTATAGGCAAAAGAATCTGACAGAGGAGCGTGGCCGGTCCCCTTAATTCATGGCCGACCCCCTTAAAATTAAGGGGACCGCCCTTTATAATTAAGGGGGCCGCCCAGCTGAAACGGCCAGATTCTTTGTCTTTTAGTGGGGAAAGTTTATTTGGTGAAAAACTAACTGTTTTTGGTTAAAAATTTGAATTCATATATTTAGTATGAATAAAACATTTTTCTTTATTACCAAAAGTGTTTTTCAAAAATATATAATATGTTTATATAATTAAATAAACTTTGCATTAGTTAATTAAATACCCCTTTGATCATAAATTGCACTAAACACTTTGTTTATTCATACCTTAAGTGATTTGGATGTAAAGAGAAATATTAATCACTAAATACTTGTTTATGTCACAAGTTTTAGTTCTATGAGTTTATATTTTGTGATAATCAAAACATAGAGATATTGATAACATGTTAATAATGTTTTTAGGCATTAATTTATGTCAACAATCTCCCCCTTTTTGATTATTACAAAACCTTAAACTCAATATATCTAAAACTTGTTTTTAGACAAGTATTATAGAGTTTACATTTCTCTTCTCACCCTTTTTGTAAAATCAAAAAGGTTAAGCCGAGTAAGCTTCGCGAGGGAAGTTTAAACGGGTAGAATGCTCCCCCTTGATGTATGCTCCCCCTCATTTGAGAGCACCAAGGGAACGAGCTATGGAGATCTTTGCTACAAAAATATTTTAAGAGAGCAAGATACACATATATGCAAGGCAACAATTATGCAACTAAACAAAGATTCATTCAAGCATTATAGAAATGAAAAGCATTACAACATTCAATATGCTTGAAAAAATAACACAAAAGAAAAGACATAGTCCTATATTGCCTAAGAGAGCACTTGGACTTGCTTGCAACCAAAGGTTGGTTGATTCGTATTTGAAAGTGAAAATCATAAGCATATGGTATGCTTAGATGGTTGATGATGGAGTGTTTGGAATGAGGATGGTTGAGTTAGGGTAAGGTTGTTGGATTAATGGAGGTTGTTGGATTAATGGAGGTATATGTTCGGGTCATGAATGTTGGATAATTTGGTGGTGGAGAGTTTGTAGCGGAAGAGGTTGATTGAGGTTTTGGATGTTGTTCAAGTGAGGGTATTGGATGTGATCTAGTGAGAAGATATTCAATCCAAGTGAAGTGTTCATTGAATGCAATCATTTTTAGGAGAAAGATGCAACAAGGTTAATTGTTGACATGCTTCTCAAGTTGATTTATGTTGTGTGGTGATGAGGGTGATCTAGATGAAGGTGGATCCAAATTGCGTTGAGCAAGATGTAAGGCTAAAAGAGCACTAAGCTCATGGGCTTCTTTTAGCGCCTCAACGAACTTCAAGTGTTCGGAGGAAGGTGATGGTGGTGGAGCATGATAGTTGTCTTGGGTGAGGGTTTGAACATGCAACATAGGAATGGCATGTGAAGTTGTAGGATGTGGTGGTGATACTCTTGGTGGTGGAGACATGTTTGAGCTTGGGTAATCATGAAAACATGATATGGGTGGAAGACATTCTTCATGAGTGGATGGTGTTTTTGTTGAATGAGCAACATGTAAAGTGTTGGTAATGAGGTTGGGATTATTGTTTTGGGATTGTGCATGCTCATCATAAGAAGGAACATTAGTCGAGGCACGAATGGATGATTTGTTGTTAAATGGATCATTTGTGTGAGAGTGAGGTTTAGGTGTTGGTTGATTATGAACAACATCGCTTGAGTTGTGAAAAGATTATGAGGTTTGAGTGTAATGGAGAAGGATATGGGTGAGTAAAGGTTTTTGATATGTAATGTTCGTGAGAAGGAGAATGAGGTGTTAGGTAAGTAATGTTTGAAAACATAGGTGGAATTTGGTGTTGAATGTTTGACAACGTCATTTGGTTTGACGGATTTTTTAAAGGAAGTTAGGCTTTCTTCTCCAAACAAGTTTCTTGGTGGTTTTGGTTTAATGGGAGAGGAAATGATGAGATGAGTGGAGATTGAGAGGAATGAGAGTGTTTATAATGTAGGATTGGTGGGATCAAGGATGGATAAACTTTGATGGAAGGTTTAGGATAGAATAGGTTTGTGAATTTTGAGAAGTGTAGGATGAAATGGGCTAAAAAATAGAAAAGGGAAACAACACATTCGACCATCAGATGGCCGGTCCCCTTAATTGGAGGCCGGTCCCCTTAATAATTAAGGGGGCCGCCTTATGATTTAAGGGGGCCGCCCATCTGGTGATTCCCAGATTGCCAGAAAAGGGTTTTTGGTAGTGCATTGTAGAAAGGTTGTGTTTTTTGTTTCAAACAAGTCCAACTCTTTGAGGCAATTAAACATAGACTAATTATGTAGGCAATTATGTAGCTAAAGCATGTTAACCAAAGAGATTAAGTAATCAAGCAATTTCATCTAGCATGCAAACATACTCATCTAGCAAGCAAAATATAAGTGCTAGGAAACAATAAGCAACATCAAGTATTTCATAACTACATAACTAGGAGGATTAATCCTAATGTGTATTATGATAGCATGGGTTTCTAGACTTGTTACAAACGAAGTCTTAATAGATAAACCATGGCCCTCTTGATTTGATTTAGTTCACTTATAAGTGTCATTTATATAAATATAGATGACAAATATGAGATCACCATGCATGATTTAAAGAGACGTTTTTAGCATTATTCAACAATGTTTGAAAGTAGGTTTTCATGTAGATATGAGAGTTAATTGAATAAAATAGATTCGGTTTTACTTCAAAAAGTGTTAGTGAAGGATAAAGAAAATTTTCTCAATCTTTGGTTTTGATCAAAACAAAATTGTGGATATATATAGTGAAAACATCTTATTTAAAAGTGGGATAGTTATTTGAAAAACTATTTTCTAAAATATGAGGTTTTTGCATATTTTTAACGATATTAGATTTTGACAACAAATATCATTAATCATATATTTTAAAAGATGTTTATTAAAGATCTCATGCTCAAGAGGATTGGTCAAGCCTACTATTATCTCATGCTATCGTTTCTATAAATCCTATGATCCTAAAGGAAGTGATGACTAAAATATATATGTAGGATGCGAGAGTGTTGAATGGGGTATAACCTAACATCTATAGTTCCTTTGATTTCGCACGCTTATCTGACTTAATGCCATAGTCTACAAGAGCTTGTTTCATCCATAGTTTTCTTACGCGAGGAATCTAATCCTACTTCTATATTAACGATTTATCCACTTAACTCATTTCACTTCATTACCATGAGTTTCCTAATAGTGGATATAGAAGATTTTCATTTTCTATTTTGTTCGGCAATGAACCATTTTATCTTATTCCTAGGAAAGTCAACCAATGATGTTTTTAGGTTATAAGAATATAAGCAATTATGTACTAAGCATTAATCTAACTAATCATTTATCTAAGCATGCAAATTATAGTGATGAACTTAAAAGAAACGTGTACCTTTTAGTCTTCAATGGAATATCTTCAAGCACTTCAAGTGACCATGTTGACTTATAGAAGTCATTAGTAGATGATATTCCAACTTCTTCCAAGATTGACAACTTAGCCACTTGGTCCCCATTGTCTCATTGGTCCAAAGTTGTTTGGTCCAAACATATTTAACATTTGGCTAGGATGCATGTATGGTGGTAATATTTCCCAAGGATTGTAACTTGGTAGATAATTCCACATTTGATTTCTAGTGTTATTGTAATTTTGTCTATTTTGATTTCTTCTAGGTTGAGGTGTTTTAGATCTTGGATGATGATTGTTAGGTTTTCTTGGTGGTGGAGTATTAGATCTTAATTTAGGTTTAGAAAATCCGGTTTTGACTTTTAATGATGATTTATAAAAACTTTTTACTTCCACATCACTTGCAATAGGTATTTTTCTATCTTCTCTAAGTATATACTTAGGTTTTGACTCTAATGGTTTTTGTTTACTAGATTCACATTCAAACTTTATATTTTTATTTTCACTAGTTGAAACATTAGTTGAGGTTAATCCTAGACCGGTTTTGTCTCCCGAAGTTTCTTGAACACTTATTATTTTCTTAAGTGGGTTACTACTATTTTTAAACTTGTCAAGTTTGAAAATTTCATCTTTAAGTTTTTCGTTTTCATTTTTAACCTCTATGCATGTTTTACATTCTATAAGAACTTCTTTTCCTTTTTCCAAATGTTGTAGTCTAATTTTTAATTCGAGTACTTCATTTTCTAATAGATTGTTAATATGTTTTAGTGACTTATTTTTAGCTATAACTTTTTGACCTAATTTGCGTAACCTATTATATTCACTATCTAGGTCTTTTTCGTCTAATGATAAATTTTCGTCACTAAAGTATTTGGTTTCGGAACGTACCTAGCTTGATGTCTTAGCCATAAGACATTTCTCCTCATTTGTGATTTCTTTCTCATCGTCATCGCTATCATTCCAAGCTCCTCCAACAAACGCCTTTTGATTTTGATTTCTTGACATCATTGGGCATTTTCCGATGAGATGATTTGGATCACCACATTTGAAGCACTTCCTATCACTTTTGCCATTTTTGTCATCTTTATTTTTTTGGTTTGCTTTCCTTTCATCATACGGTTGTCTAACCAATCTTCCTCGCCATTTGAGGAATTTCTTGAAGTCTCTTACGGCCGTCGCATATTCTTCGTCATCACTTTCGGAGGTTGAGCTATCCTCGTTACTAGATTCCTTCCTAGCTTTCAACGCAATTGACTTGCTTTGCTCTCTTTTTCCATTGACCATCTCGGAGTCTTTCTTTATTATTGCTTCGTAGACTTTCAGGTTGCCGATCAACTCATCAAGTTGAAGAGTTGACAAGTTCTTCGATTCTTCAATCGCCGTAACTTTAGCTCGCCATTTTGGATGAAGAGCCCTAAGAAATTTCCTAACAAAATTCTTACTAGAAAGATTCTCATCAAGTGCTTTTAAACTTGTGATGATGGTGTTAAACCTAGCAAAAGCATTATCTATTGATTCCTCCTCCGGAATTGTAAATTGTTCATATTGTTGAACAAGAAGATCTATTTTGTTCTCTTTAACTTGACTATTACCTTGGTGAGTGATTAGTAAAGAATCCCAAATTTCTTTTGCGGTTTTACACATAAAAATTCTTTCATATTCTTTGCGTGGTAAGGCATTATAAATAACCATTTTAGCCTCATTATTTTTTGCTAGTTTCTTTTTCAAATCATCATTTTGTTTTTCAAAAGATACAATTTCGTCCATTTTAGTTTCAAAATTATATTGAATAGGGGGAAAATCACCAAAGGTAATGACATGCCAAAGATCAAGATCTTTTGATTTCACATAAGTTTCGAATCTATTTTTCCAATATAAAAATCCATCACTTTCAAATAGTGGTGGTCTTTGCATAGATTGCCCTTCTAAATATTTTTCAGATTCCATAGATCGTTACAAGTTTTAAAATACAATATATTTTAAAAATCTTGCTAGACGTGGCTCTGGTACCAATTGTGGAAAACTAGAAGGGGGGGGGGGGGTTGAATAGTTTTACGTCTTTTTAATTTTATTATGAAAACTTGGTTTAGTTTTAAAACCTTGTTTGCTTTTAAAACTTTGATTCAATCTTATGTGAACTCAAATCTTGAACAATATGAACAAGTATATCTAAGTATGAACAATAATAATAATGTAAGCTAAGTATGTGAAATCAACACATGCATAATATAAACAATTCTAGCTATATACAAGAGATAAGTACGTAATCGTTTATCTTATAATCCTTAGTTATATTTTGTATGAAAACTATACTTGATCGAAATGATCAATTATATGTATGTAACCTTTTTAGTTTGATTTTAAAAACTTTGTTTTGTGAATGAAACTTTCGTTTGATCTTTAAGTAAAATCAATACTAGTACTATATGAGCAACTATATATATACGTCTACGTCTACAAATGTAATAACGATATAAGCAAGATAATAAGTAAGATATGGAAAGATCTAACCGCGAGACAAAGGATTTATAGTGGTTCGGCTACAAGGACACCTTCCTTGCCCTACTTCACTCCTCGAGTCACCTACTCGAGAGTTTTCTTCACTATGTCAACAAGCTCCTTATGGCGGAGAAACCTTACACACCAATATACACACCACTTACACACCAAAGCTTCGTCACAACGAAATCACACCTTCTTCACAACTACTTCACACCAACTAACTACACACCTATCTTCAACACACCAATAGTCTTCACTACAATCTAGTTCACGCCTATCTTCTACACACCAATAATCTTCACTACAATCTACTAGCCAATCACACTATCTATATTCCTAATCACAACTATCTACAATCAAATATTCACAACACACTACACAAAGATATATGTAGATATTCTTGATGATGCACCAACAACTTGGATGTGGAGGTCACAACAAGTTGTAATACTTCTTGTCTTGGAGGATAGAAGTATTCTTCTCTTGCACTTGAGAGGATGATGTAAGAATCATTTTGAAACAAAGGATAATGTATTTATGATCAAAGGATTTGGAGAATAGAAATGAGATCTAGAACAGAAAGTTTTGGGGTGCAAAAGGTGAGAAAAAAATCCAGGTTTAAGGTGGTATTTATAGGCAAAAGAATCTGACAGAGGAGCGTGGCCGGTCCCCTTAATTCATGGCCGGCCCCCTTAAAATTAAGGGGACCGCCCTTTATAATTAAGGGGGCCGCCCAGCTGAAACGGCCAGATTCTTTGTCTTTTAGTGGGGAAAGTTTATTTGGTGAAAAACTAACTGTTTTTGGTTAAAAATTTGAATTCATATATTTAGTATGAATAAAACATTTTTCTTTATTACCAAAAGTGTTTTTCAAAAATATATAATATGTTTATATAATTAAATAAACTTTGCATTAGTTAATTAAATACCCCTTTGATCATAAATTGCACTAAATACTTTGTTTATTCATACCTTAAGTGATTTGGATGTAAAGAGAAATATTAATCACTAAATACTTGTTTATGTCACAAGTTTTAGTTCTATGAGTTTATATTTTGTGATAATCAAAACATAGAGATATTGATAACATGTTAATAATGTTTTTAGGCATTAATTTATGTCAACACATGTACATGTCGTGTGGTGAGTATTGACTAATCTCTTTTTGCATATTGTGTAAATATTGTTTTGTATGTACATGTCGTGTGGTGAGTATTGACTAATCTCTTTTTGCATATTGTGTAAATATGTTTGGTATGTACAAAGGGCCAGTCTTAAGATATTTGATGCCCTGGGCGAGACTATCAAAAAATGCCCCTACTAAATGTTGTAATCAAATAACATGCTTTTTTTTACCTAAAACAAAACCACGTATCGTCTTGATAAAAGTTGAACAACTATATAATATTTGCTTTTGATTATAAATTCTAGTAAGTAATTAAAATATAATGTTAGTTTACACTTAAACTCAAAAGTGCCAACAAAAAATTTCTTTATAAGCCATTGAGTATTTTTGTTTTTACAAAAAGTAATTGAATCAATTTTACCAAAAATAGATCATTTTGACTATTATTTGTCAATCAGGATGTTCAAAATCGAGATCTCTTATTAACACATTTCGGTTCTCAAAGACACTTTTCGCAAAATCGATTTGAATTAAGTGTTTTGTTTTATTATATCAAAAGTTATTAATATCTAACATGCTCAATTTTTCCGGTTACAATTATTTGAAATAAATATTACTATTATCTTAACATATATAATGAATTATTAATTAATTTTATAGAATACCGAAACTCTAAACTATTTCACGAAAGAAACTAAAAGTTGAACGGTCAATTTCTTAAACAAGTAGAGAAATAATAATTTACTTTTACAACAACCTTGATAACATACAAACTTTTACTTTTTCACCCTATCCTCACGTGATTTAATAGCAAGTGTATCAATTAAGGGAAGTGATACTTACACCATTTTTTTTATGCACACACCACAATTATGCATATAGCATGTTGTAACATGTGCATTAATGATGTAACATTGTGGTGTGTGCATAAAAAAAGTGGTGTAAGTATCACTTCCCATCAATTAATTTAATATCTTATTCTACTTTCTCTTTTTCAAAACTTGTCATCTTCTTCACAAGAGTTTGTCTACTCTGTATAAATCTGGACTTTAAACAACCACTCTCAATTTCAGTTATCTTTTTCAATAAAACCATATTTGATGCCCCCATTTATGTGATGCCCTGGGCGGTCACCCAGCTCGCCCACCCCTAGGGTCGGGCATGTATGTACATGTCGTGTGATGAGTATATATTGACTAATCACTTATTGCATATTGTGTAAATATTGTTTTGTATGTACATGTCGTGTGGTGAGTATTGACTAATCTCTTTTTGCATATTGTGTAAATATGTTTGGTATGTACATGTCGTGTGATGAGTATATATTGACTAATCTCTTTTTGCATATTGTGTAAATATTGTTTTGTACGTACATGTCGTGTGGTGAGTATTGACTAATCTCTTTTGCATATTGTGTAAATATGTTTGGTATGTACATGTCGTGTGATGAGTTATATATATTGACTAATCTCTTTTTGCATATTGTGTAAATATTGTTTTGTATGTACATGTCGTGTGGTGAGTATTGACCAATCTCTTTTTGCATATTGTGTAAATATGTTTCGTATGTACATGTCGTGTGATGAGTCACTATAAAAAAAAAAAAAAATTAAATTTTCTACACTTATTTCTTCACGGTATAGTCAACCGTAGAGTTTTTTTTATATGAAATCCTAATTTTGCTACATTTATAGGTGTTACAAATCTTTTAAAAATTACTCCATCTATATAAGTATGGACAATAACAATAACGCTACATTTATAATTGTAGTAAAATAAATTATTAAAAAGCCACACTTATAAGTGTAAGAAAACACTTAAAAAATGCTACACTTATAAATGTAAAAATAACTACATAAAAAAAGCCACATTTATAATTGTGAAAACAAAAACTACACTTATAAAAAAAGCCACAAATTCAAAATAAATCCATCCATTCCCTTATTTACTGTTACATTACACTTTATCCCTTATATAAAATGCTACACTTATTTACAAAATCAAAATAACCATCTATCCAATACTGTTCCATCATAAAATCAAACCCTAACTTTTAATCGCAATGTAATCACTCATCTGCGATATGTAATTGCGCTAGCTGTGGAACATCACTCAATCGTTGCCGTAATCACTAGGTCCATTAATCGTTGCCGTAATCACTAGGTCCGTTAATCGTTGCCGTAATCACTATGTCCGTTAATCGTTGCCGTAATCGCTGTGGTTTCGTAATCGTCGCCGTGGATCTTTAATCGCCACCGTACGTCATCAGGTCAATGTTAGTTAATCGTTTATTATTAGTATGTGTTTTGTTATGGTTAAGTAGTTTAGAGATATAACTATTTGGTTTGGATTGCGTTGGTAGAGTTTTATTAATTGATTATGATGTTTGCATTGAACTGAAGGTGTTAGTTTATATTGAGTAGTTACTTATAGTTTTTGATTATTATGTGTTCGATGAAATGCCTCTCAAAGAACTAGATACCAAAAGCCTTGATTCGTATCTGTTAGGGAAATGGACTATACACCTCAGATAATCACACTTTTTAGCTTTGGTTAAAGGCGTATTGTAAACATTTTTTTTAACGAAATAAATTGTGCTCCTAGTTTGAAGCCCTTAGACCTAGTTTCGGGCCGAAAGTTAAAACATTAGTCAAGCTTTAGAGTAAATATTGAGCTCCTAGTTTAGTTCCTATTTGAATTGCTAGACAACTTTCCGTTCTCTCATTAAGTTTTGATTTCAATCCCCTGAAAAGTTAGTAGACTATAAATGTTACAAAAAATGTTATCTCCAAAAGCATAGAATAAAAGAGAATATGTAGTGTTAGGATTAAGAAAAAGGTTCGGTCACTCCATGTATTTACATACTTAGCGTAGCTCTTAGCTTTGTATATATTAGAATAGTTATAGTCACACCGTGGAGGACGGACGGGTCTTTACCCACTGTACACCTGATCCACAGCCCGTAGGAGGGCGTATAATGTAAGTGTATATAAACCCTCTCCCACTTAAGGGAAGGGTTGGTTGTTTCATTTCAATACACACACACTAAGTGTATTTTCTCTCAAGAAACTTCCCCTCTCTCTTACTTTCTCTCTCTAACATTTACCATGGTTAGCTTGATCTTCCATCACTCGAGACCACCCGAAACCACATGAATCAATGTAATATTCGATCCTACAATTGGCATCAGAGCTTGGTTGTGTTACTTTGTTGATTTATTTGTGGTTCGATTAATATAGAGCTGTTTTTTTCCAACTTCTGTTTACTAAGAAAAAAAATAGTTTTTTATTCATGTTCTATAATCTATAGTATCATATTTGGTCAAATGTCAGAATTGTCATTTCCAAGGTTATTTGTTTTGGTTGATTTATGTTGTTTTTCTTGTCAAATATGTCATCTTTTAAGCATTCTTAGCCATGAGTCAACACTGTTTCTACATACTTTTTCTTGGTTAAACAATTGGCTCTATTTCAAATATTATCATATTAAGTGGACAACAATCCAAAATCTTTCATTCTTGGTCGAGTAAAACTACCTTGTGTCCTATTTTTGTCCAAGTCGACAGTTTTATGATTACTAATATATTGTGACTATCTTGTACTTATCTGGGAAGTATTGTGACTATATTGTGACTATTTCATTCTTGGTCGTTTGTTGATATCTTCTTGGCAGCGATTAGCACAAAAGGACATTCGCAAGACAGTGACAATTTTTGTCTGGTTGTATTAGCGGTTAGCTCCAATGGTAGCGATTAGCTCAATGGTAGCGATTAATTCGAAGTTAGCGGTTACCTCGCCTAGCGATTTGTTCCAAGAAATGCAAGAAATGAAGAAAAGATGAAGAAGATTGACCATGTTTGACCACAAACTAAAAACCAAATATAAATTCTTTCATCTCAGTCTAATACCCATCATCAGCGAACAACAAAAACAAATCCAAACCATCCTTCTGTCCCTACTCATCTAACCCGCAACCAATATCATATATGTTGGGAATTATACTAACAGTTACCACGGCTAAGTGAAGATGTTACAACTGCTGAAGATTGTACTTGCAGTGGAAACTCATTACCACTGCAAGAACATATATTACCACTGCTTATTAGATAACTGTTAGGAGATGTGTTTAGATAAATATAGAATAGATCTTGTGTATATCTTATTCTATTAGCATTATACTTATCTTGTAGAAGAGGACTCCTTGTGCTATAAAAGGAGATCCTAGGTTAAAGGTTGATATACATTTTCAAGAGCTTCAAGGTGTAACCCTAGTGATATCAAGATCACTCGTATTATTATCATTAATAATATTGGAGCTAATTGTTTGTTTACATACATTGTTCTTATTCATAAACAACTGTCTTACTCACAATCAAACTTCTAAGTGTTACTAAGTAGATTCCGCATACTTAGTGATATAACTCAAAGTATCAATCTAACACAAGTTCAAGGTGTTTAGATCCATCAAGTGGTATCAGAGCCAGGCTTTGATACTTTGATTTAGAAGACTCTAGTTCACTCAGAAGAATAAATGGAGACAGAAACCAGTAACTCAAACATTGCTGCTAAGCTTCCAAAGCTTAAGTTGAATGACTTTGAGATGTGGAGGCTAATGATTGAACAATTCTTTATGGTCCAAGATTATACACTCTGGGAGATCATTATGGTTGGAAATTCTTTCAAACCAAGTTCTACTTCAGAGATGGTTGGTGGCAAGGAAGTAATCAAGGTCAACACTGGACCGGTTACTAATGATGAAAGACTTCAGATGAAGAATGATCTGAAGGCCAGAGGTTTGTTGCTGATGACACTTCCCAGAGACCAAGTTCTAGCATTCAGCAAGTACAAGCCTGCAAAGACTCTTTTTGAGGAGATCTGTAATGTTTTTGGTGGTAATGATTCCACCAAGAAGACTCAAAAGACCCTGCTAAAGCAGACTTATGAAAACTTTGGTTCAACAAGTAATGAATCTATTGATAGCATCTTCACAAGGCTACAAAAGATTGTTACTCAACTCACTGTTTTTGGAATTGAGGTGGAAAGGGAAGACCTCAATCTAAAGTTCTTAAGAAGCTTACCCTCTGAGTTTGGAACCAATGTTGCTGTGTGGGAAGATAAGCCAGATTTGGAGACTATGAAACTTAATGATTTGTACAATAACTTCAAGGTTATTGAACAAAGATTGAAGAAAGCTGGCAAATTAAGCTCAAGTTCAGGAAGTGTAGCACTCATGTCATCATCTCTTGATGATTGTAGTTCAGATGAAGAAAGTGATAGTGATGATGACAGTGCTAACATTGTTGTTTCCACTGGTAGCTCAAAGAGACAGATTGTAGGACTTAGTGATACTACTTTTTATGCCTTTATATCAAGTCAAGTGGGTGGTTCAATTCTCAATCATGAGGATTTGGATCAAATTGATGAGGATGATATGGAGGAGATGGACATTAAATGGAAAGTGGCATTACTAAGCTTAAGGACAAAGAAGTTTTGGAAGAAGACTGGAAGAAAGATTAACATCAGTGGCAATGAAACATTAGGTTTTGACAAAAAGAAGGTGGAGTGCTATAATTGTCATAAGAAGGGGCACTTTGCCAGGGAGTGAAGGAAGCCAAGGAAATCTGACAACAGGTCAACTTGGTATAAGCAGGACAAGAAGAAGGAACCTACTACTGATGAGCCAAAGGGGCTATTGGCTATTGATGGAGTGAGCTTTGATTGGAGCTTTATGACTAAGGATGAGGAAGATGATTCAAAGTCTGCAATGGTTGCTACTGAGCTTGCACTAATGGCTTTTTCTGACTCTGAGGTACAAATTAATAATGCTTGTTCTAATTCTTGTAAGGCCTTAAAAGAGTATGAGAAAATTAAAGCGCAATATGATGAACAATTGCTAGAGTTAAATCATACTAATTACTCCCTCCGTCCCAAAATTATTTTCCTCATTTGACTTTTGAAAGTCTTAATGTCTCAACTTTGATCTTTAATATTTTTGTATGTATTATATAATACTTGATGAAAATTGTACCAATGAAAAAACATTTAAAAACCAATCCATTCATATAATTTTCATCAATTATTATATAACACATCAAAAAATATTAATGATCAAAGTTGAGAAATTACGACTTTGAAAAGTCAAATGAGGACAGTTATTTTGGGACGGAGGGAGTATAACTTAGCAAATCATAAAAGAGGCCTAGGTGTTTTAGAAACTCAATTAGAGCATTATAGGGCAAATGAATCTAAGTTCAATGATGATATTGCAGTATTAAGAAGAGACTTAGATTATCAGGTTGCTGTAAATAAGGTTCTTAGAGAAGAACTAGAAAAGGTTAAAATGGCTAGTGAGAATATAATGATAACTAAGCAAACACTGGATCACCAATCCAAGTGTATTGACAAAATTTGGGAAGCCCAAGTTGTGAACAAAGCCAAATCAGGAGTTGGATACAAATCAGTTCCACCACCTCTAAGAGGTGTTCCATCACCTCCTGGCATTGACTTAGCTCACACAGGATTAGAAGAATTCCAGGAACCACCTATGACCTATGGACCAAAGTTTGTTAAACCAGTTGAAATTGAAAAGGTTCAGGTTGAGGTTGATACATTTGATAGTGCTAGTGACTCATCTCTTAAAGATGAAAATTTGAATGATGAGTCTAAACCTAGTGTTCCTGAGAATGTTAAAGTGGAGGTTAAAAAGAGTATTCCTGATGTAGTCAAAGAGAAACCTAGGTCACAACCTAATTTCACTAGGCCCACTACTAGATATGCAGAGATGTACAGAAGTAGGTCACCAACTCCTAGGGGTAATATGAGGAGTTGGAATCATGTTAAATCTAGGCAATTTGGTAGTGATTTTGTGTTCAATAACAAACCCTGTCATATATGTGGTAGCTTTGACCATTTGTCTTATAGCTGTACCTACCACTTGGGAAGAAGGGAAGTGTTTGGCAATACCAGGGTGAATGGGAAAAATGCTAATAACTTAACTCACCCAAATCCACTTAGCAAGATGATTCCCAGGTCTGTTTTGCTTAACTTTGGCATTAAACCAGTTTTCACTGCTAGACCAGCAGTTGCCACTGCCAGAAATAAAAACAGAGTTTACCCTAAGCCCCCTGTTACTACTTTTGTTAAATCTACTCAAATAGGGAAAAAGACCAATTTTGAAAAGAAAGTTAACAATAATCAGAAGTGGGTACCCAAAATTTCAAAACCAGCAGTTTCCACTGCTAAGCCAGCAGTTACTACTGCAAGGCCAAAGGTTACCACTGGTGGGTTTGTTAACAAGAAAAGGGTAAATATGGGAAATGCTGTTAAGGCCTCAGCACGTTGGGAATGCAAACCAAAAGGAACCATCACCTCAAACAATCCCAATGGTGTATCAATGACCTTTGATAGATATAATTATATTGATACACGAGGCAGATCCAAGTCATTTGTGGCTTAGGTCCCCAAAAGGAACTAATTCCTTTATTTTGTGTGCAGGAACATTCAAAGACTACAAATGATCAAGGATACTCAGACAGTGGATGTTCCAGGCACATGATTGACAATAAGTCCTATCTTTCAGACTTTCAACCTTATGATGGACAATTTGTCAGCTTTGGAGGAGGAATTGGTGGCAATGTTTCTGGCAAAGGAACAATCAAGGCTGGAAACATTGACTTTGAAGATGTGCAGTATGTGAAAGAACTCAAGTACAACCTCTTTAGTGTGTCACAGATGTGTGACAAGAAGCATAGAGTTTTATTCACAGAAGATGAATGCTATATCTTATCTAAGGATTATAAGCTTCCAGATGAAAGTGACATTTTGCTTAAAATCCCTAGAAAAGGTAATCTGTATAGCATTGACATGAAGAACATAGTGGCTAATAATGATGTTACATGCTTGCTTGCTAAAGCCACTTTGGATGAATCAATGCTTTGACATAGAAGACTTGGTCATGTTAACTTCAAGACCATCAACAAGATTGTGAAAGATGGACTTGTCAGAGGTCTACCAGAGAAAAGATTTGAAAATGACAAAACTTGTGTTGCCTGTCTCAAAGGAAAGCAACACAGAGCTTCATGCAAGACCAAAGCATTCAATTCTATTGATCATCCACTCTTTATGCTGCATATGGACTTGTTTGGTCCTACTTCTGTGAGCAGCATCAATTTGAAGAAGTATTGTCTTGTTGTGACTGACGATTTTAGTAGATTTACATGGGTTTTCTTTTTAAGAACCAAGGATGAAACCACTGGTATCCTTAAGACATTCATCACTGAAGTTGAAAATCAATTTGAGAAGAAAATAAAGATCATCAGGTGTGACAATGGGACAGAGTTCAAGAATAAAGTTATGGATGAATTCTGCAGAGACAAAGGTATTAAAAGAGAATTTAGTGTTGCAAGAACTCCTCAACAAAATGGAGTTGCAGAAAGAAGAAACAGAACACTAATTGAGGCTGCTAGAACCATGTTAGCTGATTCCATGCTTCCAGTGACTTTTTGGGCTGAAGCAGTTAACACTGCTTGTTACATTCAGAACAGGGTTTTAGTGGTCAAAACAAAGAACAAGACACCTTATGAGTTATTCAGAGGAAGACCTCCTACTTTGGAGTTTATGAGGCCATTAGGGTGTCATGTTACTATTCTCAATACAATTGATCATCTGAGTAAATTTGAAGAAAAGTCTGATGAAGGCTTATTTGTTGGATACTCTATGGTTAGCAAGGATTTTAGAGTTTATAACTTAAGAACAAAGAAGATTGAAGAGAACTTGTATGTCCAGTTTCTTGAAAATAAAGCAAACATGGTAGGTTCAGGACCAGATTGGCTATTTGATCTTGAAACATTATCCAATACAATGAATTATGTACCTCTTACTTCAAGTACTGGAGACAAAGATGTTGAAGAATCAGAAGAATTCATTGATAAAGATGAAGCTTGTAAAGATGATGAAGATCAAATTGTTATGCCACTTTGGGACTTTGTTGATAATTCTGAAAAGACAAGTGATGCAGATGGTGTGAATTTTGATGAATTGAATAAAGAAATTCCTACTAGCAGTGGTAACTCAATTCCCACTGCTACACCAGAAGTTTCCACTGACAGCCCAAATGTGGAACATACTTCTCAGGATTCACCAAGTGATGATGTAGAGATCTCAAACATGCCTACAACATATGATATTCCTAGCACATCACAGTCTTCAATTCACAAAGTGCATCCACTTGATAATATTATTGGTGAACTTCAATCAGGTGTGAAGACTAGAAGACAGACAAAGAAAGATAATATTCATGGGTTCATAAGTGATGTGTATGAGTCCAAGAAACATAGTAAGAAGAATGAGTGTTTGTTTTTCTGTTTTCTCTCACAAGTGGAGCCTAAAAATGTCTATATGGCTCTAGAAGAATCTAGCTGGGTTGAAGCAATGCAAGAGGAGTTGCTGCAGTTTAAACTTCAAAAGGTTTGGGTTCTTTATGACTTGCCTGATGGTATGAAGGTCATTGGTACTAAATGGGTTTTCAGAAACAAGAAAGATGAAAGAGGTATTGTAATCAGGAACAAAGCTAGATTGGTTGCTCAAGGATACACTCAAGAGGAAGGTATTGATTATGAAGAAGTTTTTGCTCCTGTTGCAAGGATTGAGGCTATTAGATTGTTTTTAGCCTATGCATCATTTATGGGCTTTACAGTCTATCAAATGGATGTTAAGAGTGCCTTTCTGTATGGTACTATTGATGAGGAGGTATATGTCTCTCAACCTCCAGGCTTTGAAGATCCTCAACACCCAAATAAAGTTTATAAAGTGGTTAAGGCTCTTTATGGCTTACATCAGGCTCCAAGGAAGTGGTATGAAACCTTAGCTAATTACTTGTTGAATAATGGGTTTCATAGAGGTAAGATTGACCAAACTTTGTTCATCAAGAAAGACAAGGGTGATATTTTACTTGTTCAAGTATATGTTGATGATATTATCTTTCGGTCTACTAAACAAGAGATGTGCAAAGAGTTTGAGAAGCTAATGAAAGATGAATTTCAAATGAGTTCTATGGGAGAACTTACATTCTTTTTGGGGTTGCAAGTACAACAGAGTAAAGAAGGCATCTTTATCAGTCAAGACAAATACGTGACTGAGATTATTAAGAAGTTCAAGTTTACTGATGCAAAATCTTCTAATACCCATGCTGACAAGACCACTCATCTATTGTTGAAGAATGCTAGTGGTGCTAATGTTGATGTTCACACTTATAGATCTATGATTGGTTCTTTGATGTATCTTACTTCATCAAGGCCAGACATTATGTTTGCTGTATGTGCTTGTGCAAGATTTCAAGTGACTCCAAAGACATCACATATGACAGCAGTGGAAAAGATTTTTAGGTACTTGAAGACTTATCCTAATCTAGGATTATGGTATCCAAGAGAATCCCCTATGGAATTGATCACATACTCAGATAGTGACTATGCTGGTGCAAGTTTGGATAGAAGATCAACTACTGGAGGATGTCAATTTCTCGGATGTAGATTGGTGTCATGGCAGTGCAAGAAGCAAACTATGGTTGCCACTTCAACCACTGAAGCAGAATATGTTGCAGCTGCTAGTTGTTGTGCTCAGATCCTTTGGCTTCATAATCAATTATTGGATTGTGGGTACAATTTCATGAACACCATTATCTATATAGACAATAGTAGTACCATATGCATTATTAAAAATCCTGTGCAACACACTAAAACTAAACATATTGAAATTAGACATCATTTTATTAGAGATTGTTTTGAGGAAAAGCTTATTAATGTTGTCAAAATCCATACTGATGACAATTATGCTGATTTATTAACAAAAGGGCTTGATGTGGGTAGGTTTCAATACTTGGTAACAGGTGTTGGAATGCTCAATCCATAAATCATTGATGTCTAATACTTTTCAGTGTTGCAGGATAGTTTTTAGGTACTAATATTGTTTGTATATGTATGTATGGTTTTCTACTAACTTGTATGCAGAGTTATCAAGAGCACAGTGGAAATAATCATACAACAGTGGAAAGTTTGGTGATAACAGCAAAAAGATAGAGTACTTTTATTGATAATAAAGAGAGTACATTACAACCATTCAGAAAACATTGTCACCAACACAGAATATCACAAAAGACATAAACCTACAACCTAACACCTACTTCATAGGTTTCTTTCCTTTTCCATCATAATCACGCTTGCCTTTGGAAGCTTTCTTTCTCTTGTCATCAAAAGAGAGTTGTTTCCTTGGACAAGCAAGTCCCAGAACTTGCTTGGGAGGCCTTGGTGCTTGGGTAGGCTTCTCAGCAGCAGGCCACTTCATGTTGCTTATGGCAGTCTTCAATGTTGTGGTAAGGGCCTTTAGAAGTTCTTCGGAAAGATTGAAGGTTGGATCATTGTCATCATCAGAGGAAGAACTGGTATAGAACTCCAAAGATGGAGCAGGAGAAGCTTCAGTCTTTTTGGATGTCTTGTTGGATGTTGTGGATGTGGTTGCACTTGGTGGGAAGTAATCACTCCATCCTGTTGAAAGATCCTCTGAGTTTGAACAATAGCTGATCTCCTCATCAGATGAATCATCAGAAGATATGTAGATTATTGGAAACCAGCTCATTGTGTTGATTAAGGGTTTGTGTTCTTGAAGTTGTTTGTTGATGAGAGATAAAAGTTTTGAGCCCCCTTTTATAAGCAAAGTCAAGGTCGAATTCTAATTAATGAAGAATATTTACTCTTACCTGTTTTGGTAGGTTGGAGGAGTAAATTTGGTTATTATCGGGTTGACTTTTGGAAGATATTTTTGTGAATAGTAACTTGGTTAAAAAGTTACTTTGGGTTAATTTTTATGGGTTAAGTTGAGAGTTACTTTGTTTTGCAGCATACAACCCATATTATTGGAGTCATTGGAGTTATAAGGTGTGTATCATAGACACACAACAAATGGTTATTGATTTACCATGTCTAATCCACATAAGAATCAACTAGTCCAGAGCAAACGGCTCCTGGTAAAGACTTATCAAATCCGTTTATGGTTGATAGTTTACCAAAAACTATATGGTTATCAACTCACCATACTCCAAGTGATCAAGAGTTGGCTAGTCTATAGCAAACGGCTCATGGTAGAGATATATCAAATCCGTTGATAGCTGGTAGTTTGCTAAAAACAATGATAAGAGCAGCAAATTTTCATGTTTTATTCACCACTGCTCTTTGATATGTTGTGAAAATTTTACCACTGCTAGTTCCTTAGTTACCACTGCAAGAGTAATTTTTCCACTGATGAACTAGCCGTTACAACTGTTGTGTCAGTAATCTATTTTTTACTAGCCGTTGTAAATATAACCGTCTTTCCTTATTAATAGGGTAAATCTTTTTGTGAATTATCTACTTACTTATTATAATTTATTCTTTTCCAAAGATAATTCTTACTAAAGATAATTCACATTGCGCAACCTCCTCAAACCCTATTAGTATAAATTGATCATCACACGGCTTGATTTTTATCTTGATTACTAACACTTTTACTCTCTTTTTCACAAATATCATGGCGATTCTAAAATTTGTCGAGGAGCACAACCAAGTGGCCTACCTACAAAAGTCAAACGAGAAGAGTGGCCCTGTTTTTCATCAGATTGTGGATTTTCTAAACACAACTCATATAAGGTATGCCTTAACTATTAATCCCACAATCTATGTCTCTCATATCAAACAGTTCTGGAACACTGTGGAGTCCATAACTCTTGAACAGGGAGACACACATGATTCTGTGGATGCTCTAAGAGCCACAGTGGATGGGGTAACTATTGATGTTACTGAGTCATCCTTGAGGAGAATTCTCCAATTGGATGATCTCAATGGTATCATCACATTACCTAATTCTGAAATTTTCACTAATATTGCTTTAATGGGGTATGATACATCTGAACAAAAAGTAACTTTCAGAAAAGGATGTTTTTGTCCCCATTGGAGATTTTTAATTCACACTCTTTTACATTGCCTAAGTCCTAAGAAAACATCTTATGAACAATTTGCATCAACCATGGCTTATCCTTTGGTTTGTTTGGCAACTGATAGGACTTTCAATTTTTCAAAGTTTATTTTCAATAATATGAAAGACAATGTAAAGAGTCAATATAAATTTTTGATGTATCCAAGGTTTGTGCAAGCAGTGTTAAATGAATTTCAACTGCAACCTCACAATAGAATTTATGAGCCTTCTTGTCTTAAGCCAAAAGTTTTTCAAAACATGAGTAAGGCTTTAGATCTTTGGAATGGGGAGGTTCATCCACTTTTTCCTCAAATGCTTGCTAAAATTGCTCAAGTACAGGGTGAAGATGCAACCATCCAAGTTGTATCCCATAACACACCCAATATTGTTGTACCACCAATTCACCATACCCCTGCTGTAACTCACACTTTGAGAGAAGGCATAAACAGCCAACTTCTCTCATCTCAACATTGCATGTTGCTGAACCTTTTGGTTTAGGGACAAGCAGTGGTGGTTCAAGGCTTAATCCTAGTCCAACTATGGAAGAGCCTGAATCAATGCCTCATGATTCACCTCTCCCAACAGGTAACACAGTTGGAAGTGATGAAGGCAGTGTGCAACTACCTGAATTGATGGACATTTGTACAAAATTAGTCAAGCAGGTTCAAGCTCTGGCACATACCAACGAACAACATGTCACAGAGCTGACTCAATTGAAGGCTGAGATTCAAAGATTGCAGAATGAAGTTGAGAATCTCAAAAAGAAAAGACCTGCTAAAGTTGTGTTATCTTCATCATCTTCACCTCAGGATGACTTTTCTGCAAATTCTACTAAAGATTTGGGAGATTCTTCTAAACAGGGGAGGAAAACAGATGCAGAGTTTAAGGGGAGGAGTACTAATTTTGAAAAAGAGTTTGCTGAGCTCACTGATTCTAACAATGCTCAAGCAAGAGATGATGTAGTTGAGACTGAGGGGAGGAAATTGGATTTTGAAGATATGGATGCTGATGCTGGTTTTCACTTTGATGATAAAGTTGGAACTGCTCAGCCAAGTTCCACTGAAGCAGAACAAGTTCCCACTGATCAACATATTCCCACTGCAAGTGAAAAAGTTCCCACTGCTACTCAATTAGTTACCACTGTAGAGGAAGAAGCTGCCAGAATAAGACCAGTCAAAGGAAAAGCTATTGTGACTGGTTCAGAAGAAGAGCATACAAGAAAGATTTCTAAGAAAGAACAAGCTCAAATTGATTTTGATGCAAGATTGGCAGAGCAACAGCAAGCAGCAGAGAATGAAAGAAAGAGAAAGCTAGAGGAAGATGAAGTTGCTAGTTTTATGGAAGCAAAGAGGTTGGATAAGCTTGAAGCTGTAATGGCAGAACCAATTTCAAGTGTTTCACCAACTGTCATTCATGAGAAACGTCCTTTGTTCACTTATGTGCCTACAGAAGAAGAGATTGACTACTTGATTAACAATGATCAAATAATCAGGAAGAAGGCCATTGAGCTTATTGCAAATACAACCTTGAATGAAGACCAAAAGTCTGCTCAACTTAAAGATTTCATTCAAATGAAGAATCAGCAGGCTCTTGATGAAATTATTGGGGATGTTAGAAAAGGTCAAAAGAAGCCAAGGAAACTTACAAAGGCACAGATCATTGCTGAGATGAAGACTTTTTGTTGCCATGTTGGTAATATGAAGATGGCTCAATTCAAAGGAATGTCACATGTGTGGAAAACTAGAAGGGGGGGGGGGTTGAATAGTTTTACGTCCTTTTAAAATTTATAAGCACAAGTTTGTTTTAAAAACTTCGATTCTTGTTTATGTGAATTCAATGCTTGCACTATATGAACAATTGTATAATAACTAACTAACTAAACTAATTAGTAAAGGTAAATAAATAAGTAATGAGAAGAGTTAGAAAGATCAAACCACAACACAAGGATTTATAGTGGTTCGGCTACAAGGACACCTTCCTTGTTCCTACTCCACTCCCCGAGTCACCTACTCGAGAGTTTTCTTCACTATGTCAACAAACTCCCTTATGGCGGAGAAAACCGTACACACCAATATACACACCAGTTTACACACCAATCTACACACCAATATACACACCAATCTTCACACCTATCTTCACACCAAGCTTCTACACACCAATCTTCTACACACCTTCTTCTACACACCAATCTTCTACACACCTTCTTCTACACACCAATCTTCACAACTATCCTACTTCACAACTAATCAACTTCTACTATCTACACAACTTCTATATCTTCTAAACAAATAATAACAAGCACAACACAATATTCACAAATGAATATATATACACTATACACAACAACTCTTCAACACTTCTTGAACTTGGTTGTAGAGAGTTCTTCTTTTGCACTTAGAATGAGAATGGATGATGAGGGATTGAATCACTTGAAACAAGGATTAATATACAAATGATCAAAGGGTTTTTGATGGGTTTAAGATGATTGTAGATCTGAAAATTTCGTGCAAAAGGTAAGGAAAAATTCCAGAATTAAGGTGGTATTTATAAGGGAAGAAATCTGACAGTTTCTGACAGGGGAGCCTGGCCGGTCCCCTTAAAGCATGGCCGGCCCCCTTAAAATTAAGGGGACCGCCCCTTATAATTAAGGGGGCCGCCCAACTGTAACGGCCAGAAAACTTGTCTTTTAGTGGGGAAAGTTTATTTGGTGAAAAACTAACTGATTTTGGTTAAATATTTGAAATCATATATTTAGTATGATTAAAACATTTTTCCTTAATACCAAAAGTGTTTTTCAAAAATATATAATAAGATTATATAATTAAATAAACTTTGTATTAGTTAATTAAATACCCCTTTGATCATGAGATGTATTAAGCACTTGTTTGTTCATACCTTAAGTGATTAAGTTGGATATAATGATATAAACTAGCTTAATACTTGTTTACGTAGTAATCAAACGATTGACGAGTTTACATTTTGTGATCGTCAAAATATAGAGATATCGAAAAATATAAATAACGTTTTCATACATTATTTATGTCAACAATCTCCCCCTTTTTGATGATTACAAAATTTAAACTCATTAGTCGAAAATTAGTCTATATACAAGTATTAGAGTGAGTTTATATCACTTCTCCCCCTTTTTGTGAGCATCAAAAAGGTTATCCCGTTTTAATGGAAGCTCCCCCTTGATGTAAGCTCCCCCTCGTTTTGAGGCCAAAAGGAATCGAGAAATGGATATCTTGCAAAAATATTTAGTAGCAAGCAACATATATATGTATATAGCATGTAAAAATATAGACTAAACATAACCATTTCATTAATCAAGGAAAATAATACATCAAGCATTACTTCAACAAAAGGAACAAGTAATGCTACAACTAACAAAAGCCTTTAAAAGGCTTACAATCATCATAGAAATAATAAACCAAGTCTCAAATATGAGAGTCCTCTCTAGAGCTTGCCATCCAAAAAGGTTTAACATACTTTTATTTGTGAACCACCATACATGTTTAATTGGGAGGAATGGATGGTGAACATGGAGATGGTGATGGTGGAGGTGTGTTTGTTGATGGTGGTGGAGGTGTTGTGTTTGTTGTTGGTGGTTGATGCAACATGTTTTCAATATGAGAAAACATGTATTGGATCTCATCTCTTAATCCGAACACAATTGTTCGGTTGTGAATGCAACAAAGGCAAGTGTCTCCATGAGCTTCAAGTAAGCTCCATGGGACGGGGTTATAGGTTGGTGGGTTGATAGGAGATGATGAGAAATGTGCATCAAGGGGTGTTAAGGGTGATAATGAGAGAGTGAGTGCAAGAGATGTGTTCTCATTGGTAGGTTGTGATGGTTGATCAATTGTTGGAGGAGATAAGTGGGTGTTGATGTAGTCATTTATGGATGAGGTGGATGGTATGGAGGAAGTGGAGTTTCCATTTGTTGAAGGTGTTTTTGAGGGTGCATTTGGTGCACTAGGAGATGAACATTGAGGTGGTGGAGATGGAGTGGTGTTGTCTTCATTTGTAAGATCAATGAAGAGTTGTTTGGGTGGTATAATGACAAGTTTTTGTTTCTTGGCATTGTTTGAATGGGTGGTTCTTGGTGATGACATGATGATGGTTATGAGTGATGAGGATGATGAATTGTGAATTAAACATGCATGGGAATTATATAGTGGGAAAACATGTTTAGAAGTGGAATTGTTTTGAAATTGTAATGTTTTATTCCAAAATCAGTTTGGTTTTTAAGAGTAATGGTAGCTGGGACTAGCAAAAGGGATCACATGATGCAAAAGAAAACAGTGTAAAAACTATTTCAGATGGCCGGTCCCCTTAAATGGTGGCCGGTCCCCTTAATTTTAAGGGGGCCGCCCTTTATGATTTAAGGGGGCCGCCCATCTGACGACCCAGAAACCAAAATTTTCAAAAATTTTCTGGAAAGATGTTGTGTTCTGGTTTGAATATGCAGCAAGCTCAATTTGGACATCTCACATTTGTTTTGGTTTATTAGAAAGCATATATGTCAAATAGTTATATAACCATTAACTAATCATGCAAACATATATATATATATAGATCAAGAGCAACATGCATAAAGATATCAAGTTATCATCCTAAACACATATTCAAATAACAAGTATTTCCGAATAAACTTCGGACAAATAACACACAAGACATAAAAATAAAACATTGTTAAACAAGCACAATCCGATCATATCATTTCTTTTTCTTCCCGAAGATCCCCTTCAAAGTCTTCCCAATAGATTTGAAGCCACCTCTAACTTCTTCATGCAAGCTCTTTTGTCTTCTAAGCATCTCGGTAGTTCGTTCATGAAGCACTTCTTCAGTTTGATCACTTGGAGATGGAGTAGAATAGTTGGGATAGTCAAGATCCTCTAAATTTTCAACGAACTCAGAAAACGAAGGGGTACTAACATCATCGATGTTTTCCTCCTCATCGTCATCATCTTGCCTTGAGGATGATCCATGAAAGCTATGACGACGAGGTTTACCCTTGTCACTTCGAGTTCGTCGAGCTTGTTTTAGAGCGAGAGTACGAAGAGTGGGATAGATGGATTCATAAATACTATTGTCAAGATCGGGGTAGTACTCGATAACATGACGATAGATACGAGTAAGGAACATTCCATATGGAAGATTGGCTTTGGGAGTTTTTCTAGCACACTCAATCCGTTTGATAAAGAAGTAGGCCAGATTGTACGGCTTTTCGACAGCTATACAATACAACATGTGAGCAAGGCTAGCCGGGAGATGGTCCCGGTGACCTCCAGTACCAAACGCATTCTCACGAATGAGTTCTTCCCAACGCTTCATGTGTGGGCTTAATTCTTTGAGGAGAAGTTGGTATGGAGAAATTTGAATGTTTTTGGATTTTATTTTTCGACTTGTGGTGGCACGATCTATACCAAGGATTTGACGAATTTCGTCGGGATGAGGAATTTCGTCGAGATATGGACCGAAGGTTGGTCGATAGCGATTAAGAGATTCGAGGTCCCACTCATTTGTGAAAACGGCTTGACCTCTAAAAGGAATTTGAAGGATATGACCAAATTGTTCGAGAGTGAGGGTGATAAATTCATTTTGAATCATGAAGGAGATGGTAATGAAACCAAGATCATTGGTTTGGACAGTGACTTGGCTATAGAAATCCATTATGAAACGAGGAATGATAGGTTCATTTATTTCATAAAGACAATTGAAGTTGATGCTTGTAAACACGCGATTTATGTAGTCGGATTGAGCAAAAGCAAGATCTACTACACGTCCCTCATGAATATTTCTATCTTCAATTTGACGATAGATAAGTCCAATGGAAGGAGATGTGGTAGGGAGTTGAGAAACTTTGGGAATGTAGTTTTTAGTGTGAGAAAGATCTTCGGTAGTTGCTTTGGGCATTTTCACCTAAACACATCAACAATTCAAAAAGACCAAAATAAATATAAAGAAAAAAAAAATATGTTTATTGTCAAGGCTTATGTTGGAACGTAAACATACTTCGTTCCTTAATATTGTTTTTAACTCGTTCTAGATACACTTTACGATGTTTAATTAGTAGTTATGGACAAATCCAAACGCCCCTTTAAACATCTTAATATATCATGAAATTTACTAGATTTATATTAGATTGTAAAACTAGCTATTTCTTGCGAGTTTCTTATGCATGTAATTTGTTTTTGAAAAAGATGGTTTGTATTTTTACTAAAAATGTTATTTTAAGTAATAAACCAAACGCTTCCTTAACTAGTGACTTATAATTCAAGTGCGTCAATATACATATGAATTATATATCTTGACGAGTTCGATAAACAAATTTAAGGTTTATAATTATAATAAAGTTTTATAAAAATTATAATGACTATGTTTTGATATTATTTGGACATAATCCAAACACCCCTATATTGTGAACCAATACAATTTTTCTTAGTCGAAAAATGTAATTTCAAGTTTTACAAGTTACAAAAGTATAATGTGGTTAGTTTTAACACGTTTTCAAATCATTATTCAACAATGAGTTTACTAAAATTTTTGAAAAGGAGTGTATGAAATTTTTCAAAAATTTTCGACATGATAGTTTATAATAACTAGTTTCTAGTGTTGATTAATCATCCTAATCCTAGGGGAAGCATTTGATTATGAAGTTTTAAGGCTTAATTCGAAAGAAATTATGAATTTTGACGAATTTTATAAAACATGCATAATCATGAGTATGATCAAGTAAGATGAAATTAGATGAAATGTGTTATGAAAAACTTACAATAAGTAATGGTGATTGTGTTAGATGAATTTGCCCTTTGCGAATTAACCCGAATTATGTGATTTGGAAGTGATTTGAGAGGTTTTTGGGTTTTGGTTTTCGTTACAGCAGAAGCAGTGGAAGGGGTATGTGAAAAAGTGGAGTGTTTGGCAAAAGGAAGAAAGGGAAAAACGGGCTTGAGCTCTCAGAGGGCCGGTCCCCTTAAACATTAAGGGGGCCGCCCTTGTATTTGCTGCCGGTCCCCTTAAATATTAAGGGGGCCGCCCTTAAAATTTTTATTTTTCAAGTTTTGGTTTCTGGAACAAACAAGAAAGTATTTATATATATATACTAGATTTATATTTAATCAAAAATACGTTGAAGAATATACGCACGAGAGGAATTACTTGACATTTTTACTTGACATTTTGTCAATAAAATTTTCTTGATTGTTTCGGATGAAATTCATCAAGTTGTCAAGCAAACGAGAAAGTTGTGAAAGGTTTATAAGTATATATATATATATATATATATATATATATATATATATATATATATATATATATATATATATATATATATATATATATATATTTTATATAGTATGGGCTTATAAGACGAGAAAGTAGGAGGGAGACGTATGCAACGGAAGCCGGGAGTTTGTTTCATCCATAGATTTTTCGACTCATCTCACTTCATCAGCATGAGTGTTGATTGAACATTAAAGTTCAATAAGGCAAATGGGGAAAAGAGATGTTCGTAAACGAACAATCTCTAGTTCTAGAAAATCAACAAATGAATTTCCTAGGTTATAAGATCCTAAATATAGCTAAGTATATAAATATATATATATATATATATATATATATATGTATATATGTATATATAGATATAATATAGAAACAAATAGAGATTAATAAGTCAAGTAAAATCACATAAATATAACACACTAAACTAAGCATGCATTTCTAGACAAGGAACTTAAAAGGAAATGTGTACCTTTTGTCTTTAATGCGTTAATCTTCAAGGTCTTCAAGAGGTAAATCGGACAAGAGGTGACAATGAAAAGTTCCATGTTTGGATGGCGAATATTATTTACGTTGGTGCCCATTGTTTCATTTGTCCAAAGTTATTTGGTCCGAACATGTTTTGTATTTGACTTGGATGCATATAAGGTGGAAACACTCCCCACGGATTGAAGTTCCACATTTGTTGATTATAGTTAAAGTTTCGTCTATTATGGTTTGTTCTTGGTTGAGGTGTTTTAGGTCTAGGATAAGAATTATTTGGTTTCCTAGGTGGTGGAGTTTTAGATCTTGTTTTAGATTTAGATGATCCAACTTCGGTTTTTAAAGATGGTTTATAAAATGGTTTTATTTCTTCATTACTCGCGATAGGTATTATTTTATTTTTTATGAGTAAATGTTTAGGATTAAGTATTGAAGGTTTTGGTTCATTTTCAAATTTAACGTTTTTAGCTCCACTTGTTGAAGATTCAGTTGAGTTAAATCCTAGTCCGGTTTTATCTCCTGATATTCTTTGAATACTTATAATTTTACTAAGTGAGTTACTACTATTTTCAAATTTATCAAGTTTGCAAATTTCATCCTTAAGTATGTTGTTTTCACTTTTAAGCTCTTGACATGTTTTACATTCTTCAACAATTTCTTTTCCTTTTTCAAGTTGTCGTATTTTAATTTTTAGTTCAAGCACTTCATTTTCTAGTTGGTTGTTTATGTATTTTAGTGATTTATTTTTAGCCATAACTAGTTGTCCTATTTTACATAATCTATTGTATTCACTATCTAAATCTTTTTCATCTAATGATAGATTTTCATCACTAAAGTATTCGGATTCAGAACGTACCTCACTTGATGATTTGGCCATGAGACACTTTTCATCCTTTGTTGTTTCATTTTCATCTTCATCACTATCACTCCAAGCACCTCCAACGAATGCTCTTTGATTTTGATCTCTTGTCATCATTGGACATTTTCCAATGAGGTGATTCGGATCACCACACTTGAAACACTTTCTCTCATTCTTGCTATACTTGTCATCATTATTCTTTTGAGATGTTCTTCTTTCATCGTGTGGTTGTCTAACGAATCTTCCTCGCCTTTTGAAGAATTTCTTGAAGTCTCTTACGGCCATGGCATATTCTTCGTCATCGCTTTCGGAAGATGAGCTATCTTCGTTGTTGGATTCCTTTCTAGCTTTCAAGGCGATTGACTTGCTTTGCTCACGTTTTCCTTTAACCATTTCAGAGTCCTTCTTTATAATTGCTTCGTAGACTTTCAGGTTTCCAATTAATTCATCAAGTTGTAGTGTTGACAAATTCTTTGATTCTTCAGTAGCCGTCACTTTAGCTCGCCATTTAGGGTGAAGAGCTCTAAGAAATTTCCTAACAAAATTCTTACTAGAGAAATTCTCATCAAGTGCTTTTAAACTTGTGATGATAGTGTTAAATCTAGCAAAAGCATTATCAATTGATTCCTCTTCCGGAATCGTGAATTGTTCATATTGTTGAACAAGTAGATCTATTTTGTTATCTTTGACTTGATTATTACCTTGGTGAGTTATTAATAAAGAGTTCCAAATTTCTTTTGCGGTTTCACACATAAAGATCCTTTCGTACTCTTTACGTGGTAGCGCATTATAAATTACCATTTTTGCTTCATTATTTTTAGCAAGTTTTCTTTTTAAATCATCATTTTGTTTTTCAAAAGGTACGATTTCATCTTTCTTAGTTTCGGGGTTATTTTGAATAGGTAAAAAATCACCATTGGTAATAATATGCCAAAGATCTAGATCTTTTGATTTCACATAAGTTTCGAATCGATTTTTCCAATATAAAAATCCATCACTTTCAAATAGTGGTGGTCTTTGCATAGATTGCCCTTCTAAATATTTTTCAGATTCCATAGATCGTTACAAGTTTTAAAATACACTATATTTTAAAAATCTTGCTAGACGTGGCTCTGGTACCAATTGTGGAAAACTAGAAGGGGGGGGGGGGGTTGAATAGTTTTACGTCCTTTTAAAATTTATAAGCACAAGTTTGTTTTAAAAACTTCGATTCTTGTTTATGTGAATTCAATGCTTGCACTATATGAACAATTGTATAATAACTAACTAACTAAACTAATTAGTAAAGGTAAATAAATAAGTAATGAGAAGAGTTAGAAAGATCAAACCACAACACAAGGATTTATAGTGGTTCGGCTACAAGGACACCTTCCTTGTTCCTACTCCACTCCCCGAGTCACCTACTCGAGAGTTTTCTTCACTATGTCAACAAACTCCCTTATGGTGGAGAAAACCGTACACACCAATATACACACCAGTTTACACACCAATCTACACACCAATATACACACCAATCTTCACACCTATCTTCACACCAAGCTTCTACACACCAATCTTCTACACACCAATCTTCTACACACCTTCTTCTACACACCAATCTTCACAACTATCCTACTTCACAACTAATCAACTTCTACTATCTACACAACTTCTATATCTTCTAAACAAATAATAACAAGCACAACACAATATTCACAAATGAATATATATACACTATACACAACAACTCTTCAACACTTCTTGAACTTGGTTGTAGAGAGTTCTTCTTTTGCACTTAGAATGAGAATGGATGATGAGGGATTGAATCACTTGAAACAAGGATTAATATACAAATGATCAAAGGGTTTTTGATGGGTTTAAGATGATTGTAGATCTGAAAATTTCGTGCAAAAGGTAAGGAAAAATTCCAGAATTAAGGTGGTATTTATAGGGGAAGAAATCTGACAGTTTCTGACAGGGGAGCCTGGCCGGTCCCCTTAAAGCATGGCCGGCCCCCTTAAAATTAAGGGGACCGCCCCTTATAATTAAGGGGGCCGCCCAACTGTAACGGCCAGAAAACTTGTCTTTTAGTGGGGAAAGTTTATTTGGTGAAAAACTAACTGATTTTGGTTAAATATTTGAAATCATATATTTAGTATGATTAAAACATTTTTCCTTAATACCAAAAGTGTTTTTCAAAAATATATAATAAGATTATATAATTAAATAAACTTTGTATTAGTTAATTAAATACCCCTTTGATCATGAGATGTATTAAGCACTTGTTTGTTCATACCTTAAGTGATTAAGTTGGATATAATGATATAAACTAGCTTAATACTTGTTTACGTAGTAATCAAACGATTGACGAGTTTACATTTTGTGATCGTCAAAATATAGAGATATCGAAAAATATAAATAACGTTTTCATACATTATTTATGTCAACAACATGATCAGATTGAAGGTATTTACTACAGAATCAAAAGACAAGATAGTAAATTCATCCCAATGGATCAAGAACCTATAGTAATGAAGACAAAAAGGTCTGGAGTGAGTCTTGAATCAAGAGATACTAAGAAATTGAAGACTCAGGAATCATCTCAAGCAGAAGAGGGTCCTAGCAAGTTGACAGAAGAACAAGTTACAAACATGATATACATAGAGACTGATGTACTTAATATTGAACCTCTACAAGCAAAATATCCAGTTGTTGGTTGGGAGATCTTTTCTGATAGTTTTGGAGTAGCTTGGAAGATCATCAGAACTGGAAGTGTCACAAGTATTTGCAGAGATTTTGAAGACATTGTTAGATCTTGTGATAGAGAAGACTTGGATACTTTGTGGAGGATTGTTCAAGAATAGTTTAAGAAGAATGAACTTGTTGATATCAAGGCTAAGGAGTTATGGGTTCACTTCAGAAGATTATATGAACCTGACCCAAGTGATAGATATTGGAGATTTGAAGCTCATGACATGAGAACCTTGTGTAAGTTCTATGATTCAAGTGCTGTGCATCATCTTTCTACTCAAGATGGAGTTGATGTCTTTATGCTGGCTGAGAAAGAATATCCATTAAGAGCTGGAGTATTGGATGTGATGAGGACAGTGAAGCTTAGGTGCTGGGAAAGAACTGAAGTCATAGAAGATTTGCTACAAAGAATTTATGATCAAAGTGTGAGAGCTGATAAAGAGTTAAGAAGAAGAAGATAAGTGTTTGGAAGAATTCCCATACCCTCATGTTTGCTGAATACTTGAAGAAACTTATTGATTTATTTATTAATCATAAGTTAGGGGAGGATTGTTGGGAATTATACTAACAGTTACCACGGCTAAGTGAAGATGTTACAACCAATGTTGCAAAAATCGTGAATCGGTCCCGAGGCGGTCGAGGGGCTTGTAGCGATTTTTGGCCGATTAATCGCCGATTCCAAGGTCCAAGGCCGATTAATCGGCCGATTACCTTGTAATTCGCTCCAAGGTCCAAGGCCTTTCAGCTTGTAATCGCCGATTAATCGGCCTTGTAGGCCGATTTTTGCAACACTGGTTACAACTGCTGAAGATTGTACTTGCAGTGGAAACTCATTACCACTGCAAGAACATATATTACCACTGCTTATTAGATAACTGTTAGGAGACGTGTTTAGATAAATATAGAATAGATCTTGTGTATATCTTATTCTATTAGCATTATACTTATCTTGTAGAAGAGGACTCCTTGTGCTATAAAAGGAGATCCTAGGTTAAAGTTTGATATACGTTTTCTAGAGCTTCAAGGTGTAACTCTAGTGATATCAGGATCACTCGTATTATTATCATTAATAATATTGGAGCTAATTGTTTGTTTACATACATTGTTCTTATTCATAAACAACTATCTTACTCACAATCAAACTTCTAAGTGTTACTAAGTAGATTCCGCATACTTAGTGATATAACTCAAAGTATCAATCTAACACAAGTTCAAGGTGTTTAGATCCATCAATATATCACCAACATCTTACCCAACCAATCTCAGAATGTGTTCATAAGGAGTACCAATCTTTGAATATTTATCCTATGCTTGAACAACAATTCCATCATAGATCCTACAACTCAAACTGTAAATAAAAGCAATTTAATCAAGATCTCAGAATCGTGTTTTATTACACCTCTTTTGAAGACCAACACGTTTTTTTTCATCATAGATATATAACTGTTTATATTCTAACAATCAAAAGAGAAGAACAAAACTTATTCGTTTCATCCATCCTCTTCATTCGGTTTAACCATAACGACATCAGCAAGAAACTTAAAGGAAAAACAAGATCTCAGTGTTTCTTGTTCGTGTAGCACAAAAACAATTAATAGACCTCAAAGATCAATACACGACAAGAGAACATCATCCCCGATCTAATGTTTATTTAAGACAAGCTTCAGTGTTTAATATCCGATAACCCTTAGAAAGACACAATAACAAGATTGTTATTATTTCTTCTATCAATCGGTGACAAACAAAAACCATTAGTTGCAACCTACCTGAGATCCTGATATTGATGCCATAAAGATGTTATCTTGATTCGATCCAGTGCAGAAAGATTAAGGACTGCGTTTGTGTTTGATTAGAATTGAAGTGGTTATAATGAATCTGAGAAGAGGTCGTTTGATGTTGACTCAATTAGATGAGAAAATATTTGGTGGATGTTCGATTCAGTTGATGATTTGATTGAGACGGGGATGAATTGTTGATTATTTGTGAGATCTAATTTAGATTGGTTTGAGATAATATGAAGGTTAGGTGAGAGCGTTATTTTTTATTTTAGGGCAGATGAAATGAATAATGAGATTAGGGTTTTACTAAGTCTCTTATATCCGTGTATTTTGGGTGATGTGAATGGATCGGGTATGATTATCTTTTTCTTTTTTGGGCCAGGGTTGTATTCGTTGGAATGGTGAATGGTCTCACACACAACAACAACAACAAGGTGAATGGTCTCACACAATTACACTTATTTTGGATTGGGTCTGTTAATATTTTTTTTGGGCTACAAGGTATTTATGATCCAACTCTCATCTAAGTTGTGGGAATTGAATGGGTTCCTTGGACTTATGATCCAATTCTCATCATGGGTACATTATTGGGATGAAATTGGCTATACAACTCTTATGATAATACGTGAGAATTGGCAATTTGGCTTAGCCGATCTTTTGTGTTATAGTATGTTAAATCAGCTACAAAGTTTTATTATATGGATGGGTTGTTTGAAGCTTGTGATTAGGGTTTGGTAATGTGAGAATAATTAGGGTAAGATGATTATAAGTGTTGTGTTTGTATTGGGTATTAGATTTGGATGAATGGTTCGATCCGCGGAACAGGGGGTATCTAAAGAATTTGGGTGTATTGTGTACAAGAACCTAATCAAGATTCTCTAAAACGTCAAGATGGCTGAGAATTTGGACTTGGAATGTCAAAGTGATTACGGAGTTGATTGGGTATCACTTACTTGAGAATGAAGTTGACTTTCACGAAGGCGTGTACTTATTTTATCTTGAAGTCGGGGTTGGTTGGATGCATGATTTTTAATGATAACTTGCTCGTGCTTAGGATTTACATTGAAGTCTTGGTTTATCTAGTTTCCAGAAGTCGGGGTGGATGGTTGAAGACCTGGTTAACTATCACCTAAAGGAGTTACATTATAGTACTTAGTGTCACACGCAGATGTCATTGTGGATAATTGCAAGAGGTGTTAATATCTCATACTTTGGTTGAGTATTGAGTATTTAGAGATTTGCATGGTGCACAAATTCTCTACACCGTTCTTCCAACAACAGTCCAAGCTTAAGTAACAAATTTGGGGAATTCTACTTCATTTTAAAGTTCGGTATATCGGCTTTACTTCACCAAGTGATCACAATAATAGCCGATAAAATACAAGGTTGGTTTGTTAGCTAATGGGTTTAAAGTTTGAGATGTGATCAGCAATTCTCAGGGGATATTCGGCGCTACTGCACGTCAATGATACTTCACAGTCTAAGTAAAATCTTTCAAGATCCTTCAATGTCTTTCATGATTTTTCAAGATGTTTGCTTAAGACAAGAACTTCTCGTGTATATGGTCGTACACATCAATGATGCTTCCAAAAGTTCGAAACCATCATGGGGGAGAAACGTGTACTTTGAAGTTATATGGTCAACCTCCAGGGGGAAGTAGCTTATACTACTTTACTTTGCATGGTTTGTGAAGTATTCTACATATGGGAGAAGAATTGTTGATAGTCTCTTTGCATGTTTCCCCTAACAGTTATTCACCAAAACCAAATTTGTCAAACCACATTCAATTTATCATTGTCTCACGGTTTCTTCTTGGTTTTTGACTCCTCCCAAACCGACCAGTCAACCGGGTGCAGTTGATAGGCCCACCTGGGAGAGGAAAGTCAAGTGTTTTTAATCCGTGGAAGTACAGGGAAATCCCCGGGTCGTTAAGTCCCAACGAGATTGAAATTGTATTTTGAACGTTTATGGGAATAAGTAGTACTGAGGACAGTAACCAAGATGATTGGGGAATGATTATAGTACTGATTGCTCGGTATTTGAACAATTATGGAATGATATAAACAATGACAGATATAATCACAAAAGCACAAATTGGGAAATCAGATAACAGACAGGTAAAAGTGGGTTTTAACAAATTACAAACTACAGGGGGTGCAAGTGAAACTTTTTAAAACTTAAAATTAAAAGAAAATTTAAAATGAAATTGAAATTATAAAAATGATTATTTTAATAATTAAATACTAATTAATTAATTAAAACTATTAAAAAGTAAATTAAACCTAATTTATATTAAACTAAAAAGGATAAAGATTACAAATTAAACTAATAAACTTACAGAACTAATTTCTAAACCTTAAAATGAACTTGAAGAAAGTATAAAAAATAAAAATAAATATTTTTGTCTTTTTATGAGGTTTCTATTAATTAAAAACTAATTATATTAATTAAACTATTTTAAATTACTAATAATACCTAAATGACTTAGAAAATTATGGAAAAATTTCTAAAACTAATTAACCATCACAGGAATCCTAAAAAATTATAAAAAGTTTCTAAAAATTATATTTAGACTATTTTACTAATTAATTACTTATTAATTAATTTAAATCTATTTTAAATAAATTAAATAGGAAAATTAGAAAATGAACAGTGGAAATTATGAAACTATTTCTAAAAGTCTTAACTAATTTATAAAACCTAGGAAAATTATAAAAAACTACTGTTGTTAATTAAAATTTAAGAAAACTAATTAATTACTAATATTACCTAATTAGTTATTTAAAATATTTTGAATTCTAATTAATAGTAAATTGATTAAGAAAAATCTAAGAAAATTATTACAAATACTTTAATATACTAGGAAATTAAAAAAATTATAAAAATGGTGAAGTGCTTATTAAAAAGCTAAAATGAAAAATGAAAAAGATAGAATCTATTAAATAGAAGCTATCACTAATTTTATGTTTGGTTTTTCTTTGTTTTTCTTTTTGACAGATAAAAATAAGATGAAAATAAGAAACTTTTGTGAAATGGCTTTTACAATAGCTTAAAAATAAGCTGTGTGCCCCCTTGTTTCCAAACAGTGGACTTAAGGCTTATTAGGACTTATTTCAAGTTTGAAAAAGCAAGGAAATGGCAAATAAGCATTCACAGATAGTTACGCACTAGAAATAAGCTAAATGGAACAAAGAAACACACTGAATAAGCTGAAAACCACAAATAAGCACTTATGTAGCTAATAGGCCAAAACAGGCCTGAACTGGGTGGTTTTGGACCTCTGTGGGGTCCACAGAAGAGCTTAGGGGTCCAAACTAAGGGTTGACTTATGAAGGTGGACTGGTAGGCTACCCAATAAGCCAATAAGCAGGGCTTATTGCTTATTGATGAAGCTTGGGTGATGCTATGAAGTTAGGGGTTCACACTGAGTCCTCATTGTTGACTCAGATAATGACCAAACTTGATGAGGGTTGCAGCCCTATCAAATAAGCTCACAATGGCAAAATAAGCACTGATCTATCAAGATAAGTTGTTTGGCTCTCCAAAAAGCCAAAAAGCTCAGGGTGGGTCCCACTAATGAAGTAGCAAAGGCCTTGGGAAATTTGGTCAAAACCTGTGCACAGGGCAAGTGTTTGCCCTGCAAGTCAGAATAAGCTAATCCATAAGCTTGTACAAAATTCTTAAAAATAAGCTGTTTATGGGCTTTTGTAGACTAGGTGATAGACTTTAACTTCTGAAAAGGACAATGTCTCAAAGTTAACACAAAAATCACAAAAATTCCTCCAAAATTTGGATTTCTGAAACAATGGCAATTTTTGACTTTTTGAAATTTTGTAAAAGGTTGACTTAAATGAACTTGGATCTTGATTTATTGACTGATATGGACTAATTAAGCTAGATTAAGACTAATTTAAGCTAAACCACTCATAAGTGAATGGATTTGGGGCATATGCCACACTTAATCCAACACAGAGGGTAATCTAGGTCTGTTTATACTTGATTTTAACTTTTTGCTGAACAAACCTTGGTGTTTTTGATTATTCTGAGTCAATATGAACCTATGTGACTTTTGTAAACTAGAAACAACAACAATTGAGTACTTGAACACCTAGGATCTCACTGATCCAAACACACCTTTAACCTTGACTGTTTTATGATTTAAGAAGCAAATGGCTTTCAGAGCTTATGAAACTGATTCAAAACTACTTATTATGGTGTGTTAAGCTAAAATGAACACTTAAACACAGGTCTTAACAATAATTAACCAAAATTACCAAGTATACTAATTTGACAGTGAAAATGGAATTCAAAGCAACTAAAATTTCTAATGAACAAGCTATGAATTTTAAGCAATAATATTACTAAATATCACTAAGTAAACACAGAAAAGCTGAAAAAGCAGTGATTAAGCAAAGCTACAGTACAAATCAAGAAATAGGTTTCAAGAGCTTACAATATGCAATCCAGCTTAACCCAATGAACCAAGAATCATAAGAACCAAACCTACAGGCTTCCACAAGCCACTAAACCCATGGCCATCCAGAATTAACCATGCTCTAGCTTTAAATCACCATTAAACCTGCAAGTTTGACCAATGTTGACTTTTTGTATTTTTGAATTTCCTTGTAACTAAACTGCTTTTAAATGTTACTAATAGCTTTTATAAGCTATATGGGAGCTTATGTGAACCTAAGAGTCCATATACTCTATTAATAACAACAACACAGTTATTTAAGGAATTTGAAATAAAATTAAAATTTCACAAACTGAGATATAAAATGAAACTTGGAATTGGTTATTGAGAAAGTTGATATTACACATAAATTAACTACCACAATGCTTAAAAGCTTTAAGATTACACTGAAAAACTAAATTACAATTAAAACGACTATAATTTAACTAAAAATGGAACCACTTCTTCTCTCTTGCTTCTCTTCTATTTATAGCCAAGGATCAGGGTTTCTCCAAGCCCTCTGAGCATATCCCACTTAATCTCAACCCTTGAATTACTCTGAATCGATCTTGGCCTTTGTTTCATTTTTGGCGGGAAAATTGGTTTGGACTGTTATAGGTAAGGGCGGGTGGTGGCATTAAATGCTGAGGTAATTTGAGGTGCAGGGGGTGTGGGAGGGTGTTGATGATACTGGCAAGTGGTGGTGGTGGGGTGAAAAACCAGGTGGTATGGTGGTATTGCAATGGTGAGCGAGGGAGAGGGAAAGGGTGGTTTGGTTTTGACCGGTATTTGACCTCAGGGTCAAACGTTGACCCTCCATATATTTAAATAGGGTGTGGGTGGGCTGGTACTTTGGGCCAGGAATTAGGGAGTGGGCTTGGATGTGATTTGGATTGGACTTGGATTTGGTTTGTGATAATATTAAGGGTCCGGTTTGGTTTGTAAATTCACAAGGACCAATTATGTAATTTCCTGAATTTTGAGGGGTGTAATTTGGCATTCATCCAAAGTATTTCAGGGGGTGTGTTTTGCCATATGATGAATAGTACATGGACCTTTGATGATTTTTCCACTTTTAAATTTCCAGGGACTATTTCTGCCAATATTTCAAACTTCAGGGACCAAATCTGTAATTTCACCAAACTTTGCAATCTAGGACCAATCCTGCCATATATGAGATGTACAAGGACATAATTTGTTTTTCTCAAAGTTTTAATATTCCAGGGACCATTTTTGTCATTTTTCTAAGTTCAGGGACTAAACTTGCAATTTTTGTGAAACTTTGTACCAAAGGACTAAATGTGTAACTTTTTGTTTTAAAATGACCTTTGGTGACTTTTTCAAGTTTTTAGAATAACCAGGGACTAGATTTGACAACTTTTGAAAGTTGAGGGACTGACACTGCCAATTATGCAAACTTTGTTCATTTTCATCTGTTTTTAATTATTTTGCATCTGAAACATATAAAACACATTCCTGGGATATTTTCAGTATTATGATGCATATTTGAGTGTTTTTGGATGTTTTGGCAGTTCAGATTGGTATAAAATGATGAGTATTTAGACACTCATCAGTTTTGTAAAATCCCGCGAAAGAATCTATTTCTCGGTTTAAATCATAGATTTGTAAAATCCCGTGATGATGAAACTATCCTGGAGAAAGTGTAATGCATTTTCGGATCTTAATTGACACTGGTGCTACGGCATCAACTTCGAAGAAGGGATAATGTATGTACTTCATGTATTGGATGAGTTTTGACATACTTCATGGCATTTGGGTTATAACGAATTTTTACGGGGTTATGTGTTTTTATTGGGTTATGTGTATTTGACAAGATCGGGATAAAACCATTATCAAAGTTCATTCAAAACATCAAAAAGGCTAGATTTGGGCAGTTAAACCGCAAGATGTGACTACGGCGTCAATTCATTATTATTTATTTGAGGTTGAAGTGAAAATTCACGGGTGCGTGTACTTATTATCTGAAGATATCGGGGTGGTTGGATGAAGATTCTTCGAGATCCTTGTTCAAGCTTTTAACCTTTACAATGACGAAGACTTGGATATCTAGTTATTTTTGGGATTCTTCCTTTCTATTACCACAAAATAACTATCATTTTAAGGAGTTATGTTGTAGTGCTCAGTGTCACATGAAGTTGTAGATATTCAAGAGGTGATGTACTTCTTATACTTGATGGTTGGTTGGTTGAAGAGTATATAGTACTTAGGGATTCGATGTTGCACGAATTCTCTACACCGCTCTTAGTCACACATTAGTGCAAGCTTAAGTCACAAGTTCGGGTTATTCTACTTCAGTCTCAAGTTCATCATATTGGGTTTTTCTCCATCAGTAGTCACGACATATAGCCGACAGAATGATAATGGGATTGGTAACGAGTTAGCAGAGAGAAGAAGAAAAGAGAGAGATGATGTTTGAACACTACGGTTCAAGCTTCGTTCAAGTTGATGACGTTTGAACATATCGGTTCAAGCCTCATTCTTCAACGTCAATGACGTCTGTTCACTTCAGTTCAGGCCTCGCTCTTCAACAACTATGGCGTCTGCTGAAAACACTTCAGGCCCAGTTCCTTAAAGAAAAGAAAGGTGTACGTTTCAGTGCGCTTTATCTTGGAAAGAAGAGAATTCTTCTTATTTACGACCATTCTCATCAACAAGCTTCATGCTTTTCCCATGTTCGTACAATCATCAAGTGGATCAACATACATCGGATTATATTTTTGTGCTTCAATTATTCAATCAAAAAATTGCAAACAGGCATATGCAATTTTTGAGGGGGAGAAGGGAAAGGATGAAGAAACTACAGGTTAATGATGTTTGTAGAATGGTTATTCGGCTCTTGTACGCAGATATTTTCTCCCTCTAAGGTTTAACACATTTCAACAAGTGGTTTAGGCATATTACAAGCTTCATTGAACTCTTCAGTTGCTAAACCATTGATGAGGAAACAAAAGAGGGGCTGCTTTAAAAGTGTTTGAATCATCATCTTCTTCGCAGTAGTATTTGGCGCCACACACATATTTATGCTGCATCTGATACATGTCAACCATCACAGAATCTCAACTATGGCAAAAATTTCATTGCATGCCATTTTTGAGGGGGGGGGGGGGGATAAGCGTATGTCCTTCTCTTTTCGACTGTGGCAAAAATGTCATTAGCATGCCACTTTTGAGGGGGAGAATAGGCGTGTGTTCTTTCTCCTTTTTCGTGGGAGGAGTAATGTGTATGTTGGGGTTATATATCATGAAGGGATCAAGCTTAATTATTCATGTCGGGGAAATTAATGTCTACCTCTCCGATATATTCCGTGGTTTGTTACTCTGTTCGAGTTCTATAGTCATTGTGGGGATTCAAACTTGGTGTTATCATTTAGTACTCCAGTTGATTGATTGATTTAGATAAAGAAGAAGATGGTTAATATCAAGACCTTCAAACGAGATCATGACGTTAAAATGTTGAATCTATAAAAGGGGATGGTCAGTTTGAGGGGAGCCGATTCAACAACTTCACAAGTTTTTGAAGAGGCTCTTTACATATGATGGCATAATTGAGGGGGAGCAAACTCAATTAGTCATCATCTCAGGACTCTTGAATACTTCAGTTCAGGACTCGTGAGGTTTATCGACATCTTCTCACGAGCTGATATTATTATTGATAAAGGGCTTCCAATTATTGATAAAGGGCTTCAAGTTAATGCTTCATGTACACATCGTTATGATGATTACGATTAATCGCAACCATCAGGGGAGAGGAATGTGTACACCAAGGATGCACAACGAGTTCACGTGATCGGGCTTAATGTCTTATGAAACAAATTAAAGATGATCAGTGGTTCAACTTGTTACTTTGGTATTATCACTTCATGTGCACGTCACGGGCTGATTAATCGCAACCATCAGGGGAGAGAGAAATGTGTACATCTGGGATGCATAACAGGTTCACATGATTGAGCTTAATCATTTATTCCGGAGTTGATATCCGCAGAGATGATCAGTGCTTCAACCTGTTACTTTGGTGTTATCATTTCGACTTGTGTTGGGTACATGTGTGCATTATGGGCTGATTTGGTCGATGTAATCTAACTGGAAAGCATTTGGTGAGATGAAGATGTTGATATTCTATTCTCAAATGAACAACCTTGAAGAAGGTCGAGTCTACAGTCCATTCTACATTTTCTTCTGCGTGTTAGAAGACTAAAGACGATATGCATTTAATTATCAAAAGACTTATTCATATTCATGGAATTCATTAAGAAAGGTTGTCAGTTTAGGGGAGAGCACTAATTAGGGGAGAGTGAAAAGTATGTGTTAAAATCCCTAATTAGATGTGCTCACATTGCTCTTCAGCAAGTTGATTCTCACAGGATAAATTTGAGCTTATTTTGTTCTTCTAACAAGATTTCAAGTATATGGGCGTAAAATGAGTTGCTGATTCTGATGTATCAAAACCAGCAAGGGGGAAGGAGACATACATCAGAACGCACAATGAGTACACGTGATGAGCTTTACACTTCTACCTAAGTGAAGTTATTCCGGGAAGACAAATGTCATAACCGCAGAGAAGATCAGTGTTTTAACTCGTTCTTTTGGTGTATTATTCTAACTACGTGGGGGAAGAGATGTAAGAAATAGTTTCTGATGACAAAGACGTACACAATCGATTGTGTGTGTACTTCGAGTTTCTGAGCTTCATATAATGAGACTGATTGCATCATTTCAACTACTTGGGGGGAAGTGGTCTTTGGATATTTTTTGGTACGCATTACTTCAGCCTTCAGCGGGAAGAACGATGAGAAGTACTATTCAAGTGTGAGATGATACGTTGCTGAGCTATCAAAGCTTCCCATTGAGAAGGCTCAAGTTCTAACGACTATTCAAGAGCCTCTGATGCGTAGGGATTGCACCAGGCTTTACCTCTCGAGGGATTTCGAGAAGCTTACAACCCCCACCAGGCAGTGTACCTGATCGATGTAGTATAGTATAATGACAAGTACCGGGGGATTGATCGTTCAGCTAGGAATAGTGTCGCTAGGATTAGAAAACCTAAAGATTAGGTCTAGAGATGAGAGATGATTCTTTTTGTATTTTTACATTTTTTAGAAAGCAAGTAAAAATCTCGAGTTTGAAGGATTTGGGCGGAATTAGTTGCTATTCAACTAACCCAATACTAAGATGCAATCAAAATAAAATACTAAAAATGAAAATAAACTATATTAAACTAAAGTTGTGAGCAATATGTGGGAGAATTGTGTTTACTTAGATTTCACTACTCCCTAGATATCTTTTACACGTTAATTACTTGTTATAGTTGCGTGGATGACAGATTGTATTCCTTAATACCATTCATGGGGTGGCGTACTTACTTCCCCAATCCTATGAGCGCCTACTTCACTCCTATGTCGAGCCGGCTAAGAAGCTCCTAACATGGGATCATTAGAATTTACTCATGCATTAAATACAACCAATAAGACCTAGTACACATCGGTTCATGTTTCCTAAGACGTTGAAGCATGTTACACAATGGAGATCTGCCAGTTTTCTTAAGCCTAACATTGAAATCATTCATCCAATACAACCATAAACAAGTAATCTACACATAATTAACATCTAGGTTTCATTAGATCTAAGCAAACACAAGATAGATCTAGCCTAGCATGTTGAAATTAAGACAAGCACAAGATATAATCAACCAACACATAGACATATTGATTGAATTAAGAGAAGACTTATCTCAATAGCACATGGAAGGATTCAAGGGGTGAAAACCCTTGAAAGTACTGTAAAATATGACCTAGGGTTTACAAAGTTCGGCCCTAGTTTTCTCCACACAAGTTCCTCTCCTTATGAATGAAAAATAGAAAACTATATATAGAGTTTGATAGGTGACGGCGTCAAGAACACATGTCTGACGCCGTCATCTCGCCGCCAAATAGTTCCTCGGACTGCCTAGATCTGGGTCTGACGCCGTCATGTATTCCCCTTATGCATGTCGTCACCAAAAATACTCTTGACGCCCTTGTTGTGACGCCGTCAGGTTTGCACTGGGTCGTCACCACTTTTACTCTTGACGCCGTCAGGATATTCCTCTTGACGCCGTCAGGTACTGTTCTCAGCTTGGAAAATTAAGTCTTTGGCGTTTTCTTCACTTTTATGCTCCAAAAACGTCTGAATTGCTTCCTTTTCCAGAATTCACTCCAAAAGTACCTAAAATGATAAAAGGAACGATTTAGGGCAATATTTGATCAAATAAATTCAAATTCGGGCTTAAATGACCCCCTAAAAACGGTTCATTTTTCGCCTCATCAAATACCTTTACACTTGAGATTTGCTTGTCCTCAAGCAAATGCGCTTTTATTCTAATCAAAATACAAGTTAGGGGTCATTTATCACTAATATAAAAGTAATTATAACAAATAATCGTTCCACTAAAGACCAAAGACAAGCACGGAGGTCATATACTAGCACCTCACAAATAGTGTTTAGATACTCTCATCTCTCGGGTGTAATAAAGTATATATCACAATATGGAAATGAAAAACATCTCTCACTACCTGTCATAGCAAAATAGATTACCATAGGTTTGGAAAAGGATCAAACCTCCACCACATGGCGTAAGCACCTAGGATAAACTATCAAAGAGGTCTTTCAAAGGGTTATAACGTTAGGTGTAGGGATATGGAATACACGGTTTTGTTGGATAAAGGCAATCTTTACTGGTGGCGAGTTAATCATCTTGGTTAATTACATGTACAATATGGCGTTGCTAAGCCAAGACTAGACTCAACTTAAGCTAATAAATGAAAAATAACAAAAACATAAAATAAACATAGAATGAAACGGGATGGTAGTCCGTATGTTTTTCTTTTCTTTTCTCTTTCTATTTTTTTTCCTTTTCTTAATTTTTTCGATTTTTTTTATTGCATACACTCTTACCCTACCATCCAAAATAATACATCACAGGGAATGAAAATTCCCCTTACACTTGAATTTTTACATACTTTACATTAAACTAATCTAATGACTCGAATCAACATAATTAAAACACTTGGAGTACTTTTAAGATTAACGCACATATGGGGGTAATATATGATGTTCTTCCCCATTACTCCATAAAATAAGTACTTTACCCACGAGTCCCAATCGTCCCAAAACAATATGTACAAGGATATAACTCAACTTAGCAACCATGTAATAAATTAGATAATTAACTTAGGGTTTAACAAATAACAATAAGGCACTAAAGATGAGTGCGTACACGGAAGGCTAAGGCGATTTGGGTGTACATTTAAGTGGGGTGTAACAAATTCTTCCTTTAAGTAAAATGCTTAAAGTTAGAAATGAAAAGATAGGCTCGGAGGGGTGTACTAGGGGTTTCGTGTACTAAAAATGAGTACAACGCTAAGGTGTGGGAAAAATTAGTTGACTTAACTAGCCAAGTAATATGACTTAAATGGTCAAGTAATTGTAATACGGGTTTAACACAAGGGTGATCCTAATGCCTCTTATCATGTAGTAAATCCTACCACACGAATGTAGTCTCACTAGCAGTCTCGGGATGCATCACTAATGCAAGTTCTAGAATCTAAATGCTACCGGTACACTCATAAGCACTAATAGTAAATGCTTTTCCTATCTAATCTAAAGGCGAACCTCACATATTTGGGTGGAAAATTTTTCTGAATAGTACGGTTTTGTGCTAGTCATACAATCTCCTATCCTTGAGACGCTTGCTATGGCTAAAGTTTCACTCCTAAATGTTGTAAAAAATTTTAAATTTGGCGCTAAAATTACACTAACAAGTATTTCTCATAGTTTTATTACACATCTACTATTAAACAAACAAACTCAAGCGAAAGTGTATCTGTAAGTTATCATCATTTTACCCTCCCCTTACACTTAGGATGAACATTGTCCCCAATGTTCAAGTAAAGAATGTAAAAGTGAAATAAGTAAAAAGAATGAAATCAAATACTCCCCTGATTTGCTCGGTATGGATAATAAGGTGGCCAGGTTAAATCTTCCTCCAAGGAAATGAACAATCAAAGCTTCCCTTCCAGAATAATAATCATCTTCTTGTCATACATAACCTGTAAATCCTGAGAAAACAGACAAGGCAACCTCGCATAAAATCGGCGGCAATCTACATATGCTAATAAATCCTAGAAAACAAGATAAGATATAATGCTTGTGGAATGATGTTTGCAGATTTCCTGGAGATTATAAAACTAATAATTCAACAAAAACTTTAAGACTCCGTTAGAAGAACAAAACTGGTAAAATTTCCAGATTTTTACACGTGACGCCGTCATGAGTAAACTCATGACGCCGTCAGAAGTGACCTACAGAAATTCTTATGTTAAGTTTCCGAAAAATTTCTAGAAAAACTTCGTCCTACTTCCTGGAAAATCCTGCAAAACTTCATTATGACTCGATACAAACATTTGACTCTAACAAATACGAATATACATGTTCACTTAATATTGTGGAGAATCATGATCGGTTTTGTTTCTTAAAAACATATTTGGCGTTTCCCCTTACACCTATCTTTTGCAAAAATACCTTTGGGTGAAGTTAAGACTAGGCCAAACAACAAAATAAAGTATTTTCACTATTTAGTTTAGAAACATGATCTACCAACAATAAAAATAAAGCATGCATACGGAAGCAAATAACAAACAAAACAAAATAAAAATCACACAAAACATGGGTTGCCTCCCAAGAAGCGCTTTTCTTTATTTACGAGTCTTGTAGCTAGACTCAAGGTCATGGGTTACCGTGTATCGCTTATGCTCACATAACCAAGCGTGAGCCATCTAATGGTCGCCTCATCTTTCTTATAATCATCTCCTAACTCTAAACATCCGCGATAGTATCTTTTATTCTTTTCATGAGTATATTTAAGCCCTTTTCTCTTATCGTTCTCACTTAGCAGTTCTATGGGTGGATACCTACTACACTTCTCCATGGAAAAATCCTTGAACCTAGGGTGTGCACGGGGCATTTGGTAGACAAAATCTTCATCCCCATCCGAGAATGTAATTAACCCTTCCATAAGTTTTTCATCAAGGTTGGTCAACCTTTTGAAAGGTCTTCCAAACACAACTTGGGTCAACTTACTATCAATAAATTCTCCTAGATTCTCCATAACCATGAACTCAACAAGATAAGCAAAGCTTCCTACAAACACATGCAATGATATTGCCCTAGCAATAATATTATCCCCTTTGTATTCTAACTCAGCTACCATGATTTTATTATATTTATTACGCGAGATTATGCTCATTGGGAGAGATGAGTTAAGGTAGGCATTAAAGCTCCTAAATCCAATCTTACAAGGAAATTGCATATTGAATGAACTATCACTCTCAATCCTTGTTCTAGGGTCGACATACCTAAGAGGGTTCACTTCATCTTCCATCCTATCCTCATTAATCACATCACCATCATCAAGATCCTCATCGGAGTCTGAATAGTAAAAAGGACTAGCCCTATGGTCATCATCATGGTCAGACTCCTCTAGCTCAGAATTATTGTCAAAGTGGTGCTTAGGCGAGAGGTTAGGTGGGTTCTCATTTTCCACTAAAGGGATTGGGGCGGGCATTTGGAAAATCCTACGACGAAAAACACGAATAACAGGAATCAAACGATCAATGTTATTGTTATCCATCGAGATAGTTTACGAACAAAGGAAACAAAGAAATGAGATAGACTAAAGAGAACCTAGAAAATAAAAAATAAAATCTTACTAGAAAGGAATCTAGCAAGTAGACCTAATAAAAAGAGATTCTAACCTAGACAATAACTATTCCCCGGGCTGCGGCGCCAAAAACTTGATGCGTAGGGATTGCACCAGGCTTTACCTCTCGAGGGATCTCGAGAAGCTTACAACCCCCACCAGGCAGTGTACCTGATCGATGTAGTATAGTATAATGACAAGTACCGGGGGATTGATCGTTCAGCTAGGAATAGTGTCGCTAGGATTAGAAAACCTAAAGATTAGGTCTAGAGATGAGGGATGATTCTTTTTGTATTTTTATATTTTTTAAAAAGCAAGTAAAAATCTCGGGTTTGAAGGATTTGGGCGGAATTAGTTGCTATTCAACTAACCCAATACTAAGATGCAATCAAAATAAAATACTAAAAATGAAAATAAACTATATTAAACTAAAGTTGTGAGCAATATGTGGGAGAATTGTGTTTACTTAGATTTCACTACTCCCTAGATATCTTTTACACGTTAATTACTTGTTATAGTTGCGTGGATGATGGATTGTATTCCTTAATACCATTCATGGGGTGGCGTACTTACTTCCCCAATCCTATGAGCGCCTACTTCACTCCTATGTCGAGCCGGCTAAGAAGCTCCTAACATGGGATCATTAGAATTTACTCATGCATTAAATACAACCAGTAAAACCTAATACACATCGGTTCATGTTTCCTAAGACGTTGAAGCATGTTACACAATGGAGATCTGCCAGTTTTTTAAGCCTAACATTGAAATCATTCATCCAATACAACCATAAACAAGTAATCAACACATAATTAACATCTAGGTTTCATTAGATCTAAGCAAACACAAGATAGATCTAGCCTAGCATGTTGAAATGAAGACAAGCACAAGATATAATCAACCAACACATAGACATATTGATTGAATTAAGAGAAGACTTATCTCAATAGCACATGGAAGGATTCAAGGGGTGAAAACCTTGAAAGTACTGTAAAATATGACCTAGGGTTTACAAAGTTCGGCCCTAGTTTTCTCCACACGAGTTCCTCTCCTTATGAATGAAAAATAGAAAACTATATATAGAGTTTCGTAGGTGACGGCGTCAAGAACACATGTCTGACGCCGTCATCTCGCCGCCAAATAGTTCCTCGGACTGCCTAGATCTGGGTCTGACGCCGTCATGTATTCCCCTTATGCAGGTCGTCACCAAAAATACTCTTGACGCCCTTGTTGTGACGCCGTCAGGTTTGCACTGGGTCGTCACCACTTTTACTCTTGACGCCGTCAGGATATTCCTCTTGACGCCGTCAGGTACTGTTCTCAGCTTGGAAAATTAAGTCTTTGGCGTTTCTTCACTTTTATGCTCCAAAAACGTCCGAATTGCTTCCTTTTCCAGATTTCACTCCCAAAGTACCTGAAATCACAAAAGGAACAATTTAGGGTAAAATTTGATCAAATAAATTCAATTCCGGGCTTAAATGACCCCCTAAAAGTGGTTCATTTTTCGCCTCATCAGCCTCGAACGCTTTGGTGGTGAAAGTTTAAGAGATGTTGACTACTGACTTCTACTACGTGCAGACCGATATCCTCTTTTCGGTACTCATGTCAACATACTCTTAAACTGCATAATATCCTTTGTACATAGCTTAAAACAAAAAGAAAATAGGAAAATATAAAACCTAAAAAAAAAAAAAAAAAAAAACCATAAAAATCTGAAAAACTGCAAAAAATCCAAAAAATATTCCTCTCACGACATGTTTCTTGTGTAATTAATATTATGTACGTTTCTAGAAATGCCATTCAATAATGACATGGAATCATACATATGCTTGAGCAAGAGTTTTTCTTTTTCAAATAATGTTTTTCTAAAACATGTCGTTTCTCAAAACATTCTTAAAAATATGGCTTGCTATTACTTCAGATAGCAACCCGGTCTTCAAAATGAGGAAAGCATGTTGCCAAAAAGACGGTTGTTCCTCTCACTGGGTGATGTTCATCCGGGCACGGATTACTTTATATCCATGTTTCTTCAATCTAATGTATGTTTCAGTGCATTATTTCTTGTTTAAGAAGAGAAGTCTTCTTTTACCAAAAAAAATATTTTTCCATCTATGATTCTTCAGAAAAATATTTTGTATATAAAATGGTGGTTTAAACAATGTTTGAAAATCAATTGGACTTAAGTTTCTCATAAAATTTGCCACTCAATCGATGACAAAATGGTTTAATTTCTCACAAAATTTCAAATGTACAAATGGTCATAGATTGAGGGGGAGAGTGATTTCAAATTTTATTTTAGATCATCAAATGTTTTTCTTTGTACATCATAAGTAGTGAATAAACATTTGTTGTTATGTGTAAGTGTATGAATTTTTCATGAGTTTCGCGCTAAACTTCAATTCTTTTATAACCTCATCATAACTGACAATAACAGAGTCCCTCATAATTTGAGGGGGAGCATTAATATGTTTCAATATTGGCTTGTATAAATCATACACATTTTCTCCCAAAATTTTCTAACGTATTTAAATCAATTGGGATCACAAATCTCAAAAGGTTTGAAATTTTTGATGGGGGAGAGAATGTGATTTAAATATGAAATCTGATAATTAAATGTGATCTTTTGGACTCAATAATAGGCTCCCACATATGTGCCAAACTCTTTCGAATACCGATGCACATATTAAGGGGGAGCAAAAGGCGTTTGTGGAAAAGTACCAAGACCGGCCATTTATCTTTATGCACGGAGTTATAAGGATGGTTAAGGTTAGGTATGAATTCCCATGATCCACCAGAATTGGAAGGATCTTCCCAGGGACAATTCTCTAGATAGATTAGAAGTCCTTAGGAATGATTGAAAAAAGGAGAAAAGTGAGATAGGGAAGAGTGCCGACTGAGATAGAGCTAGGACTGGAACAAACCCAACAAGGTTCTAGTGATGAAGTCTCGGTAAGCACTGAAGGGGTTGAAGAATGAAAAAGAAATGAAATAAGAAAGGGTGAAAAGAAATAGCCCTCCATATATTCAACCTTAGGGCAGAAACCGGGTTCAATTCATAAGCTACTAGCGGTTACTAAGGTAACACCGGTATTGAAGACTAGACGTCATGGACCCAGTGATGCACTGCACTAAACTTCCCAACCACTCAAGTTCTCTTAAAAGAGCTTGTTTCATTCTCACGGGGAACCCTGTGCAATGTATCGACCGCTCATTGCGAGCTATGTTGATACCTAAAATAGGAGATGCCTCCCCAGTCTCCAGGAGTGGATCAAAACGCACTATTGAGTCAAGAGCTAAAGAGATCATCCATAAATCTCACTAGAATACACTTCCAATATGCTTATGGTTTCACATAATGTGGAAAGTAAGAAAAAATATTTAGAGTCCTACGCATTATCCTTGTGGTACTGCCAGAACATCCGAGTGATATGAAATTATTCACAATGAAGATGGAAATCCTTCTAGAGCGAACATCAATCAACCTCTTGGTAGGTGACATGTGAGATCCTTCATGGATCAAACTAGTGACAACTGGAAAGTAACGATGGGGTGATTCGTTTTTTAATCAAACTTGTTCCAGGAAATGAATTGACAGATACTTTTGGAAAACACTTCGATGTGCTCAACTACTTTCTTTCGAGCACATTGACTGCGCATAATGTTCAAACAAAAGTATTTGACATAAAATTGATGTTTATCATAAAACTCTCGTTGTATTGCAAAAACTCTTTCTCGGGCAATAAGCGATTGTTTTTCAAAATCAATTTCCTCATTAATCGGTGAATCATTAATTCACCGGTTCACTCACTTCATGTTGTCTACTTTGAGACGCTTCGGTTTGAGAACGGCTAGTACAGCTGCGAAACCCTGTCAAGGAAGTTCTTCGGAATTCTACCAGATCATAGGCAGTATTTATACTGATTAATGGGAACCGTGGTTCTTGCAACCCTATTCAACGAAGGTGAACAAAGACAATTTCATGTGTTTATTGCTAACTGTTGTTTGCAGGAACACCCGACGGTTGCAGCTGATGGCAAATGAGACGTCAATTCATATCCTCATGCTCACAATCCACACTCACAATTAAAGACATCATGAAATGTGAAAGATCAACAACAATGCTTTCACAACTCTGATGCAAAGTTTCATGATCCAAAAAGGTGTGAGCATGACGGTCCGATGGTCACTACATCACATGGAGGCGATTCCACAAAGGATGATTTGGAGATTTACGGTGGCTGATGATCTCAATGAAAGCTCAAAGATCACACAAGTCAAAGGAACTTATGCTCAAAGATCACTACTTGCCGTACAAAGACAAAACTTGAAGAATCAACGGATACAAGCTAGAGCTAAAGCTCAATTTATAGAATGCTAAGATTCAATTTATTTTTTCTGGGGTGACCTCCCTTAGGGGAAGATTGTTAGGATTAAGAAAAAAGTTCGGTCACCCCATGTATTTACATACTTAGCGTAGCTCTTAGCTTTGTATATATTAGAATAGTTATAGTCACACCGTGGAGGACGGACGGGTCTTTACCCACTGTACACCCGATCCACAGCCCGTAGGAGGGCGTATAATGTAAGTGTATATAAACCCTCTCCCACTCAAGGGAAGGATTGGTTGTTTCATTTCAATACACACACACTAAGTGTATTTTCTCTCAAGAAACTTCCCCTCTCTCTTACTTTCTCTCTCTAACATTCACCATGGTTAGCTTGATCTTCCATCACCCAAGACCACCCGAAACCACATGAATCAACATAATATTCGATCCTACATGTAGTTACATTTTCATTAGATGGATCATCCTTAGATGGTAGATAAGAGCCTGAAAGAATGTAAGGTTTTCCCATAACCAGAGTGTAGCTTACTTGTTAAGTGTTGCAGCATTTCTGCATTCACTTTTTCACAATTAGTTCCGAGTCCGACTTCTTAAAAACAGGGCTACAAATCTGTAATATAAGGAAGATCTGATTATCAGTTAGATATGATAACGTAATATACCTTTTTGGGATGAAAGGTCTATTGAAATAGGGCATAGATTGAGCCTTTGGCACAAGCTCCTTCCTCCGCCTCCTTAATTCTTCCTATTCTTCTAACTACACAAGATGAGCAAGAAAATACATATCATCAATACAAGGCCGTCTTATGAACTACATAAAATATCCTATCCGTATGATGAACTACATATAAACCAACAATTTATGTAAGCCGATTTCTACCTTGTGTTGTCTTTCTCTTTCCACCTTGTATTGCTCAGCGAGGGAGAGTTTTTCTAGCACCTGTCATGTAATCCAGTTAGTCAAAAGAAGTAGATTCCATAGATTTAATTAACATTAATCATCATTCTAACTAGTTAAGAAAACAAGTAAAATATTTGATGGTCAAACTCAGCTTGCTCCATGGCCCTCATGTCGCTATGTAGCACCAAATCAACTGGTGTCACACCCCCAAAATCGGGTCTAGCGGAAGCATACGTGTAGCTGGGGTGTAACTCAATCGGTAACACAACACAAGTACAAAAATGGTTTTCACTTTAATTATTTAGAATAAAATCGTTTAATCAAAAATGTTGAATTTACATCGTTAAAAGTAGTGCGGAAGTAGGCCCTTAAAATGGTTTAAAACGGTCCCCAAATGAATAATCAGAGTCTTCTATGACCATGCCATGCCCTGCCAAAACCTCCTGTAGCGTGCCATAGGTTAAAACCTGAAAATACATGCTAAAGTGTCAACACGAGGTTGGTGAGTTCATAGAGTTTGTTTAACAAATAAAGTCTATAGAAAATGATCACACAGCAAAGGCATCGTAAATCCACTCAGTTGCAAGTCCCGCCATAAGAGACTTGTAACCTGTGTGTTCACAACCCACTGCTAAAATAGTTTATGTCTAGTTGTCAAGCACAAGTGGTCAATATAATATGTCAAATTGTCAATCATATGTACGTGTATCATAATAGTTAAAAGTGTAAACGTCACCACAAGGGTCTTCCGACATACAGTCAGGATGCACAACACACCTCTAGGGTCTTCCAACAACTTACGGTTGGGATGCATCCAAATTAATGGCCTTCCAATACCGTAGTATTAGGATGTATCCAAATTAATGGCCTTCCAATACCGTCGTATTAGGATGCTGCTCCGTCGACAGGGGAGACTTTATAATGCTGCTCCGAACAAGGGAGACTTTAAATCACTCCACCAATAAGGCGAGAATTATTAGTCACTCCACCAATAAGGCGAGAATTATTTAGGATGCTCCGAACAAGGGAGACTTCATAGTGTTGCTCCGAACAAGGGAGACTTCATAGTGTTGCTCCGAACAAGGGAGACTTTAAGTCAAAGTACGTACGGTACATAAGTTCAAAAGTTTAAGTCAAGTTCAAAAGGTCAAGACAAGTCATAAGTTCATAATAAAGTTCAAGTCAAGTTCATGTTTAAAGAGTCAAGTAATAGTTCAAGTAAAAACGAGCATGTATTCTCCCCCAAAAGTTGACAAAACAATTTAAAAGAGTAGGGGCTATGACTCACCTGGTGCGAATAGCTACGAAGACAAAAGTGGTTACACAGAAATGAGGTTCGATCTCTAACCGCGACCTATAACGAACGAATGATACGATCTACTTAAATTATGAGGGGAAGAGATGAATGTACATGCACATGAAGCCTATACCACTCGTAGTTTGAAAATAAGTGTTGGCGTTGATTTATAGTGTTTCCATAACTTAAGAGAATATGTGCTATTAGAAATTGTCAAATATATATATAGTTCGCCTAGTTTCAAAAGTGTATATCTTGGTCATTTTAAGCTCGTTTTCTACGTTCTTTATATCCCCGGAAACGTGGGACAACATACTAACCTATTTTTGATAAGTCGGGATGGCTAGATTTAGTTTTACGCCTCGAAATAGTCGTGACAACTGTTCATCAGCAAAGGATTTTCAGAAAAATAGTTTTCGTCGTTAACTTTGTAAAAATCATAACTCCTTCGTTATAAGCTCTTTTTAATCGATTCTTTCGCCTACGGCTTCGTTTTTGAAAGTATTTTCTAAAAATATTGTCAAAGGGTACTGTGTAAAAACGGATTTTTCTGGGTTAACCAAAATGGGACAGAAGGTATATTTACTTGTTCAAAACCCATTTTCAAGACTTCAATCTAGTTTCTAACATCACCAAATCACTTTCAAACACCACAAAGCTAGTCTAATCCTACCATACACCTTCTTAGGGTGTCATGGGTTCCTAAACATCATCACCAAGCTACTCTAACAAGGATCTAACAATAATCTATTTCTAGAGTTCAAAAGTTAAATATATACATAAATGAGTGGTATATACTAACATATGCATGTAAACCTTGTATGAAATTCATATGATCATTGTAGGAACTTAAATAAATTATCAAAATGGTTTTGACAACTTACTTGAAAGATTAGTGAGCTTGGATGAGTAAAACCAAAGAAACCTTGAGTTTTTATTACAAAACCCAAACAAGAACAACTAAAGGAACAAGATTAGAGCTTGATCTTGGAAAAATGATGGATTCTTGATGTTGTTGTGTTCTTGGCCGAGCACCACCCCAAAGGAAAAAGGAGAGAAAGTTGCTAGTTGTTTGAAAATGGTTAAGTGTGAAATGAGATGAAAATGGCATGATATGTATGTATTAGACAATAGTTAGGTGAGCATTAAAGAGTGTTGGTGAACTTAGCACATGTGAAAGCTAGGAGGGGGGGGGGGGGCGGTTCACAAAGGAGGGAAAAGGGGGTTTATGTTGGGTAATTATTTAGGGAGTTAGTGGTAAGATTGTGTAGTATTTGGTTAGTTTTAGGTGTAATCGGGTACCGGGTTTGCTAGAAACAAATTTTATTGAAGTTATTCGGGACATAATAAAGTCGTAAAGATTGTAAAAATATGTCGGCTGTAACAATTCGCAATTTCAGGTTAACTTTTATTCCCGAAAATTTCACTATTCACTTTTTACTATTCACTTTTACTATTCACTTTTTACTATTCACTTTTCACTATTCATCTCAGAAATTTTTATTTCATATTCTCGTAAGTTAAACTATTTTAACGATAATCCGAGAGTTTGACGCTCGTCGGATCATTTCTGCAAAAATCACAAAGCCGTGTCCGAGATTTACTTTTAGGTTTAAACGTCCTTCTAGCATCCTGATATGTCCATAAAACATTATAAACAATAGAAATATGATTTTCTCTCATTTTAGGACAATTCCAAAAGTTTCGGAATTTTACGTTTTTCAGTTCAGCGTTTTACGCGAATTGCGCGTTTTAGACCCGTGTTTCCAGTTTTTAGCAGGGTTTTCGCACCCGATAGAACCTATCACTCATTTTATATTTTATTATGGACTATATTGACATGTTTAACCATATTTATAAGTTTCATATTTTTAGGATACCCGGTTTTACGTTTCGTGACTTAAAAACTTACGATTAGCGATTTACGGAGTCAAAACTAGCTACATACTTAGGATATTATCATCCAAAGACCATGACTACTCATCTAGTCACCCTTATCCTTGGAAAAACGATTTAGGAGGGGGGGGGGGGGGGAGTCACCATGTGTGGTTAAATCTTGACTTTAGCCATTAGATCTTACTTAATTACAACTTTGTCACCAAGTTATAGCACTTTCCTAGCAAGCTTCCTAACCTCCTCATTCATAGTATAAATACAAGCTCACTTGCTTCCATTCTTCATCAATAAAAACGCCACAACATATGTACCTAGCACCATGATCCTTTGATCTTCAATATACAAGTTACACTACAAAGTTCAAGGTCTTAGTATTCTCTACCTAGTTCTCAAGTTTGTTTGGTGATTCCATGGTTGAATTAGGAGCTATACAAGGTTACTAGGGCTGAAGTTAAATGGTTTTCACAAGGGTTAGATCAAGGCTAGCAAGGGTTACAAGAGTTATGGTGAAGGGTTTACAAGATTAGGTTTAGTGTCCTAGTTCTATACTTGACTTCCTTTCTTTAGAAAGCCAAAAGTTGTAAGCAAACCCTTATACACTTTCTTGCTCAATATCATTTCATGCTTATTATGTTTCTTTCATGCTATATATGGTCTTTGTATTGTGTTCATGATGTTTAAAAATGGATAAAACAAGTATTGGTATACATATGTTAACTTATGACAAGTAAACAAGCAAACTAGTGATTTTTATGGAAAACCACGACCACAATAGTATAAATTTGATATTTGACACTTAATTACTGTTAAAAAGGACTTCAAAAGGAAAACATAGCAATTTGAATCACCCAAAACGAGTACACGAGTCAAAAGTTATGACCATTTGAAGTTAGCGAAACCAAAACGGCAAATCTGCCTAAATAGCATTCTGATCAAATTTTGATTTTGAAAGTCCCACTTCTGGTCCGATTCATCAAAAAGTTAAAACACGAAAGTTGTCCGGAACGACGTTTTTGTTCAGGAGTAAAGAAGCTCGAGCCCTGAAAACGCTTTCTGAGTGATAAATTTCTTCAAATTCTTAACAGCCCATTTTTAGACCAAAGTTACTATATAATCATTATAATTAGATGAGACCAAGAGGTCTAATGACCTAAAGCCAAGACCACAACCATGGCTAAAGCCAAGGTTGAGTCTCAAGATCATGGTAACAATGACCAAGGTCACGGCAAAGCCACGGCTAAAGACCATATAACTATTAAAGATCGAAAACTTATATATATGTTATCAAATACTACAATAGTAGGGAGCCTCATGTGAGGAGTTCATTAAGTAAGCCGTCGAGATGAGTTGTGGATTTACGAATTAAAGTGTCCTGGCTCCTCGAACGTTTACTCCATGACTTCTGAATTATGTCGGCCCGAACGGTAGTAAGAGATATACAACTTATACATGTTTCATAGACCACTTATATTCAACGACTTACACTATATACTAAGTACTACATCATGAACATTATGCAAGACATATATGGGCAATTCTTCGTATTCTTAGACGTTACTCCAAACCTAAGTCGCAACGTTCTATTATAGGCTGCTCTTAGAGACTTTCGCGATTCGACTACCACTTTCATTTCTCATTACATAAGCTTAAGGTGAGTCATAGCCCCTACTCTTTTCGTACTTGTTTTAACTCTTGGGGGGGATACATGCTCAACTACTTGCTTACTTGTACAAATACTCAAAACATTTATACTTGATTGTTTTATACTTGATTGTCTTATACTTGATGGCATTATACTTGATTTCATACATACATGACTGTCTTTTATCTTTGGGAAGTGGCTCCCAGTAAACTTATATCTTTGGGAAGTGGCTCCCAGTTTTCTTTGGGAAGTGGCTCCCAGTTGTCCTTGGGAATTGGCTCCCAAAGTGAGGTCTTCGGAGATGAAGTAGAGACTCACTACTAATTGCTTAATTGTCTTGATGAACTTATACATGTCTTTATTATACTATATGTTAGCAGTGGGTTGTGAACACACAGGTTACAAGTCTCTTATGGCGGGACTTGTAACTGAGTGGATTCTCAATGCCTTTGCTGTGTGAACATTCTTTAAGGCTTTTCAACTGTTTTAAGACAAACTCTATGAACTCACCAACCATTGTGTTGACACTTTAGCATGTTTATCTCAGGTTAGTAAGGCGATAGCTAGTGCGTGGAACTTAGAGTCAAGCTGCATATTCTGAAGACTTACGCTTTTATCATTTACCATTCATTCAAAACATTTTGTATACATTTATGTATCATACTTTGGAATCTCATGTTTGTAACTTTGAATTCATTAATCGAATGGTAACTTTTCAAAACGCCTCATTTAGAGTTCGTTTTCTATAACTTGTACTTTGTATTATGAAGTAGCACCCCTATGACACAGTCTTCCGCTGCGGTATTTTGGGGGTGTTACAGATTGGTACCAGAGCCTTGGTTATAGAGAACTAGGTTGCATTTAGTGCCTAGACTATAACTGCTATATACGTTGGGACCTTCCTCTTTATTTGCCTTTCACACAATACATACACTTATGCTTTTTGGTTAGAGGTTTGCTTAGTTCCACGCTGTTAGATGATGTGACTTTAGTATTATAAGGAGCCCCAGAGATTCGTCGAGTCATTAAAAACATGGAGCTCAGTAATAACTAATTAGTTAACTTAATCTTGTGTTTGATGAGACACAAGATTTAAGTTAAATAATATTATTGTTTAGCTTTAGGGATTTGATGACTGGATTATCTTACCATCTGCCTCAGAAGGCGGATTTTGTGTCAGAAATTCTTAAGTAGGATGATTTAGAATCTCCTTATTTAAATGGATTGGGACGCCTCTTCAGTTAAATAAAGAAATTGTAAATCACCGAACCATAAGTTTATGAGACCTTACTTACATAAATTTGGACGCTTCTTTATGTAAGTAATGAGTTATAAATAAGTGGGCTTAATTGTAGCCGATACAACTCCTTAACCAGAACCTTAGACGAATCAGAGTGAACACCACTATATTAGAGATCCCAAATTCTCTTAGACACACCGTAAGTAGTTAACATTAACTGAACTTCAGGACGAAGTTCTCCTTAAGGGGTAGAGACTGTAACAATTCGCAATTTCAGGTTAACTTTTATTCCCGAAAATTTCACTATTCACTTTTTACTATTCACTTTTACTATTCACTTTTTACTATTCACTTTTCACTATTCATCTCAGAAATTTTTATTTCATATTCTCGTAAGTTAAACTATTTTAACGATAATCCGAGAGTTTGACGCTCGTCGGATCATTTCTGCAAAAATCACAAAGCCGTGTCCGAGATTTACTTTTAGGTTTAAACGTCCTTCTAGCATCCCGATATGTCCATAAAACATTATAAACAATAGAAATATGATTTTCTCTCATTTTAGGTCAATTCCAAAAGTTTCGGAATTTTACGTTTTTCAGTTCAGCGTTTTACGCGAATTGCGCGTTTTAGACCCGTGTTTCCAGTTTTTAGCAGGGTTTTCGCACCCGATAGAACCTATCACTCATTTTATATTTTATTATGGACTATATTGACATGTTTAACCATATTTATAAGTTTCATATTTTTAGGATACCCGGTTTTACGTTTCGTGACTTAAAAACTTACGATTAGCGATTTACGGAGTCAAAACTAGCTACATACTTAGGATATTATCATCCAAAGACCATGACTACTCATCTAGTCACCCTTATCCTTGGAAAAACGATTTAGGAGGGGGGGGGGAGTCACCATGTGTGGTTAAATCTTGACTTTAGCCATTAGATCTTACTTAATTACAACTTTGTCACCAAGTTATAGCACTTTCCTAGCAAGCTTCCTAACCTCCTCATTCATAGTATAAATACAAGCTCACTTGCTTCCATTCTTCATCAATAAAAACGCCACAACATATGTACCTAGCACCATGATCCTTTGATCTTCAATATACAAGTTACACTACAAAGTTCAAGGTCTTAGTATTCTCTACCTAGTTCTCAAGTTTGTTTGGTGATTCCATGGTTGAATTAGGAGCTATACAAGGTTACTAGGGCTGAAGTTAAATGGTTTTCACAAGGGTTAGATCAAGGCTAGCAAGGGTTACAAGAGTTATGGTGAAGGGTTTACAAGATTAGGTTTAGTGTCCTAGTTCTATACTTGACTTCCTTTCTTTAGAAAGCCAAAAGTTGTAAGCAAACCCTTATACACTTTCTTGCTCAATATCATTTCATGCTTATTATGTTTCTTTCATGCTATATATGGTCTTTGTATTGTGTTCATGATGTTTAAAAATGGATAAAACAAGTATTGGTATACATATGTTAACTTATGACAAGTAAACAAGCAAACTAGTGATTTTTATGGAAAACCACGACCACAATAGTATAAATTTGATATTTGACACTTAATTACTGTTAAAAAGGACTTCAAAAGGAAAACATAGCAATTTGAATCACCCAAAACGAGTACACGAGTCAAAAGTTATGACCATTTGAAGTTAGCGAAACCAAAACGGCAAATCTGCCTAAATAGCATTCTGATCAAATTTTGATTTTGAAAGTCCCACTTCTGGTCCGATTCATCAAAAAGTTAAAACACGAAAGTTGTCCGGAACGACGTTTTTGTTCAGGAGTAAAGAAGCTCGAGCCCTGAAAACGCTTTCTGAGTGATAAATTTCTTCAAATTCTTAACAGCCCATTTTTAGACCAAAGTTACTATATAATCATTATAATTAGATGAGACCAAGAGGTCTAATGACCTAAAGCCAAGACCACAACCATGGCTAAAGCCAAGGTTGAGTCTCAAGATCATGGTAACAATGACCAAGGTCACGGCAAAGCCACGGCTAAAGACCATATAACTATTAAAGATCGAAAACTTATATATATGTTATCAAATACTACAATAGTAGGGAGCCTCATGTGAGGAGTTCATTAAGTAAGCCGTCGAGATGAGTTGTGGATTTACGAATTAAAGTGTCCTGGCTCCTCGAACGTTTACTCCATGACTTCTGAATTATGTCGGCCCGAACGGTAGTAAGAGATATACAACTTATACATGTTTCATAGACCACTTATATTCAACGACTTACACTATATACTAAGTACTACATCATGAACATTATGCAAGACATATATGGGCAATTCTTCGTATTCTTAGACGTTACTCCAAACCTAAGTCGCAACGTTCTATTATAGGCTGCTCTTAGAGACTTTCGCGATTCGACTACCACTTTCATTTCTCATTACATAAGCTTAAGGTGAGTCATAGCCCCTACTCTTTTCGTACTTGTTTTAACTCTTGGGGGGGATACATGCTCAACTACTTGCTTACTTGTACAAATACTCAAAACATTTATACTTGATTGTTTTATACTTGATTGTCTTATACTTGATGGCATTATACTTGATTTCATACATACATGACTGTCTTTTATCTTTGGGAAGTGGCTCCCAGTAAACTTATATCTTTGGGAAGTGGCTCCCAGTTTTCTTTGGGAAGTGGCTCCCAGTTGTCCTTGGGAATTGGCTCCCAAAGTGAGGTCTTCGGAGATGAAGTAGAGACTCACTACTAATTGCTTAATTGTCTTGATGAACTTATACATGTCTTTATTATACTATATGTTAGCAGTGGGTTGTGAACACACAGGTTACAAGTCTCTTATGGCGGGACTTGTAACTGAGTGGATTCTCAATGCCTTTGCTGTGTGAACATTCTTTAAGGCTTTTCAACTGTTTTAAGACAAACTCTATGAACTCACCAACCATTGTGTTGACACTTTAGCATGTTTATCTCAGGTTAGTAAGGCGATAGCTAGTGCGTGGAACTTAGAGTCAAGCTGCATATTCTGAAGACTTACGCTTTTATCATTTACCATTCATTCAAAACATTTTGTATACATTTATGTATCATACTTTGGAATCTCATGTTTGTAACTTTGAATTCATTAATCGAATGGTAACTTTTCAAAACGCCTCATTTAGAGTTCGTTTTCTATAACTTGTACTTTGTATTATGAAGTAGCACCCCTATGACACAGTCTTCCGCTGCGGTATTTTGGGGGTGTTACATCGGGTACAAGTACGGAGAGTTCGGGTGATTATTGTTTAATTTTTGTGAAAACCGTCGAAATTAAATTAAACGTACGATACGTAATAAATAAATTTCCAAAATACCGAGTAATTTAATAATATAATTTTTATATTATTATTATGAGTATAAAAAAATGTTAGGACCATAGTTGGGATTGACGGATCAATTATTTAAAATAATAGCTCATAAGATAATGTTTATTGGGTTGATAATCGTACGTGTACAGAAATAACGCAACTCACGTATAAATGACAAATTTTCTCCGGAGGTGAATAGTGTTTTATGAATAGTAAAATTTTAAAACGCTTCTCAGAATATCAAACTGACCTCAAAAATGATGAATAGTAAAATGATAAATAGTGATCGATGAATAGTAACCGATGAATAGTAAATGTGAAAGTTCGGGAAAAGACCAGAATTTACGAGTTGTGACAACTGGCCTAGTACAATCTTTAACCGGTGGTTTTTCCAAACACTGATATTAGTCAAGGTGATTGGCCCTAAACGGTCAACCTAAATTGACCAGGGAAAGGTCAACAAGGTCAGACTGCCTAGAGTCAATCTCCGCGGAAGTATAGTGTTTCCCCGGGTCGTTATGTCCCGACGAGGTGTGATGGTTAATAAACGGGTTTGTGATCGGGTGAATCTGGACGGGAAAGGGGTTTGTGATTGATTACACTACTGATTTGTACAATAAAATAGCTTAAATAAGGTATATGAATAAGACGGGAAAGTTAGAAAAACCAGAAAAGTTTAAAACTTAAAAACGCGTACGTTCAAATTAAATTTACGCGAACGTACGAAATAAAAGGTGAAAACTTAAATCTGAAAACCCACAGGGGGTGAAAATGACTTTTTTACAAACTTAAAAAAGAAAATTTAAAATGAAAATGAAATTATTAAAATGATTATTTTAATATTTAAGTATTATTTAATTAATTAAAACTATTTAAAAAGTAAATTAAACCTAATTTAAATAAACTAAAAATGATAAAAACTACAAATTAAACTAAAAACTTGCAAAAATAATTTCTAAAACTTAAAATGAACTTGCAGAAAGTATAAAAATTAAAAATAAATATTTTTGTCTTTTTATGGATTTTTATATTAATTAATTACTAATTATATATTAATTACCTAATTAAACTATTTTAAATTAAGAAAAATAGAAAATGAACAGTAAAAATTTTAAGAAAATTACTAAAATTATTTTACATTATATAAAAGCTAGGAAAAATATAAAAACTAGGTCTTGCTTAATAAAAACTAATTATGCTATTTAAAGCTTAATTATTAATTAATTATTAATTAAACTAATATTAAATCTAATAAATACTAAATGGCAAAATAAAAATCTGAAAAATTTACTAAAATTACTTTACTATAAAAGGTAATTAATAAAAATATAAAAATAACAAGTACTTAATAAAAATCTAAAAATGAAAATTAAAATTAAAATTATATTAAATAGAAACTATCACTTATAATTAAATTGATTTTTCTTGATTTTTCTTTTACAAAACTATTTTATAACTAAAAACAATAAACTTTTATGAAAACAACTTTTTTGTATATCAGAAATAAGCACTAAGAGTGCTTATTAGCTTAACAGTTGACTTTGGTCAACTGTTGAAGCTTTAAGCTTAAAAATAAGCCACAAGGGGCCCACAAGACATAATTCAGATGTGAATAAGCTATGTGAACTTAAATAAGCCTTAAGCAACAAGAAAATAGCACTGAATAAGCTAAAAGAGTGATTAAGCTAATCCAAATTCCAAACAGTCCATCAGGAATGGGACAAAGTTAAGGAGCAATTCCAAGTGGGTCCCAGGGGTTCTCAGGTCAAACCAATGGTCAAACCTAGGAGAGGGGTAGGAGGGGGGTTGAAAGGATCAAGGTGGAGGCTGTGGGGCCCACTGAGGTGGTCAGAAACCACCACCAAAGTGGTGGTGGTGGAGTGGTATCTGCTCATGCAGGGGGTATGGTTGCCCTGCAGCTATGTTTGATCTAAGGTGGGGCCCACTAGAAAATTAGCAAAAATGAAAGGAAGGTGGGAAATTAAAATTGAGCTGGTAGACTATGATTAGGAACAAATTTCAAGTCCTAAATCATCACACAAAAATCACATTAAATCTTGCAACATTAGGAAAAACCTGAGAAATGCATATTTGACTTTTAATGAAATTGTGAAAAGTTGACTTTGGTGAGATTTTGGTGAACCTAGACTACTGATGTGGATGCAATAAGCTATAATAAGATGATATAATGCTAAAACTACCAATTATGAAATGAAATGAGTTATCTTGGAGACCACAAGCTTGACAGTTAACTAAAATGGTGGCTCAAAATGGATTTTGACTTTCTTGTGCTAAGGGAGCAAATTTCTTGGTTTACTCAGCTCAGTTATGACCTAAGGATTCTAGTTATGCAAAGAAACAAACCAATTGACCCATGAGACAGTAGAAACTAAGCAAAACCAAACACCCTTATAAAATCTGATTGTGGCTTTTAATTAAGCAGTACAAGATTTTAAACCATAAGATCCACTTTTTAGCTTCTACTAACACATGTTAAACATAATTAAGCATAAACTAACTAAAATGAACAGTTACATCCAATAATTACAAAATGTGAAAATGAATACTTGAAACTGAAAAGAGACTTACACTAAGCCTTTGTGCTCAAAACCAAAAACAAATCACTCCATCCCTGACCTAATGTCTCCCTGAGACTCTAAACCATTTTTTCTTTCACTGCTTCTCCTTTTTGATTTTTCTTTTTCTTGTTTTCCACTGTTTTTGTAATTTGTTATCTAAATTTTTATGTCTCTTTGAATACTGCCTCAAAATACTTATAATGTTTGAGAAAGCTAATAGATAAGCTTAAGTGAGCTTAAACCATCCAGAAACAACAACTTATAGAAGCTTAAGAGTAAGTTGAGATTTTTATGAAAAATTTGCAAATTTGGAATTTAAATAACAGGATATGAAATTAACTTCAAAGAAGATTAAAATTACACAAAACAACTTGAATACAATTGATTTTAGCTAAAATTACAACTGGAAAAAGAAAATCAAGCTTAAACGATTACATTAGACTAAAACTACTCTAATACTATACTACTACTATTTTCTGCTCTCTTTTCTTTGATTTAAATAGAACCTGAGGATATTCTCTTTCTTTCCCACTCAATTGCAGCCGTTGGATGCTCTGAAATCAATCATGGCCGTTGAAGGAATTTTTGGCGGGAAAAGTTATTTGACTGGTTAGTGGGTTTGGTAAGGTTGTTGAGGTATATTTAATGAGGAGGGGGGCTTGGAGTGGTGAGGTTGAGTGTTTGGTGGAAAAGTGGAGGAGGGGGTGGACAAGATTACATGTTTTAGGGTATTAATGGTGGATTAGGGGGGAAGACAGGTGAACAGTAAAACGGGGGGGGGGGGGATTGGGTTTGACTTATTTTGACCGGGTTATAATATCAGGGAAGGGAGTGGGCTTTGGTTTGGGATTGGGTTTTTTGGTGGATCAGGTTATGTGTTTGGTTTGGTTTTGTTTTGGTTTAAGTAATAATATTACAAGGACCATACATGTAAATATCCGAAACTTGTGGGCTGAATTTGTCAATCTTCCAAAGTAGTTATAAGGGTAATTCCTGCCACAATTCATTAGTACATGGACAAAAAATGATATTTTTCCATTTTGAAATTCAAAGGGACCAAAATTGTCATTTTTGAAAAGTCCAGGGACCAAACATGTAAATTCACAAAACTTTTCACCCAAAATCCATTTTTGATAACTTTTGAGTTTCCAAGGACCAAAAATGATTTTTCTTTCAAAAATATCCCACCAGGGACCAAATCTGCCAAAATTTGAAACTCCAGGGACTAAATTGCAAATTTCCAAAACTTTTGAGATTTTTCACCAAAGGACTAAATATGACAACTTATAATTTTAAAAGGACCTTTGGTGATAATTTTCCATATTTTGAATATCCAGGGACTAGTTTTGACAATTTTTGAAAGTTGAGGGACTGAAACTGCCAATTATGCAAACTTTGTACGTTTTTCATTTGTTTTTCCTCATTTTGCATCTAAAACATATAAAACACAATTTTGAAATATTTTTAGTATTTTGATGCATTTTTGAGTGTTTTTGTATGTTTTGCAGTTCAGATTTGATAAAAAATGAAGATTGTTTGAGCACTCATCAATCCCCCACACTAAACTAGTGCTAGTCCCTAGCAATAAATTGTTTTGAAAACTTGATGGATTTGAAAAACTCTTTACCAAAAGCCATCACTTCTGGAGTAGCCAGATGTAAGAACTGTGGTCCACCTGATAACCGTGTGATTTTGAGCAAACCACCAGCTGTCAACGGATTTGATTAGTCTTTACCAAAAGCCGTTTGCTTCTGGACTAGCCAACTCTTGATGGACAAAGTCAACATCTTGGTGAGCTAATTACCAATTATGGATTTTCCACTACCTTTACCACAAGCCATAATCTTGCGGGCTAGCCAACTCATTCGCTTTTTAGGATATGGCGAGTTGAGGTACCATACAATTTTGGGCAAATTGCAAGCCATAAACGGATTTGATGTATCTTTACCAAGATCCATTTGCTCCTGGATTAGCCAATCCCTTTTGTCGATTAGACAAGGCGGACTGATAACCACAAAAATTTTGAAACTTTAGTGATTTTTTTTTTAAAATTTTTGCCAAAAATGGGGGTATAAGATAGTAAAATGTGATAAAATTCGCTAGAATAGCGAAATACCCCCCACACTTAGAATGAATATTGTCCTCAATATTCAAAGTCCCGGCTATTATGCCGACTCTTTGAACGTAAAAGGACAACATTAAAATCTAAATGTGGAAACACCATTTTGTTTTTCACTTTTGTAATCATAGCATGGGTGACTCCCCCACACTTAGGGTGAAAACCCTATAAGCATGCTACTGTTTTTGTTTACCGAGTCGCTAGCTTGACTCGACCCCGAATTCATTTGTCCTTGGGGAAGCATGATGTGGAAGAAACAATCTCAATCGGACTTTCATTCAAGATGTTTGGACAAACATTTGAAGCACGTGAAAGTTCCACACCGATGAGATAAGTATCTGGCTCAAGATAATGATACATGAAAATGCCGGGATCAAAGATGGTATCTTCATTCCCGAAGGAGTGAAGAAGAGAAGAAGTCACCTTATAGGTGAAGAAAAGGAAGAAAACCATGATGAAAATCATGATAAGATCTTCTTCCTCGAGAGCAGGCTCATTAGCCTGAATTTGGATTTCAAGGGTTAAGCTCAAAAACATCCCGGGAGGGAGGGTGGGAATTTGCAAATTCTCATGATTGAGTGCATCTCCCCCCGGGCTATCAAACTCAGGAGGAGTCATGATATGATGAGTGAGTTCACCGGAGAACTCCTCATGAAGAGAATTATTCACAAGATGTGAATCTGTGAATTCATGTTCCATTATGGACTCATCACAATCCTCACTCTGAATATCAAAGAATGGATTATCAGAAATCAAAGTGAATTCAGAATCGAATTCAAAAAGAGGATTGGTGAGAGTTGTTTTGAATGATTCGGGAACAAAGTGATTATCATTCTCTATTGGACTGCTGGGATAAGAACTGAGTGACAGATCATGATATAGGAGACTTTCAATTTCTCCAAGATCGGCTTCAAAGTCAATGAGAACATCGTTACTTCTCGTTGGAAGTGGATTTATTTGAGTGAGTTCATCGGCGAACTCCTCAAGAAGATGATCAGCATCAGAATGTGGAACTGATGCCTCAACATACTCGATGTCTCCATGAGATGTACAATCATCTTTAAAATCTGAGAAAGTCTCAAAATGATCGTTTGAACACTCAAGAGGGGAAGGAGTATCACGCATATGCTCAAAAGTTCCCTGTGACTCTCTCGGGATTGGGACAAGGATCTCAACACTAGACTTTATTAATTCGTCTGATTCCTTATCAGGAACAGTGCTAAGATGCTTATCCCCCATGTTCAGAGAGTGAGTGTGAACTTCGGGTGTGATATCAATAGACTGAGGGAGTGGAGAGGAGCTAGCATTCATGGATTGTACGAGTTCCATTTGATCTTCTGCTAGTGATTTCTCCGTCTCATTATTATCTCCCTGATTTTCAATGGGAGGAATCACAAATGATGAATCTGATGAACCCTTATAAAATTGAAGGATATCAAGGGTGTCTTCATTATCACTATCATCATCACAGTCTAGAAGAGCAGCTTGACAAAATTTGGCACGTGTTATAGCTACTTGTTCTAAGACAAGTAATTCTTCCTTACTCAATTCGTTTCTAGCCTCTCGTTCTTCAGCAAGTAATTCTGCCATAGATTTCTCACAAGAGTCTCGAAACGATGTAGTAACCAACTCCTCCTTAAGTTCTTTCAATATATCAAGAGCCTTTAGTAAAAGGTCTTGCTCAGTATCATGAGGAGTTGTGTGAATCATTTAGTACTGTGGAGGTGGGTCTGAAAACGAATAGTCATAATTGTTACAAGGATATGGATTCCTTGTTTGACAATCCGAGCTAGAGTGTGGACCTCCACAGTAATCACAACAGTGAAACTGATGTGGTTGTGGGTTGTATGTGTTTGAGTTATAATTGTTATCAGGAAACTGCTCATAGACAAGCGTGTTTCCCGATTGACAATCAGAACTGTAATGTGAACCACTACGGTACTCACAACAGTAAAACTGTTGAGTCTCATGGTGTGGTAACTGATGGAATAAATCAGTCGTGTCATGGTAGGAATAGGGATCTTGGTTATAGACATACCCATTTCCTGACTCTACCATGCCACAACCGGGGCAATTACCACCATTATAAGAACTACCACACCACTGGCAAATCAGAAAGTGTGGATGTGACATAGAAAGAATCAAATGTTTTGGGAGGGGTAGGGATGAAGAATCAAAGATGTGGGTAAAGGTGAATATTTTTGGGTTTTTGGAAAGACATTTTGTACAAATAGGAAAGAAAATGTTTTTGTGTTTTTTGTGTTCGTTGAAAACTGAGTTTAAAATGTTTTCGGGAACGGTTTTGTTTTTATAAGAAAATAAGAAGATAATATGAACAAGGGTGGGTAAATATACAATGGATGTATATCCCGACTCACTAATACGCAAAACCGTTTAGAATAGCGCGCACACCTCCCCGGCAGCGGCGCCAAAATTTGATTGGCCCTAAACGGTCAACCTAAATTGACCAGGGAAAGGTCAACAAGGTCAGACTGCCTAGAGTCAATCTTCGCGGAAGTATAGTGTTTCCCCGGGTCGTTATGTCCCGACGAGGTGTGATGGTTAATAAACGGGTTTGTGATCGGGTGAATCTGGACGGGAAAGGGGTTTGTGATTGATTACACTACTGATTTGTACAATGAAATAGCTTAAATAAGCTATATGAATAAGACGGGAAAGTTAGAAAAACCAGAAAAGTTTAAAACTTAAAAACGCGTACGTTCAAATTAAATTTACGCGAATGTACGAAATAAAACGTGAAAACTTAAATCTGAAAACCCACAGGGGGTGAAAATGACTTTTTTACAAACTTAAAAAAGAAAATTTAAAATGAAAATGAAATTATTAAAATGATTATTTTAATATTTAAATATTATTTAATTAATTAAAACTATTTAAAAAGTAAATTAAACATAATTTAAATAAACTAAAAATGATAAACACTACAAATTAAACTAAAAACTTGCAAAAATAATTTCTAAAACTTAAAATGAACTTGAAGAAAGTATAAAAATTAAAAATAAATATTTTTGTCTTTTTATGGATTTTTATATTAATTAATTACTAATTATATATTAATTACCTAATTAAACTATTTTAAATTAAGAAAAATAGAAAATGAACAGTAAAAATTATAAGAAAATTCCTAAAATTATTTTACATTATATAAAAGCTAGGAAAAATATAAAAAACTAGGTCTTTCTTAATAAAAACTAGTTATGCTATTTAACTATTAATTAAACTAATATTAAATCTAATAAATACTAAATGGCAAAATAAAAATCTGAAAAATTTACTAAAATTACTTTACTATAAAAGGTAATTAATAAAAATATAAAAATAACAAGTACTTAATAAAAATCTAAAAATGAAAATTAAAATTTAAATTATATTAAATAGAAACTATCACTTATAATTAAATTGATTTTTCTTGATTTTTCTTTTACAAAACTATTTTATAACTAAAAACAACAAACTTTTATGAAAACAACTTTTTTGTATATCAGAAATAAGCACTAAGAGTGCTTATTAGCTTAACAGTTGACTTTGGTCAACTGTTAGAGCTTTAAGCTTAAAAATAAGCCACAAGGGGCCCACAAGGCATAATTCAGATGTGAATAAGCTATGTGAACTTAAATAAGCCTTAAGCAACAAGAAAATAGCACTGAATAAGCTAAAAGAGTGATTAAGCTAATCCAAATTCCAAACAGTCCATCAGGAATGGGACAAAGTTAAGGAGCAATTCCAAGTGGGTCCCAGGGGTTCTCAGGTCAAACCAATGGTCAATCCTAGGAGAGGGGTAGGAGGGGGGTTGAAAGGATCAAGGTGGAGGCTGTGGGGCCCACTGAGGTGGGCAGAAACCACCACCAAAGTGGTGGTGGTGGAGTGGTATCTGCTGATGCAGGGGGTATGGTTGCCCTGCAGCTGTGTTTGATCTATGGTGGGGCCCAATAGAAAATTAGCAAAAATGAAAGGAAGGTGGGAACTTAAAATTGAGCTGGTAGACTATGATTAGGAACAAATTTCAAGTCCTAAATCATCACACAAAAATCACATTAAATCTTGCAACATTTGAAAAAACCTGAGAAATGCATATTTGACTTTTAATGAAATTGTGAAAAGTTGACTTTAGTGAGATTTTGGTGAACCTAGACTACTGATGTGGATGCAATAAGCTATAATAAGATGATATAATGCTAAAACTACCAATTATGAAATGAAATGAGTTATCTTGGAGACCACAAGCTTGACAGTTAACTAAAATGGTGGCTCAAAATGGATTTTGACTTTCTTGTGCTAAGGGAGCAAATTTCTTGGTTTACTCAGCTCAGTTATGACCTAAGGATTCTAGTTATGCAAAGAAACAAACCAATTGACCCATGAGACATTAGAAACTAAGCAGAACCAAACACCCTTATAAAATCTGATTGTGGCATTTAATTAAGCAGTACAAGATTTTAAACCATAAGATCCACTTTTTATCTTCTACTAACACATGTTAAACATAATTAAGCATAAACTAACTAAAATAAACAGTTACGTCCAATAATTACAAAATGTGAAAATGAATACTTGAAACTGAAAAGAGACTTACACTAAGCCTTTGTGCTCAAAACCAAAAACAAATCACTCCATCCCTGACCTAATGTCTCCCTGAGACTCTAAACCATTGTTTCTTTCACTGCTTCTCCTTTTTGATTTTTCTTTTTCTTGTTTTCCACTGTTTTTGTGATTTGTTATCTAATTTTTTATTTCTCTTTGAATACTGCCTCAAAATACTAATTTTTTATTTCTCTTTATGAAAAATTTGCAAATTTGGAATTTAAATAACAGGATATGAAATTAACTTCAAAGAAGATTAAAATTACACAAAACAACTTGAATACAATTGATTTTAGCTAAAATTACAACTGGAAAAATAAAATCAAGCTTAAACGATTACATTAGACTAAAACTACTCTAATACTATACTACTACTCTTTTCTGCTCTCTTTTCTTTGACTTAAATTGAACCTGAGGATATTCTCTTTCTTTCCCACTCAATTGCAGCCGTTGGATGCTCTGAAATCAATCATGGCCGTTGAAGGAATTTTTGGCGGGAAAATTTATTTGACTGGTTAGTGGGTTTGGTGAGGTTGTTGAGGTATATTTAATGAGGAGGGGGGTTTGGAGTGGTGAGGTTGAGTGTTTGGTGGAAAAGTGGAGGAGGGGGGTGGACAAGATTACAGGTTTTAGGGTGTTAATGGTGGATTAGGGGGGAAGACAGGTGAACAGTAAAACGGGGGGGATTGGGTTTGACTTATTTTGACCGGGTTATAATATCAGGGAAGGGAGTGGGCTTTGGTTTGGGATTGGGTTTTTTGGTGGATCAGGTTATGTGTTTGGTTTGGTTTTGTTTTGGTTTATGTAATAATATTGCAAGGACCATACATGTAAATATCCAAAACTTGTGGGCTGAATTTGTTAATCTTCCAAAGTAGTTATAAGGGTAATTCCTGCCACAATTCATTAGTACATGGACAAAAAATGATATTTTTCCATTTTGAAATTCACAGGAACCAAAATTGTCATTTTTGAAAAGTCCAGGGACCAAACATGTAATTTCATAAAACTTTTCACCCAAAATCCATTTTTGATAACTTTTGAGTTTCCAAGGACCAAAAATGATTTTTCTTTCAAAAATATCCCACCAGGGACCAAATCTGCCAAAATTTGAAACTCCAGGGACTAAATTGTAAATTTCCAAAACTTTTGAGATTTTTCACCAAAGGACTATATATGACAACTTATGATTTTAAAAGGACCTTTGGTGATAATTTTCCATATTTTGAATATCCAGGGACTAGTTTTGACAATTTTTGAAAGTTGAGGGACTGAAACTGCCAATTATGCAAACTTTGTACGTTTTTCATTTGTTTTTACTCATTTTGCATCTAAAACATATAAAACACAATTTTGAAATATTTTCAGTATTTTGATGCATTTCTGAGTGTTTTTGTATGTTTTGCAGTTCAGATTTGATCAAAAATGATGAGTGTTTGAGCACTCATCACAAGGCCACAATCGTTAAAACTTGTGTGAGTATTAAGCTTTTCAATCTTACAAATTTTGAATATTAAACTTCTAAATTTATGACAAAATGCTGGTATATCTTGCTGCATATCTCACTGAAAAAATGATTGTAAAACAAGCTCACCTCTGGCTCATCTGTTGTCTACGGAAGACCCTGGGCAACACGAATCCTCTGTTTTTTTGCTCAACCATCATCTCATGGACTTTCTTTATGAACTCTTCTTGCTTGGATCTACCTCTTTGTTGTGTACAAGCACCATAACAAGACACTGAGTATACAAAAACACTACAATTATGTCTTTCTAGTTTGTCAACCGTAAATTTACAATACCCTTTAGCATAGCGTCTTATCAGCAAGTCAATTATTGAGATTATTAACCAGTATCACAGTATATATTCATATCAGTACCCTCAATACTAAACCTCAGAAGTACCCTCAACAACTAGACTTTAGAACATGTGTGTTATATTGTCAAAACAAATATTCCAAGACTCCCATTATCCAAAAATCTATCCTTTTGGAGGACATGTTGCTGCAATAATAATAGTTGTCTTATGTTGGTTAATCTGCATTATTTTTATCTGCAACCCCATTACTCCTTTTGACTGGACAAACTAAAGACATATCACATGCGGCAGGGACATTAGCACTATAGATGATCCCACAACTCTTTGCATATGCCTTAAATTACCCAATAGCTAAGTTTCTTCAGGCGCAAAGTAAGATAATGGTGATGGCTTATATAGCCGCAGTAGCATTGGTCTTGCATACCATTTTTAGTTGGTTGTTTATGCTGAAATTGGGGTGGGGGCTATGGGGTGGAGCATTGGTGCTAAATTTTTCGTGGTGGTTCATGGTGGTGGCCCAAATGATTAATATTTTTAGTGGGACATGTGGTCGAGCATGGTCAGGGTTCAGCTGGGCCGCGTTTAGCAATTTGTGGGAATTTGTTTAAATTTCTTTTGCATCAACAATCATGCTTTGGTATGTTTAGTTAATATATTTCTGTGACTTTTTATTTCCATTTTCGTTCCAATGCTATAAACAACTAACCTATAAATATTGTATTTAAATATGAGCAGTTTGGAAACATGGTATTTTATGGCTTTGGTACTCTTTGCTGGATACCTAAAGAATACTGAAATTGCGGTTGATGCGCTATCCATATGGTTAGTTTTAGAGTCAGTTATAACTTATGACTAACATCACCTCTGGCTTATTCAGTTTGTAACTTTACCCCCAAAGTAAGCTTTTGCTTTAGGATATTGCTAGTTTGATGACAAATTGTCCTTCAATATGTTAGGCCTTGAATGGAAACATAATTCTCTACAGAGATGTCGTTTCACCTCACCCGAGTCTGTAGGACTGAGATCAACTTTTTGAACTTAGTGCAGAAAGGCAGAATACATTGTCTATATGACGCATTTGTTTTTGAACTTTTTTCTAGGATTGATGAGATGAAAAGTGTACCACTTTTAGGGAGTCATTTAAGCCCAAAGTCCAGATTATTTGATCAAATATTGCCCTAAATCGTTCCTTTTATCATTTTAGGTACTTTTGAGAAGAAATTTGGAAAAGGAAGCATTTTGGACATTTTTGGAGCGAAAAAGTGAAGTAAACGACAAAGTCTCCAAATCATGCTGAAATTGGTACCTGACGGCGTCAGGATTTGCATGTGACGCGGATAAATCAAATAAACGTGTGATGAGGCGAAAAGTGAACCGCTTTTAGGGGGTCATTTAAGCCCGAATTCGAATTTATTTTATCAAATATTGCCCTAAATCGTTCCTTTTGTCATTTTAGGTACTTTTGGAGAGAAATCTGGAAAAGGAAGCATTTTGGACATTTTTGGAGCATAAAAGTGAAGAAAATGGTAAAGTCTCAATTTTCCTTGCTGGGAACAGTACCTGACGGCGACACAACTCTCTACATGACGGCGTCAAGAGTTACAAAAGAGGTGGAAGTGGAGAATACACGTGACGGTCCAGAATGTTTTCAAGCATAGGACCTGACGGCGTCACCAAGGCGTCAGGGTCCATTTGTACATGACGGCCCAGAAGATTTTTATACATGACGGCGTCAAAATCAGATCTAGGCAATACGATTTCTATTAAAGCGGCGAGTTGACGGCGTCACGATCCAATACATGACGCCGTCACCAGTTGTAATCTATATATAGTTTTCCAAATTTCATTCATTTGTGAGCAACTTTGAGGGAAAAACCCTAGGTCGAATTTCCCAGCTTTTTCAAGGGTTTCACCCCTTTGAATCTTTCATGTTCAATTAGAGATAAGTACTCTTTCAAACCATTCAATATGTCTATGTGTTGTTTGATTATATCTTATGCTTGTCTTCTATTTAACATGCTAGGCTAGATTTCCTTTGTGTTTGCTTAGATGTAGTGAAACCTAGATGTTAATTATGGGTTGATTGTTTGTTTATAATTGTTACGGATGATTGTATTCGATGTTAGGCTTAAGAAAATTGGCAGACTTCCATTGGTAACTTGCTTGAACGTCTTAAGAAACATGATCGGAGGTGTACTATGATTTTTGGTTGTATTTAATGCGTAGGAGAATTCTAATGATCCCATGTTAGGAGCTTCTAACGGCTCGACATAGGAGTGAAGTAGGATCCTATAGAGTTAGGGAATATTTTACACGGCCCTACGACTAGTATTAAGGAATATGACCCGTCATCCATGCAATTGTAACAAGCTATCAACCTGTAAAAGGTATCTAGGGAGTAATGAAACCTAAGTAAACACAGCTTTCCTCATTATTGTCACCACCACATTAGTATAATTAGTTTATTTTCATTTCTGTTATTTTATTTTGATTGCATCTTTAGATAAATTGGGTTAGTTGGCTAGCAACTAATTTCGCCCACTCTTCGAAAACCCGAGATTTTTAATTGCTTTCATAAAAAAATTTAAAAATATAAAAAGAATCATCCCTCACCTCTAGACTTAATTTAGTAGGCTTTCTAATCCTAGCGACACTATTCCTGAGTTGAACGATCAATCTCCCAGTACTTGTCACTATAATATACTACAACGATCAGGTACACCGCCTGGTGGGGGGTTGTAAGCTTCTCAAGATCCCTTGATAGGTAAAACCTTTTGTGAGGGTGCAATTCCCACGCATCAAGTTTTTGGCGCCGCAGCCCGGGGAATAGTTATTTTCTAGGTTAGGATTTCTTTTTATTAGGCCTACTTGTTAGATTCCTTTCTAGCAAGATTTTATTTTTATTTTTAGGTTTTCTTTAGTCTATCTCATTTCTTCGTGTCTTTGTTCGTAACTTTTACCATCCGACATCATTGAAGGTTGTAACATCTTTGAACCCCTCAACCCACCACAACAAAACCACCCACAAAACCCACCACTAGCAAACCAACCTCCTAGGCCCCGAACTTTAGGAGAGTATTCCCATCCTAGCCACCAAGGCTATCGAAACACTATTAAGCTCACTCAAGGAGCCAATGTGTCCCCCTTGCGATCCAACACCATCCGGTTGGTGCAAAGCGGATGTGCATTCCACGAACTTCATTCCGAAGATCCTAACTAACATCTCAAGGATTTCCTTAAAATTGTAGATTCCATAGACCTTGATGTTGTAACTAGAGAGTCGACCCGATTACGCCTATTCCAATTCTCTCTACGTGATCAAGCTAGTCAATGGCTTGAACGTTTACCCGCGGGATCCATCACCTCATGGGATGATCTCACCACTCGTTTCCTTGCTCAATTTTTCCCACCGGGGAGAACTACCAAGCTAAGAAATGACACCTTGATGTTCCAACAACGTCAAGGTGAAACTCTATGTGAAGCATGGACTCGTTTCAAGGACTTACTCCAAAAAGTCTCTCATCATGACATAGATCTTTGGCTCCAAGTCCAAATCTTCTATAACCATATCGACCTCTCGACAAGGCGAACCATTGACCAATCGGCCGGTGGCAAGCTACGTGATCTAAGTGAGGAAGAATCATGGGAACTCATAGAAGATCTTGCTCTCTATGACAACGAAAGTTGGAATGATCCCCGTGATTTGAACAAAACGGTCAAGGCAATATCTTTGCCTTCAAACAATTCTAGCACTCCCGACCGTAGGATCATGGAACTTGAGGACCAAGTCAAGTTTCTCATGAAATCTTACGAAGCTCCTAAGCCTTCAAGCCAAGTGAACAAGATCACTTCTTCATGCGAATTATGTAGTGGTCCCCATGACACTCGTGATTGCGTGGAACTCCCCGGACAAGCTTTTGCGGATTACGCATCCTCGCGTACCGACGAAGCGGGAGATAAGTGGTACACTTTCAAACCCGAGCCAAACCCTTACGGTGATTCCTACAACTCTTCTTGGAAAAATCACCCGAAACTTAGGTGGAAACAAAACCAAAACATGCCCCAATCCACCTAATCGTTACCAACTAAACGGTCCACCCTCTAACCGTACTTTCAACAACAATCCTTCCAATAACTATGGTAGTACCAACAATCTTGAAGGGTTGATGTCCAAGTTTATGGCATCTCAAGAAGCTCGCATATCTAAGTTTGAAGCCGATTTCAAACAAAAGCAAAGCGAGATGACCACCAAAATCGACACATTGTTGAAAGTTCTCAATGACCGAGAAATGGGAGCACTCCCTAGCGACACGGTCAAGAACCCGAAACTAAACGTTAATGCCATATCATCGGTTTCGCCACCTACTTCTTGTCCACAATACTATTCGGTCAAAGCAAGAGCATGTGTTTCAAGCAAACCTAATTTCTTCAAAAGGACCAATTGAATAAAACGTCCGATATCAAACCGGTTAATAACATAGTTGAAACACCTCCTACACAAGACCTTGACGATGAATTCAAGGAGCTCCACCTTGAACGCCTCGTCATTGATGTATTAGCCGGTGCTCCCTACTATAGTGCCCTCCTAGAAAAATATGAGAAATTTAAATTGGGTAAAAATGGGACCGCTTTTGTTCGAAATAAGTTGCCTAAGAAGCTTGATGATCTGGGTATATTTGTTTTGCCTTGTAAGATATGAAGATCCGAAGCTTTCGACACACTAGCCGACTTAGGATCAAGCCTCAACTTGATTCCCTTATCCCTTTTCACCACTCTTAAGCTAGGAAAGTTAGAGGAGACGGAAGTACTAATTGGTCTAGCGGATGGAAGTATTGCTCACCCGGTTGGAATGATCAAGGATGTAGTTGTTTACGTAGGAAAGTTAACTATTTTAGTGGATTTTCACGTCCTAGATATGGTTAGTGATACTACATGCCCATTGTTAGTAGGAAGAGGATTTTTAGCAACCGCTAGTGCCATGATAGATTGTAAGGAGTCTAAGATAGCGGTAGGAGAGGGTGAGACTTGGTCGGTTTATGATGTTAAAAAGCATAGCTACGATTGTGAGAACGAATCGACACCACATTGGGTTGAGATGAATAGGAAACCATCTAGATATGGGCCTTGGATAGAAAGAAACTTTATAGGACCTCAACGCCCATTCTATCTAGAAAAAGATTTCATCGATAAAACACATTCGCTGGAACAACTCATAGCTAGAGATGAGGAACTAGACCCCTTTGAGGATCCCCTAGTCTTTAGGAAAATGATTGAGTTCTTAAGCATAATGCCTATCAACATAGAGATGAACAAGTGGAAAAGGGAAGGGGATAAGTGTAAGTGGAAGTGGAACAAGCCACCTAAGGAAGGTGACGGATCATGGCATATGAATATGATTTTATATGATCCGGATGGTGAAAAGTTTGAGAGGTCATACCGTACCAAGAAAAACGATAGGAAGTTGAAACCCAAGTTTGATCCTAAAGATGTCCTCAACGAGGAGCTCACACATATAGGATAGCCCATGACCTTGAGTCTAGCTACAAGACTCGTAAATAAAGAAAAGCGCTTCTTGGGAGGCAACCCATATTTTGTGTGTTTTTATTTGTTTGATTGTTATTTACTTCCGTATGCATGCTTTATTTTTATTGTTGGTAGATTATGTTTCAACTAAATTGTGAAAATGCATTATTTTGTTGTTTAACTTCGTCTTAACTTCATATAAAGGTATTTTGCAAAAGCTAAGTGTAAGGGGAAACCCCAAATTTGTTTCTAAGAACGAAATTGATCATGATTCGCCACAATATTAAATAAACATGTATATTAGTATTTGTTAGAGTCAAATGCTTGTATCGAGTCATAATGATATTTTGCAAGATTTTCCAGGAAGTAGGACATAAGTTTTTCCAGAAATTTTCCGGAAACTTAACGTAAAGATTTCTGCAGGTCACTTCTGACGGCGTCAGGAATTAACACCTGACGGCGTCATGTGTAAAATTCTGGAAATTTTGCGAGTTTTGTTTTTCTAACGGAGTCTTAAAGTTTTTGTTAATTCTTTAGTTTTATAAACTCCAGGAAATCTGCAAACATTCATACCACAAGCATTATATCTTACATTGTTTTCTAGGATTTGTTAGTATATATAGATTGCCGCCGATTTTATGCGAGGTTGCCTTGATTGTTTTCTCAGGTTTAACAGGTTATATATGACAAGAAGATGATTTATATTTCTGGAAGGGAAGCTTTGAATGTTCATTTTCTTGGAGGAAGATCTAACCTTGTTGATACACTATCCACACCGAACGAATCAGGGGAGTATTTGTTTTCATTCTTTTACCTGTTTTACTTTTACATCATTTAATTGAACATTGGGGACAATGTTCATCCTAAGTGTAATGGGAGGGTAAATGATGATACCTTATAGGATACACTTGCACTTGAGTTTGTTTGTTTGATGGTAGGTGTGTAATAAAACTAAGAGAAATACTTGTTAGTGTAATTTTAACGCCAAATTTAAAATTTTTTACAACATTTAGGAGTGAAACTTTAGCCTTAGCAAGCGTCTCATGGATAGGAGTTGTATGACTAGCACAAAACCGTACCATTCAGAAAAATTTTCCACCCAAATATGTGAGGTTCGCCTTTAGATTAGATAGGAAAAGCATTTATTATTAGTGCTTATGAGTGTACCGGTAGTATTTAGATTCTAGAACTTGCGTTAGTGATGCATCCCGAGACCGCTAGTGAGACTACATTCATGTAGTAGGATTTACTACATGATAAGAGGCATTAGGATCACCCTTGTGTTAAACCCGTATCATGATTACTTGACCATTTAAGTCATATTACTTGGCTAGTAAAGTCAATTAATTTTCCCCATACCTTAGCGTTGTACTCATTTTTAGTACACGAAACCTCTAGTACACCCCTCTGAGCCTATCTTTTCATTTCTAACTTTAAGCATTTTACTTAAAGGAAGAATTTGTTACAACCCACCCAAATGTGCAACCAAATCGCCTTAGACTTCCGTGTATGCACTCATCTTCAATCAATGGCTTGAGCGTTTACCCGCGGGATCCATCACCTCTTGGGATGATCTCACCACTCGTTTCCTTGCTCAATTTTTCCCACCAGGGAGAACCACTAAGCTAAGAAATGACATCTTGATGTTCCAACAACGTCAAGGTGAAAATCACTATGAAACATGGACTCGTTTCAAGGACTTACTCCAAAAAGTCCCTCATCAAGGCATAGATCTTTGGCTCCAAGTCCAAATTTTCTATGACCATATCGATCTCTCCACGAGGCGAACCATTGACCAAGCGGCCGGTGGAAAGCTATGTGATCTAAGTGCGGAAGAATCATGGGAGCTCATAGAAGATCTTGCTCTCTATGACAATGAAAGTTGGAATGATCCCCGTGATTTGAACAAAATGGTCAAGGCAATATCTTTGCCTTCGAACAATTCAAGCACTCCCAACCATAGGATCATGGAACTTGAAGACCAAGTCAAGTTTCTCATGAAATCCTACAAAGCTCCTAAACCTTCAAGCCAAGTGAACAAAATCACTTCTTCGTGCGAATTATGTAGTGGTCCCCACGACACTTGTGATTGCATGAAACTCCCCGAACAAGCTTCTGCGGATTATGCATCCTGGCGTACCGAGGGAGCGGGAGACAAGTGGTACACTTTTAAACCCGAGCCAAACCCTTACGGTGATTCATATAACCCTTCTTGGAAAAATCACCCGAACCTTAGGTGTAAACAAAACCAAAACATGCCCCAAAACAATTCTTCCACTCCACCTAATCGTTATCAATCAAGCGGTCCACCTTCTAACCATACTTTCAACAACAATCCTTCCAACAACTATGGTAGTACCAATAATCTTAAAAGATTGATGTCCAAATTTATGGCATCTCAAGAAGCTCGTATAGCTAAGTTTGAATCCGAATTCAATCAACAACAAACGGAGATGACCAATAAAATCGACAATTTGTTGAAAGCCCTCAACAACCAAGTGTTAACTACACAAAATAAGGACACTAGGAACACTAATAGTGAAACCCAAGTTAAGGATCCCTCATCATCCAAGCATGTCCACTTTGTTAATGTCGTGACTATTAAGCCAATCGATAAGGATAAGGAAGAAGATGATGTAGGTAGGGTTGGAATTGGTAGTGAGTCCAAGAACGAGGATAATGAAGGGAAGGTTGAGGAAGTAGAAAATGTAGAGGAACACTTTGATAGGTTACCCACCAAGGAAGAACGGGAATACCATAAGGATTTATTTGATGACCCCGAAACACCATACGTCCTTGGTTCACCAATCATCAAAGCGGGTGACCCCTCTAACATCAACATACCATGCAACATTGGGCATGTGCATGTGTGGAAAGCCTACATCGATCCTAGATCTCCCATAAACATTATGACTAGGACCCATTACAATTGGGTAATGAAGAAGCAACTAGGACCTAGGATGATTCCCAACACGGGTTGGATAAGTAACTTTGTGGGAAGAGTAAAAGGATTGCACGTCTTTGTAGGAAACTTCACTTACGTTACCAAATTTGTGATTGTAGAAGATATTCGTCCGGTAATAGATGGTTGCCTAAGTCAAGTAGTGTTCGGAAAGCCGTTTGTTGAGACCTCTAAGATGAATTATGACCCATCTCTAGGGATAGTTAGGTTCAAGGATGAGAATGATGAGATAGCCTACCAAATGCCCTATAAGATTGAACAATTCCGTCTTTTATCAAACATCGAAAAGGAGCACAAGCAAACAGTATACTATAGGAATGATGAGGATAGACGTAGAGGAGTAGACTATGTTATGAATATAATATTTGGTTTCCACAATGAATGCTTGCAACTAGGTCCGGAATACAAAACTAAAATCGAGGATGACCTAGAAACCGTGACCAATGACGAGGTCACGTAATAGCCAGTGACCTTGAGTCTAGCTACAAGACTCATAAATAAAGAAAAGCGCTTCTTGGAAGGCAACTCAAGCTTTATTTGTTTGATTGTTTGTTTGTTTCATTTTATTTGTTTCCGTATGCGTGTTTTATTTTTATTGTTTGTGGATCATGTTTCAAAATAAATTGTGAAAATGCTTTATCTTGTTGTTTAACTTCGTCTTAACTTCATAAAAAGGTATTTCACAAAAGATAAGTGTAAGGGAAATCTAAATTTGTTTCTAAGAACGAGCTTGAACATGAATCACAACAATATTAAATGAACATGCATATTAGTATTTGTTTGAGTCAAATGCTTGTATCGAGTCATAATGATGTTTTGTAGGAATTCCAGGAATTAAGGCATGAGTTTTTCTAGAAATTTTCCAGAAACTTAACATAAGATTTCTGTCAGAACACTCTGATGGCGTTAGGATTATAACCTGACGGCGTCAGGTGTAAAAATCTAAAAAATTTTGCAAGTTTTGTTTTTCTACCGGAGTCTTAAAGTTTTTGTTAATTCTTTAGTTTTATAAACTCTAGAAAATCTGCAAATATTCATTCCACAAGAATTATATCTTAATTTGCTTTCTAGGATTTTAGTATATATAGAGTTTGCCGCCGATTTTACGCGAGGTTTGCCATGATTGTTTTCTCAGGTTTAACAGGTTATATTGGACAAGAAGAAGATTTATATTTCTGGAGGGAAACTTTCAACGTTCATTTTCTTGGGGGAGGATCTAACCTTGTTACCACATTATCCACACCGAACGAATCAGGGGAGTATTTGTTTCATTCTTTTACCCTCATTACTTTTACATCCTTTTATTGAACACTGGGGACAATGTTCAGCCTAAGTGTAAGGGGAGGGTAAATGATGATACCTTAGAAAATGCAATTGCACTTGTGTTTGTTTGTTCAATAGTAGGTGTGTAATAAAACTAAGAGAAATACTTGTTAAGGAAATTTTAGCGCCAAATTTAAATTTTTTTACAACATTTAGGAGTGAAGCTTTAGACTTAATGAGCGTCTCATGGATAGGAGTTGTATGACTAGCACGAAAAACCGTACCACTCAAAATTTCCACCACAAATATGTGAGGTTGGCCCCTAGATATATTAGGAAAAGATGCTTATGAGTGTACCGGTAGTACTTAGATTCTAGAACTTTCGTTAGTGATGCATCCCAAGACCGCTAGTGAGACTACATTCGTGTAGTAGGATTTACTACATGATAAGAGACATTAGGATAACCCTTGTGTTTAAACCCGTATCATAATTACTTGACCAATGAAGTCATAATTACTTGACTAATAAAGTCAATTAATTTCCCACACCTTGCGTTGTACTCATTTTTAGTACACGATACCCCTATTACACCCCTCCAAGCCTATCTTTTTCGTTTCAAACTTTAAGCGTTTACTTAAAGGAAGAATTTGTTTACAATCCACCCCAATTGTACACCAAAATTGCCTTAGCCTTCCTTATATGCACTCATCTTTAGTGCATTATTGTTACATGTTTAAACCCTTAGTTAATTATCTAATTGATTACATGGTTGCTAAGTCGAGTCGTATCTTGTACATATTGTTTTGAGACGATTGGTACTCATGGGTAAAGTACTAGTGTTATGGAGTATTGGGGAAGAACATAATTAATTACCCCGTATGTGCGTTAATCTTAAAAAGTACTCCAAGTGTTTTGATTATCTTAATTCAAGTCATTAGAATAGTTGATTGTAAAGTATGTACAAGTTCAAGTGTAAGGGGAATGTAAACGCCTATGATGTATTATTTTTTATGGTAGGGCAAGAGTATATGAAAAAAAAAAAAAAAAAAAAAAAAAAAAAAAAAAAAAAAAAATCAAGAAAAAGAAAAAAAATAGAAAAAAAAGAAAAAGAGAAAAAACATACGGACTACCATCCCATTTCCTTTTATGTTTTTGATTAGTTTTTAATTAGCTTAAGTCGAGTCGAGTCTTGGCTTAGCAACGCCACATTGTATATGTAATTGACTAAGATGATTAACTCGCCACCAGTAAAGATTGCCTTTATCCAACAAAACTGTGTTTATCATATCCCTACACCTCACGTTATAACCCTTTTAAAAAACCTCTTTGATAGTTTATCCTAGCTGCTTACGCCAAGTGGTGGAGGTTTGATCATTTCCCAAGCCTATGGTAATCTATGTGCTATGACAGGTAGTGAGAGATATTTTCCATTTTCATATTGTGATATATACTTTTATTACACACGAGAGATGTGAGTATCTAAACACTATTTGTGAGGTGCTAGTTGATGGATCTAAACACCTTGAACTGTGTTAGACTGATACTTTGAGTTATATCACTAAGTATGCGGAATTTACTTAGTAATACTTAGAAGTTTAATTATGAGTGAAACAATTGTTTATGAATAAGAACAATGTATGTAACAAACGGTTAGCTCCAATATTATTAATGATAATAATACGAGTGATCTTGATATCACTAGGGTTACACCTTGAAGCTCTAGAAACGTATATCTAACCTTTAACCTAGGATCTCCTTTTATAGCACAAGGAGTCCTCTTCTACAAGATAAGTATAATGCTAATAGAATAAGATATACACAAGATCTATTCTATATTTATCTAAACATGTTTCCTAACAGTTATCTAAACAACAATGGTAATATATGTTCTTGCAGTGGTAATGAGTTTCCACTGCAAGTACATTCTTCAGCAGTCGTAATATCTTCACTAGCCGTGGTAACTGTTAGTATAATTCCCAACAATCCTCCGCTAAACTTATGATTAATAAACAAATCAATAAGTTTCTTCAAGTATTCAGAAAATATGAGGATATGGGAATTTTTTCAAACACTTATCTTCTTCTTCTTAACTCTTTATCAGCTCTCACACTTTGATCATAAATCCTTTGCAACAAATCTTCTATGACTTCAGTTCTTTCCCAGCACCTAAGCTTCACTAACATCATTACTGTCAATACTCCAGCTCTTAATGGATATTCTTTCTCAGCAAGCATAAATACATCAACTCCATCTTGAGTAGAAAGATGATGCACAGCACTTGAGTCATAAAACTTCCACAAGGTATTCATGTTGTGAGCTTCAAATCTCCAATGTCTATCACTTGGGTCAGGTTCATATAATCTTCTATAGTGAACCCATAACTCCTTAGCCTTGACATCAACAAGTTCATCCTTCTTGAACTGATCTTGAACAATCCTCCACAAAGTATCCAAGTCTTCTCTATCACAAGATCTAACAATATCTTCAAAATCTCTGCAAATACTTGTGACACTTCCAGTTCTAATGATCTTCCAAGCAACTCCAAAATCATCAGAATAGATTTGTAGAGGTTCAATATTAAGTACATCAGTCTCTATGAACATCATATTTGTAACTTGTTCTTCTGTCAACTTGCTAGGACCCTTTTCTGCTTGAGATGATTCTTGAGTCTTCAATTTCTTTGCATCTTTTGATCCAAGACTCACTCCAGACCTTTTTGTTTTCATTACTATAGGTTCTTGATCCATTGGAATGAAATTACTATCTTGTCTTTTAATCCTGTAGTAAATACCTTCAATTTGATCATGTGACATTCCTTTGAATTGAGCCATCTTCATATTGCCAACATGACAACAAAAAGTCTTCATCTCAGCAATGATCTGTGCCTTTGTAAGTTTTATTGGCTTCTTTTGACCTTTTCTAACATCCCCAATGATTTCATCAAGAGCCTACTGATTCTTCATTTGAATGAAGTCTTTTAATTGAGCAGACCTTTGTTCTTCATCCAAGGTTGTATTTTCAATAAGTTCAATAGCCTTCTTCCTGATTATTTGATCATTATTAATCAAGTAGTCAATCTCTTCTTCTGTAGGTACATAAGTAAAAAAAGGAGGTTTCTCATAAATGACAGTTGGTGAAACAACTGAAATTGGTTCTGCCATTACAGCTTCAAGTTTATCCAACCTCTTTGCTTCCATAAAACTAGCAACTTCATCTTCCTCTAGCTTTCTCTTCCTTTCATTCTCTGCTGCTTGCTCTTGCTCTGCCAATCTTGCATCAAAGTCAATCTGAGCTTGATCTTTCTTAGAAATCTTTCTTGTTTGCTATTGTTCTGAACCAGTCACAATTGCTTTACCTTTGACTGATCTTATTCTGGCAGCTTCTTCCTCTGCAGTGGTAACATTTTGAGTAGCAGTGGGAACATGTTCACTTGCAGTGGGAATATCTTGATCAGTGGGAACTTAATTTGCTTCAGTGGAAAGTGGTTGAGCAGTTCCAACTGTATCATCAAAGTGAAAATCAGCATTAGCATCCATATCTTCAAAATCTAATTTCCTCCCCTTAGTCTCAGCTACATCATCTCTTGCTTGAGCATTTTCAGAATCAGTGAGCTCAACAAATTCTTTTTCAAAATTAGTGGTCCTCCCCTTAAACTCTGCATCTGATTTCCTCCCCTGTTTGGAAGAATCTCCCAAATCTTTACTAGAACCTGCAGAAAACTCATCCTTAGGTGAAGATGATGAAGAGAACACAACTTTAGCAGGTCTTTTCATCTTGAGATTCTCAACTTCATTCTGCAATCTTTGAATCTCAGCCTTCAATTGATTCAGCTCTGTGGCATGTTGTACTTTGGTCTGTGCCAGATCTTTCTCCAGAGCTTGAACCTGCTTGACTAATTTGGTACATATGTCCATCAATTCAGGTAGTTGCACGCTGCCCTCAACACTTCCAACTGTGTGACCTGTTGGGAGAGGTAAATCATAGGGCATTGATTCAGGCTCTTCCCTAGTTGGACTAGGATTAAGCCTTGAACCACCACTGCTTGTCCCTAAACCAAAAGGTTCAGCAACATGCAATGTTGAGATGAGAGAAGTTGGCTGTTTATGCCTTCTCTCATAAGTGTGAGTTACAGCAGGGGTATGGCGAATTGGTAGAACAACAATATTGGGTGTGTTATGGGATACAACTGGGATGGTTGCATCTTCACCCTGAATTTGAGAAATTTTAGCAAGCATTTGAGGAAAAAGTGGATGAACCTCCCCATTCCAAAGTTCTGAAGCCTTACTCATGTTTTGAAAAACTTTTGGCTTAAGATAGGAAGGCTCATAAATTCTATTGTGAGGTTGCAGTTGAAACTCATTTAACACTGCTTGCACAAACCGAGGATACATCAAAAATTTATATTGACTCTTTACATTGCCTTTCATATTATTGAAAATAAACTTTGAAAAATTGAAAGTCCTATCAGTTGCCAAACAAACCAAAGGATAAGCCATGGTTGATGCAAATTGTTCATAAGATGTTTTCTTAGGACTTAGGCAATGTAAAAGAGTGTGAATTAAAAATCTCCAATGGGGACAAAAACATCCTTTTCTGAAAGTTACTTTTTGTTCAGATGTATCATACCCCATTAAATCAATATTAGTGAAAATTTCTGAATTAGGTAATGTGATGATACCATTGAGATCATCCAATTGGAGAATTCTCCTCAAGGATGACTCAGTAACATCAATAGTTACCCCATCCACTGTGGCTCTTAGAGCTTCCACATATTCATGTGTATCTCCCTGTTCAAGAGTTATGGACTCCACAGTGTTCCAGAACTGTTTGATATGAGAGACATAGATTGTGGGATTAATAGTTAAAGCATACCTTATATGAGTTGTGTTTAGAAAATCCACAATCTGATGAAAAAAAGGGCCACTCTTCTCGTTTGACTTTTGTAGGTAGGCCACTTGGTTGTGCTCCTCGACAAATTTTAGAATCTCCATGATATTTGTGAAAAGAGAATAAAAAGTGTTAGTAATCAAGATAAAAATCAATCCGTATTATGATCAATTTATACTAATAGGGTTTGAGGAGGTTGCGCAATGTGAATTATCTTTAGAAAAAATTATCTTTGGAAAAGAATAAATTATAATAAGTAAGTAGATAATTCACAAAAGATTTACCCTATTAATAAGGAAAGACGGTTATATTTACAACGGCTAGTAAAAAATAGATTACTGACACAACAGTTGTAACGACTAGTTTATCAGTGGAAAAAAATTACTCTTGCAGTGGTAACTAATGAACTAGCAGTGGTAAAATTTTCACAACATATCAAAGAGCAGTGGTGAATAAAACATGAAAATTAGCTGCCCGTATCATAGTTTTTAGCAAACTACCAGCTATCAATGGATTTGATATGTCTTTACCATTAGCCGTTTGCTATGGACTAGCCAACTCTTGATCACTTGGAGTATGGTGAGTTGATAACCATATAGTTTTTGGTAAACTATCAACCATAAACGGATTTGATAAGTCTTTACCAGGAGCCGTTTGCTCTGGACTAGTTGATTCTTATGTGGATTAGACATGGTGAATCAATAACCATTTGTTGTGTGTCTATGATACATACCTTATAACTCCAATGACTCCAATAATATGGGTTGTATGATGCAGAACAAAGTAACTCTCAACTTAACCCATAAAGATTAACCCAAAGTAACTTTTTAACCAAGTTACTATTTACAAAAATATCTTCCAAAAGTCAACCCGATAATAACCAAATTTACTCCTCCAACCTACCAAAACAGGTAAGAGTAAATATTCTTCATTAATTAGAATTCGACCTTGACTTTGCTTATAAAAGGGGGCTCAAAAACATTTATCTCTCATCAACAAACATCTTCAATAACACAAACCCTAAACATCATCATGAGTTGGTTTCCTTTAATCTGCATCTCATCTGATGACACATCTGATGAGGAAATCAGTTACTGCTCTAACTCAGAAGAACTTTCAGCTGGTTGAAGTGGATATTTTCCTCCAAGTGCTGCAACAGCTACACCTTCCAGCATGAAGCCTAACAAGAAGATTTCAGCTGATCCTGCTCCATCTCTAGAGTTTTATTCAAGCTCTTCATCTGATGATGATGATGATCTAACCTTCAATCTTTCCAAAGAGCTTCCAAAGGCCCTCACCACAGCATTGAAGACTGCCATAAGCAACATGAAGTGGCCTGCTGTTGAGAAGCCTACCCAAGCACCAAGGCCTCCCAAGCAAGTTCTGGGACTTGCTTGTCCAAGGAAACAACTTTCTTTTGATGACAAGAGAAAGAAAGCTTCCAAAGGCAAGCATGATTATGTGGGAAAGGGAAAGAAACCTATGGAGTAGGTGTTAGGTTGTAGGTTTATGTCTTGTGATGGTTTTCTGTTTTGGTGACAATGTTTTCTAGATGGTTGTTATGTACTTTCTTTATGATAAATAAAAGTACTCTTTCTTTTTGTTTTTATCACCAATCTTTCCACTGTTGTATGATTATTTCCACTGTACTCTTGATAACTCTGCATACAAGTTAGTAGAAAACCATACATACAATACAAACAATATTAGTACCTAAAAACTATCCTGCAACACTGAAAAGTATTAGACATCAAAGATTTATGGATTTAGCATTCCAATACCTGTTACCAAGTATTGAAATCTACCCACATCAAGCCCTTTTGTTAATAAACCAGCATAATTGTCATCAGTATGGATTTTGACAACATTAATAAGCTTTTTCTCAAAACAATCTCTTATAAAGTGATGTCTAATTTCAATATGTTTAGTTTTAGTGTGTTGCACATGATTTTTAATAATGCATATGGTACTACTATTTTCTATATAGATAATGGTGTTCATGAAATTGTACCCATAATCCAATAATTGATTCTGAAGCCATAGGATCTGAGCACAACAACTAGCAGCTGCTATATATTCTGCTTCAGTGGTTGAAGTAGCAACCATAGTTTGCTTCTTGCACTGCCATGACACCAATCTACATCCAAGAAATTGACATCCACCTGTAGTTGACCTTCTATCCAAGCTTGCACCAGAATAGTCACTATCTGAGTATGTGATCAATTCCATAGGGGATTCTCTTGGATACCATAATCCTAGATTAGGATAAGTCTTCAAGTACCTAAAAATCTTTTCCACTGCTGTCATATGTGATGTCTTTGGAGTCACTTGAAATCTTGCACAAGCACATACAGCAAACATAATGTCTGGCCTTGATGAAGTAAGATACATCAAAGAACCAATCATAGATCTGTAAGTGTGAACATCAACATTAGCACCACTAGCATTCTTCAACAATGGATGAGTGGTCTTGTCAGCAGGGGTATTTGAAGGTTTTGCATTAGTAAACTTGAACTTCCTAATGATCTCAGCCACATATTTGTCTTAACTGATAAAGATGCCTTCTTTACTCTGTTGTACTTGCAGCCCCAAAAAGAATGTAAGTTCTCCCATAGAACTCATTTGAAATTCATCTTTCATCAGCTTCTCAAACTCTTTGCACATCTCTTGTCTAGTAGATCCAAATATAATATCATCAACATATACTTGAACAATAGAATATCATCCTTGTCATTCTTGATGAACAAAGTTTGGTCAATCTTGCCTCTATGAAACCCATTATTCAACAAATAATTAGCTAAGGTTTCATACCACTTCCTTGGAGCCTGATGTAAGCCATAAAGAGCCTTAACCACTTTATACTCTTTATTTGGGTGTTGAGGATCTTCAAAGCCTGGAGGTTGAGAGACATATACATCCTCATCAATAGTACCATACAGAAAGGCACTCTTAACATCCATTTGATAGACAGTAAAGCCCATAAATGATGCATAGGCCAAAAACAATCTAATAGCCTCAATCCTTGCAACAGGAGCAAAAACTTCTTCATAATCAATACCCTCCTCTTGAGTGTATCCTTGAGCAACCAATCTATCTTTGTTCCTTATTACAATACCTCTTTCATCTTTCTTATTTCTGAAAACCCATTTAGTACCAATGACCTTCATACCATTAGGCAAGTCACAAATAACCCAAACCTTTTGAAGTTTAAACTGCAGCAACTCCTCTTGCATTGCTTCAACCCAGCTAGATTCTTCTAGAGCCATATAAACATTCTTAGGCTCCACCTGTGAGAGAAAACAGAAAAACAAACACTCATTCTTCCTTTTATGCTTCTTGGACTCATACACTTCACTAATGAACCCATGAATATCATCTTTCTTTGTCTGTCTTCTAGTCTTCACACCTGATTGAAGTTCACCAATAACATTATCAAGTGGATGCACTTTGTGAATTGAAGTTTGTGATGTACTAGGAATATCATATGTTGTAGGCATGTTTGTAATCTCTACATCATCACTTGGTGATTCCTGAGAAGTATATTCCACATTTGGGCTATCAGTAGAAACTACTGGTGTAACAGTGGGAATTGAGTTACCACTGCTAGTAGGAATTTCTTTATTCAATTCATCAAAATTCACACCATCTGCATCACTTGTCTTTTCAGAATTATCAACAAAGTCCCAAAGTGGCATAACAATTTGATCTTCATCATCTTTGCAAGCTTCATCTTCATCAATGAACTCTTCTGAATCTTCAAGATCTTTGTCTCCTGAGCTTGAAGTAAGAGGTACATAATTCATTGTATTGGATAATGTTTCAAGATCAAATAGCCAATCTGGTCCTGAACCTGTCATGTTAGCTTTATTTTCAAGAAACTCAACATGCAAGTTCTCTTCAATCTTCTTTGTTCTTAAGTTATAGACTCTAAAAACCTTGCTAACCATAGAGTATCCAACAAAGAAGCCTTCATCAGACTTTTCTTCAAATTTACCCAGATGATCAATGGTATTGAGAATAGTAACATGGCACCCAAATGGCCTCATAAACTCCAAAGTAGGAGGTCTTCCTCTGAATAACTCATAAGGTGTCTTGTTCTTTGTTTTGACCACTAAAACCCTATTCTGTATGTAGCAAGCAGTGTTAACTGCTTCAGCCCAAAAAGTCACTGGAAGCTTTGAATCAGCTAACATGGTTCTAGCAGCCTCAATTAGTGTTATGTTTCTTCTTTCTGCAACTCCATTTTGTTGAGGAGTTCTTGCAACACTAAATTATCTTTTAATACCTTTGTCTCTGCAGAAATCATCCATAACTTTATTCTTGAACTCTGTCCCATTGTCACACCTGATGATCTTTATTTTCTTTTCAAATTGATTTTCAACTTCAGTGATGAATGTCTTAAGGATGCCAGTGGTTTCATCCTTGGTTCTCAAAAAGAAAACCCATGTGAATCTACTAAAATCATTAGTCACAACAAGACAATACTTCTTCAAATTGATGCTGCTCACAAAAGTATGACCAAACAAATCCATATGCAGCATAAAGAGTGGATGATCAATAGAATTGAATGCTTTGGTCTTGCATGAAGCTCTGTGTTGCTTTCCTTTGAGACAGGCAACACAAGTTTGGTCATTTTCAAATCTTTTTTCTGGTAGACCTCTGACAAGCCCATCTTTCACAATCTTGTTAATGGTCTTAAAGTTAACATGACCAAGTCTTCTGTGCCAAAGCATAGATTCATCTAAAGTGGCTTTTGCAAGCAAGCAAGTAACATCAGTATTAGCCACTATGTTCTTCATTTCAATGCTATATAGATTTCCTTTTCTAGGGATTGTAAGCAAAATTTCACTTTCATCAGGGAGCTTATAATCCTTAGATAAGATATAGCATTCATCTTCTGTGAATAGAACTCTATGCTTCTTGTCACACATCTGTGACACACTAAAAAGGTTGTACTTGAGTTCTTTCACATAGTGCACATTCTCAAAATCTATGTTTCCAGCCTTGATTGTTCCTTTGCCAGAAACTCTGCCACCAATTCCTCCACCAAAGCTGACAAATTGTCCATCATAAGGTTGAAAATCTGAAAGATAGGACTTATTGCCAGTCATGTGCCTGGAACATCCACTGTCTGAATATCCTTGATCATTTGTATTCTTTGAATGTTCCTGCACACAAAGTAAAGGAATTAGTTCCTTTTAGGGACCCAAGCCACAAATGACTTGGATCTGCCTCGTGTATCAATATAATTATATCTATCAAAGGTCATTCATACACCATTGGGATTGTTTGAGGTGATGGTTCCTTTTGGTTTCCATTCCCAACGTGTTGAGGCCTTAACAACATTTCCCATATTTACCCTTTTCTTGTTTACAGACCCCCAGTGGTAACCTTTGGCCTTGCAGTGGTAACTACTGGCTTAGCAGTGGAAACTGCTGGTTTTGAAATTTTGGGTACCCACTTGTGATTATTGTAAACTTTCTTTTCAAAATTGGTCTTTTTCCATGTTTGAGTAGATTTAACAAAAGTAGTAACAGGGGGCTTAGGGTAAACTCTGTTTTTATTTCTGACAGTGGCAACTGCTGGTCTAGCAGTGGAAATTGGTTTAATGCCAGAGTTAAGCAAAACAGACCTGGGAATCATCTTGCTAAGTGGATTTGGGTGAGTTAAGTTATTAGCATTTTGGCCATTCACCATAGTATTCCTAAACACTTCCCTTCTACCCAAGTGGTAGGTACAGCTATAAGACAAATGGTCAAAGCTACCACATATATGACAGGGTTTGTTATTGAACACAAAATCACTACCAAATTGCCTAGATTTAACATGATTCCAACTCCTCATATTACCCCTAGGAGTTGGTGACCTACTTCTGTACATCTCTGCATATCTAGTAGTGGTTTTAGTGAAATTAGGTTGTGACCTAGGCTTCTCTTTCACAACATCAGGAATACTCTTTTTAACCTCCACTTTAACATTCTCAGGAACACTAGGTTTAGACTCAACATTTAAACTTTCATCTTTAAGAGATGAGTCACTAGCACTATCAAATGTATCAACCTCAACCTGAACCTTTTCAATAACAACTGGTTTAACAAATTTTGGTCCATAGGTCATAGGTGGTTCCTGAAATTCTTCTAATCCTGTGAGAGCTAAGTCAATGCTAGGAGGTGATGGAACACCTCTTAGAGGTGGTGGAACTGATTTGTATCCAATTCCTGATTTGGCTTTGTTCACAACTTGGGCTTCCCAAATTTTGTCAATACACTTGGATTGGTGATCCAGTGTATTGCAAGTTATCTTTATATTCTCACTAGCCATTTTAACCTTTTCAAGTTCTTCCCTAAGAACCTTATTTACAGCAACCTGATAATCTAAGTCTCTTCTTAATACTGCAATATCATCATTGAACTTAGATTCATTTGCCCTATAATGCTCTAATTGAGTTTCTAAAACCCCTAGGCCTCTTTTATGATTTGCTAAGTTATAATTAGTATGATTTAACTCTAGCAATTGTTCATCATATTGTGCTTTAATTTTGTCATACTCTTTTAAGGCCTTACAAGATTTAGAACAAGCATTATCAATTTGTACCTCAGAGTCAGAAAAAGCCATTAGTGCAAGCTCAGTAGCAACCATTGCAGACTCTGAATCATCTTCTCAATATTTAGTCATAAAGCTCCAATCAAAGCTCACTCCATCAATAGCCAATAGCCCCTTTGGCTCATCAGTAGTAGGTTCCTTCTTCTTGTCCTGCTTATACCAAGTTGACTTGTTGTCAGATTTCCTTGGCTTCCTGCACTCCCTGGCAAAGTGCCCCTTCTTATGACAATTATAGCACTCCACCTTCTTTTTTTCAAAACCTACTGTTTCATTGCCACTGATGTTAATCTTTCTTCTAGTCTTCTTCTAAAACTTCTTTGTTCTTAAGCTTAGTAATGCCACCTGCCATTTAATGTCCATCTCCTCCATATCATCCTCATCAATTTGATCCAAATCCTCATGATTGAGAATTGAACCACCTACTTGACTTGATATAAAGGCATAAAAGGTAGTATCACTAAGTCCTGCAATCTGTCTCTTTGAGCTACCAGTGGAAACACTTCCACTACCAGTGGAAACAACAATGTTAGCACTGTCATCATCACTATCACTTTCTTCATCTGAACTATCATCAAGAGATGATGATATGAGTGCTACACTTCCTGAACCTGTGCTTAATTTGCCAGTTTTCTTCAATCTTTGTTCAATGACCTTGAAGTTATTATACAAATCATTAAGTTTCATGGTCTCCAAATCTGGCTTATCTTCCCACACAGCAACATTGGTTCCAAACTCAGAGGGTAAGCTTCTTAAGAACTTTAGATTGAGGTCTTCCCTTTCCACCTCAATTCCAAAAACAGTGAGTTAAGTAACAATCTTTTGTAGCCTTGTGAAGATGCTATCAATATATTCATTACTTGTTGAACCAAAGTTTTCATAAGTCTGCTTCAGCAGGGTCTTCTGAGTCTTCTTGGTGGAATCATTACCACCAAAAACATTACAGATCTCATCAAAAAGAGTCTTTGCAGTCTTGTACTTGTTGAATGCTAGAACTTGGTCTCTGGGAAGTGTCATCAACAACAAACCTCTGGCCTTCAGATCATTCTTCATCTGAAGTCTTTCATCATTAGTAACAGGTCCAGTGTTAACCTTTATTACTTCCTTGCCACCCACCATCTCTGAGGTAGAACTTGGTTTGAAGGAATTACCAAACATAATGATCTCCCAGAGTGTATAGTCTTGTACCATAAAGAATTGTTCGATCATCAGCCTCCACATCTCAAAGTCATTCAACTTAAGCTTTGGAAGCTTAGCAGCAAAGTTTGATTGACTGGTTTCTGTCTCCATTGATTCTTCTGAGTGAACTAGAGTCTTCTAAATCAAAGTATCAAAGCCTGTCTCTGATACCACTTGATGGATCTAAACACCTTGAACTGTGTTAGACTGATACTTTGAGTTATATCACTAAGTATGCGGAATTTACTTAGTAATACTTAGAAGTTTAATTGTGAGTGAAACAGTTGTTTATGAATAAGAACAATGTATGTAACAAACGGTTAGCTCCAATATTATTAATGATAATAATACGAGTGATCTTGATATCACTAGGGTTACACCTTGAAGCTCTAGAAACGTATATCTAACCTTTAACCTAGGATCTCCTTTTATAGCATAAGGAGTCCTCTTCTACAAGATAAGTATAATGCTAATAGAATAAGATATACACAAGATCTATTCTATATTTATCTAAACACGTTTCCTAACAGTTATCTAAACAACAGTGGTAATATATGTTCTTGCAGTGGTAATGAGTTTCCACTGCAAGTACATTCTTCAGCAGTTGTAATATCTTCACTAGCCGTGGTAACTGTTAGTATAATTCCCAACACTAGTGTATAATTTCCATGCTTGTTTTGGTTGAAGTGGAACGGTTATTTGTTGTAATTACTTTTATAATAGTGTTAAATGACCCCTAGCTTGTATTTTGATTAGAATAAAAGCGCATTTGCTTGAGGACAAGCAAATCTCAAGCGTAAGTGTATTTGATGAGACGAAAAGTGTACCGCTTTTAGGATGTCATTTAAGCCCAAAGTCGAGATTATTTGATCAAATATTGCCCTAAATCGTTCCTTTTGTCATTTTAGGTACTTTTGAGAAGAAATTTGGAAAAGGAAGCATTTTGACATTTTTAGAGCGAAAAAGTGAAGAAAACAAAAAAGTCTCCAAATCATGCTGAAATTGGTACCTGACAGTGTCAGGATTTGCATATGACGCCATCACTCATGGACAAATAGGTGGATAAATCAAATACACGTGATGCGCCAGAATGTTTTGGAGAATTTATACATGACGGCGTCACCAAGGCCGTCAAGAGTAAATTACATGTGACGGTCATGAGAAGATTAACACATGACAGCGTCAGATCTGGATCTAGGCAATACGAGAGTTTTTATGGAGGTGAGTTGATGGTGTCAGGATTTTAACCTGAAGCCGCCAGACTAAAAAATCTATATATAGTTTTCTAGTTTTCATTTGTTAAAGGAGGAGAACTTTGGGATAGTTTTGGAGAAACCCTAGCACGATTTTTACCTTACTTTTAAGGGTTCCAAACCCTTGTCTCATCCATGTTTAATTGAAGATAATTTTTCCAATAATCATTCAATATGTCTATGTGTTGTTTGATTCTATCTTATGCTTGTCTTTACTTTAACATGCTAGGCTAGGTTTTCTTTGTGTTTGCTTAGATGTAATGAAACTTAGTTATTGATTATTGGTTGGTTGTTTGTTTATAATTGTTGTGGATGACTGATTTCGATGTTAGGCTTAAGAAAACTGGCAGACTTCCAATTGGTAACATGCTTGAACATCTTAAGAAACATGATCAAATGTGTACAACGATAAATTGGTTGTATTTAATGCATAAGTAACTACTAAGGAGGCCATGTTAGGGGCTAGTAGTCGGCTCGTCATAGGAAGAGGTAGAAGCTTATAGAGTTAAGGAAGATCGTACACGGCCCTACGAATGGTATTAAGGAATATAACCCGTAATCCATGCAATTGTAACAAACTAATCAACTAGTAGAAGATAGCTTGGGAGTAGTGAAGTCTAAGTAAACACATTTCTCTTACTATTGTTTTTCTCCATATTTACTTTCATGTTATTTTATTTTATTGTTATTGCATTTGTAGTTATTTGGGTTAGTTGACTAGCAACTAATTCTGCCCATTCTTCCAAAACCCGAGATTTTTACTTTCTTTCCATAAAATATAAAAATACTAAAAGAATCATCCCCCATCTCTAGACCTAATTTCATTGAGTTTTAACCCTAGCAAACACTATTCTTTGAGTTGAACGATCAATCCCCCGGTACTTGCCACTACACTATACTACATCAGTCAGGTACACTGCCTGGTGGGGATTGCAAGCTTCTCAAGACCCCTTGAGAGGTAAAACCTTTTGCAAGGTTGCAAAACCACGCATCAAGGATATACTAGACGAGCTGATTCAGCCGGCGTGGATCTTTAGTATTTTGTTTTTGGTGTTTTGTTTCCTATTTATAGATTTCTTGTGTGAAATTAGACACTACACACATGTTTATTGCTAATGATCTACAATCCGTATGATACACCCTCTCCCCTGCAAAATAGTTACTTGGGCAGTGCTATGAATTGTACTAATTTATTGCTTTGTTAATCCCTTCATCTTATTAACCTGAATTTTTTTTTGGGAATTTTATGCATGTTGAGAATGTCCTCTTGATTTGAAAGAGGCGATTTCGAGTCTTTGTTTTGCTGCACCAAGGTGTGCAGATCTTCCTGAGCTGATTCAGGTTCAGATGGCTTTTGCCGGAAAAAATGGGAAAGAATTGGTGGCTGCTACGACAGAACTCATGCCAGAATGTGGAGTCAATCATCAGGTAATGGAATACAGTTTTTAGGGATTGTTAATGATACAAAGCCTAAACAATTCACTTTATTAGTTCCATCCATCTTACAGAAAAGACTTGCATTGGATTTTTTAAGCTGTAAGAAACTCAATTTAATTTTATAACCGATGTTCCCACAGTCCTAATCCTAATTATTGACAGTATGAGACTATATGTTAAATAGCTAGAACACCCTTACGGGATATAGTTTTTCTTTTGAAATTGATTATCTAAAACTCTAGAAGTCACAATAATTCGATTTAATGTCTAGGTAAACAGATTGGACTTCTCATTATGTGATAATTCAGGCGTCAAAAACCAATTTTATACTAACTGCAATGAAATTGATTATCAAATAGTATCCAACAACGGTTACCTATATATAGCATCTACCTGTTCTTTTTAAGCTAATTTATGAGACGCTTATTCACAATTTATAAAGTGTCTTATTTTACCAAAATATAGGTTGCAGTTGGTATAAAGTTGCCTTTTGGTGCTGATGCGTATTTTCAACCTGTCTTACATTTATAAACTAAGATGTAGAAGGATAAACACATACTATCGGGCAGAGAACCCGGTCGCATGTAGTAAAGCCTAGTTAAATCTGAGTGTCGTCCCAAGAGCTGTTGCGAAAGAAATCAAAGCATGTTATGTGGTAACAGATAGCAATGAGGTAATAGTTTGAAAGCATTGAATAGTAAATGTAATAATGCTACTCACAGATTAGAATCAAGAGGGAGAAGGAAGAGATAAATCATTAATCCAAGTAATTAAAGCAATAGTTCAAAATCGTAAACATCGTACAGTGGCATAAATATCACCTAGAATTGCAGGGTAAGGTCATCCTAGTCTATCTTTCCTTCCTATCACCTCAGGAACCATAGGTACTACCCTATGCTAGTAAGCCGAGGTTGGATATTTGGTTGAGTCATTAAGCGCCAAATCTAATAGATCACATTCGGTAGAGATCCGACCTTTCGGAATCTTAGATCTCTCTAACTTCTTAAGTATCTCCGCTTGTGAGGTGGTCCTATGGTCAATTCTCATGCAAGGCAGTATGGTCAGTTGTCATCCCTCCCATTTCCTCGCAATCCACCAGGCTAGTGTCCTATGGTCAATTCTTCTAGCCTACTAACTTAATTGGGGTCTTAATTCAATTAAAACTAGCGTAATGGATACAAACAAGCACATAACACTACCGAAACTAGTTCATGTGAATGGACAAAGAAGATATCTCTACGAAGCAATAAAAGAGAACAAATAACTCAATTGAACTTGGATTAATAAATAGTATTCATCAAATGATTAAGGGAAATCGTAAGAGAATCCAAACTCTACTACAATGATTAAAGTAGACGAAAGCTTCCATCTTCTGGCTCCTAACTCCATCATCTTCTTCTGTGGGTGCTCTCCCCAAACCCTAGAAAGGTTTGGGAAAGGGGAGATGACAAAAAAGTAGCAAAATTGGCTGGTATTTATAGGCCAGAAAACTGCTACGGCGTGACGCTATAACTAGTTACGCCGTAGCTCAAGTTATCTTCAGTTGATCTTATCCGTAGGGTTAGTTACGGCGTAGTTGGAATGAATGTTACGCCATAATCTCAATTACATTGTAGATAATAAGTGGTGCTACGCCGTAGTCTTCAATAAATTCTCCTAGTTAGCCATGGACTCTTCAATACGCCATAACATTGTTACGACTTACGGCCTAATCTTCAACATGTGGATAATTTCATGTCATCAAAATAGTTACGGTGTAACCTCATCACTTAGTTACGCCGTAGTCTTCAATTCATGGATAATTCCACGTCATTATAAAGTTACGACATAACGTCATTACTTAGTTACGCCATAGTCTTCCTGTAATAGTATGCTTAAGTCTTGTCTTGAGTTTAGCTTCATCGTTTTGTCGCTTCATACCCTATCAACAGTCCTGAAATGAAATATGATGAAATAAGATTATATTATGGACAATAATAAGCTAAAATGATCCATAAAGAGGGGTAATTGATGCTTAGAATATCAGATAATTTGATGTTATCAAATATCCCCCCACTTAAACTCTACTTGCCCCTAAAGTAGACCTTATTATAAGTATCTCAAAAAGACATTCCCCATTATTATTAGGGAAACATACATTTAAAAAAACATCCTATGCTAGAATTTCTCATAGCCGAACACCTCACGAAAAAGGGAACAAACACTCACTCACTCTATATTCTAAGTGTCAATTTTCAAGGTGATTACTCATTGCACAGTCATAGTATGTATTCTATCATAGTCTTGGCAGTTACACAAAACTCCCCCCACTAGAGCTAAGGTCGGAACAACCCTCGAAGGCAACATTGGGTGAACACATATAAGGTTAAGGGTGAGGTGTCGTTACTAACATGCTACGGCAAAAGAGACAAAGGAAATGATACATGACCGGAACGCCGGGCAAGACACCAAGACATGCTCGATTCTCTCACCTAAGCATGATTCACGACTAAGGGTAGGAATAGACATGGGGTTTCACAAAATTGGTGTAAAATGAAAAATAACAAGCAAATAGTCTAGGCCTACGACTAAGTCATCACCATTTACCGTTCGCCCAAGGTCTAAGCTTCGAAACAGAAATTGGATCATATCAAGTAAATGTGCCATTAGAGGACGTCATTATGGGCACAAAACTTGGTCTTCGTGTTGGTGTAGTATTATTCACCAACTCCTGTCTTCTAATGTGACCGAAGTGGCCTCTTCGATACTAAATCTTGATAAGCTCTTCATCAAGGTGCTATATATTGTTGCACCTGTTTATTTCAAGTATCTACATACGGAATTTCATTTTTTTTAACTTGTAAACATCCCCCACTTGAGATGAACAATATATGAGAATTTGGGGGGTCTTCAAATGATCTTCAATGATTTGTCTTTGTAAGTGTGATTCCTGAATTCATCCACTTAGACCTCGAACTAGGGCAAACAACAACTTCCCAATCATAAACTAGACTACACGGTAGGCTAAGGTGTAATGGTGTATCGAAACAATGTATATTGGGGTAAGAAACGAAAGGAATGGCTCAAAAAGGTGTACTAGGGGTATCTTGCACTAAATATGAGTGCAAAAAAAGGGTTTACACGGGGGTCGAGAAGTCAAAGTGACTAATCGATAAACACACACATATAAGGCTATTTGGGTAATAATCCTAAAAGATTGCCTTCTAAAATTGTCCCTTCCAAATGTGTCTAGCACATTACTCGTCTATGGGTTTGAAATGGTGTAAAAGCCAAGTTCTAAAGTTTACAAAACTACCGGAACACTCAATATTTTGGTGGATTTGGGTAAACAGGGGGAAACTGAATAAGCTAATCCTCACCATATTAATTCAAGGGTTATGTGCGCTCGGCTAAGGTCTATTCTAGTTCGGTTAGGAAAAACATGTCAAAAGTTTAAAAATGGCAAAAAATTTCAAAATAAACTAGAAAAATGAGGGCAAAATAAAGTTCAAAATAATTCTACTCCCCCCCCCCCCTAACTTGAAATGTACAAAGTCCTTTTGTACTAAAAATGAAGTAAATGTGAAGAGAAGGTAGAATTAGAGCGAGAACTTCCCTGAAATTTGCTCCAAAACGAGAAATCTTCTTGCCTTCAACTAGCCTTCATGAGTAAACTCCATTTCCCTGAAATCACAACACTACCAAAATCATAAATCTAAAAATAAAAAATAAAAACAAAAAGAAATCCTGATTCACTTTCGTAGGAATCACGGTTGCATTTAGCGTATGCAACAAGCCTTTTAAACCACTTGGTGTCCCAAGTGGACGAGTTAAGTCTCGTAAGGGATTACAAGGAACATACCCAAGAAGTTCATTTAATTACTAATACAAGTTTAGTATGTTTGAAAAATATTTTAAAGGAAAACACCCCAGAAAAGTGTTACGGCGTAGCCATGAGAATGAGTTAAGCCGTAATTAGAAAAAACCAGGAGAGATCAGCTACGGTAGGATGGTTACGGTGTAGTTATAGGAATGTGTTACGCCGTAATTACTGATCCGAGAGCATTAGTTTCAACAGTAAACAGATTCTCTCCCTTCACCATGCATCCGATTCCTGCAAAAATATAAGACAAACATGCAAACCAACAATAGAAAAGAAAAGGATAATACGGGTTGTCTCCTGTAAGAGCACTTTTGTTTATTAACGAGTCTTTAAGTTAGACTCATTCTCATGGTTTGATGACACTTAACTTGATGCTTAGTGATTTGGGCAATCATGCCCGTTCTGGTTATCCTTGTTAGTTGAAGTATTTTTCCAGAAGGCTTGATCAATCATAGGATTTAAGTAGAGGTTCTCCATGTGAGAAAATTTAACTTTCGCTCATTCATCGCGACATTGAACCTCAATTTGCTTATTAAGCTGAACATCCCCAAACTTAACCTTAACCCAGTCTTCAAATGATATCCCATGATAGCCGACTTGAGCTCTTTTGTGTGCATTAAAACATCCCCATTCACGGCGTTTGGCAAGAACAGTCTCTGGGAACTTACCACCGTTACATTCTTTTTGAAAGGGGTCACATGTAGGCCAAGCTTGGGTTGTACCATCATGTCTCATCATAGCGGGTTTACAAAAGTGACTGTCCATCCCAACTCTTCATAAGCGTACGATACGGAAAGGTAAAAATTTAACCAAGCATCCTTAACTTTCCTTGAGTTTTTAAAACACCACCATACTCGTGCTTCCGTGGTTAATTTATCTACTCTGCTTCTACTTCCGCCATTACATGTGTTAATAAGAGAGTTGCAGGTTGGAATAATGAGCCTTACATTGTTTTTAATTACTCCCATAGGCGCGCAACAATGAATTATCCCAATAACCTTTAATGGGCCCACGTCACTAGCCAAATATTCCTTAGTTGGTTCATCGTAATCGCTGTCCTCACTAGCAGAGCCATCATGAATGCAAGATTCATCTTCTTTTTCATATCTTAAGCAAAAGGGTTTTTTGTCAAAAATGTTGTTAGGAATTTCAAATGTCTCAAGCTGAGGATCGGCCGTAGCTCTGCACCGATCCACGTCCTGATAATCCTGATCAGTCATGGTAAATAAGGAAAGAAGTAAATAATGGTTACAGGAGGGAAGAATAGGATAATATGCAGAGGTAAAATTCTTATAATGGGTTTTCGTAGGTTAAAAAAATGGATTGGGCTGGGTCTACGGCGTAAGTGAATATTTTATTACATGGTAACCTAACCCTAAGTAGAATACGGGGTAGTAATAATATGAGTTATGCCGTAGCTGAATAATAGTTACGGCGTAGTTACTTCCGTAATCATGAGAAAATGTTAAATTGTAATACGAGAGAATGAATTTCATACCTGAAAAGGCGTATATGTCTCATAATGTTGTCAAACATACCTTAAAATCTTTCAACTAAACTGCTCCCCGGCAGCGGCGCCAAAAACCTGATGCGTATTTTCACCCTGTTTTACATTTATAAACTAACATGACAAGGATAAACACATATTATCGGGCAGAGAACCCGGTCGCATGTAGTAAAGCCTAGGTAAATCCGAGTGTCGTCCCTAAGAGTTGTTGCGAAAGAAATCAAAGCATGTTATGTGGTAACAGATAGCAATGAGGTAATAGTTTGAAAGCATTGAATAGTAAATGTAATAATGCTACTCACATATTAGAATCAAGAGGGAGGAGGAAGAGATAAAGCATTAATCCAAGTAATTAAAGCAATAGTTCAAAATCGTAAACATCGTACAGTGGCATAAATATCACCTAGAATTGCAGGGTAAGGTCATCCTAGTCTATCTTTCCTTCCTATCACCTCAGGAACCATAGGTACTACCCTATGCTAGTAAGCCGAGGTTGGATATTTGGTTGAGTCATTAAGCGCCAAATCTAATAGATCACATTCGGTAGAGATCCGACCTTTCGGAATCTTAGATCTCTCTAACTTCTTAAGTATCTCCGCTTGTGAGGTGGTCCTATGGTCAATTCTCACGCAAGGCAGTATGGTCAGTTGTCATCCCTCCCATTTCCTCGCAATCCACCAGGCTAGTGTCCTATGGTCAATTCTTCTAGCCTACTAACTTAATTGGGGTCTTAATTCAATTAAAACTAGTGTAATGGATACAAACAAGCACATAACACTACCGAAACTAGTTCATGTGAATGGACAAAGAAGATATCTCTACGAAGCAATAAAAGAGAACAAATAACTCAATTGAACTTGGATTAATAAATAGTATTCATCAAATGATTAAGGGAAATCGTAAGAGAATCCAAACTCTACTACAATGATTAAAGTAGACGAAAGCTTCCATCTTCTGGCTCCTAACTCCATCATCTTCTTCTGTGGGTGCTCTTCCCAAACCCTAGAAAGGTTTAGGACAGGGGAGATGACAAAAAAGTAGCAAATCGGCTGGTATTTTTAGGCCAGAAAACTGCTACGGTGTAACGCTATAACTAGTTACGCCGTAGCTCATGTTATCTTCAGTTGATCTTATCCGTAGGGTTAGTTACAACATAGTTGGAATGAATGTTACGCCGTAATCTCAATTACGTCGTAGATAATAAGTGGTGCTATGCCGTAGTCTTCAATAAATTCTCCTAGTTAGCCACGGACTCTTCAATACGCCGTAACATTGTTACGAGTTACGGCGTAATCTTCAACATGTGGATAATTCCACGTCATCAAAATAGTTACGGTGTAACCTCATCACTTAGTTATGCTGTAGTCTTCAATTCATGGATAATTCCACGTCATAATAAAGTTACGACGTAACGTCATTACTTAGTTACGCCGTAGTCTTCTTGTAATAGTATGCTTAAGTCTTGTCTTGAGTTTAGCTTCATCGTTTTGTCGCTTCATACACTATCAACAGTCCTGAAACGAAATATGAAGAAATAAGATTATATTATGGACAATAATAAGCTAAAATGATCCATAAAGAGGGGTAATTGATACTTAGAATATCAGATAATTTGATGTTATCAGGTGCCCAATATGTTAATCTAGACAGTTAAACCTAATTATTGTGATTTAATTGATATTCACATTTCACAAACTGCGTATTTTTACCAAAAAATATTTATCCTTTGGCCATCTTATCTAGTAATTTTTCAGATTTTAGAATTTGCTGAACACTTAAGTATAATAACTACAACTTCAGGCAGTAGAAGCACATACCAACAATGTCATTTTGATATAATGAATTAACGATTCACTGTTCATCACCTATAAAATACACATCCATGCACCTCGTTAGTAAGAAATCAACCTAACCGGAAATGTTGCTTTTTAAATGAAGTTGTGGTCCCATTCACATACTAGAATGTGAGTGTCGGCCTTATTGAAAATGGAGATGGATGAATATGGAAATCTTGATAAAATAGTATGTATGATTGATCGTAGTCTGTTACTTCTCTCTTACCTCTGTCTTTCTTTTAAATAACAATTGATCGAACACCTATCAGTTCGTGACATGTGAAGACGTAGAAAACCTTCTGTTTCTAGAGTTAGAATCACCAGGCTGTACAGTCGTCGTCTCAAGGGTAGAAAGCGCGAAGATTGTTGATGTCAAAGGGTAGAAAAAGCGTAGAAAACCGAAAATGTGTTTGCAAACATGCTAAATGATTGATGTTAATTGGTGTTTTTACATGTACATTACTGGAAAACATTGAAATATATTGTTCTTTGCTTCAGTTTTGGTCTATTTTCTATTTTGCATCAGGTCTTCTAACATACATATTTGTATGTAATTTCTTTTTATTTTTTTCTTCTTCTAGAAAATATGTCCGCACTTTTTTTTTTTGAACGGCAACTTTATTGAATATGTCCGCACTTTTAGGTGTGAATATTTAACAATATTGTCACACTTTTGATTGTAAGCATCTTTTTGTAATTTTGCCACACTTTTAAGCGTGGACATTAAAAGAGTGTTTGCCACACTTTTAAGTGTGGACATTCAAAGAGTATCTTCACACTTATATGTGTAGCAAAATTTGTCACCCCCATTATTACTACATTTACTCAAGTGTGGAATTTATACTTTAACACACTTTTAACCGTGGCCAATTGGCCTTTAAAGTGTGGAAAGTTTAACTAGTGTTTTGTAGTGGAGTATATACTGACTAATCTCTTTTTGCATATTGTGTAAATATTGCTTTGTATGTACATGTCGTGTGAATTGTGATGAGTATTGAGTAACCTCTTTTACGAGTAGCATACTGTGTAAATATTGTTTTGTATGTACTGTTATATAATAAAAGCCCGAAAGCATGTTGGGTTTGGTCGTTAGTTGCTAGGTTTTGTTTAGGTTTAGTCAAATTAATATATTTTTCAGTATTCCCTCTTTGATTTCTGTTGCAAAAATCGGTTTAAGCAGCCGATTAATCGCTAGGCAGGGCTTAACCGTCTCGATTTTCACTAATCCGCCTTATAAATCAGGTTGATCAAAAATCGGATAAATCGGCCAAATCGGATAAATCGACCAAATCAGTTACAGATAGAAATCAGCCAAATCATATATAAATCGGCCAAATCGGGTATAAATCCGACAAATCAGAAAAAATCGGCAAGATCAGTCAAATCGAGCATATAGTTTCAAATTTTTATAATTTTATATATAAAATATCCAATCCGATGAATCTCCGCCTAACCGATTAATCGCTAGGCGGTACCCGGCCGCCCAGCTACCGCCTAACGATTTTTGCAACCTTAATGATTTCTACATGGTACCAAGAGCTAAGCCAAAGATGATGATAAAAAAAAATAATAATAAAAAAAAAAAAAAAAAAAAAAAAAAAAAAAAAAAGATGGATCCGAATCCGCAAGTATGCCGACTGTTTGTTTGCGAGTATTCTCGAAAGAAAATAAGATAACTAATTTATTTAGTTTATTTTAGATTTGTTCTATATTTATTTTATTGAGGCCGCATGGGATTTGACTAATCTCTTTAATTTTTGCATATTGTGTAAATATGTTTGGTATGTACATGTCGTGTGATGAGTACGAGTGTATATTGACTAATCTCTTTTTGCATATTGTGTAAATATTGCTTTGTATGTACATGTCGTGTTGTGAGTATTGATTAATCTCTTTTTGCATATTGTGTAAATATGTTTGGTATGTGTTGGAAAATTTAGTGCACTTGAGGGTTTAGCTCAAATCTGGCAATAGGTCAGGAGGTACGGAGTGTACACCCATCAGGTCCCTGAACACCCAGACTCATATAGTGGTTAAGTGTTATTCAGTATCTGATTAAGTTCAGTGAGTTCACTCTTTGAGGGAGTGATACTCTGGACTGAATGGTATTCATCAGGATGATGAGTTCAGCTCTCATCAGAGAGTTGTCAAGTCCTCAGGGACCAGCTCATCAGTGAGTATAACGAACTCACTGGACTGAATTCAAAATTGATTAGTAACTGTTTTGACCTATTCAAGTGGCAGTTATAACTGCATTAATGACCACGTTTAATTTGTCGTGTAACCACTAACACCTATAATTATGGAGGCAAATTAAGTGGGTTTAATGGGCCATTAATCACTCTTAATTCCATTGACTAGGGTTGAGTAATATTACCTATAAATAGGTAAATCAATTGATGCATGAAGGACAGACAGAAAACATATAACGCTTATGCACGAAGGGTTTTTGATTTGTGCCTAAATCACTAACAACGTTTGGTCTTATCCCAAGTAGATATTCGTGATACCCAGGCATTAGGGTCGAATAGTTTACTTTGGAAAGTGATAACACGATTCCAAGTGATATCCGGTAACCTTTATTGGTACGTAGTTAGGCTATTGATTATCTTAACCCTGTTCTGGGCCCATAACCACCAACAATCAAAGTAAACTATTTTGTGATAATCAATGGCTGCTGCTATGAGGCATATGGCTGCTAACTTTTCCAAATTGGAAAAGTTTGAAGGTGTTGATTTCAGAAGATGGCAAAAGAAGATGCACTTCTTGCTGTCAAGCATGAATATGGTGTATGTTCTTAGCAATGCTATTCCTGAAGATTATGGGGATGATGCTACTATGGAACAGATAAGGAAAAGAAGCAAATGGGAGAATGATGACTATGTATGCAGAGGTTTAATTCTCAATGGTATGTCTGATTCTCTCTTTGACATTTATCAGAATGTTGAATCTTCTAAAGAACTGTGGGATTCCTTGGATGCCAAATATATGGCTGAGGATGCTTCAAGTAAGAAGCTTCTTGTAAGTAATTTCACAAATTACAAAATGACTGATTCAAGACCAGTCATGAAACAATACAATGAACTTCTTAGAATACTTGGAAGGTTTACACAACACAAAATAAACATGGATGAGGCTATGTCAGTCTCTTGTATCATTGACAAACTCCCTCCTTCTTGGAAAGATTTCAAGCATACCTTGAAACATAAGAAGGAAGAACTGACACTGGTTCAGTTGGGTAGTCATCTGCGTATTGAGGAATCCCTCAAGGTGCAAGATAATGACAAGCCAAAGAGTAGCAATGCTACTGGTGCATCTGTTGTCAATATGGTGGAACATAACAATTCCACCAGGTACAATGACAACAAAGGCAAACGTAAACATCATGATAACACAAGGGCTGATCCTAATAAGAAGACAACACCTACTTGTTGGAAATGTGGCAAATATGGTCACATTAAAAGGGATTGCAAAGGTGTTAAGATTGGAGGTAAATCCAATGGTTCAGGCACTAGTGGTTCAGGGAGTGGAGGTCCTTCCAACTCACTGAAAGGTCAGAATATGTTTAATGAATCTCTTCAGGTTTATTATGTTACATATGTATCTGAATCTAACTATGTGCAGGATGATGATGTTGCATGGTGGGTTGACTCTGGAGCAATTGTTCATATGTGCAAAGATAGAAGATGGTTCAAGACTTACGAGTCACTGAATGATGGTTCTATTCTTCACATGGGAAACGAGTCAACAACTTTGGTGCATGGTCGTGGTTGTGTAGATCTTAATTTTAGTTCTGGAAAGATTGTAACTTTGTTTAATGTTATTCATGTTCCTGATATAAGGAAGAACTTGGTTTCAAGTAGTGTTTTGAATAATCATGGATATAAACAAGTTATTGAATCTGATAAATTTATTTTGTCTAAACATGGTGTGTTTATTGGTTTTGGATATTTGTGTAATCAAATGTTTAGGCTTAATGTTGTCACTGACATTGTTAATTTAGCCTTTGTGTCAACCTCTAAACTGAACGACTCTACCCTGTGGCATGCTAGACTTGGCTATGTACACTATAAAAGGATGCAAGATATGTCTAAGGATGGGTTAATCCCAGCTTTTGACATGGACACTGAAAAGTCTAAGACTTGCATGTTGACCAAAATAACTAAGAAACCCTTTCAGGGTGTAAAACGTGAGACTGAGCTCTTGGAGCTTATACACAGTAACCTGTGTGATTTGCATGCCACTCCCTCTATGGGGAACAAGAAGTACTTTGTAACATTTATTGATGATGCTTGATGAGTGCTCAAACACTCATCATTTTTGGTCTAATCTGAACTGCAAAACATACAAAAACACTCAGTAATGCATCAAAATACTAAAAATATTTCAAAATTGTGTTTTATATGTCTTAGACGCAAAATGAGCAAAAACAGATAAAAAACGCACAAAGTTTGCAAAATTGGCAGTTTCAGTCCCTCAACTTTCATAAAATTACAAATCTAGTCCCTGGATATTAAAAATATGGAAAATTATCACCAAAGGTCCTTTTACAATCATAAAATGTCATATTTAGTCCTTTGGTGAAAAATTGGAAAGTTTTGGAAATTTACAAAATTAGTCCCTGGAGTTTCAAATATTGGCAGAAAAGGTCCCTGGTGGGATAATTTTGAATGAAAAATCCATTTTGGTCCTTGGAATTCACAAAAAATCACTTTCAATCCCTGGATGAAAATTTTGAGAAAATTACAAGTTTAGTCCCCGGAGTTTGGAAATTTGCAAAATTAGTCCCCGGGTATTTTATTTTGGGAAATATTAAATTTCATCCTTGTAATATTCTAATGTTGTCAAATTAAGTCCTTTTAATAAACTTGGAATATTACATTTTCAGTCCCTTGTGTTTTCAGAATTTACATAAATGGTCCTTGTGATTACATATTATACCAAATGGACCCTTACCTTTTTTAAACCAAACAAACACCACCCAAACAACCTGGTCCATAAAACCCCAGCCCATGTACACCCAAAGCCCACCAAAGCCCAAACCTAAACTAATATTGTATCCGGTCAAAAAGTCCACCCAGTCAACCCCCAGTCAACACCCCCTAACCCGTTCACTGTTCATCCCTAACCTTGCTTCTCCTCCATTAACACCCCCCTAATTCCCAGGCCCTTGTCTCCCCCTTTTCCACCAACTATCACCAAACACTCAACCACACCACTCCTATCCCCCCTCCTCATTTATTGCTCACCAAACCCCACCAATTGCCCAATCTCAGCTTCCCGCCAAAATGAATTTAAACGGTTGGGATTGAATTAAGCCATCCAATGGCTAAGAAAGCAAGTGGGAAAGTCAAGAGAGATCACAGGGACTATAAAAAAAAAAAGAAAAGAGAAGAAAGGAAGAGTAGTGTAGCTTTAGAATAGTTGTAGTGTAGGTTTATTGTCGAAGTAGTTTTAATTATGCATTTTCTTTGTAGTTTCTGATTGAGAATTTGTAACAAGTGTTATCAGTGTTTAAAGACTCATTTTACTCCTTAATGTAAGGTTTTCAGTTTTAATTTCCAAATTTGTGATTTTAGCTATAAACTCAATTTCTGGTTATGATGTTGAAACTTGCTGAATTGTTGAAGTATATGGTATTAGAAACCTCATGGGAGGTATAGGTTAGGGTAACCCTTGGTTCTCAGTTGATCAATTTGGAATCCACTTTGTAAGTCATTTGTCAATATTATATTTTTTTTTTATATAATCTGAATTAGTGGTGTATGGTTAATTATTGTTCAATCTTGTTTATTCATGTTCATTATTGGTTAGTTCAAGCATCTCAGTCATTTTCATGGTTTAGTTTGTGCATTGGCCTCACAAAATCTTCATATCAGTCCACATTAAGGGTGTTTGGATCAGCTATGCACTATCTATTCTAGGTGATATTTTGTTGTTGTTTTAATGTAGAAATATTACATTAGGCTTAGTAAGGTTTAACAAACCTTTACATCCAAGTTTTTTAACTACAAAAAGTCAAATCACATCCTATCCCACCCAACAGTCCACTGTGGGTCAGTGGGTACCCCAAACTCACCCATTTGGTTTTAAACTTTTGCATTAACCCTACTTTGGTCTTAAATTAACATATCAAAACTTAATTGGTCCATTAGAATCATTACAAGTTCACTTAAGTCAAAGTTTAAGTTTTTCTTCAAAAGTCAAAAATGCACTTTTTCAATTTTCCTCAAAATGGCATCATTTTTCTTGATTTGTGTAATTGTTTCTAGGCTTTGAGCTTTTTAGATTAAGTTGTCCACCACTTCATCTTTAAGATCCAAGCTTTAGTTTATTTTTGAGATTTTATCTGTGGGCCCCACCTTGCCCTAAACACACCTGCAGGGGGAGACAGTCCCCTGTGCAGCTGCACAGCCACCCAAACACCACCCTTGGTGGTGGTTTTTCAGCCAATCCAGTGGGCCCCAGGCCATAAACCTTGTTCCTCTCAACCCCCCTCCTACCATACTTTGGGTTTTGACCCTTGGTTTGACCTCAATCACCCTGGGACCCACCTGAATTTAGCCACCAAGTTTGTCCCATTTTCAGTTGTGAAACAAAAAGATAGGTGCTTATTTATAGCTTATAGCTTATTCTGAGGTCTCCTTGTACCTTTTCCAGCTTATTTTTGTCCTATTAGCTTATTGAGATCAGATTTAGCCAGAGTGGGTCCCACTTAGTTCCATTTCTGCTTATTTGTCTCCACAGTTGACCAAAGTCAACTGTGTGGCTTTTTCCTTCATAACTAGCTTAATTTTAAGCTCCATTAAAGTTGTTTTTATAAAAAGTTTCTATTTTTAGTTGTAAAATAAGTTTCTAAAAGAAAAATCTAGAAAATCAAATTAATTTTTAAGTGATAGTTTCTATTTAATTTTATTTAAATTTTATTTTTCATTTTTAGATTTTAATTAAGTACTTGTCATTTTTATATTTTTCTTAATTTCCTCTTAAGTTAAAGTATTTATATTAATTTTCTCAGATTTTTATTTTCTCATTTAGTATTAATTAGAATTAATTTTAGTTTTATTAAATATTAATTAATAATTAGTTTTAAATAGCATTATTAGTTTTTATTAAGTAAAATCTAGTTTTTATATTTTTTATAGCTTTTATATGTTGTAAAATAATTTTAGAAATTTTATTAGAATTTTTTACTGTTCATTTAGTATTTTTATTAATTAAAATAGTTTAATTAGTTAATTAGTAATTAATTAGTAATTATTTAATAAAAAAAAACCACAAAAAGACAAAAATACTTATTTTTATTTTTAAGACTTATTTTTAGTTATTTTATAATTTTAGAAATTTTATTTTCACCTTTTTAGTATTCAAATTATATTGTAGTGTATTTTAGTTATTTAAGTATTAATAATAAGTAATTAATAAATAGTTTTTAATTAATAATAATTAATTAAATATTGTAAAAAGTAATTTTAATTTTCTTTTATTATTAGGATTGTAAAAATGTGATTTTCACTTTTGTAAGTATTTTATTTTGTTAAAACGCGCGTTTTATTTTGTACGTCTACGTTTTATTTAAACGTAACGTACGCGTTTTTAGGTTTTAAACGTTTCTGGGTTTTCAAACTTTCCCGTCTTATTCAAATAGCTTATTTAAGCTATTTCATTGTAGATTCCTTAGTTCAATCATTCACAAACCCTTTTCCTATCCAAATTCACCCGATCACGAAACCGTTTGTTTACAATTCACACCTCGTCGGGACATACGACCCGGGGAAACCTTATACTTCCGCGGAGCATTGACTCTGAGCTGTCTGACTTTGTTGACCATTGACTTGGTCAATTTAAGTTAGGTGGTTCGGACCCAATCAACTTTTGGCGCCACTGCCGGGGAGGTTGTGCGCGTTTATCTAAACGGTTTTTCTGATTAGTGTCTTTAGAATTCGTTCCATTGTACATTTATCCATCCTTGTTCACACTCACTCTCTGATCATGGGGGATAAGCATCTTAGCACTGTTCCTAATAAGGAATCGGACGAATTAATAAAGTCTAGTGTTGAGATCCTTGTCCCAATCCCGAGAGAGTCACAGGGAACTTTGGATGATATGTGTGATATTCCTTCACCTATTGAGTGTCCTAAAGATCAATTTGAGACTTTCTCAGATTTTAGCGATGATTGCACATCTTATGGAGACATCGAATATGTTGAGGCATCAGTTCCACAAACTGATGCTGATCATCTTCTTGAGGAGTTCGCTGATGAACTTGCTCACATCGATCCACTTTCATTGGAAAGTGATGATGGTCTCCTCGATTTCCAAGCCGATCTGGGAGAAATTGAAAGTCTCCTATCTCATGATCCGTCACTCCCTTCTGATCCCAGTAGTCCAACAGAGAATAATATTCACTTTGTTCCCGAAACATTCGATACGACTCTCACCAATCCTCTATTTGAATTCGATTCTGAATTCACTATGATTTCTAATAATCCAATCTTTGACGAGGATTGTGATGAGTCCAAAATGGAACATGAGTTCACAGATTCACATCTTGTGAATGATTCTCTTCATGAGGAGTTCTCCGGTGAACTCGCTCATCAGTTTGATAGCCCGGGGGGAGATGCACTCAATCTTGAGAATTTGCAAATTCCCACCCACCCTCCCAGGATGTTTATGAGCTTACCCTTTGAAATCCAAAAATGATGAGTGTTTGAGCACTCATCAATGCTTCTAGGTTTTGTTATGTCTATCTATTACATACCAAGGATGAAGCATTAGATAAATTCAAAGTATTTAAAACTGAAGTTGAGTTGCAACTTGGTTCACTGATCAAAAGGTTCAGGACTGATAGGGGAGGTGAGTACATGGATACTCTGTATTTTCGGTCTATTGGTATAATCCATGAAACGACTGCTCCCTATACTCCTCAACAAAATGGTATCTATGAAAGGAAGAACAGGGTACTGAAGGAGATGGTTAATTCCATGTTGTCCTATTCAGGACTGAGTCAAGGGTTCTGGGGAGAAGCTATGTTAACAGCTTGCTATTTATTAAATAGGGTTCCAAATAAAAGGAACAAGGTTACCCCTTATGAACTCTAGACTAAGAAGAAACCCAACCTGAATTATCTCAGGGTTTGGGGATGTAGGGCAGTTGTAAGACTCCCTGATCCAAAGTTAAAAACTCTGGGTGAAAGAGGCATTGAATGCATCTTTGTTGGATATGCTGAGCATTCCAAGGCATACAGGTTCTATGTCATTGAACCTAATGAATATGTTTCAATTAACTCAATAATTGAATTAAGGGATGCACTCTTTGATGAGAATAGATTCTCATCAGTCCCTAGACCAAGTCACATGATTCCAAATGGTACTGATGACATTGGTGTATCAGAGGTCCTTGATGAATTATCATTTCAGGCCCCTGATGAGGTTGTGGTTCAACAACCTGAATCTGAGTTCAGGAAGAGCAAAAGGGTCAGGACTCCAAATTCATTTGGACCTGAGTTTCAATTATACTTAATTGAAGGTACAAGGAATGAGGTCTCTGACCAATATTCCTATTGCTTCATTGTTGAGGATGATCCCAAAACATTTGAAGAAGCAAGGAAGTACCAGGATGTTGCTTTCTGAAAAGAGGCAATAAATGATGAGATTGACTCCATCATGGGCAACAACACTTGGGTGTTGGTTGATCTACCTCCAGGTTGCAAACCTCTTGGTTGCAAATGGATTTTCAAAAGGAAAATGAAGGTACATGGAACTATTGAAAAGTTCAAGGCTAGACTAGTCATTCAGGGCTTTAAACAAAAGTCAGGGATAGACTACATTGATACTTATGCCCCTGTGGCACGTATCAGTACCATTAGGTTACTGATTGCTTTAGCATCAATTCACAATCTGATTATTCATCAGATGGATATGAAGACAGCTTTCTTGAATGGTGAATTGGATGAGGAGGTTTATATGAACCAACCTCAGGGCTTCATCTTGCCTGGAAATGAAAACAAGGTGTGCAAACTGATTAAGTCTTTATATGGACTGAAACAGGCACCTAAGCAATGGCATCAAAAGTTTGATAAAGTGGTTTTGTCTAATGGTTATGTTCTTAATCAGGCTGACAAATGTGTATATAGAAAATTTGATGAATCTGGTAAAGGAGTCATCATTTGCCTATATGTTGATGACATGTTGACCTGACAAAGGAATTTTTGTCATCAAGGTTCTCCATGAAGGACATGGGGAAGGCAGATGTTATTCTTGGTATAAGGATCAAACATGAAAGTAATGGTATATCAATTTCTCGGTCTCATTATATTGAGAAGGTACTGAAGAAATTTAATTACTTTGATTGTACTCCAGTGAGTACTCCTATGGATACAACTGAGAAGCTAATGCCTAATATTGGCAAAGCTGTATCTCAACTTGAGTATTCTAGGGTAATTGGCTGCCTGATGTATGCCATGACTTGTACAAGACCTGATATTACTTTTGCAGTGGGTAAACTGAGCAGGTATACTAGTAATCCTAGTGCTCATCACTGGAAAGCAGTTCAGAGGGTACTGAAGTATTTAAAGAGAACTATGAACTATAGTCTCTCATATTCTGGTTATCCATCAGTGTTGGAAGGTTACACTGATGCAAGTTGGATCAGTAACACTGAAGACAATTCGTCTACCAGTGGCTGGGTATTCCTACTTGGTGGAGGTGCAATTTCTTGGGCATCCAAGAAGCAAACTTGAATCACCATTTCAACAATGGAATCAGAATTTGTGGCCTTAGCAGCTGCTGCTAAAGAAGCTGAATGGTTGAAAAACTTGCTTCTTGAGATTCCATTATGGCCTAAACCTATAGCACCTATTTCTATCCGGTGTGATAGTGCTGCTACATTGCCAAAGGCTTATAGCCAGATGTACAATGGGAAGTCTAGACACTTAGGTGTCAGGCATAGTATGATTCATGAACTTATCATGAATGGGGTGATTTCTATAGAGTTTGTTAGATCTCAACAGAATTTAGCTGATCACTTGATGAAGGGTCTTGCTAGAGACTTGGTTTTAAAGTCTGCTAAAGGGATGGGTTTAAAGTCCAACTTAGTCACTAAATGCTAAGACACCCAACTCCCTCCTGAGAAAACTTGGGAGCTGAGTTCAATGTGGAAAGCTGAACATTCAGTGTACTGAAGCACATGTTTTATATTACATCCCAAGGTATGTGCTTGGAACCTGTTGGAAAGAAGGATGAAGTCATTACTTCTTAATGGTTAATTTTCTTTGAAAAAGTGCTTGGCAGGAGCATGAATAAAGAGGAACCACCTATGTGAATGTTGAAGTTTTGCCGCTTCGGAAAGCTATAGACTTTTAGCTTTTACAACATTTATGAATTTGATATGGACACATGGCTTGTATAGTGTCAGGAGTGTTTAAGTGTTTGAAAATGTATGTGTATTTTACTTCAGGCATTCAAATGGGTTAAAGGTTTCAATTCTTTGGAACACCCTGATTCTCGAATATTTGAACGTGTAATGTACTAAGATGGAAATTCAATCCTCAGGATATTCTCGTTTATGCATATGTTTTGTTTAATGTTTGTTTTCATGCAAAGGAAGTGAACTAAATTTGGGGAGGATTGTTGGAAAATTTAGTGCACTTGAGGGTTTAGTTCAAACCTGGCAATGGGTCAGGAGGTACGGAGTGTACACCCATTAGGTCCCTGAACACCCTGACTCATATAGTGGTTAAGTGTTATTCAGTATCTGATAAAGTTCAGTGAGTTCACTCTTTAAGGGAGTGATACTCTGGACTGAATGGTATTCATCAGGATGATGAGTTCAGCTCTCATCAGGGAGTTGTCATGTCCACAGGGACTAGCTCATCAGTGAGTATAACGAACTCACTAGACTGAATTCAAACTTGATTAGTAACTATTTTGACCTATTCAAGTGGCAGTTATAACTGCATTAATTACCACGTTTAATTGGTCGTGTAACCACTAATACCTATAATTGTGGAGGCAAATTAAGTGGGATTAATAGGCCGTTAATCACTCTTAATTCCATTGACTAGGGTTGAGTAATATTACCCATAAATAGGTAAATCAATTGATGCATGAAGGACAGATAGAAAACATATAACACTTATACACGAAGGGTTATTGATTTGTGCCTAAATCACTAACAACATTTGGTCTTATCCTAAGTAGATATCCGTGATACCCAGGTATTAAGGTCGAATAGTTTACTTTGGAAAGTGATAACACGATTCCAAGTGATATCCGGTAACCTTTATTGGTACATAGTTAGGCTATTGATTATCTTAACCCTGTTCTGGGCCCATAACCACCAACAGTATGTACATGTCGTGTGATGAGTACGAGTATATATTGACTAATCTCTTTTTGCATATTGTGTAAATATTGTTTTGTATGTACATGTCGTGGGATGAGTATTGACTAATCTCTTTTACGAGTAGCATATTGTGTAAATATTGTTTTGTATGTACTGTTATATAATAAAGGCCCGTAATGTAACACCCCCTAAATTTCAACTAGAGCAGCGAAAGACTTTGTGGGGTATTACTTAGAGGATCGAAGTCAACGTCATAGAAAACGACTCAAAAAGACGTTTTTAAAGTTATGTTTATCATTCATTTAAAAAGCAAGTATTCAAGTACAAAGTTGTTCCATTAGTTTTAACATATCATAGAAGATATGAGTTATTAAAAGCGAATGACAAAACATTTTCTTTAACACCCGTATAGGGGTTTAGTGCCCTCTCCATGCCTTGAGCTCCTTCGCATTAATTTCCTGAGATAAACATGCTAAAAGTCAACAAAAGTTGAGTGATATTCATAGGTTTAAGTTTAGTTGTTGAACACAAGCTAAAGTGATAATTGCATCGAATTACAATTATAAGTTAAAAATCATTTATTATTGCATTAAGCTCATGACACTCATCCGATTAACAGATCTCATCATAAATGATGGATTATAGTAACAGTGGCCCTCGGGATAGGTCCTTGCCAGTAACCTATTAGATTTCAAAAAAAGTGCATTTGGTAGCTTTCTCGAGCGATCAAACGGGGATTATCAATCCCTAATAGCTCAATCCACAATTATTTACGTTCACCCTACGAGTGACTAAGGCTCATGATATGAGGGACTTTTGGCAATAAGGTACTTAAGCAATAGCAATCTCAGGCATAGCATAAGAAAATACTTGTGTTCAGATTTTATAGCATGTATCTCCCCACGAAAACAGAACTCACCTTAGTGGTATAGTGGTAAAAATATCGATACTTAGTTTGCAAAAAGGGAACGGCTCCACACACGACCTAGATAATATATGGCAAGATTTAGTGTTTGATAGTCTTAATGGTTTAATCGTGAGTAGTTTTTGAATACGTGAATTGTTAATTTAACGATTGTAAAACTTGTGATTTTATAATATATTGTAAGTATAGTTAAGTTATATATATATATATAACGTAAAATTTAATAATATTAATAATAGTTTGAAATAAAATGTAACGTTGTGATGTGAAATCGTAAAAATGGAAAGTAAAAATAAAAATGTTAATTTTAGTATATGGCCCTTGTCTTTTCCAAAATTTTACACTTTTTACCCTAACGGCGTTAGCGTTACACCGTTAGTCCAAAGTTAAATATATTTACGTTTTACGTCCAAAACTTTATAATTTTTACACTTTTCACCCAAAAGTTTATAAAATCAGTTTTTCATCCTTAAGTTTGTGAAATGGCAGTTTTTACCTCAACTTTGTAAAATTGACACTTTTAACCCGAAATTTATAAAATTTGCAAATTTAGTCCAAAATTCATCAAATTCGAAACTTAGTGTTTTTATTTCTTAATTAGTTTAAAAATAGCTTATTTAACTTTTCATAACAGCTTATTTGTCGAAAAAGCTTATTTATAGCTTATGGGCTTTTAACGAGCAATCTAGGGCCCGTTAAGCTTTTTAAATCCAATGGGCTTACGAGGGTTTTGGACTTGGTTTTGGGCTAATCTTAGGATCATAAAAACGTTACTTAACAGCTTATTGAGACAGCTTATACGATTTGATTATTTTTGGCTGATTGGGCTTTAAGGCCCAATCGGTATTCATTTATTTTCAAAAATAGTTTTCAAGTCGATTTGCTTTGCGTCATTTACTATGTCAAGACGTAAGTATTTTTACTAATGTTCTATATGAAAATGATAGTTTGTCAGGGGGTCTATTAGTTTGTGAAATAAAATAGTATGCTCGTTACATAGAATTTAAAGATACACGTTCGTTTTAGGCTTGCATGGGACGAGTTTTTAGAAGTAAAAGACTTAGAAAAATTTCAAGAGTTTTCACGACTTGTTTTTATACGTTAGGAAGGTATCCAAAAATAGTTTGTACGTAACTTTTTAGGTTCAAATCTTTATATTACTTGATTGTTAAGGTGGGAAATATATAGACGAAGGTATAATATGTATGAGTTGTTTATTTAGTTTACGAGTAATAAGGTGCAAGTGTTTGTGTTGTGTACGAAAATAATACAAATGTACGTTTAAACAAATATTGAAAAGAGTCGTATAGGACTTACTACACCAAAATGGTGGGGTAAAACGAGACGTAGAGTCGAGGGGAGAGTAGTATGAAAGTGTAGCGTGAGTGTTGGCTCGACCAAGGTTCACAAACAACGACTTGTTCCTCCTAAACCCACACGATTTTCCTTGAAAACCTACCCAAGTACTTCGACCCAAGAACTGGACTAAAGACTTAGTATTTTTGGTGAGTTTTTATTTGCATGAAAGTGAAAAACGAGAGCATGCATGCATGGCGTATATATATGAAACCTAGTGTATCCTAGTGACTAAAGTTTAATGAGATGGGATGTTTACGTGCATTCAAAAGTCATGAAAGTGTAAGGAGTAACATGCTCCGCATTGTTTTTGTTTCTAGCATGTCGACACACCTTCAATTTCAAAGGAAACATGGGTTTTGGATTATAAAAGGGTATGGAACTTGTGAAATGGATTTTAAAATTCATGTAGTCCTTTGTCTAGGTGCATAAAATATGCAAGTGTGTGTGCATGAAAAGAGGAAGTACCTCTTTGTTTTCAAAATACATGTCGACCACCTTTTTATTTGTGTAACCGATTAGTAACTTCGGTTAGGATTTGTGAGAATTGATAATTTGCTACGTTTAAACATTAGTTGGTGTTAGAAATAGTTTTAGGACCTTATAGAAACAAACGTGGGTCAAAATAGTTTGGTTTTGGATTTGTTGAGATTTTATGAAATCATTTTTGGACCAAATGTTTTGCCTAGTAAAAATGTAGTTAAACTTGACGTGGGAAGCTAAGGGTCGACACACTCAAAGTTGGCTATGGGAGGAACGAGAATGTGTAAAAATATGTGTGTGTCGTGTGTAGGATTTGGGCGTACGACGTGCGTTCCTTACTTGGTCTAGTCGAATGGTTTCAAAATAATTATAGGGGTTGGGCTTAAAACGTATGGGCCGTGAATAGTAGCAGGCCGAATATGGTGTTGGGCTTAGTGTGTAATTAAGAGTCCGGTTAAGGGTAATTAAGATTAGTAAAAATATTAATTGTGATTAGTGATAGGTTTAGTAATTATTTAGTGAGACGTTTATGTGAGTCCGGATGTTGTCGAACGCGTTTTGTTAAAATATGTTACGTAAGTTCATACGTGGTAAAAGTTTAATATTCTCGCGATTTTTTGACTATAGTGGTACATGTGTGAGTATCGTTCCGAGGAAAAAGGAATTATAAGTATCGTAGTGATTTCGAGTAACATAGCATATAAAAAAAATTGTTATTGGTAAAAACGTTATTAATTAACGTAATGATATATTAGTCTTTGATTAACTTTTACTATTCATAGGAAAAATTACGGGAGATTACAGTACCTACCCCTTATTCTGAATTCCGTCCCGGAATTCTAGTCTAAAATGGTCGTCAGGGGTGTCTAGGAAAATAGATGGGGGTACTTGGCGCGAATTTGGTCCTCGCGTTCCCAAGTGTATTCCGGTCCTCGCTTAGAGTTCCATCGAACCTTGACTATGGGAATACGGTTTTGTTTTAATTGTTTGACTTCCTGATCCATGATTTCTACTGGTTCTCCTGTAAAGACAAGTTCATCATCGAGTTGAATCTCCTTGAGTGGGATAACTAGAGATTCATCGGATAAACACTTCTTAAGGTTAGACATGTGGAAGGTAGGGTGTACTCGGCTAAGTTCTTCTGGTAGCTCTAACTTATATGCCACTGGTCCAATCCGTTCTAGGATGCTAAATGGTCCGATGTATCTAGGGTTTAACTTTCCATACTTTCCAAAGCGTATCATTCCTTTCCAAGGAGACACTTTCAACATTACTCTATCTCCAACCTGAAATTCCATAGGTTTTCATCTTATGTCGGCATAGCTCTTCTGCCTGTCTCTTGCATCTTCCAGCCGTTGTTTGATTTTAACTATTTTCTCCGTTGTCTCATGAATGAGTTCGGGCCCGGTGAGTTGTATGTCACCAACTTTGGCCCAACAAACGGGTGATCTGCACTTTCTTCTATACAGTGCTTCGAATGGTGCTGCCTTAATACTAGTGTGATAACTATTGTTGTAGGAGAATTCTACCAACGGTAAGTGTTTGTCCCAACCTTTTCCGAGGTCGATCACACATGATCGGAGCATGTCTTCTAAGGTTTGGATGGTTCTTTCACTTTGTCCATCGGTCTGAGGATGGTATGTTGTGCTCATGTCTAACTTAGTACCTAGAGCTTTCTGCAACGATTTCCAGAAATGAGACGTGAATCGACTATCTCGATCAGAGATGATGGAGATAGGCACTCCATGTCTGGTAACAATCTCTTTTAAGTACAACTGTGAGAGTGTATTCATTTCTTCGGTTTCTTTGATAGGCAGAAAGTGAGCGGATTTGGTGAGACGATCAACGATGACCCATATGGTATCATATCCTGTTGACGTCTTGGGTATTTTGGTGATGAAGTCCATTATAATCCGTTCCCATTTCCACATGGGAAGTTCGGGTTGTACCAACAATCCTGATGGTTTCTGATACTCTGCTTTTACTCTGGCACAAGTCAAACATTTTCCGACATACTCTGCTATGTCAGCTTTCATGTTTGGCCACCAATAGAGTTTCTTGAGATCCTGGTACATCTTGTCGGAACCTGGGTAGATGGAGTACTTTGATTTGTGCGACTCATGCATGATGAGGTCACGTATACCTCCATAGAGTGGAACCCAACTTCTTTCCTAAAAACAGAGCATTTCGTTCGATCTTCTCACAAAACCATTTGAGTTCTCCGGCATGCCGTAGATTCTTTCATTTGGTCTGTTCTCTTCTCGAAGAGCTTTGGATTGCGCTTGAAGTATTTGCGATGGAAGAGGCGAACAAACCGTCATTCCCAAGGATCGGACCCTGAGAGGCTTTATTCGTTCTTTCCTGCTTAAGGCATCTACCACGATGTTTGCTTTTCCCGGATGGTAGCGAATCTCACAATCGTAATCGCTAAGCAATTCTAACCATCGGCGTTGCCTCATATTCAACTCCTTCTGATCTAGGATATGTTGAAGACTTTTGTGATCTGTGTCTACCGTGCACTTGGTGCCGTATAGATAGTGTCTCCATATCTTAAGAGCAAATACTACTGCTCCTAATTCCAAATCATGAGTTGTATAATTCACTTCATGTGTCTTGAGTTGTCGCGAAGCATAACCTATCACTTTTTCTCTTTGCATCAGTACCTTACCTAAACCATGGTACGACGCATCGCAGTACACTACGAAGTCTTCACTTCCTTCTGGTAGTGCTAAAATCGGGGGTTCACAGAGTTTCTTCTTTAACAACTGAAAAACCGATTCCTGCTTTTCTTCCCAACTGTACTTCTTGTTCTTTTGTGTTAACTCGGTCAAAGGCTTGGCGATTTTTGAAAAACCTTCAATGAATTGTCTGTAGTAACCGACAAGACCTAAGAGTTGGCGTATTTCCGTGGGGTTGGTAGGAGATGCCCAATCTTTAACGGCCTCAATCTTTGCCGGATCCACATGGATGCCTTGACTATCGATAACGTGACCCAGAAATTGTACAGTTCTAATCCAGAAATCACACTTAGAGAACTTGGCATACAGCTCTTCCTTTTTGAGCAACTCTAAGATGCTCCTCAAGTGTTCCGCATGTTCTTTCTCGTTGCGAGAATAGATTAAGATGTCATCTATGAATACTATCACAAATTTATCCAAGTATGGTTTGCATACTCGATTCATCAAATCCATAAACACTGCGGGAGCATTGGTTAAACCAAATGGCATCACTTGAAATTCGAAGTGTCCGTATCAAGTCCTAAAAGCTGTTTTGGGAATATCTTCCTCTTTAACTCTTAGTTGATGGTACCCTGACCTTAAGTCGATCTTCGAATAGAAACTCGATCCTTGTAGTTGATCAAACAAATCATCGATCCTGGGTAGTGGATACCGATTCTTCACGGTTAATTTGTTTAATTCTCGGTAGTCAATGCACATTCGGAAAGTTCCGTCTTTCTTCTTAACGAATAGGACTGGAGCTCTCCAAGGTGATGAACTTGGTCGGATGAAACCCTTATCTGACAATTCTTCTAGTTGTTCAGCCAATTCCTTCATCTCGGACGGGGCTAACCTATAAGGTGCTCTTGCCACTGGTCCTGCTCTAGGCACGAGATCTATCTGAAATTCTACTTGGCGGGTAGGTGGAAGGCCGGGTAAATCGTCAGGAAAAACTTCTGGAAATTCCTTGATGACGGGAACGTCCTCAAGTCGTTTTTCCTTTGATTTATCTTCCGTTACTCGAACCATGAATACTTGACAACCTTGATTCATGTATTTCACCGTTCTGATGTACGAGATGATACCGTGTCGTGGTTTACTCTTATCGCCTTGGATAACGAGAGTTTCACCATTAAATGGGATGTGGACTGCTTTCTCATCACAGATGATTCTAGCATGGTGTTTGGATAACCAATCCATTCCGACGACAACATCAAAACTACCTAGCTGAGTAGGCAGGAGGTTGATGGGAAAAGTTTCGTTTTGTAAGATTATGGTGCAATTCTGAATTGCGGTGTCTATGCCAATTAAATCTCCGTTGGCCATTTCGATATCATAGGCAGTATCTAACTTAGAGGGAGCAATGTTAAGTAAGGGGCAAAGGAAGTAGACACAAAACTCTTATCGGCTCCGGAGTCAAATAATACTTTAGCACTATGATGATTGAGTAGGAACATACCCGTGACTACGTCTGGGTTATGTGGTGCATTTCCTTCTCCCATCACATAGGCTCTCCCACGAGCGTTGCTTGTCTGACCATTTCCTTTGGTGTATTGGCTCCTGAAATGGCCAATTTCTCCACAAGTGTAGCATGTTAGTGTCACAGGTTGCAAATTGCTCCCGGTAGCGGGGACCTTGCAATCCTTGGTTTGATGGCCCACTCTCTGACACTTTGTACACTTAATGGTGCACTGCCCATAGTGGTGTAACTTGCACTTGTGGCATTGAGGTTTCGGACCCGCATATCCCCCGCCTCCAGTGGCAGTATATGCTTTGGCAGTCTCTTGCCTAGGGTTCTGTTGATTGTTGCGGTTGTTGTAGTGGTGGCGGTTTTGATTGTTGTTCCTGGGGTTGTTGTTGGAGTTGTTGTTGTAGTGGTTGCCACTGTTGGTGCGAGTGATCCTTTTGTCATCAAGCTTTCGCTTGAGTTTTTTGTTACACTTGACCTCTCGGTCCAACAGTTTCTGAGCGAGGGTCATTGCCACTTCTAGAGTTGGTGGGTTCGATGAGGTAACATCTCCTTCGATGCTCCGCGGGAGTCCTTCGACATATTTCTCCAAGGTCCTTTCGAAATCTGGCACCATCGTGGGGCATAGTGCCGATAGTTCTTGGAACCTCCTGTTGTATGTCCTGAGATCAATCCCTTTCACTATTAACTCGTGAAATTCATCTTCCAACTTTCTCAGCTTAGCACAGGGGCAGTACTTCCTCAGTATTTTTGCTTTGAACTCGGCCCAGGTGAGTTGGAATGCTTCAGTCATCCCCATAGTTTGGGTGATAGAATTCCACCAAGACAGGGCATCTTGCAAAAGTGTTCCAGTAGCAAAGGTAACTTTGCAATCCTTCGAACCACTGAGTAAGTCCAGTCACTCCTTCTGTACCCTTGTAGAAAGCTGGTTGACAACCTATAAAATCTTTATAGGTACACTTGCGGGGTACAGAGGTTCCACTTCCTCCTGGTGGTATGCTAGTGCCACTATTGCTTGCATTCGCTTCGTTTTGTCTTTCCAAACCAGCGGCGACACCGTCAGCAATTGCTTTCTCGATATCAGCCGGAGTCATAGTTGGTGTGGATGTTTCGGTTACAGGTGTTGCGGTTTCAGGTGTTGTAGTTGCAGTCACTTTCCTTGTCTTAGCCATGACTCTATCAATATCATATATATAACCATGTTATGTTGATAAATTATCATGTAAAATTTATAACATTATAAATAATCATCACGACATGCTTGAATAAATCACAACACACAATAGAAGTATAAATGATTGGTTTGGTTTGTATGGACTGACATTCCCTGTGACAATATATATATATGAGAACACAACAACGCATAAAGAAACAACCATAGAAACATAGATCAACATCAATATATTACAACGTAACTGACAACATAATATTAATAAGGTCTCGTTCATTCGTTTTACAAAGAAAACATAACAATACAAGATTCCTTTATTAATGCCACATTGGCAGGCTAAGATAGTTCTTAGCTATAATGACATATCCCTGATCTATGGATTTCCTGGTGCATCCCCGAGTCTGCGCTGAAGGTCTTCAATCATAGTCATCATGGTCTCTATTGTCAAATCTCTGGCTCTCTCTCTAGCATGGGTGTCTCTAATCATACTCCTCAGGTTTAGGACCTGAATGCTGATCCTGTCGATCTCGTCATCCTGTGACTCGATCTCTCCTTGCATCATGATAGCAATACCTCCCAAGGTACGTATCATCTCAATAGCCCCTTGCAGATGAGTGCTCATCAGTTCAAAACTCTCCTCCATTGCCAACTGACCAATCTCAAGGTTTCCTACATCTTCTTCTATAGCCTCTATCTGCTCTAGTGGGAAATCATCGATAACTCTCACAATGTCATCAAGACGATCCTCATGGCGAGCTATCCTGGCGGTTAGTAAAGGTATGGTATGGTGGATGGGTTCTCCAGTAACTGGAAGAATCCTAGAAGCAGCTGAGGATGAACTCTCTCCTAGTTCCCTAGCACTAGGAGCACCTTCCTGAGATCTCCAGTACTGAAGGAGTGGAAGTAAGAAAGACCATCTTCGAGCATCGACTCTCCTACGGGTCTTAGGCCGGGAAGTAGCCTCGGTTACGGTTTGCTTAACAGGGTCAGATAGAGATGAAACCACAATATGTGGCCTCCTACGAGGTGGAGCTGATAGTGAGGTAATGGTTGGTGAATCAGGTGCTGATAAGGGTACAGTGGTGGTTTGTCGATAAAAGACAGTGGTTGGTGGAACTGGGGATAGCCGTATAGTCCTAGGGTGCTCAAGAGATGAGGACGGTGATGGCCTAATTCCAGTCATAGGTGATGTGGGAAATATCATTGGTGCTGGTGGTGCAATTGGAGTAGGTAGGGGTGGAGATAGTGGTGGTATAGGTGGAGTAGGTGTCGCATGCACCCGTAACGTCGGAAAGGTTGACCAAAGGGTTCTGGCTCGTAAATCTGGAGTTGACGCACATGCCTATGCTTGCGATTCTGGGCAGGTGATGGGGGTGGCGGTATTGGGAGAGAAGTTTCCGAGTCCGAGTCAGATGAAAAGGTGATAGGATGGGAAGATGACGACATGGTACTGTATTAATCCCGAATAGTAAATGCAAGTCATTAATATAATCATAAACTACGTTAACATTATAAAAAGTTCATATGATAAATAACATTTTCTAACCGTTGTTGGAGCTGCGAAGGCACGGAGGGCGTAACGTGACTTTTGTAAAAATGGTCCATTTTAAAAGTGTAGTTATAGTCCAGTGTTTTTAAAATACACGTGGTTCTCTATAACCTTGGCTCTGATGCCAATCTGTAACACCCCCTAAATTTCAACTAGAGCAGCGGAAGACTTTGTGGGGTATTACTTAGAGGATCGAAGTCAACGTCATAGCAAACGACTCAAAGACACGTTTTTAAAGTTATGTTTATCATTCATTTAAAAAGCAAGTATTCAAGTACAAAGTTGTTCCATTAGTTTTAACATATCATAGAAGATATGAGTTATTAAAAGCGAATGACAAAACATTTTATTTAACACCCGTATAGGGGTTTAGTGCCCTCTCCATGCCTTGAGCTCCTTCGCATTAATTTCCTGAGATAAACGTGCTAAAAGTCAACAAAAGTTGAGTGATATTCATAGGTTTAAATTTATTAGTTGAACACAAGCTAAAGTGATAATTGCATCGAATTACAATTATAAGTTAAAAATCATTTATTATTGCATTAAGCTCATGACACTCATCCGATTAACAGATCTCATCATAAATGATGGATTATAGTAACAGTGGCCCTCGGGATAGGTCCTTGCCAGTAACCTATTAGATTTCTAATAAAGTGCGTTAGGTAGCTTTCTCGAGCGACCAAACGGGGATTGTGAATCCCTAATAGATCTACCCACAATTATTTACGTTCACCCTACGAGTGACTAAGGCTCATGATATGAGGGACTTTTGGCAATAAGGTACTTAAGCAATAACAATTTCAGGCATAACATAAGAAAATACTTGTGTTCAGATTTTATAGCATGTATCTCCCCATGAAAACAGTTTTATAAAAGTGGGCTATGAACTCACCTTAGTGGTATAGTGGTAAAAATATCGATACTCAGTTTGCAAAAAGGGAAAGGCTCCACACCCGACCTAGATAATATATGGCAAGTTTTAGTGTTTGATAGTGTTAATGGTTTAATCGCGAGTAGTTTTTGAATATGTGAATTGTTAATTTAACGATAGTAAAACTTGTGGTTTTATAATATATCGTAAGTTTAGTTAAGTTATATATATATAACGTAAAGTTTAATAATATTAATAATAGTTTGAAATAAAATGTAACGTCGTGATGTAAAATCGTAAAAATGGAAAGTAAAAATAAAAATGTTAATTTTAGTATATGGCCCTTGTCTTTTCCAAAATTTTACACTTTTTACCCTAACGGCGTTAGCGTTACACCGTTAGTCCAAAGTTAAATATATTTACGTTTTACGTCCAAAAATTTATAATTTTTACACTTTTCACCCAAAAGTTTATAAAATCAGTTTTTCATCCTTAAGTTTGTGAAATGGCAGTTTTTACCTCAACTTTGTAAAATTGACACTTTAAACCCGAAATTTATAAAATTTGCAAATTCAGTCCAAAATTCACCAAATTCGAAACTTAGTGTTTTATTTCTTAATTAGTTTAAAAATAGCTTATTTAACTTTTCATAACAGCTTATTGGTCGAAAAAGCTTATTTATAGCTTATGGGCTTTTAACGAGCAATCAAGGGCCCGTTAAGCTTTTTAAATCCAATGGGCTTACGAGGGTTTTGGGCTTGGTTTTGGGCTAATCTTAGGATCATAAAAACGTTACTTAATAGCTTATTGAGACAGCTTATACGATTTGATTATTTTCGGCTGATTGGGCTTTTAGGCCCAATCGGTATTCATTTATTTTCAAAAAGAGTTTTCAAGTCGATTTGCTTTAATTTGCGTCATTTACTATGTCAAGACGCAAGTATTTTTACTAATGTTCTATACGAAAGTGATAGTTTGTCAGGGGGTCTATTAGTTTGTGAAATAAAATAGTATGCTCGTTACATAGAATTTAAAGATACACGTTCGTTTTAGGCTTGCATGGGACGAGTTTTTAGAAGTAAAAGACTTAGAAAAATTTCAAGAGTTTTCACGACTTGTTTTTAAACGTTAGGAAGGTATCCAAAAATAGTTTGTACGTAACTTTTTAGGTTCAAATCTTTATATTACTTGATTGTTAAGGTGGGAAATATATAGACGAAGGTACAATACGTATGTGTTGTTTATTTAGTTTACGAGTAATAAGGTGCAAGTGTTTGTGTTGTGTAGGAAAATAATACAAATGTACGTTTAAACAAATATTGAAAAGAGTCGTATAGGACTTACTACACCAAAATGGTGGGGTAAAACGAGACATAGAGTCGAGGGGAGAGTAGTATGAAAGTGTAGCGTGAGTGTTGGCTCGACCAAGGTTCACAAACAACGACTTGTTCCTCCTAAACCCACACGATTTGCCTTGAAATCCTACCCAAGTACTTCGACCCAAGAACTAGAACTAAAGACTTAGTATTTTTGGTGAGTTTTGATTTGCATGAAAGTGAAAAACGAGAGCATGCATGCATGGCGTATATATATGAAACTTAGTGTATCCTAGTGACTAAAGTTTAATGAGATGGGATGTTTACGTACATTCAAAAGTCATGAAAGTGTAAGGAGTAACATGCTCCGCATTGTTTTTGTTTCTAGCATGTCGACACACCTTCAATTTCAAAGGAAACGTGGGTTTTGGATTATAAAATGTTATGGTACTTGTGAAATGGATTTTAAAATTCATGTAGTCCTTTGTCTAGGTGCATAAAATATGCAAGTGTGTGTGCATGAAAAGAGGAAGTACCTCTTTGTTTTCAAAATACATGTCGACCACCTTTTTATTTGTGTAACCGATTAGTAACTTCGGTTAGAATTTGTGAGAATTGATAATTTGCAACGTTTAAACATTAGTTGGTGTTAGAAATGGTTTTAGGACCTTATAGAAATAAATGTGGGTCAAAATGGTTTGGTTTTGGATTTGTTGAAATTTTATGAAATCGTTTTTGGACCAAATGTTTTGCCTAGTAAAAATGTAGTTAAACTTGACGTGGGAAGCTAAGGGTCGACACACTCAAAGTTGGCTATGGGAGGAACGAGAATGTGTAAAAATATGTGTGTGTCGTGTGTAGGATTTGGGCGTACGACGTGCGTTCCATACTTGGTCTAGTCGAATGGTTTCAAAATAATTATAGGGGTTGGGCTTAAAACGTAAGGGCCGTGAATAGTAGCAGGCCGAATATGGTGTTGGGCTTAGTGTGTAATTAAGAGTCCAGTTAAGGGTAATTAAGATTAGTAAAAATATTAATTGTGATTAGTGATAGGTTTAGTAATTATTTAGTGAGACGTTTATGCGAGTCCGGACGTTGTCGAACGCGTTTTGTTAAAATACGTTACGTAAGTTCGTACGTGGTAAAAGTTTAATATTCTCGCGATTTTTAGACTATAGTGGTACATGTGTGAGCATCGTTCCGAGGAAAAAGGAATTATAAGTATCGTAGTGATTTCGAGTAACATAGCATATAAAAAAAAATTGTTATTGGTAAAAATGTTATTAATTAACGTAATGATATATTAGTCTTTGATTAACTTTTACTATTCATAGGGAAAATTACGGGAGATTACACGTAAGCACGTTGGGTTTGGTCGTTAGTTGCTAGGTTTTGTTTAGGTTTAGTCAAATTAATATATTTTTTAGTATTTCCTCTTTGATTTCTGTTGTAAAAATCGGTCTAAGCAGCCGATTAATCGCTAGGCGAGGCTTAACCGCCTCGATTTTCACTAGTCCACCTTATAAATCGGGTTGATGAAAAATCGGGTAAATTGGCCAAATCGATCAAATCAGTTACATATAGAAATCAGCCAAATCATATATAAATCGGCCAAATCGGGTATAAATCCGACAAATCAGAAAAAATCGGCAAGATCAGTCAAATCAAGCATATAGTTTCAAAATTTTATAATTATATATATAAAATATCCAATCTGATTAATCCCGCCTAACCGATTAATCGCTAGGCGGTACCCGGCCGCCCAGCTACCGTCTAGCGATTTTTGCCACCTTAATGATTTCTACATGGTACCAAGAGCAAAGCCGAAGATGAAAAAATAATATATATATATATATATATATATATATATATATATATATATATATATATATATATATATATATATATATATATATATATATATATATATCGTTTGGATCCGAATCCGCATGGGATTTGATAGCTTTGATTAGATGGACGAGTTGCAACACGAATACGGTATGCATGAATGGAGATATATATTTTATCATGTTGATTATTTTTATTGAGGGTAAATTGCAAATTTAGTCTATAAAGTAGCACAAATGCTACTATTCCAGATACGTCATGGTACGGGATTATTTGGACTACAAAATACACTGAGATAAAAAATTGTGCAAAAACGATATTAATTTTATTTTATTTTATTTTATTATTTTTATTTTTGCAAAACAGCCACTAAGAGCTATGTTTGGTAACTTTTGTTACTATCCTCGTTAAGTGCCACGTCATTAAAGGTATTATCGTCATTTCGTTGTTCATTTTGCCGCCAAACTTTTGGTACAAATGTGACATGACCTAAATGGCTAAATTTGCATAGGCAGTTTTCATGCTTGCATATTAAATTGTCAAAGTCTTCAGTTGTTAGACACACACATAAAGTTACAAACAGAAACACCCACACCCTTAACCAAAAAATTATCATTCCCTTAACCAGTAACATGTCTCGTTGTCTTGATCTCGTGATTTCCTGTAACTCATTTGTCATATCGGAAACGTGTTATCCCATTACCAGCGAGAGGTTGAGGAAGACATTCATCATGCACAAGAATTGATGAGTAGGTGCCAAAATCCTTCTAATGTGATCGGTATTAGGGGGGACCTGATTGCTGAGCTCCAAAACTTAAGGGGTTCGAGAGTTGCAAGGTCCAATGAAAACAAGCTTAGGAAGATTCAGACAGCTGATATGCGAAAGATTCGGGGGTTGATGAGGATGCTTAGGCAAACTAACGAAAACATTGTTTACAAGATTGAGTTTGCTGTGAGGCAAATGTACATGTGAAGGGGTTGGTTGCTGGAGGCTGCGATGGTTTGATTTGTTGTTTATGTTGAATTTAGGTAGTAGGGGGTACGGCACTTGTGATTTCTTTTGTTCTTTTTGGTGACCCTGTTGAATTTAGATGTAGATAGGGGTTGTGGTTTCGCCTATCGTAAGCTTTTAAATGTATGGTTCATGAATGGAAGGGGTCGTTTAATCCCGATTTTCTTGATATACAGTGTTCTTTTCGTATCACAAACACAAACATGAAAATGACATAATTCTAACCATAATACACAAACACAAACTTGTAAATACTATTAATCAAAGCATATAACACAAACACAAAACAACACACAAACATATTATGCATAAGAAATTGGATGCAATAATAGAGTATTGATAGGAGTGAAGCATCACTAAACATTTGACCTATATGTAATACTTCAAGTTACATAATATCGTTCGGCATGTACCAAAAAGATGAACCCATCACAATACCTCTACACACCATTTGGTGTATTCTAAACAGAGGTAATATAGTTCAAGTTATATTAGTCAAATTACATACGTAATATACAACCAAATTAAAACTGTTTTTGTTTCTACACATTACATAATCCCAAAAGATGAACCCATTTGTCAAACTTCAAAAGCTTCTACTGGATGAACCAAGTGGTGATCAACTATACCTGCACAATCAAAATATGCAATGTAATGAGGTTAGTATAATATGTAATGCAATGTATCAAATAAATTTGCTAAACAATTCATTAGACTCCCTAGTCAAAATAATACCACTTTGTTTCCCCTTGTTCATGGTGCCCTTAGACCCAGTATGCAATTAGTGATTTAAACATTACTTTTTGGACACAAAAAACCAGCACCCCTAGCTCCCACATTCACTGAACCAACACCTATTGTCTTCTACATAGAACAACCCTCTCTAATGAAAATACCAGTCGGTTTGTTCCTGTTAAAAACATCATCCTCATCAACCATTTTTCCTTTTCCCTTATCTACAAACCTCTTCACCATCTTTTTATTCTTCCCGAATTCAGCATCAACATCACACACAGCCTTTCTTTTCAAGTGTATACTTCTCTCCCTAGTTGAAGAACTAGTCCTAAAATGAGTTGAAGTACTAGTCTTAAAAGGAGTTGAAGTACTAGAGCACCGCAAGCTAACATCTTCTTCTACCCATCCCACAACCTCCCCACCCTCACCCTCCATATCAATGTTTTTGTGGAAAACTAGAAGGGTGGTTGAATGGTTTAACAATTTTTAACTTATTTAACTTTGAAAACTTTACGTGTAATCAACAATTGAAACTAATTAACGATAAGTAATATGCAAGTATAAAGTAAGAAATAATCAAACCACAAAACGATTGTTTATCGTGGTTTGGCTACAAGGATTCTTTTTCCTTGCCCTACTCCATGCCCCGAGTATCCAACTAGAGAGTTTCAATCACTAGTCAACAAGCTCCTCTCACCAGCGGAGAAAACCTTACACGTTTCTTACACAAGATTTCTGACACAAAGCTAGATGTCGAGTTCTTTTACAAGGGTACAACCACTCCTGTCACACAATGTATTTTAAGGCCTAAAATACTAACCGATCACTATCAAGACTTGCAACGTTGTGTTGAGACTTGTAACTTTTGGTGTGAACTTTGTGATCTTCTTTGCTACAAAAGATCTTGCACAAATAAAATGTTAATGAGTTAGATGAATGTAATGAGAATGTATGTGTAAAATATAATGAGAAGTGATAAAAGAATTCTTGAGTGTTGCTTGGTATTTATATCTAAACAAGACAGCAGGCTGGCGGACCCGGCGAAACCAAAACAAGGGTTCCGCCCTTGTATCCACAGGGTTCCGCCAGCCTGACAGTTAAATGCTAAAGAAATCTTTCCATATCTATGCAATGTCTAATCAAGATCATTTAAGTCAACTACAAGATAGATTGAGTAAGAATCTTTCCAAGTGTGTAAGAAATCTTATGGAAAGTCAATTTCGATATTTGGAAATATTTCCATAAATGCTCATGATATATGCTATGATGTCATAACACATTTTCTATTTATAGAAATATGAAAATATTATGTTTTAAGCAAAATGTAAATGTAGCAAATGTGATGTTTAAATGAAATAAAGTTCTAGTTATGAAAGACTTAAACTATATTCATGATTTGCTAAGAATTAAAGTTTATATTTTGTCGTTAACAAAACTTAGCAAAGATCGTAAAATATAAATAACGTTTTTAGGCGATATTTGTATTAACAATCTCCCCTTTTTGCTGAGGACAAAACATAGACTTTATTTTTAAGAAAGTCACTAATTATAGTGTTAAGTCTTTAAAATTTTATATTTAAACATGTTTTATTTGACTTATGAAAATTATTTTAAGTTTAAATATATTTTCTCCCTCTTTTTGTCGAAGCAAAAAGAAGAGTAGCGTAGCGGAATGGTTCAAGCCAAATGCTCCCCCTTGGACAATACTCCCCCTAGTTGGGGTGCCAAGTAAGGAGACATGGATTTTGATCTTACAAAAGAAAAGTTAGTGTCGAAAAGACAATATATATACATGTAACCACAAGAAGGTATAGTATGAACAACAATCACCACACCAAAATGGTTAACCAACAATGCACACAATTTAGTAGAATGGAATTCATTTAATGTAAAATTTGACTTTTGGAAAATCAAAGACAAGAAATGAGGTGGATAACATCCTACTTCTAAAAAATAAAATAAAAAGGAACAAAGAAAGAAAATAAAATAAAATCCTACTTCTATAAAAGGAAGTCACCCAACATTGTCTTAAACGGGGCAAAAAGCCTCCAAACACGCTCTAGGAATGGTTTGGGTGAGAAAGAGCATCCAAATGCTCAAGAATGTGTTGTAGAGCAAAGCGGGTTTCATCTTGGACTTGGTGAAGCATTATCTTAATGCTTTCACTTATTTTTGCCGAACGCACTCACAATGTGAGCACCCATGGCGAGGATTAGGTAGGAGTGGGTCATTTGTTGATGGTGGTGGTGGTGGTGGAACATTGGTGGTTTGTTGAGATGAGGTAGGATTGGCAATGGAGGAGAGCAAGGTTGTTTGAAACTCCATTGCTTGATGGAGATGGGAGTCTACCATGCTTTTAAAAGCATATAGGTTGTCAAGGCGATCATTGATCTCCTCATTTGTGTTTGGTAGGTTATTCCAAAGAGATGCCTCTATTTCCTCATAGGAAGGAAATAAGGACTCAAAGTGTTGTGATTGTGGTTGAGTTGGTTGAGGTGGTGGTTGATCATGGTGTTCAAAGTTTGGTTCTCCATAGAGAGGGCCATGGATATCTTTGAAGAGAGGGTGAGACAATATTGGTTTTGGTTGGGATGGTTGTGAGGATGGTTTTTGTTGTGATGATTATTCTTGTTCAAAAGGTTCATTGGGCTCAAAGAATGCCCTTGGTTGATGGGTTGCCATTCGTTCAATTGGGCCAAACGAATGCAATGGTGGTGGATTGGTGGATCTTGGAGGAAGATCATCTAAGTCTTGCAAGAAAGGATGTGGAGATATTGGTGGAGTGCCAAAAAGCTCCATTGGTTCAAATTTTGGTGATTTAGGTGGTGATGGAGATTTAGATGGTTGAGTTGGAGCCGGTGGTGGACTTGGGTCAATGGGAGTTTTTGTTGGAGGTGGAGTGGTGATTACATTGTTGAGCCTTGATGATGGTGTGGGAGTTGCAAGGTTTAAGAAGCTTTCATCTTTGATGGGTGAAGAGATGATGAGTGGTGATTCATCCGAAGATGAGGAGCTTAGGTTGATGGTAGTGTTGAAGCAACATGGTTTCACACTAATACGGGTGGTTCTCCTAATGGGTCTTGATGGTGGAGAGGTGTTTGTTGACTTTTTCATGGTCAAAATGTTGGTTAAGAAGCTTAAGATCAGAGATTGTGAAGGTGATGGTGTGATTTGGAAGTGTTCTAAGGTGGTCAAATATATAGAGTTGAAGAAATGTGGAAAGGGGTGTTTGGATTTGATGTTCTACCATACAAATTTTGAGGTTTCTAATGATTTGGATGATTTATGAAGGTTGTCAAATCATTTGGAGTCAATCCAATGAAAATGGTGAAGTAAGAAGACCAAGATATACACTAAATGCTTAGCGGTCATGTCAAAGTGATTTGGATTAGATGCTCCACGAATTCCAAGGAACCTTTTGGAGGGTTCCTTGCCTTATGGAGAAGGGTTCCTTGAGTTAGTTATGGTTTAATTTAATTTTTGGCAGGAAATGGGTTCCTATTGGTTCTAGAGAGTGAGATTGATCCTAATGTAGTTATGAACTAATGAGAAATGAGATTCTAACCAAAAAGGATGATTTGAGGTTGTGTGATAGTTGGAATTTTAAAAAATTGAAAAATTTCTGCAGGTGACTGGCGGAATCCAATGATTACAAGGGCGGAACCCTGTTTTGGGTTCCATCTGATCCGTTGGGCCAAAACTGGGTTTACCCAGAAAATGCACTGGCGGAACCCTATATTTTGGTTCGTCCAGATCCGCGAGGCCAAAAAGTAGACAGGATAGTATTTTCGAGGGCGAGACGTTTTCAAAATTTTCCGAAAATTCTTGAAACATAAACTTAAATTTATATCTGATTAGGAAATGCAAAAAATGGATATGGAAACACTCTTACCGTTAGACTTTGACCGGGGGCTAGCGAATTTCACTAAACTTAGTGAAATTTTTCATAATCTTGAAAATTTGACAACATCTAAAATGTCGTCGACCTGCATAATTGTTAGTTCATACATGTTCCAAGCATTACCAAATATCCCTACATATTCAAAAATCCATAAAACAAATTGTTTAAACGACTAAATTGTTCAAATGACACCTAGTGCCAAACACTCCCCACACTCGCTCTCATTGGCAATCCATCTTCTTGTTGAGCTTTCCAAAGAATCTCCCAAGGCACTTGAACATCCCCTTAGTTTGCTTGTGCTCCTCGGACTCATTTGGAATGGTTGGAAGTTGTGAAAAGTATTCAAGAGGTGGGAGCTTAGAGTTGGGTAACTCGTCATCTTCACTCATTAAAGATGATGAGGAGGAAGATGGAGGATGAGGACGTTTCTCTTGGGCTTTGGAGACTCTCTTTTCACTAAGTGGAACAAATGTGTGTGGAATGAGAGAGTGGTCTAGGCGAAGACCTCTTGTAGTCAGAGGAATAGGAGTGATGTACCTAAAGAGACGGGTCAAGAGCATTCTATATGGCATAGCGGTTGAGCCTTGCACGGGAATGTCGGCCATCCTTTTGGCCATGTAGTAGGCCAAGTTGAAGGGTTGCCTAGTTGACAAAGAGTAGAGCATGTAGCAAAGGCAAACATTGATGTGATCCCAGTTTCCTATGGTGCTAATGACATTGGCTCTAAGGAATTCTTCCCATTTCTTGAATTGAGGCTTGAGTTCATTGAGTTCCATACCATAAGGGTCCTTGTTAACCTCATTTCCGAAATGGGTTCTCCTAGTGTCGGAGGTCCTAACAAAGAGATGATCACGAAGTACATCCTTGGACATAAGAGGAGTGTCATAGGGATGGATGCGGTCAAAGAGTGTGTCAAGAGTTGTTAGGTTATGTTTGTCGGTATAGATGCAAGTACCGGTTTGGAACATCTAGGATTTAGGCAAACTCATTGAGAGTGATGGAGTATTGGTGACTGCTAACCGAGAAGTTTAGAGACATGAGACCATAGTCATTGGTGGAAAGAGTGACGGATGTATAGAATTCTAGAATGAACCTAGGAAAAATAGGCTCGTCGATATCTAATAGACAATCAAAGTTGATGGTGGCACCCAAACTCATTGAGAGTGATGGAGTATTGGTGACTGCTAACCGAGAAGTTTAGAGACATGAGACCATAGTCATTGGTGGAAAGAGTGACGGATGTATAGAATTCTAGAATGAACCTAGGAAAAATAGGCTCGTCGATATCTAAGAGACAATCAAAGTTGATGGTGGCAAGATCCCTACGGAGATTAGTTCCTTCTAGGAAGGATGGATCAATGGTTCTACCCTCGTGGACATAGCGTTTTTCTAAGGCTTTGAAAACATTGACTTGATTTTCAGTAAGTCCTTTGGTTTTGTAGTGTTTGGGTAAGTAGTGAATGGTGTCCTTATGGTCATAATGAGTTGCGGGAGGCATGATGATCCCTAGAAACACAAAATTTCACATTTTAGACTAAGTTGACAACTATTGCAATGTGTATTTTCTAGTGTGTGCCTATATGCAAACAATGTGGAGGTGCGGTTATCTTGACTAATTTTGATGCTTAAAACGTTTTATAATCAAGTTTTTGTGATAAACCAAAAGAAAACCCAAACGCTCCTAATTCAATGTAGCTTCGTTTGAATGTACCCGAAAATACATATTAGTTATGTATTCCCTTTAGCATTCAAGAGACATTATGCACGTGATGTTTTGAAAGTAACGTTTTGATTTTGTATTCACAATGTGAGACGAAAAAATATTTGTCCTATTTGTGAGAAGTCATTTTTGCAAAAATTTGATATGGGGTCTTTTAGTAAACATGTTAATTTCTTATAAAGATGCAATTCCGAACTATGGGAAACATGATTAGTTTGGTTTTACAACTAATGTCCTATATGAATTTCACAAGTTAATGCACAACCCCAAGTTTTAGTTTTAATGCATAAATAGAATTCCTAGACGCATATCAGGAGTGTAATTATGTTTAGAATACTTACAATGATGATTTGAGAGCAAGGAAGATGATGGAAAGACCAAATTTTTGTATGTGGATGAGTAGTGAAATGAATAGTAACTGTTTTGAAATGGTGGTATGGGATAAGGAGTGTTTGGTTTAATATAAAAAAAATGCCTGCAGGTTGGCGAATACGGCGGAACCAAAAATGGGGTTCCGCCCGTTATGGCTGAAGGTTCCGCTAGATCAGCAAAAAGAAAAAATTGTTTTGATTTGTTTTGATTTTTATGATTTTATTCTATTGTTCCAAACTAAAATGTAGGTTCCATAAGTCCTAAGCCAAGCCTAAGAAGGTTAAATGGTTCTCGTTTAAGAGGTTTTGTAAGAATTTTGGCAATGTTGGCTTCGAAAGAAACTTTCTCAATTGAGATGTTTCCTTTTTGAAGATTGTCACGAAGGAAATGATGACGGATTTCAATATGTTTAGTGCGAGCATGTTGAACTGGATTCTTACTAAAATCAATGGATCCTTTGTTATCACAAAGAATGGAGATGTCGTTAAGTTGAATTTCGTAGTCGACAAGAGCTTGCTTCATCCAAAGAGCATGTTGACATGCTTTTTCGGCCGATACGTATTCGGCTTGAGTTGTTGAGATAGTGAGAGCCGTTTGCTTCTTAGAAAACCATGAGGTGAGACAATGTCCAACAAAAGTACAAATACCACTTGTGCTTTTTCTATCAACATAGTCACCGGCATGGTCCGAGTCAGCATACACTATGGTGTCTACTCCCGTTCCTTTGGGATACCATCCTAAATGTGTAGTGCCCTTAATATATCTAAAAATCCTTTTAATGGCTTCAAGATGAATTATTTTAGGATCTTCTTGAAAATGAGCACATAGACAAACACTAAACATAATGTTGGGTCTACTAGCCGTTATGTAAAGTAGACTACCAATCATACCTCTATATTTAGTGCTATCTATGGATTCACTTTCCTCATCCTTTATGAGTTTAGTTTCCATGGACATAGGTGTTTTGATTGGTTTCGAATCTTCATGACCAAATTTCTTAAGCGTATCCTCAGTATATTTTGATTGGTTAAAGAAGATACCATCTTCAAATTGTTTGATTTATAGGAAAAAGTTGAGTTCTCCCATCATACTCATTTCAAACTCATAATGCATGATTTTTAAGAAATCGTCACATAATTCTTGACAAGTTGACCCGAATATAATGTCATCAACATAGATTTGGACTATGATAATGTGTGAATCTTTCTTCTTAGTAAAGAGAGTATTATCGACTAAGCCCATGGTATACCTATGGTCAACTAGGAAGGTTTTAAGATGATCATACCATGCCTTTGGAGCTTGCTTAAGTCCGTATAAAGCCTTTTTAAGTTTGTCGAAATGATTAGGTTTTTCAAAATCGATGAAGCCCAGTTGTTAAGCAACATATACTTCTTCATTTATGAACCCGTTTAAGAATGCACTTTTGACGTCCATTTGAAAGAGTTTAAAATTGTGTGCGCATGCATATGCAAGTAAAATTCTAATTGACTCGAGCTTAGCAACCAGAGCAAAAGTTTCATCGTAGTCAATGCCTTCTTGTTGATTATATCCTTGTGCAACTAGCCTAACTTTGTTTCTAGACACAATACCATTTTCATCCATTTTGTTACAAAAAACCCATTTGGTTCCAATTATGGTTTGACTTTTTGGTTGAGGAACTAATGTCCAAACATGACTATTCCCATGACTCATCTTTTATGTCTTAGTTTATATTTTTCGGTTCAATGGTTGACACGAAACAAAAGAAGTTTCTTTCATTTTGAACTTTTGATCTTAGTGTTCTTTCGTTAATATTTCCTATGACACTATCTAATGGATGACTTTTAGATTCTTTAACATTGACAATTTCTTTATTTAATAGTTCATCCTCCTCTACGCTATCTTTATTTTCCATAGCTTGACTTTAAGTCATCATCTACCAAAGGTGATGTCTTAGAGGGAGGTGGACTCTCGTCGAATGTTACGTTCAACAATTCCTCGACTCTTAAGGTTTCTTTGTTTAACACAATATAAGCTTTGCTATTTTGTGAGTATCCAAGAAATGTACCTTCATAAGACTTTGGGTCAAATTTGGTGAGATAATCCTTGGTGTTATGTATAAAGCATTTACTCCCAAACACTCTAAAATATCCTAATGTAGGCTTTTTACCTTTATATAGTTTATATGGAGTTTTGTTTAAAAATCGTCTAATTAAGACACGATTTAAAATGTAGGTTGACATGTCAACGACATTACACCAAAACTTTTGTGGAATATTTTGTTCATTAAGCATTGTTCTACTCATCTCTTGTAGAGTCCGGTTTTTGCGTTCTACTACACCGTTAGATTGAGGAGTACGTTGTGCTGAAAAATTATGTGTTATACCATTTTTATCATAAAAGTTTCCAAATTGTATTTCATTGTCAAATTCACGACCGTGATCCGTTCTAATAGACACAATGCAAGTTCCTAATTGATTTTGAATTTTCTTACTTGAATTTCAAATTGGTCGAAAGCTTCTTTCTTACTTTTCAAAAATTTTGTCCAAGTATATCTTGAATAATCATCTACTATAACCAAAGTGTAGAAGTTACCTCCATAAATTTGTATAGCGGATGGACCAAACAAATCCATAAGTAAAAGTTCTAGACACCTAGATGTGGACACCATATTTTTAGCCTTATGGCTATTATGAACTTGTTTACCAATTTTGCAAGCTTCACAAAAGTGTTGGTCATATTTCAACTTGGGTAGGTTTCGAACTAAGTCTTTGGAGGAGAGGTTTTGGATAAGTTTCATGTTAGTGTGTCCTAAACGTCTATGCCATAAAGTTGAAGATTCATCTAATGAGGTGAGACAAAGTTTGTCTCTAGATGTTTGATCCATCTTCATGACATACACGTTGTTCTTAAGAACACCTTTGGCTATGGTTATACCGTCTTTAAATATTTTACTTCCATTTTCACTGAAAATGACGTTATACTTTTTGCGGCAAAGTTGACTAATACTAAGGAGATTAAAACCTAGGTTATCAACATGAGCTACATCATCTATAGAGAGGGAGTCATGAGAAATTGTACCTTTTCTGATGATCTTGCTTTTAATTTTGCTACCAAATGTGACATTATCTCCATCACATTTTTGATATGTTGAAAAGAGGATTTTGTTACCCGTCATGTGCCTTGAGCAACCGCTATCTTTGATCCATTCATCCGGTTCCAAACTAATTTTGAAGCACACCTATTTTATGAAAAACACTCAAATATTTGGTCCCCAATATCTCATAGGTCCATTTTGGTTAAACATACCATTAACTTGATCCATGACATGTGATTTGGAGTTTGGTAATGTCTAGGTCTGTTTTGGTTCCAACCATGTTGGTAGTTTGGTTGTGTGTTGTAAGTACTCTTGGGAAAGGGGCATTTAGGAATATGAGTTTTAGGTCTTGTTTGAGTGGTTTTAGTTCTAAAATTCATTTTTGCCAAGTCCTACTCAAATTTTAATAGCCGGTTTTAGTTTTGTATCATTTACACTAGTTTTGGACCTATTTGTGACTTTAACAAATTTTGTACGATCCGATGTAGAAATTAGCTTTTCTGCTGCAGGACCCGCGGAACCTTTGGGTTCAACGGACGGAACCAAGTTTTTGGTTCCGTCTGGTCCGTGGGTACCTGTAGCAGTTTGGTTAGTTTCTTGTGCTTTTTCATCTAGTTTCATTTGACTCTTTGAAGTTTCAGATTTCATGAAACCTAGTCCCGTTTTATCAAATGGTGACTTTTGAAGTTTCATTATTTTATCCGCACAAGAAATACTTTTATCGAACCTTTTAAACTTGTCTTTTTGTTTTATTAGATCATTTTGAGTAATCTTGAGTTTTTCAATTTCAAGTTTAAACTCTTGACATGATTTATATATTGTGTCAATACTCTTACTATTTTCTAATCTCTTAGCTTTTTCTTTTAATTCATAAACGTCATTTTCTAAAAACTCCTTTTTAGTTTTCAAAAATTTGTTTTTATTTATGATTTTTAAGCTTAGTTCACAAAGTTTGTTATATTCTTTTTGTAAGGTGTCATCATCAATATAAGAACAAGATGATTCGGAGTGTACCTCATTCGAGTCATGAGCCATGAGAGCAATATCGTCATTCTTTGGCTCTTCGTCATCATCTTCACTATCTCTCCAAGCACCACTTACAAAAGCTTTTTGAGATTTGCTTTTGGGTGGTTTTGGACATTCTCCTATGAGATGACTTGTGTCTCCACACCTAAAGCATTTTCTTTCAACCTTTCCTTTCACTATTTCCGAATCTTTTTTCATAACCATTTCATGAACTTTGAGGTTTCCAATCAGCTCATCAAGTGACATGCTTGAAAGATCTTTAGATTTTTCAATCGCGGTCACTTTGGCTCTCCACTTCGGATGGAGTGCTCTAAGGAATTTCCTGATAAAATTCTTGCTACAAAAAGATTCATCAAGTGTTTTAAGCGAAGTAATAATAGTGTTAAACCTAGCAAATGCACAATCAATAATCTCATCTTCGGGAATAGAAAATTGTTCATATTGTTGAATAAGAAGATCAATTTTGTTATCCTTTACTTGTGAGTTTCCTTGATAAATGACTATTAAAGATTGCCAAATTTCTTTAGCGGTTTTGCACATGAAAACTCTTTCATATTCTTTCTTTAGTAAAGCATCATTTTAGCTTCATTATTTTTGGCAATTAGTTTCTTTTGATCTTCATTATGTTTAGTAATTGATCTATCCTCATCTTTACTACTTGAAGTATCCTTAAAAGTGGTATATTATCACCATCAATGATTATATACCATAGATCTATATCTTTAGATTTTACGTAAGTTTCAACGCGGGTTTTCCAATATATAAAACCGTTTGCTTCAAAAAGTGGTGGTCTTTGCATATATTGCCCTTCTTTGTAATTTTCAAAATCCATGGATCGTTTCAAGTTTTAAAACACAATCTATTTTAAAAGCTTGAGTAACGTAGCTCTTGATGCCAATTGTGGAAAAATATAAGGGGGGTTGAATAATTTACCGGTTTTTAACTTATTTAACTTTGAAAACTTTACGTGTAATCAACAATTGAAACTAATTAACGATAAGTAATATGCAAGTATAAAGTAAGAAACGATCAAACCACAACACGATTTTTTATCGTGGTTCGGCTACAAGGACTCTTTTTCCTTGCCCTACTCCACGCCCCGAGTATCCAACTAGAGAGTTTCAATCACTAGTCAACAAGCTCCTCTCACCGACGGAGAAAACCTTACACGTCACTTACACAAGATTTCCGACACAAAGCTAGATGTCGAGTTCTTTTATAAGGGTACAACCACTCCCGTCACACTACGTATTTTAAGGCCTAAAATACTAACCGATCACTACTGAAATTACACAATGAAATGATGTATAAACTTCACGAGTTTACACAATGCTAAGCTATTAAGACTTGCAACGTTGTGTTGAGACTTGTAACTTTTGGTGTGAACTTTGTGATCTTCTTTGCTACAAAAGATCTCACACAAATGAAATGTTAATGAGTTAGATGAATGTAATGAGAATGTATGTGTAAAATATAATGAGAAGTGATAAAAGAATTCTTGAGTGTTGCTTGGTATTTATACCCAAACAACACAGCAGGCTGGCGGACCCGGCGGAACCAAAACAAGGATTCCGCCCTTGTATCCACAGGATTCCGCCAGTCTGACCGTCAAATGCTCAAGAAATCTTTCCATATCTATGCAATGTCTAATCAAGATCCTTTAAGTCAACTACAAGATATATTGAGTAAGAATCTTTCCAAATGTGTAAGAAATCTTATGGAATGTCAATTTTTAGATTTGGAAATATTTCCATAAATACTCATGATGTATGCCATGATGTCATACCACATTTTCTATTTATAAAAATATGAAAATGTTATGTTTTAGGCAAAATGTAAATGTAGCAAATGTGGTGTTTAAATGAAATAAAGTTCTAGTTATGAAAGACTTAAACTATATTCATGACTTGCTATGAATTAAAGTTTATACTTTGTTGTTAACAAAACTTAGCAAAGATCGTAAAATATAAATAACGTTTTTAGGCTATATTTGTATTAACAGTTTTTTAAATAGTATTCAGATAACTTATGTTTTTGGTGAGCAACAAACAAATTTACATAACCATTCCGACAACCTAGTTCCAATCATGTATGCACATCATTGTCTGTGTAAATCAACTTCAAACCTTCTTTTAACGATTTGGCAGGCAAACAAAAGAACAATGCCCATTTTTCTTCCCTAATGCGTGCTAACAAATGATCCAGACCAGTAGTAAAGATACCTCTATCACGGACAAAGGCATAAAGTTTATAAACAGACCCTTCTACATACCTCAATGGACCAAATTCAAAGAATCCATTTTTGTGAATGCTGAACACAGTTTCATCCTAATAAGCAATTAAACCTGCCACTATTTAAATTCAAACATCAAGAGTCAATTAAAGTAACACACTATTCACATTTATCATTTTAATTCAAACACAAGTCTAAAGAGCTACTACAATAAAGTCCAAGCTACTACAATGCTAAAGTCAATGCAACAGTATTCTATATCTCACCACATTGTACAAGACATCAATCCTACTTACTGAAAATACAAACCTATTGTTTATGTATCCTGTATAGTTGTAGTTTAGCTAATAAGTCAATGTGACAACTTAGTTAGATTAACATACAACATAAGTAAATTACAAATGACACATAAATGAAGTATATTAGATTAATATACCAAGATCCGCATGCTCTTTCTTCCCCTCCCTTTTCCTCCCACTCCTATCAGGCCTTCCCCTCTTCCTTTTTTGTGTCATTGTACTCGGATTATCACTCCCCTCTCTCTTCCTCCCACTCCCAATAGGCCTTCCCCTCTTTCTTTTTAGTGTCATTGTACTTGGATTATCACTCCCCTCCCTCTTCCTCCCACTCCCAACAGGCCTTCCCGTCTTCTTTTTTGGTGACATTGTACTCGGATTATGGATTGGTACAGAAAAAGTTACTTTTTTCTGGGCCTTCCCCTCCCTCTTTTTTTCTCTGCAACTGCAACTACCTCATTGTCGGTTTTGCTACCACTTTCAAGGGTAGGAATAGATATCGCACCACTACCACCCATATTTGGTTCGTTGAAAGTTTTGTTCCACATCTATTGAAGAATAACTTCTATCATCTCCTTCCCTATGTTTGCATCGAACCATACTTGGCACTTCACCAAATGTATCCAAAACTTCCTCAAAGACTTCATCGTTTAATAAAAATTTCCCCCACAACTTTTCCGATGATTCCTCCCTGCCCCCCCCCCCCCCCCAATCAACAAAGACTTTCCCTTATCATTATTTGCCATAGTTGGGTTTGGTTGTTCCGATTTTTTGTTTTTTTAAAGCTAGGGTTTGACTGTTGATTATCGATTTGAAATGAACTTAAATGGGGTTGTTTGGCACTTAATGTTTTCTAAAAAGGCCTACTCTAGTAATCTTGTTGCTTTAATGAAATTAAGTTATGTTTGCAAATATAGTCCTTGAAGTATAATAGACAGGAGAAACGGCAATATGAATAGTGAAATGACAATAATACCCTTAATGACATGGCACTTAACGAGGAAAATAACAAAAGTTAGCAAAAAGTAGCTCTCGGTGGCTGTTTTGCAAAAAGACAAAACATTAATGTCGTTTTTGCACAACTTTTTGTCTAGGTGTAATTTTTGCGCATTTGGGCTACTTTAGGGACTAAATTTGCAATTTACCCTTTTATTAAATGTTGAGTGGAGGAAATGTTCATGGGTCGGTTAGTATGGAAGCTACTGTATATGAAAAGAATGATTATTTTGGTATTTGCATCGGTTTGTAATGGAGTGTTAGCTAGTTTGGTCAAAAGACGAAATACCATAATTAAGACAACCTAAACATCATTTTCATCTTCTTCATAGAGCGACTTGATAGACCAATCATAAGTGATTGGTACCATGATTTCTTCACAGTCCAAATAAAAATGAATTCAACAAATTCCTCAAAACTAAGAGTACATTGGAATTTCAAAAATGCATCATTGTTTCAGGGGTTCTTTGTTCCAGTAAACATCGTCTTGGCAAGGGTCCTAGCCGTTTCAACATGTGATGGTCCGACAATCTTGAATTTTCTTTGTCAACCTATCATTTTATACCCTGTGGTCTGAACTGTTTGGTTTGAGGTTGTTTCAACGGGTCTCGTTTTTGTGGATGCGGTTAGGATCTTGTTTTGTTTTTCACCTGTTTCTACGTTGTTTATAAATGATAGGCTAGATGTAATAGTCACCAGACCCACCACTGCCACATCAACTAAAGATGAACCAATACACAAACAGTGAACTACTAGAGAGATAAAATTCAACCATCAGTGTGTGCATCTTAATTGCCTCGACTTGTTTATATACAGAAGAAGTGATAAAAGCCTTAGCAAACTAACTAAACGAACCTATGCTACTTGAATCACAAAAAATAGAAAATACTGAGAATGCAACATTGTTAATTATGTACTCCATTGAACATATCTTTGTCAATGTAAAGCTAGTGACCGATGTTGTACGAACCACCCACATCAATACATGCATATTCCACTTATTCTACACTAAGCACTATTGCATACACTAAGCTCTCTGAGCATGTGAGTTTAATTTCAGCTATGGGGGAAGCTTGATAAAGGTTCAATAACTTCCTAGCAAATATCAACTGTACATTTTCTTCGCCTACCACTTCGGATGAGTAATGAGCAATACACATCTCTTTTAACAAGGGAGAACAAGAAAGTAAAGACTTGATTAAACATTCTTCATTCTTTAAAACTCCACTACATACGAATATCACACTCTTGAGCTGCAGCTGCTCCATTCTCCTTAAATCAACTTCTGAGGAACAAAGTGCATGCGGTGGACATCATTATTGTATTTAGTAACGAGAAAATGTAATATGATCAATAAATTAATATGATAATATGAGTTCTACTCCTAAAATCTACACCAGATAATGTAAGTGTCCCTAGGCACGGGAAGACACTTGGAACCCTCTTTTCAGCATCCGCCAATAACAAGAAAATGGTACATATAAAGTCAATTTAATTACTAAGATAATACACAAAACCTTGTTTCAATACCTTGTAAGAAAAACTAACTTAAAACATCCAACTTGACCTTACCTTGGAATTTATAAAATCTAGAGTAAGCACTTGAAGTTTTGGGAAAAATCCCAAAACATGAAAGATACCGGAACTCGTCATCATCTCCCTGTTGTCAAGGTCATAAAATCTCATATGTAACTCTTTGAGATTTTCAAGTTTTGCAATCTCAGCTAGTTTTATTTTCTCCAGGTTGGTTTCTTATAAGTTTCGGTCTCTCAAGTAACGGACATCGAGTAAGTAATAGCCCACATGTGTAGCTATCTGATAGTACGTGAGACAACTCCAGGCTCAATAGAATTGGAAAACAATAGAAACTAGGCATAAGACAAAGACAACAATTATGGAGCTGCAAATGTGTTGATCCCAGTTATGCACATGATCGAATTTCCTTAGCTTGTAAAGGTTAAGTTATCTTAGATAAATCTAAAACAACTATGTAGAAACTGTCTTTGAATTTACTAAACGCTATGCGGAATCTAGTATTTGATATTAAGAAGAACTTTCAATGTAACAGTAACACACAATTTAACAAACAAAACGGCCTCAATATTATTGATGAATAATACTAATACTCTCCTAGTATTAGGGTTACAAAACCTTGAAGCTAATCAACTTTAAAAGAATTATGTATCTACCTCAATGCCCTAGGACCTCTTTTTATAGACTAAAGAGTCCTAGTCGGCTTACAATAACTTTCTTTACAAGATAAATCATTTCTATATTTGTCTAACTAACTTTACATGTATATCTCATTAACAGCATTAACATAATTGACTTAAGACTCTAACAGTCTTAACTATGAAGTAGCTGCAGTAACTCTTCAGCAGTTGAAACTTTTGTACTAGTAGTACTAAGTTTTGTTCCAGCAATACTAACTACTTAATGTTTTTCCCTTGAAGTTCTCAACATTTGTAATATACACTAGCAGTCTTAACTTCCACAAGCAGTCTTAACTTTCTCACCAGCAGCATTAAACACTTAGAGCATTTTTCATTAAAGTACTTAAGCAGTTTTAATTCTTTAGAGCAGCAGTAACATAACCATGAGCAGCATCAACATCAAGAGCATCTAGAAATCTTTGAATAACAACAATCCTCCTCTAAACTTGATATTTTCTCCTAAAATCATCAATTTTCATTGAAAGCTTTAACCATCACCAGGAGGATGCTTCCAAACATTTTACTTCTTATTAGCATGCTTTAGTTGTTTAACATACTTCCTTTTAAGCGTCATCTGTGTCACACCATATGAATTTGCTCGAAGATTTTTATCCAACATCTTTGGAGCAGCAAAGTTTCCATAATGCTGCTTCAAGAGATTTCTCTTTGTCTTCTTAGTAGCATCATTATCTCCAAATCTTTTCTCAACAACTTCCAGTAATGACTTAGCATCTTTAATGTTGTGAAACTTTAACTGATGTTCATTTATAATGCCCATCAGTAAAGTTCTTCTTGCTTTAACTTCAAGTCTTCGTTGAGCTTTTTCTTCATTAGTTGTAAGAGGCACCACTGTAACAACACCTTCTACAAATGATGTTGTTTTTGGTGGTTCGTTTCCATGTTCAATGACCTCCCAGAGTGCATAGTCAATCATCTGGATATACTGCTCAATTCGCATTCTCCATAACTCAAACTCTCCAGGTTTGAGCATTGGTACTTTGATGCAAAAACCATATGTGCAGATTCTTGATCCATCTTTTCTTCCAAAATTGTATGTAGCAAAACAGATTCTTCTTTATCTCACAGCTTCTAGATCAAAAGCTCTAATACCACTTGTTGATCCCAGTTATGCACTTGATCGAATTCCCTTAGCTTGTAAAGGTTAAGTTATCTTAGATAAATCTAAAACAACTATGTAAAAACTGTCTTTCAATTTACCAAACACTGTGGAATCTAGTATTTGATATTAAGAAGAAATTTCAATGTAATAGTAACACACGATTTAACAAACAAAACAGCCTCAATATTATTGATGAATAATATGAATACTCTCCTAGTATTAGGGTTACAAAACCTTGAAGCTAATCGACTTTAAAAGAATTACGTATATATCTCAATGCCCTAGGACCTCCTTTTATAAACTAAGGAGTCCTAGTCGGCTTACAATAACTTTCTTTACAAGATAAATCTTTTCTATATTTATCTAAGCAACTTTACATGTATATCTCATTAACAACATTAACATAACCGACTTAATACACTAACAGTCTTAACTATGAAGTAGAAGCACTAACTCTTCAGCAGTTGAAACTTTGTACTAGCAGTCTTAACTTCCACAAGCAGTCTTAACTTTCTCACCAGCAGCATTAAACACTTATAGCATTTTTCATTAAAATACTTGAGCAGTTTAAATACTTTAGAGCAGCAGTAACATAACCATGAGCAGCACCAACATCAAGAGCATTTAGAAGTCTTTGAATCCCAACTAATGATATTCAGCATATGATGTATGGTTAACCCATTAACTAATGACATTCTGCATATGATGTATGGACCTAAAAGCCATAGGGAAACATGTATGGTTAACCCATTAACTAATGACATTCAGCATATGATGTGGGATAAATGACATTTAGGGATCGTATCTAGCTCCAAGATTACAAACATTGAAATCATTAAATATAAAGTCTCAGTAAACGTCTTCCGTGATACTGGTCACTTTACCTCTAAAGTGCCTAAATAAGAACTGTCAAACGTTTAGACAATCGTTATCTAAGAGAGTATTTGAGATTGCTTACTTTGTCTTCTTATCTGCTTATTTTAAGCCGATAAGCATTTTAGAATGTTTTGATAATTCAAACTATGTGCTTACTTGGGGATAAAATCGACTTTAAATCCTCATACCCAACCTGTTGTACTCTTACGTTCTTTTTTCTACATATCAAAAACCAACTTGTGCTAAACACGAATAAAGCAAATTGTTGATTGATTAATATAATTCACCAGTTTTGCAAAAAAAAAAAAAAAAAAAAAAAAAAAAAAAAATGAATAAAGTAAATTCAAACACTATTCCCTGAAGTGAACCACTCATTTTTTAATCTGCTTATCTACCTCTACTTATAAGAAAAATCATACCCCAAACACCCTCTGACTATTCCATTTCAATACACTATATACAAATCCAAACACCCTTGGACTATTGCTTTTTAATAAAGTACATACAAATCCAAACACTACCTAAAGTATTTTATTTTATTACATATTAGGCTAATGCAATAATATTCAAATTGAAATGAATAAGATAAACATTAATACATTATTAACCAATTAATGTAGCTAGGAACAATAATCAAAGCAATTATCAAAAGAAATGACATATATAAAAGATTGAAATAAAACCTAACCTTTAAATCCGATGAGTAATTTGTTTTGATGGATTTCAAAGAAACACAGATTAAACAAGATTTATAAAAGAGGTTGCAGAGGGTGTTTGGGACTGCCGGTAACTGCACCGAAACTGTGTGCAGCAAAGAACAAAATGAGATTTAGATTTTACATTTGCCACCCTTCAACTCTTTTAGTTTTATAAAAATCATGTTTCTCCTACAAATATTTTGATGGGTTGATCTGAGAAGTAATTCTACTTTGAGTTTCTTTATTTTACTTTAGTTGCTTGACTAAACATTTATAAAACATTCATTTAGAACATTTCAAAATGTTCATTCTCATATTTGAAAGGTTTACATCTTAAACAAACACATGATTGGAATGAAAATGCATTCCTTGATTCCCATTCCAAGATACCAAACACACCCTAAGATCGATCTTTTCTTCCAGTTAGTAAAAGTTACATTACAGTATTACACTGCAATCATAACTCTACACCACCTAATTTTGACAATCTTTGTAAAGGTTCAACATATCACTTAATTTATTTCTCTTTCCTGTCGACACCAACTCCAACAACCCACACCAATGATGCCGGTTATGAATTTTTTGTTGATTAATTTGAGATTTTACTCGGCGATAATGTGTGTAAGTGATTTGTGTATGTGTCATGACTTATGTTTAGTTTGTTTCTTTTTTAAGATTTAAGAACATGTATTTGCAATTAGAAGGTGTTTGACTAAGCCCACAACGATGGGTTGCGTAATTATTAAAGTTAAAAAACGAAAGCTAAAAAAAGATGTAAACCATGAAACCAAATTTATAAACTAAAAAGACAATCAAGCAATTATATTCTTTTGTTTTGATATATTTAGGGTGCGCTTGGTTCAAAGAGGGGGAATGAGAATAACAAAGGTAAAGGGAATACAATGGAATATAAAGGAATGGAATGGAGAGTATTAATATCTTTGATAGTGTTTGGTTTAAGAAAAACACATTAACCTCCAAAGTGGTGGTGGTGGTTACTACTGGTGGTGGTGGTGGTTGCTGGCGGTGGTGGAGGTGGTGGTTGCTGGTGGCGGCGGTTGGTGGTGGTGGGTAATCCTTACTTTTCCTCTCAATTTACTTAGTAATGCCTCATTACCCACTACAAAGCAATGATTGCATTCCTTACTCCTAACCAGACATGTTTATTCATTGTCTTTCCCATTCCCTACCCCCAATACCCCAACCAAACACCCCTTAGTATTTTTTGTTTGTAGTAAATCTAGTAAGCTTGGTCTGTAGACCCAAATTCCAGATGACAGTGTAAATGGGCCTAACAGCCTAACAAGCTTGGTCTTTAGGCCCAGTGTATTGGTATTTGAAATATTATATCATTTTCAAATTTTATTTTAGATTTTTAACTTTTTAATTGAAATCTTTTACATGTGGTAAATCGTTAAAAGTCATTGAGAGTCCAACTTGTTTATCTTCATCATAACTTTGAAGGCCCGTGCTTCCATTGCCTGTTATTATCAAACTCGTAGGTATTCTTGTTGAACCTTATAAACTAATCCCATATATGAACCACCTGACATGTAATGTTACATTACTTGAAGTGTAGTCAGTTTAAAAGCTGCATATTTAAACTAATTATTCGATTGTGATGATTTTACTACAAAGTCATTAACTCTGTTTCAGAGCTTCTATTTGGAGAGAACAGAAAATAAATGGAGAAAAAACCATAATAAGTCACATTCATGATTTTTTTTTTTTTTTTTTTTTGGAGACTAGAGGTGAAAATTATGCCAAAAATTCTTCTTAAATGGGGATGAGTTTTAGAGAAGATGAGTTTAAAACTTTTTTTTTATTGATATCTTATTTTCTTTCTTTCCAACTTTGAAACACAAAATTCAAAACCAATTTTTTCCCTCTTTTCTACTTTCCTTTCTTCCCCTCTTTATTTTTCTTCTTTCCATTTTACAAGAGTAAACAAAAAGAATTGTTAAACACATTATCCAATTATTGCATCATAATATATCATATGAAAATCCACACTTGTTTCTAACGAGAAGATTATAGCCCGTACATTGCAGCGGGTTCATAACCTCTTGTTTGCAAGACCATTAGTATATCGTTGCAAGGGCTTTGAAACGTATAAATTTTCAATTCAAAATATAATTATCAACAAAGAATTCATAGAAAAAAACTACGCAATATTTGTACAATAATAATTTCAATGATTAAAGATCCTTTTATAGAGAAATTTGCTTTTTATAACAATAATCATCATTACAAATAATAATACAAACTTAACTTTTTAAATATAACATTTAATTTACAAATCAGTATTAGAGTTATTCTTAATGTAAATACTACTTTGTGGATAGTAAAGATGGAATATTGTAAAATGCATGTTATAACACATGTAGCAACTATGTTATTTAAATGTGTAAGGAACTAATGGAAAATGTTATAATATATGTAGCTACTATGTTGTTTAACTGTGTAAGAAATATTTGCTAAAAAAAATAATAATAAAAAAAATAAGAAGTGTAAGAAATAATGTAAAATGTTATGATACATGTAGCAACTATGTTATTTAAATATGTAAGAAATAATGTGCAAAGATGAAATTGTAAGTTCTTATAACCACAGGGGTTGAATTGTTTTTTAGGAAAGTACCAAATGCAGGGGCTAGTTGTAAACTAAAAAAATGTAGGAAGCTTTTTCTTAAATAGTTTTTCCAGCATTTATTTAACCGTTTCAGGAAAGACAATTCATACTGTTCACTAACAGTAACAAAGCTGTATTTTGTTCTTATTTAAAATTTATACAAATAAAGCTCACAAGCAAACATTATTGAATTCATAACCATCACCGCCTCTGTTTTTTTTTTTTTTTTTTTTTTTTTAGGAGCCCAAACATTGACTTGCATTCAGATTTACAATTCAAACGCCTTTGAGTCATTTAATAAACAATCAAAATGACAATACACCTGCAGTATCATGTGATATTAGCTGATATCATAAATCAAGTATCATGTGATATTATTAGGCTGATGGTTTGGCTGCTATCGGAAATCAAAGTCAATTTTTGCTACTCGGTGTAGCTTCAATAACTCTTTAGCAAACATCAACGCTCCATCACCAACTTCCAATGATTTTCCGGAAATATCCATCTTTTCTAACATGGGCGAACAATCAAGTAAAGACTTTATCAAACATACTTCATTCTCTAAACCTCTAACTGAAACAAACACCACTTTCTGAAGTTGCATTTCCCTGATTCTGTTGAAATCTACTTGCGAAGAAGAAATTGCAGGCGCTGGGACATCATCCTCGTATGTAGCCTACCAAATTTTTTAATGTTCAGATGCATAGATTATAAGATGTTTAATAATTCAATATGACTATATATAATCAAGGCCACTCACCTTGATCAGAAGGGTCTCCAAATTTGAGCAGGCACAAATCAAGTCAATAACACATGATACCATAATATCATTGGTAAAATCTATTTCGTATAATCTGAGTGTCTTTACACATGGTAAAGTAGATGGGACACTTACTTCAGCATCTGCCGATAACTGGAAGAACAGTAGTACATAGAAAGCCCGTTAGAGAAACAAGCAAGACATGTTGCCATACATTGTATAATGAATTTAAATGATTTAACTTAAGCTTACCTTGCAGATCCAAAAGTCAAGATTAAGCTCTTGGAGTTTTGAGAAACAACCTATAAGCTGAAAGATACAAGAGCTTGTGATCATCACCATATTGTCAAGCTCCCACAAAGGCAGAGTTAACACTACAAGATTTTTAAGTTTTTCAATCTCAACTCGTTTTATTTCACTTGGGGAGTTAGACCTTAGTTCCAGAATCTCCAATAACGGACAGTGAGTCAGAAATGCCCCACATGTGTAGCTTCCGAATTCTTCCTCAGACAAGTCCAAACTTAAAAGATCTGGAAAACCACCTAAACCATCTATGGGATAAATTTGACAGTTATAAAGCTCTAAATGTTTCAACTTTCGACAAGAGAAAAGATGGGTAGTTAACTTAATTTGTGTTTCATCCATATTTATAAGGGTGAATTCCATAATCTCCTTTCCAGACAAGACCAAAAGCCAATTATCAATATCCTGAACATCCAATATGGAGTTACATCCCTCATCTATGTAGAGGTAGAACTTTGCGATGGTACCTTTAAGACGACCAAGAAACATACTTAAAATCCTCCCATAATCTTTTTCATTTCCTTTCACTTTTAAATATTCATAGAATTCCTCATTAAATACAAGTTGAGTGAGCATAGTCCACTTATGCTTCCAATTTGTTGACAAGACACTCGTCCTCACAGCGTCTTGTAATGGCAAATGTAACAGTATATTAGCTATCACGTCGTCAGGCATGCTGCTAATAACATCGTCTTGTACAAGCTTGGATGCTTTACTTGATCCATGAACCAGTTCCATTATTCTAACAAGAAGACAAATAGAAGTCATTTATAGCTATCATTATGGGCCAAAACAGATACGTATGCTTTATCTATATCTATACTAGTATATAATGCATTTGGGACTATTCTATAATTAGAAAGGCTTAAAATTCAGATTTTTACTTGCTTATTATGGAAGGATTTCAAAATTAATTGGTTAGGAAGGGTTGGTTAGGAAGCAAGTTGGTTATGAAGTTTGTTAGGAAGCGGTTGGTTGTTCAAACTAAAATTATTTGGCTTAACCATATTTACTTATAAAGCATAAAGACAACTAAATGTTTAACCGAATAACCGAATAACGCAAAATATAGTCACAGGTACCCGCCGCCGCATTGCGCGGGTACCATTCTAGTAATTATATATACAAGGGATACACATCTTGTTTTACGAAGGAAAAACTAGAAGAAGGAAGAACAAAAGAAAAAAAATGGTGGATTAAAAGCCTAAGGTTAATGAGTTGTGAAACGTAGGTTAAGGATTCAAGTCATGAAAACAAGTTCTCTTTGCATATACAACATATATAAAAGAATTGTCAAATACTTGCACGTAAGGAAACCAAAACATGTTTTGCAGATGATCTATTGGTGGTATGTAAAGGTAATGTGGAGTCTGTTAAAACTGTTAAGGAGACTTTATTGGAATTTAGCAGTAATTCTGGCCTGCTTCCTAATATGAGTAAGAGCACAATCTTATTTGGCAATGTACAAACTGATGTGGCAGCTGAAATTCTTAATATTCTTCCATTTACTGTTGGGAAACTACCAGTTAAGTATTTGGGAGTACCTCTTCTGTCTAAAAAAATTGGTACTAAAGAATGCAAAAAGCTTATTGATAAAGTAAGGAACAAGGTGGAGGATTGGAAAAACAATTATTTGTCATATGCTGGAAGATTGCAATTGATTGCCTCGGTTCTATCTTCTTTAAATGCATATTAGGCTGCTGTATTCTTGATCCCTAAAACAGTTACTAAGGATATTGACAGAGTATTGAAGGGCTTTTTTATGGTGCAAAGGAGAGCTAAGAAAAGGAAAAGCTAAAGTGGCATGGAGTTCAATTTGCAGTCCTAAGAATGAAGGAGGTTTGGGTCTTAGAATGTTGGGAAACTGGAATGAGGCTTTATTGATCAAGAACCTGTGGAACATAGCTGCTGGGAGACTTAGAAGAAGTATAATGATAGCTGGATCTGGAAGTCTTTACTTGATATGAGAGATAAGATTAAGGATCATGTATGCTAAGTTGTATGGCAAGATAAAGGTGGTAAGACTACTGATTACTCTACTAAGTTTGTGTATGAAGTTTTAAGCCAACCAGGGAGCATAGTTAGATGGCATAAGGTGGTGTGGTTCACTCAATGTAATCCTAGAATGGCATTTATTTTATGGATGGCTATGAGGGGTAAGCTGCAGACTCAAGATAGAATCAGGAGATGGAATAATATCCCAATATGAAGTGTGTTTTGTGTAAACAAGTCCAGGATTCACACAACCACTTATTCTTTGAATGTGACTATTCAAAGAATGTTTGGAGCAGACTTAAAATGAAGATGGGTAAAAATTGGTTGTCTGACACTTGGGAGAGTTTAACTGAGCAATATGCTAATGGCACATGTGATAATACAATTGATAGTGTTTTGTCAAGAATTGTAATTGCCACTGCTGTCTACTACATATGGAAGGAAAGAAACACAAGAATATTCACTGGTGATGAATTGGATAATCAAGTACTATGGAGTCTTATTGTGGAAAAGATCAGGATCCAGCTAATTTGTTTAAAAGTTAAAAGATCCACACAAGTTCTCAAAATTGCAAAAGAATAGGAAGTAGATATGAATATAGTTGTGCAATGTTTAATGAATGGAACATTAAGTGCTTGAAAGGGTGTTTGGATTCTCTGCTTAGGCATTAGTTCCAAGCTAAATAACTACGCTGGTTATAGCTTGGTCCTGAATGACAAGGTGTCCTGAATTGGTATTTTGGTTTGGTGGTCATTTAGGAGTGCAGAGGGCCTTGTAACTTGGCTTTGAGAACCTTTCTATGTCAGACCTCTCCTATAAATAGTGGATGATGTTATATCACTTTTATAGGATTGACCACCTGCATAGCTAAAGGCCCACTTAAAGTCATAAAGTAGGTTGCCTGCAACATTAGTGGAGTGCCAACCAGATGATACTTGTTTGTTGGCTTCTGAAATACTTATGTGAGGAGGGTGCTGCATTGGTACTAGGAGGCCATCAAATGGGAAATGTAGTCTAGGTGGGATGTATCCTTGGGTAAGTCCAGTCATATGAGTGATGCCATTTACTTGGAAATGTAGCTCTTTGACTGTGGATCCCCAATGGAACAGGAGTTTTACTTACATTTTGATGAAGCCTTCTACAAGAGCCTCTAAGTGTTACTGGTATGGGCTATTGGTGCACTTAGGTAGGGTGTTTGTAAGAGGGAAATGTAGTCAAGATGTAAGGTTTCTCCATGGTTGCCTAGGGTTGGTTCCTCTAGTACACTGCTAGGGAACAAGACTATATGAATGGTGAATGAATACAGATTGTTTCTCTATTTGTCTGTTGTATATAGTCTCTGATGTATAGACTCAACATGGGACATGTCCATGTTGATGTTTGAGAATGATTGTAACAATTATAAGTGTTTGAGTTATAATAATATTCACCATTTCAGAGGGAAAAAAAAGGAAACCAAAACACTTTACTTTAGCTTCGTGTGGTGTTATCAAAGGGAAATTATAGTTTTTTTTAAAGAGATTTTGAGCAAAAATATTGACTATGTATTTTTTTAAAAGTTAACGGTTGTAAAAGACAAATCAAAATGCAAGGATCCCACACAACACTTTGCGGTCGTCTTTTTTGGCAAACCACTAAGAGCATTAGGTATTATCACTTGGGTAAAGTTTTACCCACTGTCACGCCAGCGCTATATCAGCTTTAACCTTTTCTTCTTAATATATATATATATACACACACACACATATACCTCTTATCATCAATCAATCTTAACTCAACAAAAAACACCACATTTTGGGCCTCATTTTTTTTTCTTTTCCATTTATAAAATACAATAAAACATTTTCTTTAAAGTTACAAAACTAAAATTTATAATAAACTTTTTTTTTTAATTTTAAATATTTTACTTTTGAAAAACAATAGAAAAAAAAACCCACAAGGATTGAAAGTGTAAAACTCCAAAACTTTCTTTCTTCCACTTTTAAAAAGCTGCAACTAAAACACACACATAACACACACCAAAATACCCACCAAAACCCATTTAAATCAAAAAAAAAACAAACGAAAAAAAAAAGTTTTAACCCAGCGTTACCAGGTTAACGCAGGGGTGAAACTTTAACCTTATCGCAGAGGCACGGTATGGTAACATTGGCTTAATCTGCGTTAACTCTCCTCCACGTCACCCTTAACGCAGCACTTGCGTTACGACGCCAAATACTCTTATGTTACTTTCCTACATTCAATTGAAGGCTTAAGCTTTGTTTTCTTCTTTCATTAAAATCTTTTATTTACTATCCTAAATCATCTATTTACAGACATCAGATAGAAACTGAAAATATATTATTAAGATCCACTAAATAATACAGATTGCAAGAAGCACCAGAAAGCACCAGAAAACTAACCTCCCACCATAATTACTGTTGATCAATAAAGGACAATCGATCAACAATAAATAGCCAATAACCAACTACAACACTGATCGTTCCAAGATATATGAAAGTCGAATGATAAAGTAATTATAGTATCCATCGTCCCACTATCTTGGATAATAATAATAATAGAATTACAGTACGCCCTAGTATGATCAGTTGTATATTAATATAAGAATCAATAGACCATGTAATCCCAATATAACCAAAGTAGATAGATAACACCTAAAGTGAATATAGCACCGACCCACTTTAGCAAGAAACCAATATTAAAAGTTAATCGACTACAAGGTGAAGAAGATTAAGAATTAAAATGGTTTAAGATCGAGAATCGTAGGGAACCGTTGGGAAGGTGTTAATCGCCTTTTGTCGCCAGAGAGAAATTTAGGGTTTTTTTATTTATTTTTTCATTAAAATATTACAAACACTTACAGCCCCAATCAAAGGCGAAGTGTTAATAATGTACATCACGGCTTCAAGAGAAAACATTAGTGACGTTTTGCTCGCGGAGAGAGAAAAGAAACAGATCCTCATCTATTTCGTAAGCAGAGTGTTACAAGGATCCGAACTTAACTACCCAGAGTTTGAAAATTGATTATGGCTCTAGTACATGCTGCAAGGAGGCTCTAACGTTATTTTCGAGCTCACCCTATCATGGTATTGACTAATAAACCTATAAAATAAATACTTTCTCGACCAGAGAAGTCTGTAAGAGTAGCGAAGTAGGCAATAGAGTTGGGATAGCACAAAATAGATTACAAGGGAAGAAATTATGTCAAAGGAAAGATACTTGCTGACTTTCTCGCTGAAACAACCTCCAAAACAAAAAACACAAAGACCAAAGAGAAGAAGGAAGAAAAGAGCCTCCCGGTTGATGTCAAAACCTAGAAGCTATATACTGAAGGCAACCGGGATGGTTCAGCGACCAAAGATACTTGGTAGTAGCAATTGACTACTTTACTAAATGGGTCGAAGTTCACCAAAGGAAGGCAAATGGAGAAATTTGTTAGGGAGCATATTGTATGTAGATTCGGAGTACCTCATATCATAGTCTCCGACAATGACAAACAGTTCACCAAAGGAACCTTCCCCGACTTCTGCAAAGGTCTTAAAATTAAATAGTCTTTTACCTCTTTGGAAGTTAGGAGCAGAGACATCATCAAGGGGATGGAGCAAAGGTTAGAAAAAAAGTCAACAAAGTTGGATGGATGAACTTTCACAAGTACTCTGAATGCACAGGACATCTCCAAAGTCAAATAAGGGAGAAAACCTTTTAGCCTCACCTATGGGTCGGAGGTAGTGGTTCCCACAGAAATAAGCGTGGAAACCAAAAAACTTCAAGAGTTTGATGTTGCAAGACTAACAAAAAATTGGACCTTCTCGAAGAAGGAAGGGAGATAGCTTTGATACAAATGGCTTATTACAAGCAAAAACTCAAAGGCTACTACAAAAAAAGGGTTAAAGTTAAAACTTTCTGCCTTTAGGCCCGGAGAGTATGTGCTCTGACTCAATAGTAAAAACAAGGCAAAGTCCCAGGGAAAAATAGAACCAACATGGGAAGGGCCCTACGTAGTGAAAGAAGCTTATGGAAACGGAACCTACAAGTTGGAAACACCTTCAGGCTACAACGTTGATCAAATTAAGTGGTTAGAACCTTCGTATGTTTTACATGTAAAACTTACTATATCTTTTACAAGTCATTGTTTAGACTTCTTTTAGTTAAGGAAAAATTACTAAGTGTCGGCAAAACGAGTTGTCATTCTAATGATGTAAATATTCCAAGATTATGGATAGAGTAATGCATTTCACTAAAATTACTTGTTTCTTATAAGGTTTCACCGAGTCATTTAAAAAATTTCAACGTGGAAGGGTGCAACAAGACCACACTTGAGTCTTGTATGTACAAACATCCAATCATAATTCACGTTAACTTCCCAAAGGTCTTTACTCGAAACCTTATGGGCTAAAATGGAGCATGTTACAACCTTCTGTTATAGGTGAAGGACTGTCTGTATAATCTTGGTGCAAAATGCCACACCTGAGCCTTAGATTTCAAACAAAGGTTTAATCTTAAACAAATGGTTATAACAAAAGGGGGGAACATCATACCCTTATCATTCATAAAATTGAAAAAGCAACTGGAACTAAGTTCCAAGGTTTAAGTAGTATTGGTCCATTTTACTTGGTTAATAGTAACTAATGAGTTAAACTAACCAAGTTCCATGGCTTTTGAACAAAGATGTAATTGATTAACAACAAATAAAACGTAAAGAAAAGAGAGACAATATTTTTCAACGTTTAATTCTTATTAGAAGTTAATCAAAGACTTATACCCAAGTGTTTGCGGAATAACACTTGGGATTGAAACGACAAGTATGGTATGACTCCTCTCTAAACCCAAACAATGTTTGAGTGACAACTAAAGGTCTCACTGAGCTATCTTAAGGACCATGTTGTTCTTTGGAGGAGTAAAAGTTTTTGTGAATGTCTAAGCATTAATTGCATAAACTTGTCAACTTTTACTCCTCACTTATGCTGCCTATTTATACACAAGTGAATTACAACATTATTGATAAAGATAATTGATGACCTAAGCTAGTAGAGACAAAATACTTACATATTTTGTCTCTGTTACAATGGACTATATTGGGTAAAAGACAATGTGCCTTTTTTATGCACAGTGATGACACCATCCTGACTTTATGCCTTTCAGGGAAAGTTTGACTTCAGGTCGATAGGGACACCTGTTCAGTCATTCAAACATTTCCCTCTTTTTTCCTGCCCATTCTTCAGTCTCCAGGTCTTCAGTCTTCAGTAGTTGTTGAGGAGTCCTGGGGGTTCAGTGAGTTATTGTCATCCACACTGAACCCACCACCTTCTTCTTGGCTTAGATGCCACTCATTGAGATCTGCCTCACTGAATGGAGAACCTTTCATCTTAGGTTCGTTCTAAGCATCCTGAAGATGACTCACTGAGCAACTGTTCACTCAGTGACTTGGTAGTGTTTATGGATATTAAACACTTAGGTTATTTTATGTTCAAATCCTAGTTAGAGGAAGTTTGGGGAATTCAGTGACCCAACAGTCTCCCCTTATTTGGATATACAAATAGCCTAAGTGTTTCTAGGTTCAGTAAGAGATAGCAAATGTATTTATCTCTAATGACTAAGTAACGTTTAGGACACTGAATGTTAAACAAAACATCAATATTATTCAAAGTTACTACAATTCCTAAACAAAACAAAGTAAACAAATGAAAGTTGATGCAGATTCACTCAGGCTTCAGAACTTCAGACCCAAGGCTTCAAGTTTTGCTCTCTTTGAACTCAGTAGATGCTTGTCAGGATGCTCTTGGATTTTGATCTTCAGGTCATGGCAGAACCTTGCATTAGCATCATTCCTAATGGGATTGGACATAAGGAAGTATCCCAACATAGCTTTGATCCTTGCTTGATCAATATCAGCCCATCTTTGGAAGGCTGGATCCCCATACTCATTAGTGAAGAAGAGGCCTCTTTCCGGTTGTTCAATAATCCAATTGTTTACGAATGTAACTCCTTCAGGGAGGGCTCTGTTGCAGTATAGGCCGGGAGCACTGATCTCAGGTTCAGTCTCAATCTTTTTCCTCTTCCTTCTAGAGGACTGAGTTGGAGCAGCCTGGATGGCAGACACTGATGCTGGGAGCAGTGAGGGGATGCCAAGTTCTTTATGTTTCTTGGCCAGCTGATTATACCTTATCCTGAGGGATTTCATCAGGTTCTTAAGTACGACATTACTTTTCTTAGCAATAATAGGACCCAATTCATCTAATTCAGTGATCCCAAAATCAGAGAATTTGAAGGGATCATGAACTTCAAAGTGTCGCTTGTCATGGCCTCTGAAGACACTGAGAACTGCTGGCTTGGTATTTTGATGAATCTTGACATCAGTGATGGTTTCAGGGTTTAGCCTTTGTGTCATGATCCAATTATACCTGTCAATGTTTTGTTGCCTAACTTCAGCAGATTTCTTCAGTCTGGCATCCCTCTTTTCCTTGAGAGCAATCAAGGCAGCATCCTGAGCCTTTTTGAACTTTTCTCCACCTTCCCTAGCAGCAAGATCCTGAGGTTTTAACCCTATAGCTTTGGCTTCCTCATTTACAACCTCAATGAGAGTGGCCTTACTTGCTTGTTCCTCTAGTGCTACTTTTTTCAGCATTTCAACCTTATCCATGTGAGCTTGGATTTCTTCCTCAGCCATCTGATAAGTTACTCCATTAATTTGATAAGAGCCCCTGACAGGTGCATCAGGATTACGCCTAATTTCTGAGGAAGCAAGCACCAATCATGTTGTAGGTTCGGACATTGTGGTTAGAATGTTCTTGCCCTTGTCCGGCCTGTTTGCTGAGAGAGTGGTTGGTTCAGGAGGTTGGTATGAGGAGATAGGAGTAGCCTCAATGATATGCTCCCCTTCAGTGTGAGAGGAAGGTTGTCCTCTTGAAGCAACATCAGTAGCTGATGGTTGACCATTGGAAGATTTAGGAAGCCCAGTAGATGGAGCTTCAGTGGCTCTCTCCCCCTCAACTGTTGCTGCAACATTAGTGAGAGCAAGAGTTGGTGGATCCACTGAAGCAGAAGAACCCTTGAACGCCTGATAAAGTTCAGTAAGCATAGCTTTGATGTCAGAGGTATCCTTCTGAATTGTAGATACCTTGGCATCAAGTGAAGCCTGAGTAGATTCAATAGCGGACATCCTTGGCCCAATATTCCATGCCAAAGAGTTGGAAGACTTAGCCCATGCAGCCAAGTTTTTCTCCATTAGGATCAAGGAAGAACTGATGGAAGCCACTGATGATTGAAGACCCTGAAGATTTGCAGACTTTAGAACATCTACCAGCTCAGTGAATTAAGCAAAGTTTTGTTGGTAGGTTTGAGCAGCCTGAAGTAGTTTCTTGTTGAGCTCAGGATCATCTTTAACAGACTCTTGAATGGTGGCCACACTCTTTGTTATTTGGCTAAGTGAGTCATTAAACTTGTTGAGATGACCATCAAGAACTGTCAGGGAGAAGGAGAATTTAGCCTGCTGTTCCAAGGTGTTGTCATGAAAGGCTTCAACAGAGTCCCTGAGGTTAACGTAGTGAACGGCTTGCTCAGTATGCATGTCGAACACATCATTAGTGATTCCTCTGTAGATGATATTGTAGGCTTTGCCTAGGGACTTCATCAGTTTCCTCTCAATAAGAGGCTTGGAGTCATCATACTTGGCCAGTCTGGCAGGAAAGGAGGTTTCAGGTTCAGCTTCCTAAGATTTAGATTCTTCTTCCTGTGGATCAAAGGGAGACTGATGGGAATGTTCAGTGGTAGTAGCATCAGTCTCCATATCATCACCAACCTCATAAAATTCCTCCTCACTGGCTTGGCTCTCATCATCATCTGAGTCAAGGACAGCCTGAAAAGTCGCCATTGAATCAATCTGCAAAAAAGGTTCAACCGGCTCCTCTTCATACGAAGACTTGCCTTGGTTGTGGCCAGGACCTGACCCCTCAATTCTAGCAGATTGGGTTTTATCTGCCTGGTCCTTAGAGTCAGTTCCCGAGTATTACGCACCTCCGGGAGTGGGTTTGGGTTCCATATCAGTGGGTGGTCGCATGCCCCCTGAGTCTTTGTCCCCTGTGATACCTTCAGACACTAACGGGTGTTTTTCAGTGGCATCCTTAGGAATTGTGAAAGTTAGTTCCCTATCAGCGGGGTTTCTGTTTCCCTCTGAGTCTTTGGGATGAGTAGTGGTGCCCTCAGACAAAAGCTTGGATTTGTGAATATCCTCATCAGGCAAGTGAATGGTGATGCTCCCCTTTCCAACAAGCTTGTACTGGCCCGTCGAAGGTTTAGGGACAGTAACTCCCTAATGCTTGGGTTGTGATTTACCCGAGCCTTTAGCAGGATGTGAAAGGGTGTGGGTCCCCTTCTCAGTGGAGTAGTGCTGCCCCACAAAGGATATAGGACCCCTTGCTCCCTAAGACCCTGGTTGTGATTTGCAAGAGCCTTTAGCAGGATATGGAAGTTGAGTTGATTTCGACTCCACTGACTTGTGTATGTCAGCAGAGTCTTTGGGAATGGGTTTGCCCGAGGACACTGAGTGTGATGTCTCAGTGCCCTCCGTTGGCAGTTGTTTTGGGGTCAGTGAATCGGCAATAATCTTGAGGGTGTCGGTGGTCAGGGTCTGTGGTTGCCCCCTTTTGCCAGGATTTGAGACAGAAGACCCAGTGGCGAGTGATTCGGGTTTGACCACCTTCCTGGACCCTTTTCCCTTCTTCTTCTTCTCTCTCTTAGAGGGAGAAGGGATGGGTGAAACTTTATCTGCGCCCTAAATAGTGGTCAACATATATGTTGTCAAGGCGACTTCTGTAACCTCAGTAGGGTCTCTTGAGTAGTTTGCCTTGTGTAAGACATCAGGTGCAAAGCTCATGACATCTGGCCTAACATACGCAGAGCCCAACATATCCTGAACCACACAGGAAATGAATCTAGGATAAGACATAAGTTTTTGCCTAGATTTCCTTGTGGTCAGTTTAGTGATGAGGTCTTTGAAGATGATTTCTCCAAAGTTAATTTTTCTACCCTCCACGAGACTGAATACCATCATTGCTTGAGTGGCATTCAATTGCTCGGTTGAGGATTTGTTGCCTCCAAGGACCTGAATGACAAATGACATCAGGATTCTCCATAGGGCAGGGAACCAGGTCTTGAAAATTGGGGCCTTAGCTAACAGGGCCCCTGGAGTCACTTCAGGGTGTTGTTTGTCATAAGGCGCAAGTTCCAGCAATAAGGTTGTTACTTCTTCAGCCTTAGGTAGGGTCACAAAGGTCTCACTGTAATCATGACCTGTGGCCTTAATGAAGGTTTTGTAGTCAAGGGAGAGGGTTTTCTTCCAATTGAGCACTGAGAACTTGATGGTGGCTTCCTTGGTGACATCAGGTTTTTCAACCATTGATGTACACCAGAATTCCCTCAGTAAGTCATGATATATGACAGAGGGGGTTTTGGTAAAGGCTGTGGTGAGGAAGCAATTTTGAAGAAATTTTACCACACCCTTATAGGCAGGAAAGCCTTCTGGGTAGGAAAAGTTCCCCACCACGTTGCTGTTGGTCATGTCTACACCCTCAACCTAGAATTCCACATTGGGGGCGTATGTGATAGCTTTGGAGTAAGCCATGTGTAAAGATTAGGTCTGGTTTTTGAAAAAGTTTTTGATCACAAGATAGAACACACACAGTTTGAAAGAAATTTTGTTCTTGAAAAATTTTGCAAGAGTTTTTCTTAATAATGAAAGCGTGTTAGGAATTATTGAAGTCAGAAGATAGTTTCTGTTGACGGATACTGCTGACAAGATACTGCTGAAGCATTAATAGTTTCTGCTGATGATTTGGATCCTGCTGATGAAGACATTCTGCGGATATAGTCAATCCGTATGATATATTTAGTTTATTTTAGGAAGAGATGTGTAATATCTTTTATATTCTTAGATTACACGTTTTCTTGTAAGAGAGGTTAGGGTTCCTTTTAGTATAAAAGGAACACCCGGATTAATGTTTTGTACACGAATTAGTTTTCAATCTTAGTGATTAATAAAAGATCCATAGAGGATCAGAAGTTATTAGTATATTGTGTTCATAATATTTGTATTTATATTCCGCATAGATACAAGTATATAGAGATTTTCCATATAGTTTTGCTTTTGATTACATTGGCAAGCTATCGATCCATTGGCTCAACGATCTATCAAGGAGTAGATCCTACAAGTGGTATCAGAGCCACAGGAGAGTCTCTATTAACAAAGATTAACTTTTTCTCAACACTCTTTCACTCTAATACAATGGGAGATACAGGATCAGATGCTTCAGATGTCACACAATCAGACAATGCTTTGGTACAACAACTTCAGCAGCTCACTCTTACCAGCAGCAACAATGTCAAGTTCCCATATCTCAAGAAAGATGAATACAAGATATGGGGAATGAAGATGCAGAATTGGATAACTAACAGTGATTTTAATCTCTGGAATGTTATCCTGAATGGCAATAGTCTGAAGAAGACTGGGAAAGACCTTGATGGTAAGATCACCATCTACCCTCCTTCTACTGCTGAGGAAGTGCTTGCTGTGCAAAGAGAAAGCAAGGCAAGAACCCTCTTGCTTCAAGCCATTCCAGATGATCACATGAGTGATTTCCACTATCTTGATGATGCCAATGATATCTAGTTGGCAATCAAAGCAAGGTTTGGGGCAACGATGAATCCAAGAGAATGAGAAAGTCTATGCTCAGGCAGGAGTTTCAGGAATTCAAGATCTCAGAGGAAGTAAACAAGGGGTATGACAGATTTCAAAAGATCTTGAGTCAGTTGAACCAACTGAAAGCCAGGCCTGACAATGAGGAGTGCAATTCCAAGTTTCTAAGAGCTTTACCTCCTTCTTGGTCCCAAGTCAGTATTGCATTAAAAACCAAAGTTGGACTGGACTATCTCTCTTTTGATGATTTGTATAACAAGCTCAGAAGTCTTGAGCTTGATATCAAGGGACACTCGACTTATTCAACAACTCCTATAAACTCAGCCTTTGTAAGCACCACTTCAAACAAGATGACATATGCTCCAAGTCCAAGTTCTTCCTCCACAATATCTTACACCTCTCCTGGTCCAAAGAGTCATCCATAAACTAGTAATGTGGTAGAGGAGGTACTTCATTCGTTTGTTGCTGAATATGACCAACAACAGCAACTTGCTTATGAAGACTTTGAGCAAGTTGACATGTTGGATCTGGAAGAGATAGATTTGAAGTGGCAGATGGTTATGCTTACTGTTAAGGTCAGAAGGTTTGAAAAGAAAACTGGCAGAAAGTTCAATCTCAGAGGAAGGGACCCAGCTAGATTTGATAGGAGAAAGGTCAAGTGCTACTCATGTGGTGAGATAGGCCATTTTCCTAGAGAGTGTACTGCAAAGAAAACTGAAAACAACACAAGGTATTCAGCCTACAAGCAGAAGGAGTTGGAAGCTGGAAATTCAAAGGCTTTGGTGACTACTGTGGATTCTTGCATTGATTGGAAGGAGCATGATACTGATGATGCTAAAAGCAGTGCTTCTCAGCAATTTTCTTGCCTGGCAGGCTGTGATGAAGAATTTGCCTTCATTGGCATCTCTTCTCAGGTACGTAATTGTGTTTTTGGTTGTGATATAAAGTATGCTGCATGTAAAGAGTCTTATGATGAACTTGAACCAAAATATAAAGAGTGTTATATTTAGGCTCAAGCCTATAAGGAAGCAGTTAAAACACTAGAGCAACAAAAAGTTTGGTTTCAACAGAATCAATTGGCTTATGAAGAGAAAATTAGGGTGTTAAAAAGAGACTTAGAGATTACAAGTAATAAAAAATTTTCTGAAAAAGAAAAGGCTAAAGTTGATTTAGAACTACAAGAGTTGAAGGTTAAGTTTGATAATGAAGTTGCAGGTCGTATGAAGTTGCAACAAGGGGCTAAAAGTCTTGATAGTTGTCTGGCCATTAAGTGTAGAAGAGCATTAGGGTATGGAGACTATATTGGGCCTGATGAGGTCTATGACTCTAATGAAACTAGTATGTTTGACCCTGAACCACCTCTGCAATTTCAAACACCTATAAAGTATGTTAAAGAAGGAGAGATGCACACTGTTTCTCCCACCATTACAGGAACCTTTATGCCCACCTCACACCATTTGGACTTAGTTGAATCACAAATGAAAACTGGCACTAGGACTCCTGACTCCCCTGACTCTAGAAGTGTCTTTAGCAATAATTCTAATGAATTTGTCTCTTGTTCTTTCAGTGACAAGACCTCAGAGACTACTACCTCTAGCTATGCCAGTTGAGATTCCAGTGTCCAGTCAGACTCACCAAAGCCCTCACCCAAGTCTTCTTGCAAGTCTGGTGACTTTTCTAAATTTGCTGCTAATGAAGTTCCTTCAAAGACAACTTCTCTTGAAGACTTGTCTTTTACTTTTCAGAAAAAACAATTCTTTTCAGTCTTTACAAAACAATTCAGTTTCTAGTATTGGTTTGGATGATTTGGTGTGTGATAAGACATCTTTTGTTTTGAATAAATCTTCTAGAAAGAAGAAATGTTTTGTTTGTGGTAGGAAATTTCATCTTATTAAAGATTGTGACTTTCATGAGAAGAGAATGGGTGTTTATGCTGACCAAAAGAGACCTAGACCATATGTCCCAAAGGTAACACATACCAGCAGACCAAAATCAGTTCCTGCTGATAAGCCATCTTCTGCTGGTAGACCTGTTTCTGCTGGTAGGCCTTTTCCTGCTGGCTGGAACAAACATGTTGCTAGACCAACTTTTAGATATGATAATAATTTCTTTCAGAATGGTTATTGGCCTGGTTTCTATGACCCAAGGTATATGGGAAGGGCATACTGGGATTCTGTTGTTAAGCCCTCAGCAAATTGTTCTTGGAGACATAGCAAACCATTTGCACATAGGGGGTCCAAGAACAATGGTGGATCATATTCATCTACATGGCTTCACTCTAATGATCCACAAGGCGGGCTCAAGTCATTTATGACTTGAGTCTCTCTTGGGTAACTCATGTTGTTGTATATTTTGTTGTTGTAGGAACATCCTCTAAAGAGTAAAGATTTAGGTATTGTTGATAGTGGGTGCTCTAGAAGCATGTCTGGGAATCAAGAAAAGTTACATGATTTTGTGCCTATTAATGGAGGCACAGTGACATTTGGAGGAGGAGTTGGAAGGATCACTGGAAAAGGAACTATCAGGACTCCAAAGGTGGATTTTGAAAATGTATACTATGTGAAGGAGCTACAAAACTTCAATTTGTTTTCTGTTTCACAAATCTGTGACAAAAAGATTCATGTTCTATTCACCGAGAAGGATTGTTTTATCCTCTCCAAAGATTTCAAGTTACCTGATGAGAGTCTTGTATTGCTAAGAGTTCCTAGAAATCACAATATCTACACATTCAACTTGAATGATGTAAAACCTGAAGGTGATCTAGCATGCTTGGTGGCCAAAGAATCCTTGGATGAGTCTACTAAATGGCACAGAAGGATGGCACATGTGAACTACAAAACCATCAACAGACTAGCTAAACATGGATTGGTACATGGACTTCCGCCCAAAACCTTCACCAATGAACACAATTGTGTTTCCTGCAATAAAGGTAAGCAACACAAGGCTTCATACAAAGCCATTACTGCAATGAGCACTATTTCAGAACCTCTTCAGTTGCTGCATATGGATCTCTTTGGTCCAACTTCCATCAGAAGTATTGACCACAAGTACTTCTGCCTGTGATCACTGATGACTATAGCAGGTTTTGTTGGGTATTCTTTTTGAGCACTAAAGATCAAACTTTTAAAACTCTTAAATAATTTATAGCCCTGATTGAAAATAATTGAACAAAAAGGTTAAAAGTATCAGGTGTGATAATGGGACAGAGTTCAAATGCTAACTTGATTGAACTCTGTGGATCTAAGGGAATAAAAAGGGATTATAGTAATGCCAGAACCCCACAACAAAATGGGGTTGCTGAGAGAAAGAATAGAACCCTGATAGAGGCAGCAAGGTCTATGCTAGCTGACTCTAAACTCCCCACTATGTTTTGGACTGAAGTAGTGGGCACTGTTTGTTATGTGTTAAATAGGGTTTCCATTACTAGACCACACAATAAGACACCCTATGAACTTTTGACTATGAAGATTCCTACCATTATCTACTTCAAGCCTTTTGGATGTCATGTGACCATTTTGAATACAAGTAATCAACTAGGAAAGTTTGAAGGGAAGGCTGATGAGGGTTATATTGTTGGATATTCAGCTAATACTAAGGCTTATAGGGTATATAATTTGTCTGCTAAGAAGATTGAGGAGACTCTTAACCTGAGGTCTCTCGAAGACAAGCCTAATGTTCAGGGTAAAGGTCATGATTGGTATTTTGACCTTGATTATTTAACAGATCATTTGGGTTATGCTAGATTCAAATCTAACCAATCTGTAGGTACACAAGAGTCACCAACTAACAATGCAGGTACCCTGGATGAAGACTCAGAGTGTGATGAACCTACTATTGTTGTTTCTTCTCTTCCTACTAACATTGTAGGTTCTAATGACAAAGTTGCTTCTGATGACAAAGTTGCTTCTGATGTGGATGACTCAACTTAAGCAAAAGATCTTGCTAGGCTTAAAAAGCAAGAACATGCAGCAACTGAAGAAGCTGAAAGGCTTGCTCTTGAGTTTGCTAAAGATACTGAGGCATTACTAAGACAAGTTGCTCTTGACAACAGCAGGAACATGGATTCTGCTGATCGTGGTTCTGCTTCTACTAATATTGCTGTTGATGCCAATTCCCCTGATGGTATTTCTGCTGTAGTACCTATTTCTGTTGTTCCATCCACAAGCTTAGATGAACCTTTTACAAGGTTTCCAAGCCCCTCAGACCTTGGCAATCATCAACAAAGTGCTGGCATTTTCCAATCTTTTTCTTATGATGACGATTTTGCTCCATCTCTGACCAATCTTGAAACTTCTATTGAAGTTAACCCTAATCCCACTAAGAGGATAAACACTATTCATGCTCAAACCAATATTCTTGGTGATCCCAATGCCATGGTTCAAACAAGGAGTACAATGAAAAAGACAAAATATGGTGAATGTGCTTTTATCACTTATGTTACTAATCAGAAAAGGGACAATCATATAGATCAGCAACATTGTTTGTTTGCTTGTTTCCTATCTCAGGTTGAACCAACCAGTATAGCACAAGCTTTAAGTGATCCTAGTTGGGTAGAGGCAATGCAGGAAGAAATGCAACAGTTCAAGAATCAAGATGTATGGGTACTTGTTTGAAAGTTTGCTATTGGGACCAAGTGAATTTTGAAATGCAAGAGGGATGCTAGGGGTATTGTGGTCAGAAACAAGGCAAGGTTGGTTGCTCAAGGTTTTAGACAAAAAGAAGGCATTGATTATGATGAGGTATTTGCACCTGTAGCAAGGGTTGAGGCCATTAGACTATTTCTGGCCTTTGCTTCATACATGGGTTTTGTAGTTTATCAAATGGATGTGAAGAGTGCCTTTTTCTATGGCAAGATTGAAGAGGAAGTGTATGTTACTCAACCCAAAGGTTTTGAAGACCCACAAAATCCAAAGAAGGTGTACAAGGTTGTTAAAGTACTTTATGGACTTCATCAAGCACCCAGAGCCTGGTATGCAAGATTGTCAACCTTCCTCTTGGAGCATGGTTATAGAAGAGGAGCAATTGATAAAACACTCTTCATCAAGAAGAATTCAAGAGATATCATTCTTGTCCAAGTCTATGTGGATGATATCATTTTTGGTTCCACTAAGGAATCATGGTGCAGAGAATTTGAGATAATGAAGAGTGAGTTTCAGATGAGTGCTATATGGGAGCTAACCTTTTTCTTGGGGTTACAAGTGAAGCAACAACCTGATGGGATCTTCATCCATCAGAAGAAGTATGTGAGAGATATTCTCAAGAAACTTGATTTTGAGAATTTGAGGACTACAACTACCCCATATGAACCTCCTAAGCCTAAGAATCAGAATGAACAAGATGAAGCTGTGAATGTTCACATATACAGATCTATGATATGGTTCCATCACAATCAAGTAGCAAAGCATGCGCTTTTTCCACTTGTTGAATTTACCAACCTCAAGTCTAGGGGCAATAGCAGAATATCTTCCACCATTTTTATCAACAAGTTGGGGAACATCAATGTTAGGATCTTGATTTTAAAAACTTAGAGCACTCTTTAGTTTTGAAAAACAAATTTTGAAAAGTTTTACAAATCAGAGGCTCTGATACCACTTGTTGGTCCCGTTTACTTGGTTAATAGTAACTAATGAGTTAAACTAACCAAGTTTCATGGCTTTTGAACAAAGATGTAATTGATTAACAACAAATAAAACGTAAAGAAAAGAGAGACAATATTTTTCAACGTTTAATTCTTATTAGAAGTTAATCAAAGAATTATACCCCAAGTGTTTGCGGAATAACACTTGGGATTGAAACGACAAGTATGGTATGACTCCTCTCTAAACCTAAACAATGTTTGAATGACAACTAAAGGTCTCACTGAGCTATCTCAGGGACTATGTTGTTCTTTGGAGGAGTAAAAGTTGTTTGTGAATGTCTAAGCATTAATTGCACAAACTTGTCAACTTTTACTCCTCACTTATGCTACCTATTTATACACAAGTGAATTACAACATTATTGATAAAGGCAATTGATGACCTAAGCTAGCAGAGACAAAATACTTGCATATTTTTTCTCTGTTACAAAGGACTATATTGGGTAAAAGACAATGTGCCTTTCTGATGCACAGTGATGACACCATCACGACTTTATGCCTTTCAGGGAAAGTTTGACTTCAGGTCGATAGGGACACCTGTTCAGTCATTCAAACATTTCCCGCTTTGTCCCGCCCATTCTTCAGTCTTCAGGTCTTCAGTCTTCAGTAGTTGTTGAGGAGTCCTAGGGTTTCAGTAAGTTATTGTCATCCTCACTGAACCCATCACCTTCTTCTTGGCTTAGATGCCACTCATTGAGATCCGCCTCACTGAATGGAGAACCTTTCATCTTAGGCTCGTTCTAAGCATCCTGAAGATGACTCACTTAGCAACTATTCACTCAGTGACTTGATAGTATTTACGAATATTAAACACTTAGGTTATTTTATGTTCAAATCCTAGTTAGAGGAAGTTTGGGGAAGTCAGTGACCCAACAAGTAGCCATACGAGCTACGATAAAGCTAGACAAGAAAACATACAAGATATTGTTCAAAGAAGGGCTAAGGCCCAGAGAGAAAATAAAAATATTGTTTTGAAAGGGTACACGCCACCCTTGAGGCCAAATTACTGTCAACATAACAACCTTCACTCAGGAGGATTTAACACTTGCACGTGAGAAGATGCTGGTTTTGCAAGGGACGCTGGCTTCACTACAAAAGGTGGCTGGCTGGCAGAAGCAGTAGGAATGGACTTGGGCGTCTTGGATAAGAGGTCTTCAATAGAGACAGACGGGTCTTCGATGGCTTCAACATGGATAGGAAAGACAACGGTGGCAAATCCATTACCCGCTGCATAATACTTTATCTTAGTAGGAGGATGATTATTTGTCTTTGCCAGGTCAAAAGGTTCCTTCAGCTTCGCAACCTCCTCAAAAGCAGAACACCTACCAAAGAAAGAGCACTCTTGATGACTTTGTCCATAACTTTCCCCACTTCATCACTTTGCATAAGTTATGTAGCTATGTAAGGAAAAACCTTTGAGGCTACCTCCTCCTGATCATTCTTTAGCCTCCTGCACTCAAGGTTTAAAGAATCAACTTGTTGTTGAAGCTTAATCTCCTCAGGTTTGAGCATTGACATGTCTGCCTTGAGCCCTTCGATATTTGACTTGAAGGCTTAGAAGGTCTCACCATAACCACCCCACTTCTTCTTCTTAATCCTAAGCCTATTACACTCAGCTTGATTATCTCCAAAAGTGTCCCTCAAAGTCTTAACCTCCGCCTCGATATCAAGGAAAAGAGGGTTCTTTTCAATGTCTTCGAGAGCCTCCTCACACCTAATTTTCAAAGCCTAGTGCTCATCATCCTTGGTTTTCTCACTTTCATACATGACATCAATCTTTTGCCTGGACTTCTTGACAATCTTTAAAAGATCCTTGGTTCTTTCATTAAGAGAATTGTCCAATACTGCTTATCAGGTGTAAACTTTGTCATGGAGGTCTAATAGGTCTTTGATTGTCATAATGTCAAAATGACCTCAACAAGCAGGGGGAGAACATTGGAAACCAGCAAATGGCAAGCAAAAGGACTGGGCAGCTCCTTGGCCTTTGGAAATCCTATGAATAAAGGAATACGTGTATGAGGAATGAGAAAAGGCAATTAGTAAAAGGAGAAGAGTATCTTATGAGGTTTACCATGTAAATCTGGGGATCCAGTATCATTAGAGATATCAAACAGGCCTGAAGATTCAAAAGAACCTTTGCCATTGCCTGTTTTGGAGGATAAAGTAGCAGTCTTTTACCGTGTAGTACGTATAGGAGGAGTCAAAACAACAATCTTCCTCTTCGTAGAGGTCTTGGTAGAACCAGTATCCTTCCAAGTTTTAAGCCTCTCAGTTATGCCTTTGGAAGTAATAACTGCAAGTTCCACTTCTCCATTCTTCGCTTCCTCTGAATCAACACCATTTTCAAGTAATAGTTTTAGATATACAACATTTATGGGTTTGGTATTGATTGCAAATGCTTCTTTATTTATTGAAATAGAGGGTGAGCCCACACCGAAGCCTTCAATTGACGGAGCTCTGGTCATGAAACTAAGATCCTTGCCATCCTCACCAGCAACGAAATTTAAGAATGCCATAACTGCAAAGCAAAAGGAAGTGAATGTGATATCAACAGAAAGGAAAACATACATAGCTCACGAGAATGAAGCATACCATGGCCCTTGTAGTTAATGAAAGGCTCCAAAGGGCTATGCTCCCAATAATTCTTAAGACCAGCCATATAAAGGATAGGGTGTGAAAAGTCCTAACACAGATAGGATACTGACAAATAAGATTGTACATTGGGTTGAGCCTTATGTGATAAGGCAGAGGGTTTTTGAAGGTTTTGGTATCTAGTTGATTGTCGACATTCAACAACTCTAGGTATTCTTTAGGTACAATGTTATCACTTATGTAAATTCGCTTTCTTTAGTCTAATATGTGTGGCTTAAGCAGTACCTCAGGAACATCAGATTCACCCCTCTTTTAAAGGGTTAACTAGTTCCCAGCAGGACTGAGATTGAAAAGCCCTTAAAAGGTCCACAATGGGTTCACCTCCATATACCTTACACATAATGACGAAAGTGCTTAGTTTGGTTAACCCAAAGGGGTTGAACTTAGATATGTGTACCTTAAAATAGTTGAGCACCTCATAAAGGAATTTTGAGAGTGGCAACCTAAGGTTAGATTGAGTAAAAGAGTTTGATATACAAAGCCACATACTGTGTAGGGGCATCAAAGTGAGTTTGTGTACTTTTGGGCAATATTATTTTGTATTCAGAGGGTATGGGGTAGTTTGAAAGAAATTTGGTAAGGTCTTCACGAGCAACTGTACATTTTTGGATCAGAATACTATGCTTTACATCCATGATTACAAAGAAAGAATTAAGTGATATACCTTGAGAGGATAACCGAAGATGAAGATGGCATCTGTTAATAGGGATTCAGATGAAAGTGAAGAGGTAATTTTAGGGTTTTTGACACCAAACTATTTATAAAGCTCTGTAGAAGGGTTGGGATTTCTCCATGTGTCAGCAATCGGATAAGGGTCATATTTAAATCAACCTTTAAGTGGTGAAATGACACTTACTCTTCCCGATAATATACCCGTTAGTTACATTTACATCGCGAAGCAAGCGAGTTACAAACAATTCAAACGCAATGATCAGGATCATTTATTGCGGGAATTTTATTACGGTAGTAGGTTGCGAAGATGGTTGTTGTGTGGAGTCGAAAGCAATACATCTTAATGTATATGCATCACTCGATTTGGGGGGGGGGGGGGGGGGGGGGGGCTTGATGATGTACCCTCCGAATAGCTCAAAGGTCTCCCCTTCGAGCTCAATCGGATACTATACTCCGAAAGACTTGGGATAACCTCTGAAAGTCTCCTCTGGTGTAAATTCATTATTACGTAATAATTACCAGTATGAGAATCCGCCACCAGTAGAAGCCCTAATAGCTTCCGAGGTGTTTCCTTCGAAGACAGTAACACATAGGTAGGCTTAGACCAAGTCAAACCCATGTTCTCCACCCTATCAAGGCTTTCCCGCCAAGATAGAGGGATCTTGGTAAATGATCTTCAACCATCACCTAAAAACATGGGACACCCCATGATCTTCGATTTCAGTGCAGAGACCTGCCCAAGCCTATTTTTACCACCTAAAAATAGCTTGACCTGCTATACTTTTATCTATACTTCCAAACAAATCAAACAAAATACTTGAGATCCTTGTCACCGAATTCCACAAATAAAATAAGATCTATATCAACCGAACAATTAAATCATTAAACAATTCTAAGACCTTTCTTAATTCTGTACTCATCAAACTTAAAAAATGCATCCCAGGGGCTAATTAATTCCTAACATGTTCCAAAAACTCATGTATACTAACCTTTTAACTTCAAGACAATAAAAATAAAAACAAGCAACCAATACATAGATACTGTTGACGGCAAAGTGTTAAATCCAACGAATATATATATTTTTTTTCTTCTTTCTTTCTTTTGATCAACGGCGATGTGTAACGGAAACAAACTGAACTTACGTATAATGGACCCATAGCTATGATATCATATAGAAATAAGAAGGAAAACTGAAAACATATCGTATTCAATAAATAATAAAGATTACAAATTATTAAATAGAAAACAAACTAACCTAACCCTGGCAACTAAACGGGCGCTTGTGGGCATTTATTATCTAACATTATCAACAACATTAAATCCTTCAAAAACGATTTATACTTATATTGAAGGCCTCTAAAAGTATAGGCCTTTCCAGGTGGCCGTGAGCCAACCCACACGTACTCAAATCTGAGGCCATATGTATAAACTCTTTAACCATGCTAAAAGCAAGAAAAACTAGGTAATAAGTAAATTTGATGGAGGCACTGGTGGGAATTGATCTGAACCAAACATTGATTAACCAAGTAAAAATAAGCCAGTGCATTAAAAAAAAAAAAAAAGGATTATAAACTGGTGCATTCCTGAAAATTTGAGAATTTTATAAGAGTAACCACCACACCGCAAAAATCCATGGGTGTCCCGGACCCAAGATCCACCCTTATTCACTTAACAAGGTCATGACGCTGGTGCTACGGGAATATTGTCTTAATCATCCTGATTTTTGCTGCCGTGCTGAGGGACCCGAAGATTTGTTAGGAAAAAAACAGGGGATTATTATTTGCAGGAGATGAATAGGATGAATGGGAAAAAACAGGGGATTATTTGCAGCAGATGAAAGGAAAAAACAGGGGATAATTAATCATATGCCCTAGCAGCGTCTTCTAACCAAACTCGAGGGGCTTTATGTGGCTCCCGTCTTAGCTGCCCATTTCCGCCAAGGCCTCCCGTCTTCATGTGCATCAAACGTCGCTAGCCATATCTCGGCTGTCCATTTCCCCGACGGCTGAAGTCGAACTCCTCTGTATTTTCTGTCTTTCAATCACTACCGAAACAATTTCACCTAATAATACTAACACGATGGTAAAACATAAGATCCATAACCTGAAACATCTCTACATGAATAGTCATTAACTTTCATGAGTACAAGGGTACATAAATTTGGTTACCTTAATGGTTGCTTTAACGAACGATAAACAGAATCCACGTCACAGGAGTTTATTATCTGTTTTTTTTACTTGCAACATGCATTAATCTCTGTTTTGTATGTGTACCGCTGGCAATTCTTGCCCAGAATCACAATAATGGTCTGATTTGTACCATTTAAAAAAACTGTTGGTCTATTTGGGTGGCTCCTTACTCTGCCAGTGGGTAACAATGGGTGAACTACCTATCTTCTCATGTTTGGAATGGGTATAATTGGACAGAGGAGATGTGTCTGGATGGGTATTTGGGTAATTAGATCATGTCAAGACTCAAAAGTGAAACCAAAACTAATACCTTCGATATTTTAATTCAATAAAAATACTTCTTTTATAAATTTTGACGGCAATGAGACAAAAAAGGGATTTTAAAGGAGTGAGTAAGTCAAATACATAAATTTAAGATAGAAGATGAGTAGTAACTGATAAGGCAACATGTAATATTTTTTATTAAATTACTGGTTTCTTTTAATCGAGAATAATCTAGAAGCAGGGTAACGGAAATTATAGTATTGTTAAAACTTAAGGTGGCGTTTAGTTGGAAAACATTTTCTTTCATTTCTTATTTCTTGTTTTGTTGAAAAAGGAAAGGGGGTTTGATTTCCACAAAACAATAGAAAATTTAGAAAACGCGTTTAGTCTGAGAAACATGTGTTTATGTTTTCCATTTTACAAAACTAGAAAACATGTTTAAGTGTTGTTGTTTTATATTTCAATTCACTATTCACCTTAGTAATATTATAAAAACATCTTCAAAACACAAAAACAAATATTATAAACTAACCAACAAAATTATAAAATAACTAAAAAAATCTAATACGAGAAAATAAAGAAATTTAAAAAGTAAAATATAATATCAAATAACGTTTTCGTCTGTTTTTTTTTTACGTTTTCTTCTGATTTTTTACGTTTACATCCGTCTTCGTCTGATTTTTATGTTTTCATCTTTCATTTACGTTTTCATAAGATTTGTATTAAAAAATGGACGAAAACGTAAAAAATCTGACAAAAACGTAAATAATCTGTCAAAAACGTAAAAAGCTGACGAAAACGTAAAAAATTAGATGAAAACGTAAAAAAAGGGTCGAAAACGTACAAAATCTGACGAAAACGTAAAAATTTTGACGAAAACGTAAAAAGTAACGAAAACGTAAAAAACGGACAAAAACGTAAAAAATCTGACGAAAACGTAAAAAATCAGATGAAATTATAAAAAATCTGACAAAAACGTAAAAAAAACGAACGAAAACGTAAAAAGTCTGACGAAAACGTAAAAAAACGGACAAAAACGTAAAAATTCTGACGAAAACGTAAAAAACCGGACGTAAACGTAAGAAATTCTGACAAAAACGTAAAAAGTCTGACGAAAACGTAAAAATTCTGACGAAAATGTAAAAAATGGACAAAAACGTAAAAATACGGACGAAAACGTAAAAAACCGGACGTAAACGTAAGAAATCTGACGAAAACGTAAAAAAACGGACAAAAACATAAAAAATCGGACGAAACTTAAAAAATCTGATGGAAATGTAAAAAAACGGGCGAAAACGAAAAAAATCGGACTAAAACGTAAAAAACATGGCGAAAACGTAAAAGATTGACGAAAACGTAAAAAAAGGACGAAAACGTAAAAAATCTGACGAAAACGTAAAAAATCAGTCGAAAAGTTAAAACAACTGACGAAAACGGATTTGGGGTATTTTAATGGAAAATAGGGGAAAACAAAAAAAAAGTGTTTTGTAGTTTTGTGTATTAAAGTTGGAAATATAAATTTTGTGTTTTGTAGAGAATTTTATTGGAAAACACTAATTTGAACGCGATCTCTGTTTTCCTTGTTTTTCACAAAACATTTTGTGGAAAACAAGGGTGTTTTCCCTCAACTAAACGCACCCTAAAAGTTTCAAGCCTTAATATTTAAGTTAAGAATCACTTTATAAATTCACGATCGTATTTCTGGCCCAAACCGATCGTATTCGTTTGAACCAAATTTTAAACTTGCTCGTTTGTACCCGAGACCGTTTTACCCATACCCGTTTGGCCCAATCCATTTGATCCGAAATTTAAAATTACCCATTTGCGCCTGAGACCGTTTGAACCGAACCCATCCGACCCACGCGTTTTGCCCCCTCTTGTGTCTTGTCCAGGCACGCAGGGGCGGACCTACGCTCGAGCTACCTATGGCGCAGGCCGCATACGGTTTCGGCCGACGAAGTGTAGCTTTTGGTTCTGAGAGTGCTACACCTCAGGGCCAGCCATGTCACGGGAGAGCTGGGCGACGGGTGTGTGTGTTTTTTTTTTTTTTTTTTTTTTTATTATTATTATTTTTTTTATTTTTTATTTTTTTTTTTTTGCGGCGCCTATTATTGTGGGTGGCTGCAGAAAATGGGTGGTTGCAGAAAATTTTGGTGAAGAAGAACGGTTTGTGAGGAGAGTGTGTGTTAAAGTGTTGTATTCGGGAGAAGCTAAGAAAATGAGATAAATTTCCAATATACTACACTATTTACCTTTTTTACTTCTTCTGTGGTTTCCTTTTTGTATGTTATTTTCTAATTACTAATGAATGGTTTAAGCTTATCTTTGTCAAAAGTTAAGCTGTATTTGCCTTTTATTTATACTGTACACCTCTATTTGCCGTTCGGCTTATTTTGTTTTCTTGTTTTTTAAAGAATATAAAGTTAAACTTGACTTGGAATAACACTTTATATACTCCGTATTGATTATAGGTACCCTTGATTTTAACTAACAAGTACTTTTGATGGTTGATGATAACTAAGTCAAAATTGCTAATGTACAAAAAAATATGCCTGTAATGTTAAATGTAGTTTAAATGGCTAATTCTGGGAAAACTTCAAAAACAAGAGGGTGATACTTTGATGTCTTAAGATTTAAGACTAATGTATAAATGTATAAATATTAACTTTACCATATTACAAGCCGGCGGTCCGGAAGCCCACCCTCTCAACTCCTTCTCCTTTGTTTCTTCTTGTATGCATCGGTTAACTAATAACCTGCAAGTAGATTGGTGTGTAAGATACTCAGATCTTGGGTTTCTCTCCTGTTTTGGTTAGTATCTTGGGTTGATCAGTTGAGGTTTCAGTTTAAAGGCGTGGGTCATGGTTCAGATATCGGGTTTTGGATATCCTAACAAAGTGCTGGTGTTGAATGGTTCATGGTCTGGTTTCTTGAGGTGGTTTATGTCAGGTTCTTTATTCTTTTTATTTAGATGCTGTCGTGGTGATTATGGTTATGGTTATGGTGGTGTGGTTCATTTAGGCGTGGTGTGGTTCTGATCGATGGCTTTGTGGTAAGTTTAGTTGGTAGTTCATTGGTTCAAATTGGTGTTTGTTTCAACTTGTGGTCATAGGTTCCAGTTTGGGTCAGATGACTGGTTGTTGTGACTGTTGATTTGGTTGTGGTAAGATAAGTGTTTGTGGCTAGTTGTAGTTCGGTTGTGGTTTGTTTAGACTAGTGGTCTTACGGTTGTGATCGGGTTCAGTTTATGTTTGTGGTCGTGTCAACAAGGGTCGAGGGTTTAAAGGTTTAGTTCGGCAGGTGCGATTATGTTCGGTGGCAGTGTTGGGAAGTTTAAGAGGTGTGTCGTTGTTTCAGGGGTTCTTTGGTCCAGTAGATATCGTCTTGGCAAGGGTTCTAGCCATTTCAACATGTGATGGTCCGACAATCTTGAATTTTTCTTTGTCAACCGTTTCCACATTATGCGGCCCTAGCACTTGGCATACAGTGTGGTCCGAACTATTTGGTTTGAGGTTGTTTAGACGGGTGTCGTTTTTGTGGACTACCTGGTTCGAGGTTGTTTCGACTGCTCTCGTTTTATGCGGACGTGGTCAGGGTCTTGGTTTGTTTTTTAACCCGTTTCTACGTTATATAAAATGATAGGCTGGATGTAATGGCCATCAGACCCACCACCGCCACATCAACTAATAATTTTGAGATGGGATATTTGTTACCAAGCATACAGGAAGAAGCTATAGTCTAAACTCTAAAGGTATTAAGTTGAACACCCGGTGAAGAATAAACCAAGATGAGAAACTAAAGATGAAACTATACACAGAAAGTGAACCACTAGAGAGAGAAGATTCAACCATCAGTGTGTACATCTTCATTGCCTCGACTTGTTTAGATACAAGAGAAATGATAAAAGCCATAACAAACTAAATGAACGAACCTTTGCTACTTGAATCATAGAAAATAGAAAATACTGAGAATGCAACATTGTTAATTATGTACTCCGTTGAACATATCTTTGTCAATGTAAAGCTAGTGACCGATGTTGTACAAACCACACACATCAATACATGCATATTCCACTAATGCTACACTCAGCACTACTGCATCCACTGAGCTCTCCGAGCATGTGAGTTTAATTTCAGCTATGGGGGAAGCTCGATGAAGGTTCAATAACTTCCTAGCAAATATTTTCTTCTCCTACCACTTCGGATGAGTAATGACCAATACGCATCTCTTTTAACAAGGGAGAACAAGAAAGTAAAGACTTGATCAAACATTCTTCATTCTTTAAAACCCCACTACATACGAATATCACACTCTTGAGCTGCAGCTGCTCCATTCTCCTTAAATCAACTTCTGAGGAACAAAGTGCAGGCGGTGGGACCTCATCATTGTATTTAGACTACAAAATTCAATAAGATTTAGATGCTCAGGCAGTGGGACCTCATCATGTGTAGCTATCTGATAGTACGTGAGTCAACTCCAGGCTCAATAGATTTGGAAAACAACAGAAACTAGGCATAAGTCAAAGACAACAGTTATGGAACTGCAAATGCTTTAACTCTAGACAATTGAAAAACTGGGTAGGCAACAGAAATGGTGGTCCGGTAAGTGCAGTGGTTCTCCTTCCATATTCACAAGAGTGAACTCCTCAATTCCATTTTTGGACAAGAACACAATCCAGTGAGTTATATCCTCAACACCGAATACGGAGTAACGTCGCCTATCTATGTAGAGGACAAACTTTGTTATTGGACCTTTAAGATGAAGAATAAGCCTACTTATAATCCTCCCATTCAAATGCTTGTCTCCTTTTCCTACTATGTACTTAAAGAAATCAGTTCCAAATACGAGTTGGTTGAGCAAAGTCCACTTTGTGACTTAGACCTCCAGTTTCTTGACAAGATACTATTCCTGACTGCATCTTGTATTGGCAAACGATCTATAATATTTGTGATGACATTGTTAGGCAAGCTGTTAATGACTTCTTCTGGTACAAATTTGGATACTTTATGTGTTCCATGGAGGTTTTTCATTATTCTAGCAATATAACAGACATAAGTTATTGATATAAATTGATTGAATAAATAGTCAAGACATTCAAAAACCATCTCTATGCACATACACCAGTTAAAAAACCATATTTACAAAGGAAAAATGGACCTAAAAGCCATAGGGAAACATGTAAGGTTAACCCATTGTCTCTGTTTCAAGTCATGGAAACAAGTGCCTCATTAAGTACAACGGAGACCTAACACTACCACACAAGACATGACCAATGAACCTTGATTCATTATAATGAGCAATTCAGCATATGATGTCGGATAAATGACATTCAGGGATCATTTCGATCTCCAAGATGACAAACGTTAAGATCACTAAAGTCTCCGTAAACTTCCAGTGTGATACTGGTCAATTTACCTCTGAAGTACCTAAATAATCACAGTTTTCAAAACGTCTAGACAATTGTTATCTAAGAGGGTATTTGGGGTTGCTTATTTTAAACCGATAAGCATGTTGGCGTGTTTGAACAATCCAAACTACTTCTGCTTATTTTAGGATAAAACTGACTTTGAACCAGCATATCCAACCGCCCTGCCACCCTCTTAACGTTTTTCTTTATAGCATATCAAAAATTAATTTGTGCTAAACATGAATTAAGCAAATCCAAACGCTATTTCCTAAAACAGTTATTTTTAAACAGCTTATCTACCTTTACTCATAAGAAAAATCATACCCCAAACACCCTCTGAATTGCATTTCAATACAGTACATACAAATGACAAATCCAAACACTACCTAAACTATTTCATTTAATTACATTATTAACCAATTAATGTAGCTAGGAATAATAATCAAAGCAATTATCTAAAGAAATGACATATATTTCGAATGTGAATAATAACATAAATAACAACAACTTCATATTATAAGTGAAGGTAAGTAAGTTTAATATAAAACATTGAAATAAAACCCAACCTTTAAATGCGATGAGTTGCAAACGAAATTGATGGATTTCAAAGAAACGCAGATTAAACAAGATTATTAAAGAGGTTGCAGCAAAGACCAAAATGAAATTTAGATTTTACATTTGCCACCCTTCAACTCTTTTAGTTTTATAAAAATCATTTTCTCCTACAAATATTTTGATGGATTGATATCAAGAGTATTTCTACTTTGCCTAGTGAGTCATTAAACTTTATATTTATTTATAGGTTATTTACACATATAGGTAATTAACTTTGAAAAAATTTCCATGTTATGTAACGAACTTTCAAAAATATTAAGTTAAGTAACAAAACTTTCAAAAACCGTTAAAGTTAGGTAATTTTACCCAATGTTGCAACTGGTAACCTGTTGACCCGGTTACTTTTGTTTGACTATTACCTTTGACCACGTATAACGTTTTACAAACACACACTTTACCCAAAAAACGTTTTTCCCCAAATTGTGAAGAACCCTAATCCCCAATTACGCTAACCCTAATTCCCAAAATTCAGAAACCCTAATTATCCAATCCATGTAATAATCAACATGGGTAAAGGTAAACCCGACAAGAATCGACCTTTCACAGTGAACCTAAAACATAAGGGTCTATTTACAATTAAACTGTTTGCGTATATGAACTATGATAAGAAGCAAATTACGGATCTTAACTTTGAAGGTATGTCATGTGTTCAACTCTTTGATGTAGTTAGGCATTTAGTCCATAATTGTCTTAGGAGACTTTATTATTGCAAAGTAGGAACCCCATTAAGGATAGGTATTAAGGAGATTAGGAATGATGATGATGTTCAGGCATTTGTAGCATGTGCTTATGAATCAAAATGGGTTGTTGACTTGTATGTTGAACATCTTGATGAAGATGCTTTAGAATGTAGGAGCATAACAGAAGCCATAGAAACAGAAGAGGGATATGAGTCTAGTGATTGTTATTGTTCTAGTGATGATGAGGAAGACTTAGGTGATGTAGAATTCTTTGATGAAAGTGATGAAAATGTTGAAATTAAGATTGTCTCTACAAAAGACCCATTTCTTAACAAATTGTGCTCTAATAGTGGTGAATTTAAGGGTTTCATTGATGAACCAATCAATGTTAATGAAATAGAAGTCTTAGAAGACCCAGATCCTATAGATGCTAAGTATATAGCTAAGCCACATATTATTTATCCTAGGCATGATCCTACACAGGATTGGGATAAAATTGAACATGTACTACGAATGAGATTTGAGTCAAATGAACAACTAAAACTTGCTTTAGCCAATTATGGTGTCCACAATGGGTATCAATTGTGGTTTGAAAGAAATGATTGGAAGCAGTTGTTAGTGTATTGTGGTTGGGATGTAGAAGCAGGTAGATGTGCTGGGGCAGCAACTTAAAAAAAAAAAAAAAAAAAAAAAAAAAAAAAAAAAAAAAAAAAAAAAATCTCAACAGAGGAAGTTAAAAGATGGTGAGGGTTGTTCTAAAGATGGTGATGGTTGTTCTAAAGATGGGGAGGGTAGTTCTAAGTCATCTACAAAGGTTACTAAAAAAGGTAGGATTCAAAGAAAAGCTGTTAAGTCAACTGATAAGGAAAAAGATGTTTGTGGTTTTAGACTGTTTGCTTCTTGGATGTCAACTGAGAATTCTTTCCAAATCAAATCCTTAAAACCCAAACACAAATGTTCTAGAAACTATAATTTAGGAAGCTTGGTGACCTACAAATGGATAGCACACCATTTTGCCAAGGAACTCATTGAAGACCCATTCATTCCTTTATTAAAAATGCAAACACAAATTAGGGCAAAATATCATATTAATGTCAGTGTTGGGCAATGCCAGAGAGCAAAACAGAGGGCATTATTTGATTATGAAGGTGGGTTGAAAGAACATTATGCAAGATTGTGGGAGTATAGGAATGTTGTAATTGATACTAATCCAGGCAGCACATATGCTCTAGATGATGAAGAAACCTCTTCTAGAAAGAATTATTTTAGAAAGGTAATAGGATTGGATGGCTATTTTCTGAAACATAAATGTAGAGGTGAGTTGCTTGTAGCTATATGGAGAGATGCTAATAATCAAATGTACCTAATAGCATGGGCTGTTGTTAAGGCGGAAAACTATGATGAGAACAATGCCAAGCAGGCCAAAGAAAAATAGGATCATAGCACCAGATGAGAACAGCTCACAAGTTACTAGATAGGGAAGAATCATGACATGTAGTAATTGTCAAGAAAGAGGTCACAACATAGGTGTGGTGTCTGTTAATGAAACAATTGAGACTCAAGAATCTATATTTGTAGGCATAAAGGATGCACCACCTGTAGATGATGATCCTTTGCAAATTCCAGAAGTTATTGATGCACCATCTAACCCTAATGATGATGCAGCAAACAAGGGCAAAGCAGTAGCTGATCCTTAGCCTAAGAAGTAGGGTAAAAAAAAGGCATGCTCATGATCCTTTAAGGATTTACCACAAGAATAGGGGAAGATTAGAGAGGATTTTTGGTGAAAAAATGAAAAAGACAGGCTTTGGTCTAAATGGTGAAGGGTCTACACCAGATTCTGCATTCTCAGTTGATTAACCTTGTAGACAACTTAATATTTGCATTATCAAGATTGTAATCTTTTGCTTAATGGTGGATGTAGTAAACTATGAACCAGGGCACATCTTTTGTTAAAGTTGAACCCAAAACACTATATATTTGTCCCCCATAACTTACAAATTTTGATTAATGCAAATTAGTTTATGTGTAATGGTGTTATTAAGTATGTCTTTTATGCCAATTCCATATATTTTATTGCAAGTTGTGTTATGCAGTTACCTACCCACTTTGAAACATATGCAATCAGTATTCTATGGTCAAATAAGGATCTTATTATTAGGCTTGTGAGTTTTTGGAAATCCTCTTGACCACATAGTAACTGCAAAAGCTTACCTTGCTTTTATTACCACATTCATGACCACAAATTGACTGCACAATGGTTATCAACTTTGACAGCATTACAGTATTTATAGCAACAGTCACAAAGGCTATTAGATCCAACAATCATAGGGAACCCAACAAATTGACTGCACAAAATGGCATCAAGCAAGAAGAAAGGTATTATTTTTGACTGCAATAGTCACAATGGTTATCACTGCAATATGTATTCAGAATCTCAAATCATATGATTTTTGTGCTATGTAACAGATAACAACAACCAATTATGTAATTTTCTTAAATCATGTGCAGAAATCATTGCAATTTCCAGTGATAGCTCTGAATCAGATTTTGATGCAAGTCCATGGGGATGGGAGGATTATTTTCCAAAAGATTTTAAGGCAACTGATTACACCAAAAACCACACAATCTATCCTTAACAAACTAAACTACATAAATGCAAGTAGCAAGGAAACCAGAACAACAAAAACACATAGAATTGACTTCCAAAGAGTGACTTTCTTTAAAGCTTTTTTCAAGTCTGCCTCCAACTGTTCAATCTTTCTTTGACGATTACCTTCAGCTCGAATGTAACACCCCCAAAATTTGGTACAGCGGAAGACTCAACAAGCTTTCGGGGTGCTACGGGGATTGGTATCCATTCAAAGTCATGAAAGAACGAGATAAAGTAAACATAAGAAAAACACAACCACACGGGGTTTTAAAGTTTACATTTATCCCAAGAATTATCCAAAGTAAGGCCCAAAAGAAATAAACGTAGGTCCACAATTATTTATCAGAGTTTCAGAAAATAGATCCATAACCAGGTACCATAGCCAAGCCTCCAATCCAAGCATCCAAGGGCATCACTTAATTACCTGAGAAAACGCGCTAAAAGTCAGCTTTCGCTAGTGAGATCATAGGTTTAAGTTCATAACTAAATCAAGTGGACATATACGCAAAACGCTTGCTAGCTAGACTAGGCCTCAATCATCCAACCAAAATAATTCAACCAAATAATCCAACCAAAACTAATCAAACCTATAGGTGCACACTATAGCTCAAATCAATACTATCAATAGCTTACCTAGATCATGTCTAGGCCTCGCTCTATAACCAATCCAATAGCTTACCTAGTTCGGGACTAGGCCTCGCTCAACAATCAAACAATAGCTTACCTAGTTCGGGACTAGGCCTCGCTCAATCCTACCTAGTTCTATAAGCATAGCAAGTTTTTAGAATAAACGAAGCGATAATAGTCCACATAAAACATTTGCACGTTTCTCACCCCAAGTATTGAAAACAAAGTTCAAGAGTAAAAGTGGGGCTATGACTCACCTCAAGTCCAGCAATCCGCAAAAGAAATCGATAGATGAAAGACGTAAAGCAAACTCAAATAACGGCAACTACAGACTCGGCACTTCCTAACAATAAAAACGCGTTCAGAAATCATTTCCTCAAAATCAAATATTCCCATTCCCGAACGTATTCCATTTAACTTTCCAAAATATCCATTTCTCGAATTATCTTCATATAAATTTGAAGTTTGACGTTTGGTATCCATATGTGTGGAGGGTCGACACAACTCAAACCAAGAAGCCACAACGAAAAGAAATAATAAACCACATATAGGTCTAATATTAGCCCAATATATTATTTAAATAAATCATCGAAGTTTATCAAATCCGTCGATTTGATAATCCCCCATATTTATTTACGTAATATATCACTCCAATATTATACCCAACCTAAATCACATAGCACAAAGAATACTATATGGTAAATATCGTAGTCCAATAAATTTCCTATGTATATCGTCCAATTTGCCAAATTCGTCAATTTAGCCAATTCCACGAGATATTTAGTAATTTATTATCCTAATACACGTACCACAACCTATGGGCGTCGTGGGATACGATGCCCATTAATATACTCATTTTATATAGCTAAATAAACTCGATTTAACCCGTCAATTAAATAAGTTACGTAGTTACAGAAAATAGATATATTAATCGTCATATATCCGTGACAACACAAAAGTCACATAATAAAGTCCATTTGGACCTAAGTAACCACAACTCCGTATAACTCGATAAGTTTACCAAATTTATAAAAAGTCTTGTTTTATTTATTAATTACCCAACGTATTAATTCCCGTCATTATTTACAGTTATTTATTTATGATAATACTCCCGACATTTATTGCACCATTAGCATAGTCCAATAATTATCGTTATATTATTATAACGTCTACTCGTGATCGTTTTATTATTAATATACGCATATATATATATATATATATATATATATATATATATATATATATATATATATATATATATATATATATATATATATATATATATATACATATATATATATATATATATATATATATATATATATATATACATTGATTGAGCCTAAACCACCTAACTTATATTGACCAAGGATGGTCAACAAAGTCAAACAGCTCAGAGTCAATGCTCCGCGGAAGCGTAAGGTTTCCCCGGGTCGTTATGTCCCGACGAGGTGTGAATTGTAATCAAAACGGTTTCGTGATCGGGTGAATTTGGATGAAAAGGGTTTGAAAGTGATTAAACTACTGATTTGTACAAGGAAATAACTTAAATAAGTTATATGAATAGAACTGGACGTTAGGAAAAACCAGAAACGTTTAAAACTTAAAAACGCGTACGTTACGTTTAAATAAAACGTAAACGTATGAAATAAAAAGTAAAAACTGAAATCTGAAAACACCCAAGGGGTGAAAATGACTTTTTTACAAACTATAAGGTAAAAGAAAATTTTTAGAAAAAGAAAAACTATTTTAAACTATTTAATAATTTAATATTAATTAAATACTATTTATTACTTATTATTAATATTTAAAATACTTAAATATAATACATTATTAATTAAATACTAAAAAGGTGAAAATAAAATTTCTAAAATTATAAAATAACTAAAAACAAGTTTTAAAAAATAAAAATAAGTATTTTTGTCTTTTTGTGGATTTTCTATTAATTAATAACTAATTAATTACTAATTAACTAATTAAACTATTTTAAATTAAGAAAAATACTAAATGAACAGTAAAATTTCTAATAAAATTTATAAAATTATTTTATAACATATAAAAGCTATAAAAAATATAAAAACTAAGTTTTGCTTAATAAAAACTAATTATGCTATTTTAAACTAAATATTAATTAATTATTAATAAAACTAAAATTAATTCTAATTAATACTAGATGATAAAATAAAAATCTGAAAAAATTATTATAAATACTTTAACTTAAGAGGAAATTAAGAAAAATATAAAAAAGCTAATTTCTTAATAAAAATATAAAAATGAAAATTAAAATTACATAAAATTAAATAGAAACTATCACTTAAAAATTACTTTTGATTTTCTGGATTTTTATTTTAGAAACCTACTTTACATCTAAAAATAGCAAACTTTTGTAAAAACAAACTTTTTAGAAACTAAAAATAAGCACAGAATAAGCCAAAAGTCAAGACAGTTGACTTTCATTGACCAAACAAGGAATTGAGCTAAAATGGCTTAAAGTGGGACCCACAATGATTAAGTCTGGTTTAACTGAGTTTAGGGAACATGTGTGAGCAAGTAAAAATCAAAAAGGTCCTCAGAATAAGCTATAAAGCCACAAATAAGCACTTAGGAATTGGTTTTGCAACTGAAAAGTGGGACAAAGTTCAATGCTCAAACTAGGTGGGTCCCAGTGGTTTCTAGGTCAACCAAGAGGTCAAAACATGGACCCTGGTAGGAGGGGGTTGGGAGGAACAATATTGATGGCCTGGGGCCCACTGGTTTGGCTGGAAAACCACCACCAAGTGGTGGTGGTGGTGGTGTATCTGCTGAGACAAAGCAGAGGTGTGCCCTGCAAGTCACTTTGTGGCTTTGTGGGGCCCACAAGAAAAATCATAAAAATGCAACCAATGTGGGAAAATGGAGATGAGGTGGTGGAGTACTAAACCTAAAATTTCCAAAGTCTAAAACCCAATCCTAAATTCTAAATAAATCTTGGGGTTTTTGAAAAAAAAACAGAAGGCATGCAATTTGACTTTTCATGAAACATAAGAACTTTGGCTTTGGTGAGTTACTGACTGATCTATGTTACTTAGATTGTTTTTATAACCTAAAATGAAACTAATTACAGCAATCTAAACAAGTAATGAGCTTGTGTGAATGATTGGGGTACCAAATTCCTTAACAGTTAATGAAATATGGAGATTAAACATGCATTTGACTTTTTTAATGAAAAGACATTAGATTTTCTTGCTTGAATATCCTAACTAGACCTAATGTGACATATCTCAGCTGAAAGTAACAATAAAAACACCTCAGAACATATTGAGACAGCTTTTGCCAAACACCCCCATAACAGTTGACTGTTACACTTTTTGAAAAGAAAATGACCAAGTTAAGCTGAGATTTGAGGAACTTAAGCTCAACTAATTCTATTAAACTATAATAAACATAAATGATAAGAATTTTAAGCACTGGAATACCAAAATAGATTATACTATATATATTTTTGTGTTTATAGATGATTTAAATGAAAACTAGAAGCTAATGATTCTTAACTGAAATGATGCAATAAAAGACAATCAATACCAACAATAAACATATAAAAGCAGAAATGAAGCAACTAGACACTGGATAAGCACATAAACAGTAAATGCAAGAATTGAACTAAAATGGTAAAATGGAGCTTACAAACAAAGGCAAGTTGTAGGCTTATCAAATCACTTTCTAACTGACCTATTGCTTCCCATAAGCTCTAAACCATCATCATCTCAGCTTCCTTCTTCTTATGATTTTTTTATATATTTTTTTTCTTATTTTATTTGTATTATTGATGATTTTTGGTTTCCTAACTTGAACTGTTTCAAACCTTTTGAAAGCTTTAAAAAAACTTACAGTGGAACTGAAATAAGCTTAATCCAACATCAAACAACAACTTTAAAGATTTTAACAATAAAGTGAAATTTCTACTAAAAATTGCAAATCTGGGATTCAGAACTGAAAGTTTGAAATTAATGATTCTATTGAGTTTCAACTACACTGAGAACACTTAATACAAAGCTTTTAAGCTAAAAATTACAATAGACTTGGAAAATTAAGCTAAACCGTGGACCTAAATTACACTACTCCTATTCTATATTAACTAATGCCCTATTCTTCTCATTTCTTTTCTTTTTATAGTCCCTGAGTCATTCTCTATCTTTCCCACTTGCTTCTGTCCATTGGATTGGTCTCACTTGATCTCCACCGTTCAAATGAAGCTTTGGCGCCAAAAAGTGTTTTGGCAGATGTAGTGGATTAGGTGTGATAATAAATGAGGAGGGGGGTTGGTGATGGGTTGGTGAGTATTTATTGATAGTTGGTGGAGAAGGTGAGGAGAGGGGGGGGGCATGAACCTGGAATTAAGGGTGTTAATGGTGGGAAGTCTGAGGTTAGGGGTGAGGGTGTTGGGGTTGACCGGGTCAACGCTGGGATTATTTAAAACGGTTTAGGGAGTGGGCCGGGTAGTGATTGGGCTGAGGGGCTGTAGTGGATCAGATTTGGTGTTGGATTGGGTAGTGGTTTTGGGTTTGGATTAGTTCTAGGCTAATAGTAATATCAAGGGTCCATTTGGTTAAGAAATAATCACAAGGACCAACTTTGTAAATTCTGAAAACCAGGGGCTGTTTTTGTAATTTTCTAAAAGTAGTATAAGGACCATTCTTGCCACCTTTTATTAACCCAAGGACCAAATTTGCAATTTTTTTAACTTTTGAAATTCCCGGGGACCATTTCTGTCAACTTTCAAAACCTAGGGACCAAACATGTAATTTCACTAATTTTGCCACCCAAGGACCATTTTGATAACTTTAGATTTCCCAAGGGCAAAAATGATTTTTCTTTCAAAATTACCTCACCAGGGACTGAATCTGCCAAAATCTGTAACTCCAGGGACCAAACTGTAAATTTCCAAAACTTTTCCAATTTTTCACCAAAGGACTAAATATGACATTTTATGATTTCAAAATGACCTTTGGTGATAAATTTCCATATTTTGAATATCCAGGGACTAGTTTTGTAATTTTATGAAAGTTGGGGGACTGAAACTGCCAATTTTGCAAACTTTATACGTTTTTCATCTGTTTTTGCTCATTTTGCATCTAAAACATATAAAACACAATTTTGAAATATTTTCAGTATTTTGATGCATTACTGAGTGTTTTTGTATGTTTTACAGTTCAGATTAGACCAAAAATGATGAGTGTTTGAGCACTCATCAATCCCCCACACTAAACTATTGCTAGTCCCTAGCAATACTGTTTTGAAAACTTGATGGATTTGAAAAACTCTTTACCAAAAGCCATCACTTCTAGAGTAGCCAGGTGTAAGAACTGTGGCACACCTGATAACCGTGTGATTTTGAGCAAACTACCAGCTGTCAACGGATTTGAGTAGTCTTTACCAAAAGCCGTTTGCTTCTGGACTAGCCAGCTCTTGATGGAATAGTCAACATCTTGGTGAGCTGATTACCAATTTTGGATTTTCCACTGCCTTTACCACAAGCCATAATCTTGTGGGCTAGCCAACTCATTTGTTTTCGGGGAGTTGAGGAACCATACAATTTTGGGCAAATTGCCAGCCGTCAACGGATTTGATATGTCTTTACCAAGAGCCGTTTGCTCCTGGACTAGCCAATCCCTTTTGTCGCTTAGACAAGGCGGACTGATTACCACAAAAATTTTGAAGCACCAGTGAAAAATTTTTGAAAATTTTGAAATTTTGGCAAAAACGGGAGTATTATATAGTAAAATGTGATAAAATTCGCTAGAATAGCGAATACCCCCCCCCCCCCCCACACTAAGCATGAATATTGTCCTCAATATTCAAAATCCCGGCTATTATGCCGACATTTTGAACGTAAAAGGGCAACATTACAAGCTAAGCGTGGAAAACACCATTTTGTTTTTTCACGTCATAAGTAACCATAGCATGGGGACTCCCCCACACTTAGGGTGAAAACCCTATATGTATGCTACTGTTTTTGTTTACCGAGTCGCTAGCTTGACTCGACCCCAAATTCATTTGTCCTTGGGGAAGCATGATGTGGAAGGAACAATCTCACTCGGACTTTCATTCAAAATGTTTGGACAAACATATGAAGCACGTGAAAGTTCCACACCGATGAGATATGTATCCGGCTCAAGATAATGATACATGAAAATGCCGGGATCAAATATAGTGTCCTCACTCCCGAAGGAGTGAAGAAGAGAAGAAGTCACCTTATAGGTGAAGAAAAGGAAGAAAATCATGATAAAAAGCATGATTTGATCTTCTTCCTCAAGAGGAGGCTCCGTAGCCTGAGTTTGGATTTCTAAGGTTAAGCTCGTAAATAGCCCGAGAGGGTGGGTGGGATTTTGCAAATTCTCATGATTGAGAGCATCTCCCCCCGGGATATCAAACTCCGGAGGAGTTATGACATGATGAGTGAGTTCACCGGAGAACTCCTCATGAAGAGAATCATTCACAAGATTTGAATTTGTGAACTCATGTTCCATTGTGGACTCATCACAATCCTCGTCAAAGATTGGATTATTAGAAATCATAGTGAATTCAGAATCGAATTCAAATAGAGGATTGGTGAGAGTCGTATTAAATGCTTCGGGAACAAAGAGATTAACATTCTCTTGTGGACTGTTGGGATAAGAAGTGAGTGACGGATCATGATATAGGAGACTTTCAATTTCTCCCAGATCGGCTTGGAAATCGAGGAGACCATCATCACTTTCCAATGAAAGTGGATCGATGTGAGCAAGTTCATCAGCGAACTCCTCAAGAAGATGATCAGCATTAGTTTGTGGAACTGATGCCTCAACATACTCGATGTCTCCATAAGATGTGCAATCATCGCTAAAATCTGAGAAAGTCTCAAATTGATCTTTAGGACACTCAATGGGTGAAGGAATATCACATACATGATCCAAAGTTCCCTGTGACTCTCTTGGGATTGGGACAAGGATCTCAACACTAGACTTTATTAATTCGTCCGATTCCTTATTAGGAACAGTGCTAAGATGCTCATCCCCCATGATCAGAGAGTGAGTGTGAACTTCGGGTGTGATAACAACAGACTGAGGGAGATGAGAGGAGCTAGCATTCATGGAATTTTCAAGTTTCATTTGTTCAACGGCTAGTAATTTCCCCGTCTCATTATTTTCTCCCTGATTTTCCGTGGGAGGAATCACAAATGATGAATCTGATGAACCCTTATAAAATTGAAGGATATCAAGGGTGTCGTCATTATCACTATCATCATCACAGTCTAGAAGAGCAGCTTGACGAAATTTGGCACGTGTTATAGCTGCTTGCTCTAAGACAAGTATTTCTTCCACGCTCAATTCGTTTCTAGCCTCTCGTTCTTCAGCAAGTAATTCTGCCATAGATTTCTCACGAGAGTCTTGAAACGGTGTAGTAACCAACTCCTCCTTAAGTTCTTTTAATAAATCAAGAGCCTTTAGTAAAAGGTCTTGCTCGGTTTCTTGAGGAGTTGTGTGAATCATATCGTACTGTGGAGGTGGGTCTGAAAATGAATAGTCGTAATTGCTACAAGGAAATGGATTCCTTGTTTGACAATCCGAGCTAGAGTGTGGACCTCCACAATACTCACAACAGTAAAACTGATGTGGCTGTGAGTCGTATGTGCTAAAGTTATAATTGTTATCAGGAAACTGCTCATAGACAAGCGTGTTTCCCGATTGACAATTAGAACTGTAGTGTGAACCACCACAGTACTCACAACAGTAAAACTGCTGAGACTGATGGTGTGGTAACTGATGGAATGAATCAGTCGTGTCATGGTAGGAATAAGGATCTTGGTTATAGACAGACCCGTTTCCTGACTCTACCATGCCACAACTAGGGCAATTGCCACCATTATGAGGATTACCACACCATTGGCAAACCAGAAAGCGTGGATGAGACATAGAAAGAATCAAAAGGTTTGGGAGGGGTAGGGATGAAGAATCAAAGATGTGAGAGGGTTAAGGTGAATATTTTTGGGTTTTTGGAAATACATTTTTGTACAAATGATAAAGAAAATGTTTTTGTGTTTTTGTGTTCGTTGAAAACTGAGTTTAAAAAAGTTTTCGGGAGCGGTTTTGTTTTTATATGAAAATAAAAAGATAATATTTATAAGGGTGGTAAATATACAATGATGTATATCCCGATTCACTAATACGCAAAACCGTTTAGAATAGCGCGCACAACCTCCCCGGCAGCGGCGCCAAAAGTTGATTGAGCCTAAACCACCTAACTTATATTGACCAAGGATGGTCAACAAAGTCAAACAGCTCAGAGTCAATGCTCCGCGGAAGCGTAAGGTTTCCCCGGGTCGTTATGTCCCGACGAGGTGTGAATTGTAATCAAAACGGTTTCGTGATCGGGTGAATTTGGATGAAAAGGGTTTGAAAGTGATTAAACTACTGATTTGTACAAGGAAATAACTTAAATAAGTTATATGAATAGAACTGGACGTTAGGAAAAACCAGAAACGTTTAAAACTTAAAAACGCGTACGTTACGTTTAAATAAAACGTAAACGTACGAAATAAAAAGTAAAAACTGAAATCTGAAAACACCCAAGGGGTGAAAATGACTTTTTTACAAACTATAAGGTAAAAGAAAATTTTTAGAAAAAGAAAAACTATTTTTAAACTATTTAATAATTTAATATTAATTAAATACTATTTATTACTTATTATTAATATTTAAAATACTTAAATATAATACATTATTAATTAAATACTAAAAAGGTGAAAATAAAATTTCTAAAATTATAAAATAACTAAAAACAAGTTTTAAAAAATAAAAATAAGTATTTTTGTCTTTTTGTGGATTTTCTATTAATTAATAACTAATTAATTACTAATTAACTAATTAAACTATTTTAAATTAAGAAAAATACTAAATGAACAGTAAAAATTCTAATAAATTTCTAAAATTATTTTATAACATATAAAAGCTATAAAAAATATAAAAACTAAGTTTTGCTGAATAAAAACTAATTATGCTATTTTAAACTAAATATTAATTAATTATTAATAAAACTAAAATTAATTCTAATTAATACTAGATGATAAAATAAAAATCTGAAAAAATTATTATAAATACTTTAACTTAAGAGGAAATTAAGAAAAATATAAAAAAGCTAAGTTCTTAATAAAAATATAAAAATGAAAATTAAAATTACATAAAATTAAATAGAAACTATCACTTAAAAATTACATTTGATTTTCTGGATTTTTATTTTAGAAACCTACTTTACATCTAAAAATAGCAAACTTTTGTAAAAACAAACTTTTTAGAAACTAAAAATAAGCACAGAATAAGCCAAAAGTCAAGACAGTTGACTTTCATTGACCAAACAAGGAATTGAGCTAAAATGGCTTAAAGTGGGACCCACAATGATTAAGTCTGGTTTAACTGAGTTTAGGGCACATGTGTGAGCAAGTAAAAATCAAAAAGGTCCTCAGAATAAGCTATAAAGCCACAAATAAGCACTTAGGAATTGGTTTTGCAACTGAAAAGTGGGACAAAGTTCAATGCTCAAACTAGGTGGGTCCCAGTGGTTTCTAGGTCAACCAAGAGGTCAAAACATGGACCCTGGTAGGAGGGGGGTTGGGAGGAACAATATTGATGGCCTGGGGCCCACTGGTTTGGCTGGAAAACCACCACCAAGTGGTGGTGGTGGTGGTGTATCTGCTGAGACAGAGCAGAGGTGTGCCCTGCAAGTCACTTTGTGGCTTTGTGGGGCCCACAAGAAAAATCATAAAAATGCAACCAATGTGGGAAATTGGAGATGAGGTAGTGGAGTACTAAACCTAAAATTTCCAAAGTCTAAAACCCAATCCTAAATTCTAAATAAATCTTGGGGTTTTTGAAAAAAAAACAGAAGGCATGCAATTTGACTTTTCATGAAACATAAGAACTTTGACTTTGGTGAGTTACTGACTGATCTATGTTACTTAGATTGTTTTTATAACCTAAAATGAAACTAATTACAGCAATCTAAACAAGTAATGAGCTTGTGTGAATGATTGGGGTACCAAATTCCTTAACAGTTAATGAAATATGGAGATTAAACATGCATTTGACTTTTTTAATGAAAAGACATTAGATTTTCTTGCTTGAATATCCTAACTAGACCTAATGTGACATATCTCAGCTGAAAGTAACAATAAAAACACCTCAGAACATATTGAGACAGCTTTTGCCAAACACCCCCATAACAGTTGACTGTTACACTTTTTGAAAAGAAAATGACCAAGTTAAGCTGAGATTTGAGGAACTTAAGCTCAACTAATTCTATTAAACTATAATAAACATAAATAATAAGAATTTTAAGCACTGGAATACCAAAATAGATTATACTATATATATTTTTGTGTTTATAGATGATTTAAATGAAAACTAGAAGCTAATGATTCTTAACTGAAATGATGCAATAAAAGACAATCAATACCAACAATAAACATATAAAAGCAGAAATGAAGCAACTAGACACTGGGATAAGCACATAAACAGTAAATGCAAGAATTGAACTAAAATGGTAAAATGGAGCTTACAAACAAAGGCAAGTTGTAGGCTTATCAAATCACTTTCTAACTGACCTATTGCTTCCCATAAGCTCTAAACCATCATCATCTCAGCTTCCTTCTTCTTGTGATTTTTTTATATATTTTTTTTCTTATTTTATTTGTATTATTGATGATTTTTGGTTTCCTAACTTGAACTGTTTCAAACCTTTTGAAAGCTTTAAAAAACTTACAGTGGAACTGAAATAAGCTTAATCCAACATCAAACAACAACTTTAAAGATTTTAACAATAAAGTGAAATTTCTACTAAAAATTGCAAATCTGGGATTCAGAACTGAAAGTTTGAAATTAATGATTCTATTGAGTTTCAACTACACTGAGAACACTTAATACAAAGCTTTTAAGCTAAAAATTACAATAGACTTGGAAAATTAAGCTAAACCGTGGACCTAAATTACACTACTCCTATTCTATATTAACTAATGCCCTATTCTTCTCATTTCTTTTCTTTTTATAGTCCCTGAGTCATTCTCTATCTTTCCCACTTGCTTCTGTCCATTGGATTGGTCTCACTTGATCTCCACCGTTCAAATGAAGCTTTGGCGCCAAAAAGTGTTTTGGCAGATGTAGTGGATTAGGTGTGATAATAAATGAGGAGGGGGGTTGGTGATGGGTTGGTGAGTATTTATTGATAGTTGGTGGAGAAGGTGAGGAGAGGGGGGGGGCATGAACCTGGAATTAAGGGTGTTAATGGTGGGAAGTCTGAGGTTAGGGGTGAGGGTGTTGGGGTTGACCGGGTCAACGCTGGGATTATTTAAAACGGTTTAGGGAGTGGGCCGGGTAGTGATTGGGCTGAGGGGCTGTAGTGGATCAGATTTGGTGTTGGATTGGGTAGTGGTTTTGGGTTTGGATTAGTTCTAGGCTAATAGTAATATCAAGGGTCCATTTGGTTAAGAAATAATCACAAGGACCAACTTTGTAAATTCTGAAAACCAGGGGCTGTTTTTGTAATTTTCCAAAAGTAGTATAAGGACCATTCTTGCCACCTTTTATTAACCCAAGGACCAAATTTGCAATTTTTTTAACTTTTGAAATTCCCGGGGACCATTTCTGTCAACTTTCAAAACCTAGGGACCAAACATGTAATTTCACTAATTTTGCCACCCAAGGACCATTTTGATAACTTTAGATTTCCCAAGGGCAAAAATGATTTTTCTTTCAAAATTACCCCACCAGGGACTGAATCTGCCAAAATCTGTAACTCCAGGGACCAAACTGTAAATTTCCAAAACTTTTCCAATTTTTCACCAAAGGACTAAATATGACATTTTATGATTTCAAAATGACCTTTGGTGATAATTTTCCATATTTTGAATATCCAGGGACTAGTTTTGTAATTTTATGAAAGTTGGGGGACTGAAACTGCCAATTTTGCAAACTTTATACGTTTTTCATCTGTTTTTGCTCATTTTGCATCTAAAACATATAAAACACAATTTTGAAATATTTTCAGTATTTTGATGCATTACTAAGTGTTTTTGTATGTTTTGCAGTTCAGATTAGACCAAAAATGATGAGTGTTTGAGCACTCATGATATATATATATATATATATATATATATATATATATATATATATATATATATATATATATATATATATATATATATATATATATATATATATGTTTTTCACGTCTATATACGTATATAAACGATTATATTATCAATAATATTATTACGAGTATTATTTTTAATGTTTGATTTTAAATATTTATCGAGTCATAAGAATTTGGTCACATGTCCGAGTCATCACTCTCGGATCATAGTACAAGTCCAAAAATAGAAATAACCAAGTCATAAAAGATAATCTAACTCCGTCCAAAATCAATCCCAATCCACGTGCTACAACAATATGGTCTGACTACGGCACCCAACTAATCTATCTCCGTCATCTAATTGACCGTCTCACAATCGGTCCCCAATCAATACTCGTCAACACAACTCCACAATATCAAAATTAATTCAATTGCCGAAACCATGAGGTTACGGCCTCAACTCCACTTCAAGCTCAAATACAAGTGAAACAATAATAACAAAACCAACAAACATAATAATTCGACAAGTATATACAACAACCAAATCGAATACCACTCATACGGGTCGACCTACCAAGTCAAACCCGGGTCAATACTACACCACAAGATGTGTGGGTCCCACCCGAGACCTCTAGGGTCTCGGCTTGCTATAGTCGAGCCAAACCAACCAAATGGACCACTTGGGTCGTCGGCCACAAAACCAAACAACATCCATGAAAGTTCCAATCAACCAAGAATCATCCAATAACCAAAAATAGAATCCAAACACCCTAAAATCGATAACCATGAATCAAGAATATCAAGAAGCCAAAATAAATCCGAAAATGGCACAAGCCGAGAGCATTAGCTCTCAGGTACACCTCGACCCATCAAGAAAAGTAACAACCCGGATACCAAACTCATTATTTCATCCATTTTATCAAAAACCCACTTGAGTTTCATGTGTTTAACCATAGATCCGAAATAAGAAAAATAAATTCGTGACCCTTGGTCACACTTTTTACCAAAATACGAGTTGAAACTCGTCTCACCTTCGATTCCAAGACCAAAACATGAAGAAACCTCCAAAACAAGAAAGATGGTGATGATTTTTGTGATAAAACGAGGTGAAATGGTGAGATTTAGGGCGCGTGTGATAGTAGATCAAGAAGGAAATGAGATGGGGAGTTGATTAGTGGTGGTGTTGATGGTAGTGGAGCAGCGGTGTGGTGGTGGCAGCCGGATGGAGGGGCGGCGGCTAGGGTTAGGTGATGGGAGGTGATGTATATTGAGAGAGAGAGAGAGAGTGAAATTGGTGAGGGTGTTGTGTATTTGTGTGCTAACCGACCCACAATGACGATTTTTATGTATTACCCTAAAAAAAATTTCTAATAATAATAATATTATTATTAAGGTGGGTGAGGTAACCCGGTGTACATACGCGGACCAAACCCGAAACTTTTTAAAATGTACCAACTCTCTTGAACCGAGCTCATTCCCAAATGTTTAAAATCTCACGATTCGTTCCAAAAATATAAATATCCAAACCAACATTCAAAATAGATAAAATTGTTAGGTTATCCTAGTGCCGGAGTCAATGTAGTGCCACATAAATATCTCAAAAATAAATCATCACGAATAAACCAAACCAAACCATTAATTAATAATCATCTTCCATAAATAACTCAAGGTTTAAAAATCATATTCCAACGTTTACAAAATCTCATCACAAATAAACTTTTCATATATTCCAAAAATCATAATTTTTAAAGTAATGCGGGTTTTCAAAATGGCTCCCTAATTTGCCAGTTGTCACATCCTCCCAGCCTCAGAAGAAACCCGTCCCGGGTTTCACTCGGAACAAACCATCTACGAAGTAAAAAGCTTTGGATCTCTCTTTCGAAACTCATCCTCACGTTCCCACGTGAATTCCGGTCCATGCCGCGAATTCCAACGAACTTTGATGAGTGGAATACGACTTCTCTTAAGTCATTTAATCTCCCTATCCAATATCTCAATCGGCTCTTCCACAAAATTCAAACTTTCATCCACACGAATATCTTTGATCGGTATAACCGGCGTTTCATCCGAAAGACACTTCTTCAAATTGCTAACATGAAACACATCATGAACTTTACTCAGTTCCTGTGGTAATCTCAACCGATAAGCCACGGGCCCAATTCTTTCCAAAATGAGAAATGGTCCAATGTAGCGGGGGTTGAGTTTACCACGTTTCCCAAAATGTATCACACCCTTCCAAGGCGAGACTTTCAGCATCACTTTGTCTCCAACCTGGAACTCTAGGGGTTTACGTCTTTGATCAGCGTAACTTTTCTGTCTATCTCTAGCCGCTTGTAATCGATCTCGAATTTGAGTCACTTTCTCGGTAGTCTCCAAAATAAGCTCAGGGCCTGTGAGTTGGCTATCTCCAACTTCATCCCAACCAATAGGCGAACGGCATTTACAACCATATAGAGCTTCAAATGGTGCAGCTTTAAGACTTGTGTGGTAGCTATTATTGTAAGAAAACTCCGCAAGGGGTAGATACTTCTCCCAGCCTTTACCAAAGTCTATTATGCATGCACGAAGCATATCCTCCAAAGTCTGAATAGTTCTCTCACTTTGACCATCGGTTTGGGGGTGATATGCAGTACTCATATCAAGTCTTGTCCCCAAAGCAGTTTGAAGTGATCGCCACATTGCTGACGTGAAGCGGCTGTCGCGATCAGAAATAATCGATATCGGAACTCCATGACGAGAAACAATCTCCTTCACATACAACCTCGCAAGTTTATCAACACTATCATCTTCACTAATCGCCAGGAAATGAGCAGACTTAGACAAACGATCCACAATTACCCAGATAGCGTCACAACCGCTAGCTGTCTTTGGTAATTTGGTAATAAAGTCCATCGTAATCTGCTCCCACTTCCAAACCGGGAGTTCTGGCTGCGTCAATAATCCTGACGGTCTTTAATGTTCGGCTTTAACCTTAGAACATGTCAAGCACTTACTAACGTACAACGCTATATCTGCCTTCATGTTTGGCCACCAATATAACTTCTTAAGATCCTGGTACATCTTGTCAGACCCAGGATGAATAGAGTATCTTGACTTATGCGACTCGTGCATAATCAACTCTCGAATTCCTCCTACAGTGGTACCCAACTTCGGTTTCCAAAACACAATACTCCATCAGAACGCTTAACAAATCCTTTCTCATTTTCTGCCATCCCAAATATGTTCTCAGCAGGTCGATTTTCTGCTTTCAACGCTTCCGTTTAAGCTTCTAATATTTGAGACGGTAATGGAGATACGATAGTCATTCCCAATGACCTAACTCGTAGCGGTGGTATTCTCACCTTTCGACTAAGAGCATCAGCAACAACGTTTGCTTTACCAGGATGATAACGAATTTCGCAATCATAATCGCTTAGCAACTCAATCCAACGTCGTTGTCTCATGTTGAGCTCTTTTTGATTCAAGATGTGTTGTAGACTTTTGTGGTCAGTAAACACAACACACTTGGTTCCATACAAATAGTGTCTCCATATTCTCAAGGAAAAAACCACAGCACCTAACTCCAAATCATGGGTGGTGTAGTTCTTCTCGAGCTTCTTGAGCTGTCGGGAAGCATAAGCTATCACTTTCTCTCGTTGCGTTAATACAGCTCCTAAACCTTTATGAGAAGCGTCACAATAGACGACAAAGTCCTCACTACCTTCAGGTAACGCTAAGATAGGAGCACTACACATCATCTCCTTAAGTAATTGAAATGCTTCCTCTTCCTTATCTCCCCATTCGTATTTAACACTCTTTTGAGTCAATTTGGTCAACGGTTTTGCTATCTTCGAAAATCCCTCAATGAATCTTCGGTAATAACCGGCTAAACCCAAAAATTGACGAACTTCTGTTGGGTCGTTGGTGCAGCCCAATTTTTAATTGCCTCAATCTTAGCAGGATCTACATGAACTCCTTGCCTATCAATCACATGACCCAAAAATTGTACCGTCGAAATCCAAAATTCACATTTAGAAAACTTGGCATACAGTTTCTCTTTCCTGAGCAATTCTAAGATAAGCCTTAGATGCTCCTCATGCTCCTTCTCACTCTTCGAATAAATTAGAATGTCATCAATGAACACAATCACGAACTTATCCAAGTAAGGCTTACACACCCGATTCATGAGGTCCATAAATACCGCCGGTGCGTTGGTCAACCCAAACGGCATCACCTGAAACTCGTAATGCCCGTAACGGGTTCTGAAAGCCGTTTTCGGAATATCTTCCTCGCAAACTCGAAGCTGATGATATCCCGATCTCAAATCGATCTTCGAATACACACTCGATCCTTGAAGCTGATTGAACAGGTCGTCGATCCTCGGTAACGGGTATCTATTCTTCACCGTTAACTTGTTCAACTCTCGATAATCAATACACATACGAAATGATCCATCCTTCTTCTTCACGAATAAGACCGGGGCTTCCCAAGGTAAAGAACTTGGTCTTATAAATCCCTTTTCGGCTAACTCCGCTAATTGTTTCGACAACTCTTCCAGTTTAGTAGGTGCAAGACGATAAGGCGCTCGTGCCACGGGTGCAGCACCAAGTATCAACTCAATTTGAAACTCTACTTGTCTAGTAGGCGGGATTCCCGGCAAATCATTGGGAAATACATCCGGAAAATCACGAACTATAGGCACATCTCCAATGCATCTTTCCGTCTTCTCCTTCCCTCATTTCTCAGAAATTTGAGCTAAGAAAAGGCAACATCCTTTTTCCATTAGCTTCGGTAATTTAGTGCAAGATATGACCGCTAGTCTAGATGGGCCTCTCAATTCTTTTCGATCTCCTAGTATATTTAGGATCTCCTTGCCGTAAGGCACACGCACGATCTTCTCATCTCAAAGTATATGAGCACAATACTTCGACAACCAATCTATACCAATAATGACATCAAAACTTCCTAATGTGACGGGTAGAAGATCTATGTTGAAAGGACGGTTCAGAAAATTTAACGTGCAACCGCGAATGATGGTCCTAATCCTTTCTATGTTCCCATTAGCTAACTCTACATCATAACCAATTCCTAAGGCCATCGGGGGTTTCTCTAGTAAGGGTGCAAACTTAGTGGACACAAAACTCTTATCGGCACCAGTATCAAATAGTTTGGAAGCATAACGATTATTGAGAAGGAACGTACCAGTAACGACGTTCGGATCTTCTCCTCTCTCGTTCCCAAGTGCATACACTCTTCCATGAGCAGCTCCAGCTTCCACACGTTGGTCCCCATTATCTTGTCGTCCACGGTTTCCTCCAGCTCTACGGTTTCCATGATTGTACCCATTACCACCCGATCCTTGATTTCCTCGGTTCCACGATTCCCTACACTCATTCCTATAGTGTCCCTTCTTTCCACATCCATAACAAGTAACATTTGCCTTATTCATAGTTTCAGGAGTAGCTTGAACCATAGCAAGTGGTCGAGCTCTACAATCCTTAGCTATATGTACCATCTTAGAGCAATTCTTGCACATCACAGTACATCGTCCAGAATGATTCTTATAACATCGGTTACACTTGGGTGCATCTCCATTGTAGTTCTTCTTATCTCCATCTCCCATAGCATAAGCTCTAGTAGTTGTTTGTCGCTTGTTTCGATGATCATTACCCTTAGAGTGATTATCCCTCTTCCTCTTTCCATTCTTGTCCTTTTTGGCTTCCTCCAATACCAACGAGTCCATCAATTGTTGAGCGATCGTGATAGCCTCATGAATGTTTGCAGGCTTAGCAGAAAGTACATCGTTCCTTGTAGCTACCGGCAACCCATCGGTATACCGCTCAATCCTTTGAGTCTCAGTCCTAACCATATCGGGGCAAAGCAAGGCTAACTCTCGATAACGGCGATTGTAAGTTGCCATATCGGTACCTTTCACCTTATGATTCCAGAACTCAATCTCCAGCTTCTTAACCTCATTCCTTGGGCAGTAAGTCTGAATCAGCAAGGACTTAAATTGCTCCCAAGTCATAGCATAGGCCACATCACTCCCAACCGAATTACGGTAATTTTTCCACCAAGTTAAAGTTTCATCCTTGAAAGTAAAAGAAGCAAACTTTACCTTCGCATTCTCCGCACAACCGCTGGCATTAAACACTGACTCAGTCTTCTCTATCCACCTGACCAAGTAAACCACTCCTTCAGTTCCACCAAACTCAATGGGTCCACAAATTCTAAACTCCTTGTAGTTACATCCATTAGCACGAACAGGTGGAAATGTTCCAGCAGAATTGTTGGAATGATTTGACTCAGCTAGTAGCTCAGCAACTCGTTGCTCCACAAGTTGATTGATCATTGCTTGATCCACAGTAGGTGCATTAGGTGGAACATGATCATTGTCTCCCTGAACCTCAACATTTTGGTTCCTGTTGATGTGATTAGTAGCGTCCAGGTTATCAGGAGTAGGGGTTTCAACATTTCGAGTAGGACGGCGTCCTCGGCGACCAGGGGTAGCCGTTGCAGGACCAGTTCTGGTAGCTCTAACAGGGTTTCGTCGTGGAACCATTGATCTGAAACCTCATACAAGGTTCATGAGTCTCCGATAGAACTTATCATATGCTCAACAAGAATTAAATCAACGAAGCCAAGTCATGGAAAGAATATCAACAATACACCACGAGACATCAATACGGCGAATAGGGACTCAATTTTCCACAATATCCAAAAATCACATAATACCATATAATAGTAACCATCAGCCATACAATAAAGATCCAACATCGTTCCAACTACCGAAAAACACAAAAGATAATAATCGTTCCAAACGAGACGAATAATCAACGGAAAATACATCAAAATACGATAACTAGCTTTTCTAACCAAACACTCCTCGGTGTAGAAAGCAACAAGACAACATAACCCAAACATCTAGCCACACTGCTAGCGGAGGTTCCTCAACTCCTGCCTCAAGCCATCAAGCTCTCTCCATAATGATCCTAACTTTACACTATGGGTGTCGCTGTCTCTCTTGAGGTCTGCCACCTCCTTCTCTAGCTCGGTATTCCTCTGCCATAACTTGCGGTCGGCCTCTCGAGCTTTGATAAAGCCTCACTGTAAGCTCTCAATATGCTCATGAATCTCCATCAAAGCTCTCCTCATCTCAGTAACTCTCCTCTCAGCTGTAACCATGTCAATCCTCAACTCTCCAATGAACTCAACGGTCACCCTATCAATCCGCTCAGACATACGTGTAACCCTCTCACCTAAAGCAGTAATCTGCGCCCACATCCTACCAGTCTCACCCAATGCTGGATGCTCAGCAGAAACCTCAGAAGGTGCATCCGAGTCAACAGGACTACCAGGTGGTAACTCAAACAGAAATGGATGATCAGGTGAAACAGGCTCTATCGGATGTATAGGTGAATCAGGCTCCTCGGCCTGAGCTGACGGCACTAACAAACCATCATCATCAGGCATCTCCTCCTCCTGAGGATCATCCTCCTCCTCAGGGTCATCATCACCCTGCTCAGCCTCCTGAGGGTCATCCTCCTCCTCAGGGTCATCATCACCCTGCTCTGCCTCCTGAGGGTCATCAACCTCATCCTCACCCTCGTACTCCTCCTCCTCATCGGAAGAGTACGTCATCAATCGTCGTCTCCTAACAGGTGAACCATGTGGAGATGTGGTAGGTGATCTAGGACGACGATGCAATGATGCGGGTGGTGCATCTGACAGGAGAGTGTGAGCATCCAAATGTAAAGGTGGTGAAGTAGGGCGTACCGACATACGTGCCGTAGCTCGGTGGGCAAAACGTGGAGCCACACGAGCCAAAGCCTGATGAAGAGTAAGCTGCCTCGAAGTACCAGGGAGCCCTAGAGAAGATGAGGGTCCCTGCGTAGGTGCAGCAGGCGGTGCAGAAGTAGAAGCTGTCGGTGACACAATAGCTGAATGCATGGCAATCCTGTAAGGATCATCAGGAGCCATGGTGATCTGTGCTGGTCGTACAGGTGTAGTAAGAATATCCTCAACAACGTCAAACGTACGGGAGGCCATAGTCTGTGACAACGACGTAGGGTAGGTGTAAGTGTTTCAAAACAACTAAACCGCGAAACTCAAAATACCGTATCAAAAATCATCATATAATCCCCAATCATATATAGTTCAAGAAAGATTTAAAAATACCACATTACTAAAACATTTATAAAAACAATTAAGTCATATACTTCCTCAAAAATGCCATCATATCACTTAAATCAATAAATCCCAAATCCTCAAATCGTCTCAAGAATCCCATATCTAATAATCATCTCAATATACCTCAATATAAACAATGATGCTTCGGCTTGGCGGACTGGCGGGCAATGGTCGAGGATCGTTTTCTATAAAAATCGGTTATAGTTTAGGTGTCTATTTACCTAGTTCTCTATAACCTTGGCTTTGATACCAATCTGTAACACCCCCAAAATTTGGTACAGGGGAAGACTCAACAAGCTTTCGGGGTGCTACGGGGATTGGTATCCATTCAAAGTCATGAAAGAACGAGATAAAGTAAACATAAGAAAAACACAACCACACGGGGTTTTAAAGTTTACATTTATCCCAAGAATTATCCAAAGTAAGGCCCAAAAGAAATAAACGTAGGTCCACAATTATTTATCAGAGTTTCAGAAAATAGATCCATAACCAGGTACCATAGCCAAGCCTCCAATCCAAGCATCCAAGGGCATCACTTAATAACCTGAGAAAACGCGCTAAAAGTCAGCTTTCGCTGGTGAGATCATAGGTTTAAGTTCATAACTAAATCAAGTGGACATATACGCAAAACGCTTGCTAGCTAGACTAGGCCTCAATCATCCAACCAAAATAATCCAACCAAATAATCCAACCAAAACTAATCAACCCTATAGGTGCACACTATAGCTCAAATCAATACTATCAATAGCTTACCTAGATCATGTCTAGGCCTCGCTCTATAACCAATCCAATAGCTTACCTAGTTCGGAACTAGGCCTCGCACAACAATCAAACAATAGCTTACCTAGTTCGGGACTAGGCCTCGCTCAATCCTACCTAGTTCTATAAGCATAGCAAGTTTTTAGAATAAACGAAGCAATAATAGTCCACATAAAACATTTGCACGTTTCTCACCCCAAGTATTGAAAACAAAGTTCAAGAGTAAAAGTGGGGCTATGACTCACCTCAAGTCCAGCAATCCGCAAAAGAAATCGATAGATGAAAGATGTAAAGCAAACTCAAATAACGGCAACAACAGACTCGGCACTTCCTAACAATATAAACGCATTCAGAAATCATTTCCTCAAAATCAAATATTCCCATTCCCGAACGTATTTCATTTAACTTTCCAAAAATATCCATTTCTCGAATTATCTTCATATTAATTTGAAGTTTGACGTTTGGTATCCATATGGGTGGAGGGTCGACACAACTCAAACCAAGAAGCCTCAACGAAAAGAAATAATAAACCACCTATAGGTCTAATATTAGCCCAATATATTATTTAAATAAATCATCGAAGTTTATCAAATCCGTCGATTTGATAATCCCCCATATTTATTTATGTAATATATCACTCCAAGATTATACCCAACCTAAATCACATAGCACAAAGAATACTATATGGTAAATATTGTAGTCCAATAAATTCCTTATGTATATCGCCCAATTTGCCAAATTCGTCAATTTAGCCAATTCCACGAGATATTTAGTAATTTATTATCCTAATACACGTACCACAACCTATGGGCATCGTGGGATACGATGCCCATTAATATACTCATTTTATATAGCAAAATAAACTCGATTTAACACGTCGATTAAATAAGTTACGTAGTTATAGAAAATGGATATATCAATCGTCATATATCCATGACAACACAAAAGTCACATAATAAAGTCCACTTCGACCTAAGTAACCACAACTCCGTATAACTCGATAAGTTTACCAAATTTATAAAAAGTCTTGTTTTATTTATTAATCACCCAACATATTAATTCCCGTCATTATTTACAGTTATTTATTTATGATAATACTCCCGACATTTATTGCACCATTAGCATAGTCCAATAATTATCGTTATATTATTATAATGTCTGCTCGTGGTCGTTTTATTATTAATATACTCATTTATATATATATATATATATATATATATATATATATATATATATATATATATATATATATATATGTATATACGTTTTCACGTCTATATACGTATATAAACGATTATATTATCAATAATATTATTACGAGTATTATTTTTAATGTTTGATTTTAAATATTTATCGAGTCATAAGAATTTGGTCACATGTCCGAGTCATCACTCTCGGCTCATAGTCCAAGTCCAAAAATAGAAATAACCAAGTCATAAAAGATAATCCAACTCCGTCCAAAATCAATCCCAACCCACGTGCTACAACAATAGGGTCCGACTACGGCACCCAACTAACTAATCTCCGTCATCTAATTGACCGTCTCACAATCGGTCCCCAATCAATACTCGTCAACACAACTCCACAATATCAAAATTAATTCAATTGCCGAAACCATGAGGTTACGACCTCAACTCCACTTCAAGCTCAAATACAAGTGAAACAATAATAACAAAACCAACAAACATAATAATTCGACAAGTATATACAACAACCAAATCGAATACCACTCATACGGGTCGACCTACCAAGTCAAACCCGGGTCAATACTACACCACAAGATGTGTGGGTCCCACCCGAGACCTCTAGGGTCTTGGCTTGCTCTAGTCGAGCCAAACCAACCAAACGGACCACTTGGGTCGTCGGCCACAAAACCAAACAACATCCATGAAAGTTCCAATCAACCAAGAATCATCCAATAACCAAAAATAGAATCCAAACACCCTAAAATCGATAACCATGAATCAAGAATATCAAGAAGCCAAAATAAATCCGAAAATGGCACAAGCCGAGAGCATTAGCTCTCGGGTACGCCTCGACCCATCAAGAAAAGTAACAACCCGGATACCAAACTCATTATTTCATCCATTTTATCAAAAACCCACTTGAGTTTCATGTGTTTAACCATAGATCCGAAATTAGAAAAATAAATTTGTGACCCTTGGTCACACTTTTCACCAAAATACGAGTTGAAACTCGTCTCACCTTCGATTCCAAGACCAAAACGTGAAGAAACCTCAAAAACAAGAAAGATGGTGATGATTTTTGTGATAAAACGAGGTGAAATGGTGAGATTTAGGGCGCGTGTGATAGTAGATCAAGAAGGAAATGAGATGGGGAGTTGATTGGTGGTGGTGTTGATGGCGGTGGAGCGGCGGTGTGGTGGTGGCAGCCGGATGGAGGGGCGGCGGCTAGGGTTAGGTGATGGGAGGTGATGTATATTGAGAGAGAGAGAGAGTGTGAAATTGGTGAGGGTGTTGTGTGTTTGTGTGCTAACCGACCCACAAGTACGATTTTTATGTATTACCCAAAAAAAAATCTAATAATAATAATATTATTAGTAAGGTGGGTGAGGTAACCCGGTGTACATACGCGGACCAAACCCGAAACTTTTTAAAATGTACCAACTCTCTCAAAACCGAGCTCATTCCCAAATGTTTAAAATCTCACGATTCGTTCCAAAAATATAAATATCCAAACCAACATTCAAAATAGATAAAATTGTTAGGTTATCCTAGTGCCGGAGTCAATGTAGTGCCACATAAATATCTCAAAAATAAATCATCATGAATAAACCAAACCAAACCATTAATTAATAATCATCTTCCATAAATAACTCAAGGTTTAAAAATTACATTTCAACGTTTACAAAATCTCATTACAAATAAACTTTTCATAAATTCCAAAAATCATAATTTTTAAAGTAATGCGGGTTTTCAAAATGGCTCCTTAATTTGCTAGTTGTCACATTGAACCTCACGCCTTTGATTAGGATTGAGTCTGCTATACATCTCAAACAAGTGCACTTTGTACCATTCACATTCTTCCTCCGGATCATACCAATCCCATTTATCCCATTTCTTCATACCCGCTTTCTAAAATCAAGAAAATGTAGTCTATTAAACATTAAAATTTAAAAATCTTGAAACAAAACGTATCCTAAATTTACCCATCGATTTTGGCAGCAAATGAATCGTCTAGCAGGGTTGGTGGGTGTCCATGATGTTACCACCATTGATGGCCTAGCTCAATCGCAGTTATCATCATAAAGATAAAAAGACATGATTTAATTAGATTATGATTCAGGATTGTTATGATTTTTTAAGATTGTGTTTATTAGGGTTTATGTCAAAAAAGGGGTGAATAAAGAGGGGAAAACTGGGAATAGGGTATATAGCCATTATAGATGACGTGGCATGTGGGCCCAAAATGGTTCCCGGTAAATTACCTAACTTGGACGGTTTTGTAAAGTTTTGTTACTTAACTTAATATTTTTGAAAGTTCGTTACATAACACAGAAAATTTTTCTAAGTTCATTACCTATATGTGTAAATAACCCTTTATTTATTTACTTTGAACGGCAGTTTAACTATCTCATAACAATTTACATCATAAATCTATCTCACATGTCATAAGCAGAACTTGAACCCATAATTATTTAATTAAGAAGCTTTTCACACAATATGAGATATCATTATGACACAAGCCATATAAACCAATTACATGTACAAATGTGTCCAAATAATACACCATCTCATTCAACATGTCACTCTAACTCATTTTTGTTAGTGATTTTTTTATATAAAGAAGATTTTTTAAAAAAAAAAAAAAAAAAAAAAAAAAACAAATAACTATAAAACTATAAAAGTGAGTTGGAAGTGACGTATTAGATGAAATGATAGATACATGAACGTTTTTTTTTTTTTTTTTTTTTTTTTTTTTTTTTTTTTTTTTTTTTAAATGAAACGGTTAATTTGAGGTAGTGGGTTACTCGATTGATTGTATTATAGGAGTTTATTGGTTCACTTAGCAAAATTTGACAAAACTTCGACAACACAATGACTTATTTATAAAGTTTCAATAGTACAATTAGTTTAAGAACAAAGATCATTTGAAGACTAAACATTATTTACATACCAAGGGATCAATCCCCACCTTTCATTCGTTTTGATCTAGTGGCTGAGATTAAATTTTACATTTACACTACAAGGGTATTTTTATACTCTATAAATTATATTTTTTACTCTAATCTCAATTAATGCGTTACTTTTTCACACACACAAAGTGTGTGATTCTTTCTTCTCTCTCATCTAACCGATTCCTTTAACCAACCACCTCCTTCATCTCGTTCTTCAACAAACCCTAATTTTTCTTCTCAATTCATTAATTTAGCTCATTCTTCATCCCGTACATCAGCTTACCCTAATTTTTTATCGTTTATTTTTATTTAATCTTATTTCCAAGCTTAATTATAGCTCTCTGTTTCTATAAGCTTAATTATAAGCTAACTTATTCATTTTTTTTTCATCTTATATGCAGGTTTTATGGATTCTTCTACTACTTCTGAAGAGATTGTTGTTAATGATTCTTCTATTGCTTTTGAAGAGATTGTTGTCAGTGAAGATGTTTCAGCTAAGTATGCTGAGTAGATTGTTGCTTATGAACACGGTGATTTATCTGAAGCAATTAAGAGTAAGCTATGTTACTAAGCTGTTATAAGCTCTGAATATGCCATTTATTTATGTTTTGATTGAGTTAGTCAGTTTTTAAGCTGTTAGTAAGTAGATTTAAGCTCTAAATAAGGCATTTTGGATATTATATCATATATGATATATCATATATGATATATCATATATGATATATCATATATGACATATCATATGACATATATCATATATGACAGATCATATATGATATAATTAGAACATGTGTCTGTGATTTCATTTTTAGTAAATCACTGTTATTATTTTTTGTTTAATTGTTTTTTTTTTCAGAATTGAATCCTTTGAAAACTCCTGAATCGTTTCCTACTCACTCTAATTTTGATACTCTTGGTGGAACTGTTTATTATATTCCTAAAGTTCCTGTGGACGTTTTATTGGTTAAGGGCAAAGTTTATAAGTCTATTGATGAGTGCATTGCTGCGTACATGAAATATGCTGCTAAAGCAGGGTTTGTCGTTAGGAAGTCATGCCAGAAAAGGTTGAGGAATGGTACTGTGAAACAAAAGTATTTAGTGTGTAATAGGGAAGGTTGTCCCAAGGGAATTCATGTTGACACGTTAGACATAGAGAATAGTGACAAGCAGGTTAGAAGTTCGAACCTACATATCACAGGCTGCAAAGCACGTGTTATTTTTGATTTGATTCTTGGTACTTCTAAGTACAGGTTGAATGTGTTTGATATTATTCATAATCACGAGCTTAAACGTGAAGAGTATAAGCATTTGTCGAAGACTGAGAGGCAGTTAACCTATTCTGAGCAATTGTTCATTGTTAAAGCTGCTAGCGTAAATATAGGTGCAACGAAAGCTCATCACATCTTAACTGGTTTGAAGGGTTCTTATTTGCTAGTTCATGGAATGACTGTTGATTTTAAGAACTTTTTTAGGGGTGTGAACTGCTATATAGGTGATAGTGATGCGCAGATGCTTATATCTAAGATGGAGAATAGGAAGAAGCATGTGCCGGATTTTTTATTTGATTATTTGGTCAAAAATGCTGAGCTTGCGGCTATTTTTTGGGCTGATGAAGTTTCTAAGTTCAACTATAGAGAGTTTTGTGATGTTGTTTCGTTTGATGCTACTTACAGAACAAACAAGTAAGTATTTGTATGTTCAGTATGATATTTTGATTATATGATTTTCTATTTAATCTGTTATTTAAGTATTTTTGTTTTTTGTTTTTCAGGTACAAAATGGTGTTTGTTCCCTTTACAGCCATAGATAATCATCGGAGGTGTGTAACAGTCGCAGCAGGCTTGTTGAAGAACGAAACTACAGCTTCGTATATTTGGTTGCTGAAAGCGTTCATAAAGGCGTTTGGTAGGGCTCCAAATATTGTTGTTACTGATCAGGATGAGGCTATGAGAAATGCCATTGAAGTTGAGTTTGCGGTATCTAAACACAGACTTTGCATGTGGCATATTACTCAAAAGCTCCCTGGAAAGTATTTTTCTTCCTTTTTGTTTATCATATGTGATACTTGATTCTCTTTGTATTTCTTATTGATTTATCATATATGATAATTAGAACATTTTTTCAAATAATATGTTAAATCATATGTGATACTTGATTTTATTTGTAGTTATTATTGGTTTATCACATATGATAACACATATCTTTTTTCAAATCATTTGTTAAATCAAATGTTATTTGTTTTGTTTACAGATATGTTCAAAAATCTATGATGATACTGACTTTAAAAAGAAGTTTAATCAAATTGTATGGAATATGTATATCGGTCCGAAGGAGTTTGAGGATAGATGGTCAAAGTTGTTGGAGGAGTTTAGTTTGCAGAATCATAAGTGGTTAACAAAGATGTTTAATATACATTCATGTTGGATTCCTGCTTATTTTATTGATTCCCCCTTGTGTGGTTTGATGAGGCGACGTCTAGATCTGAGAGTGAGAACTCCTTTTTCTCTCATTTTACGAATCAAGGTTCCACTCTTATGAATTTTATGAATTGTTTTGAGACGGCAATGGAAAAGTAGAGGCATATATAAGAGAGGCTTGATCATAAGACTATTGATTCTGTTCCGAAGATTAGAACCTATCTTAAGATTGAACGTCATGCTTCGAAGGTTTTTACTCGTCCTCTGTTCGAGTTGGTTCAAGGAGAGATTTTTGCAGGCACATGGTATTGTCAAATAGAAACCAAAAGCTTGGTTGAAGGTTCTAAGGTATCTGTTATTAGAGAAACAAAATTTGTTGATGCATTAATGGAGAAGAAGAAAGCTAAGTTGAGAGAGAAAGCTAGGAAGAGAGTTAAGGATAAAGGTAAGGATAACGATAAAGCTAAAGAAGAAGAGCCAGTTAACCTGTTTTATAGAGTTGATGGATTATATAAGGTATGTTGGCTACTTAAAAAATATTGTTTATTTTTTTTTTATCATATATGATTTTTTACTACCTTATTTCTTTTGTTTTATCATATATGATTTTTTACTATCTTCTTTCTTTTTTGTCCATTAAGGTGTTGCGTAACCAAGGGGATGGATCAGTTGTATGTTCCTGTCAGCTTTTTCTTCGAGTTGGAATATTATGCAGGCATGTTTTTTGTGTGTTTAAGAATGCCAATATTGAAGTGATTCCAAGTCAATATATATTGAGGCGTTGGACAAAGAACCTTATACCTACTGCTTTGAGGAACAAAAGGAACAAATATGGTGAGAAGAATGAGATTGTTGAGAATTATGCAAATGAGGCAAGTTCCATTGTTGATCACTGTATCCATATGTTGAGTAAAGATGAGGCGAGGTTGTCTTCTTTTGTTGAAAAGTTGAGGTTGCTAAAGATTGATGTCGAGGCTGATTGCCCAAATCCTCCTTCTAAGAACAAGGCTGATAATTTGGAGGAACTTGTTGGAGTCCCGAAGACGGCTGAAAAAACCATTAACAATCCAGCTCTTGGTAATCCTAAAGGCCGTAAAAAGATGCGCATAAAAGGAGGGAAAGAGCAAGCTCTTGAAAAGAATTCGAAGAACAGGAATGCATGTTCGTTATGTGGAGAAACAGATGGTCACAACAGGAGGACGTGCCCAAAAAAGTTTGTAGAAGAGGCTGAGTTGGATGAAGTTGTAGTTACAAGGGAAGGGGATTTGGATCAATCAGAAGTTACAAGAGGAGAGGTCTTGGATCAACCATGAATTTCAACATAAATCGTCCGCATATTTTTTTTTTAATTTCTTTGATTATTATTTGTTTTGTCGGATTGTGTTGAAGAAATTTGAGTAACAGACCTAGACATGATTGTTTGATTATTACTGAGTTTTTATATGAAACAGATTGTTGCTGATTGTTTTCAAGAGTTTTGGTTACTTTTATTTCAGTTATCATATATGATAATTCAGAAGCAGTTTTTTTAGGTTTATTATCATATATGATAATTCTCCAAAATCATATATGATTTTACACTTGGTCTTTTCCTTTTTGATTTATCATATATGATAACTTATAAACAAGAGTATTATGATTGTGTTCAAGTGTTTTGGTTACTTTCATTTTAGTTATCACATATGATAATTCTGAAGCAAATTTTTTAAATGTATTATCATATATGATAATTCTCCAAAATCATATATGATTTTATACTTGTTTTATTACTTTTTGATTTATCATATATGATACGTTATGAACAAGAGTATATCATATGTTATATTTATCTAAAATCACATTACTCTAGGCTAATTACTATTTTTACTTTATCATATATGATAATGTATTACTTTCATGCCTTTTACCTTTTTTTTTTTTTTTTTTTTTTTTTTTTTTTTTTTTTTTTTTTTTTTATGCAATGCGTCATAAATCGCAGAGGCAATTATCCAATATCAATAGCTATAACAAGTGATTATCAATTGGTCTAATGAAATTTAAACAAGACTTATTATCCAAAATAACATCCAGAGATGTTTCGCCATTCAATTAATAAAACATTGCATCATAGTACTTGCAATGTTAAACCATCATCCTACTTAGAAATTCAAAGTGATGTTGTAGCATACGAATTTAGACATTTCATAAGAGAGTAAACAGAAATTAGGTTTTTAATTTGCGTCAGTTGCCCCAAAAAGTTGTTTTACGCCCTCCTATCCTTCGTTAGTCCTACTTCTGAATCTTCCATTCCTTTTCCATCATATTGCACTTGCAACATGTTCTTCAGCCTGTTCTTTCTTCTTCTTCTCTATCTTTGCCCTTATCATTTCCTCCATTTTCTTGTCAGTGTATTTTCCTGCAAACTCAAATGTTTCCTCGCTCATTTTTTGTCGGTGAATGTTGAGTTCATGCATGAGCATCTTGGTTGCATATTTCATTCTCAGCTTTATTATTTGTATTTCCTGATCTCTTCCTTCTTTCGGAAAATCCAAATTCCAGTTCTTCTGACTTTCTCCACCATAATGCTCCATATGCATCATCACAAAAATTCCACAGTCAATGACATTCTCTTTTGTTGCCCACTTTATTTTTATCACCGTTGTCTTTTTTGATTCTATATCAGCTGCCTTTTCATGGTTGTGGGATGCCAGATATCTTGACAACAGTTTTTTCTACAGAAAATAGAAATTTTATTTTATTAAAGACAATTATTTATCTCATATGCAAAGCCGAAGGGCTTAGTCGCATCCTATGCCTACGTCCAAGCCGATGGCGTCTTCTGCAGCTTAGCCGCAGAAGACGCCTTCGGCTTCAGGTAAGCCGAAGGCTTACCTGTATAAGAGTCTAAAATATAACTTTTTAATATTTAGTTACTTTCTAGAACATCACATTATTTTATCACATGTGATAGCTTATTGTGTTTAATTTTTTATTTTATTTTATCATATATGATAATGTGCATGAGTGTTTAGTTAAAACCTCCAACTGTTACCCAAACCCATTTTTGTCTAATTACTTACCAGAACATCGCATTCCTTGCTGTATTTTGCTTCATATGTCTTCGGTGAGTTGTCTATGATGACAGATGTGCCTTTCCTTATGTTGAAGACAACCAGGTAAAAGTGTTCATGTGCGATTATTGGGAAGAATGCCTGTATAAATATTAAGAAAAAAAAATTAGAATCGTTGTTATACAACAAAATATAAATTTTATTTTTTCATAATAGTTTAAGGAAGTTACCAATTCCACATGATGCATTGACTTGTCATCTGGATTTTTTTTGAACACGGTTGTCAAGTTTGCAACAAAATCATTGTACTGTTTCTCTTCTTCTTTTTTCTTTGCTTCCACTATTTGTTTCGTCTGTGTGCATAATTCAAACATATCTTTAAGAACAAATTAATAGTTTAGTAATTAAGTTTTAATTTAGTTGGTATTACGAGTATTCCTGTGTGAAAATACTGATTGATCTTTGGTGCGGCACGTTTGTTGATTGTTTCTTCATAGTTCAAGATGCATGCAAAGCTGTCGATGATACTAACATCCACTTTCAATTGTGGTGCTAGTGTTTGCATGTTGTCTCTGATTGTTGCAGCTCCCCATGCCCATTCAGTTTCAAAAACGAATTCGCTACACAAAAATATATATTGTTAGCACAATTTCACATTTTTTATTTTTATGTGTTTTTTAATAAGATAAACCAGACTTACTATGGATCTCCTTGCATTGAGAATAAAGCTTCGGATACCATAAATTCATCCGGTGTTTGCGCTGCTTTTAAGGCAGTTTTCCGGTTGTTGTATGGTGAAACCAGATATTTTGAAGGCTTTTTTATTCTCTTTGCAGGTGGTTCTTGTTCTTTGATTTCTTCTTCATCAACCACCCTTTTTGCCCTTCTTTCCATCTTTTTTGGTTCAGTTGTTGTTTCTGTTTCATCTGCAGCCCTTTTTTCAACCTGTGGTGTTTTTTCTTCTGTCGTGTCAATTTGAGCTGCAGGTTTGCTGGAAACTGGGCTTATTCCAAGATTGAAGCTTGGTGGTGAAATGGATTTGATTTTGCTTCTTGTCGTCATCATTTTCTCTGGTGGTATTACCGATTTTCTTGCTGTGCTTTTTGTTTTTTTCAATTTTGATTGACTCGCCTTTTCTGCATGTTCATAAATCTCATCTAGAATCTTTTCATCAAGTGGCTCAAAAGAAAGAATTGGAGACCCTAACTTCTCAGCTGATCCTTCATTTTCCTTTTCCTTCTCGACTGTAGTTTCTTTTTCCTTCTCCAATTCTTTTTCCTTTTCCTTCTCAACTTCAATTTCTTTTTCTTTTTCCTTCTCAACTGGATTTTCTTTTTCTGTCTCCGATTCGTTTTCCGACTCATCTTCAGTTTCACTCTCATCTTCTTCCATCTTTTCTTCATCTTGCTGGATATTTGTTTCCATTTGTTCTTGTTTTTTGCTCTCACTCTCACTTCCTTCTTCTATATGTTTTAGCTTTTCAACTGGACCTTCACTTTCTTCAGTTTTACTCTCACTTTCACTGCCACTTTCTGTTTCCTCTTTACCATCTTTCCCATCTTTATCTTCCTTATCACTAATGCCATCGTTATCTTTCCCATCATCGCTTCCATTGTTTCCATCATTGTTTCCATCATCACTGTTTCCATCATTGTTTCCATCATCGCTTCCATCATCACTATCCTCATCATCAGTGTGTCCATCATCACTAGTGTCTCCATCATCACTGTCATTTAAACCAAAGTCCAAAACATTGAACATTTTCTTGTATTTCTTGCACAAATTGAACAATGTTTTGTCTCCTTTAAACTTCTGCATTCCCTCTTTCAACGTCTCAACCAACTCCTTTTTCTCGTTTGAAATGTTTTCAAACTTCTCTTCTATTTTATCAACAAACTCGTGTAAAATAAGCAAGTTGGATTATTTTTTTTAATCTATATTCAAAATCATATGTGATATTTTCTATTTAAAAGAAACATTTGAATTATCATATATTATTTTCAAAATTATCATATATGATTTTTCATAATCATATATGATATATGAATTATCATATATGATATATGAATTATCATATATGATTTTCTAAATTATCATATATGATATATTAATTATCATATATGATTTTCTAAATCATATATGATTTTTTAGCTTGCTAAAGGCTTAGCAGCAGGCATTGCCTTTGGCTAAAGCCAAAGGCAATGCCTGCGGCTAAGCCGCAGCATAGCCTGCTGTTAAAGCTGAAGGCTTAGCCATAGGCATAGTCTTCGGCTTTAGCCGAAGTCTATGCTGCAGTTTATCTGACAATCAGTTTATATAAGTAATTAAATTAAGGTAAAAGTTACCTGTTTGGTTTCTGGTCTCTTCGGAGGCAATGGTTAATTGTAGACATCCATTCCCTTGTAAAAATTCAAACCTGTCTGCTCTTCCTCCGGATCAAACTCTTCGTGATGTTCAAGTTTTCCCAAGCAATTGTCTATCATTTCCATCCCAATCCTCTACCTCATTGCTTGCGTGTTCCAACTTCTCATTGCTGGGCGATGACGCATTACTTGAAATTTGGGGAAGTCGGTTGAGTCTAAGTATAGCAACTTTTTCATACAAAATATAAATTTGTGTTAGATTATAATAAGTGTATGTTATTGAATCACATTTGATAAATTTATAGAAATATGTAAAATAACTTACACATAAGAATGTTGCTGGCCCGTAATAGTAGTCGCCTTTAGTCACCTTATCCCAATTTTGCTTACTTATTCGTAAGCATTCCAATATGTAACCGTACCAGTCAATTTCTGAAATGACATCATTTTCTTTTACATGCATCAACACAGTTGGAAACACCTTTGCACCATTATCAACTGTTCCCATCGTGCTAGCAAACAGAGTCAGAAAGTTTATTGTAAAGATGAAATCAGCATCGAATGAGCTTGTTATCTCCGTTGATATTGCAGCTGGTGTGATTTTCTTTACATGAGGATACTGGCCCTCCCATTCTGCTATGAAAGGATCATCCTTCTCTCTTGATTCTAGATCTTCCAATTTTGTTTTTCCCATAGGCACGCCTAGCATATCATGTATTTTTTGCCTTGTTACCTTTATGGATCCTTTTTCCAATCTTAATTCCATGCTTGGTGGATGGAATTTCTCAGCAACATGGTATAACAATGCTCCAGGGAGTTCGGTTATTGGGAAGTTGATGAATCTTTCAAAACCGATATCTTTCAAAACTTTCTTTCTCATCTCTGTTAAGCCAACCATTGCATCAGACATGGCTTTTGGTGATGACCTAGTTAAGCAGCTTGGGTATGTCACCTTTTTCGTTGGTTTTTTTCCTTTTTCCTTTTTGATTTTTTCTTTTTTGACATTGACAATCTCCCGTTCCTCCTCATCTTTCTCCTCCTCTGTTTCTTCAACTTTTTCCAATTTTCTTTTTCTTGTTTGTCTTTTTTGTTCCTCTTCATTTTCACTTTTATAAAATATCACCTCATCTTCTTTGTTCTCCTCTTCACTTTCCTGATTTACTTCTTCTTCCATCGTTTTCTTAGCATCTCTTCTTGTGTATCTCTTAGAAGTTTTGGCAGGTTTGGTAGCTTCTTTTGTTGTTTTCTTTCCACCCCCTCTTGTAGTGCACTTTGTTTTTTTATATCCTCCCTTTACTTTTGGGGGTGTGACTGCTGGTTCTTCCTTGATTTTATATCTCTTATTTTTCTTGTTATCATCCGCTTCTTGATCTATTTCCATCTGTTCGACATCTATTACATCTGTTGCAAAAAATTTTAAAATGTTATCATATATGATTTAATTCATTATGTATTCAGTAAACAACATTTTCTTATACATTCTATTACTTCTGATATATAAAAGCAAAAATATGTACCTTTGGCAGATTTTTTTCCTGTAGTTGATGTCTTTAAGAATGGCAATGAATTTATAATGTTATCCACATAGCCGAAGGCTATTGCTGCAGTAAAGACAAGTGTTTGATTTATTTATCATATATGATATAGAATACAATCAATATTAACAGAACATATCTATAACTCAATATTTTTCTATATCATATATGATACTGATTTCAATGCAAACAAAACTACAAATCCTGTTTCTAACATTTATCATATATGATACCTTATAAACAAGAGTATATCATGATTGTTTTCAATAGTTTTGGTTACTTTCATTTCAGTTATCACATATGATAATTTTGAAGCAATTTTTTTAAGTGTATTACCATGATTGCCGTATCTAAGCGAAACACATCTTTTGTGGCTAAGCCGCATCAGAAGCCTTCGGCGAAGCCGAAGGCATCTTCTGCATCTTGGCCACAACCAATGCCTTTTGCCAAGCCTCATCAGACGCCTTCGGCAAAGGCGAATGCATCTCCTGTGTCTAAGCCACAACCGATGCTTTTCGTCAAGCCGAAGCCGAATGCCTTCGGCGAAGCCGAAGGCATCTTCTGCTGCTTAGCCGCAGCCGACGCCTTCGGCTTAGCCGAAGGCGTCTTCTGCGGCTAAGCCAAACGCATAAGTCGCCTTCAATAAATTCTTCTATTGTGTCTTTTTTATTTCAATTTCTACTGAATCTAATTATTAACTTTGAAAACCTAATTTCTATTTCACTATTTCTCCACAAAATCACAATAACTTGCATAAACATTCAATAATCAGTGTAAATTCATAATATCTTCAACATAATCTCTATACACAGCATGCATGTATATTTCAATCATATATGATAGTAAGAGATAGTAAAATAGTTGTTTAAATCGTATGAGTATACCTGAAATCGGTTTTTTAGCAGATTTTGTTTCCTTCTGTTTAGCCGGAGATAGGTAGGGTTTCAGAACGTTATTATCGTCGTTACTTTCCGCCATTTTCCGGTTAAATCTTCAGTTTCCGGTGGGTAGTTAGGGCTTGGATATTGAACGGTTTTTGTGTGTGTGTTGTGTGTATGTTTTTAGTGTGTGTTAGGTGGTTGCGTTAATGAAATGAAATTAGACGGATGGTTGTGTTATTTTGGTGATGGGATTTTACAAAATTACCCCTCCGTGTTTTTTTTAAGTTTCAAATTTTTTGATCTCAGCCATTGATCAAAGTTAAATCAAGGGTCCATATTTGTCCCTTGGTATGTGAGAGATGTATGGTTTTTAAAATAACTCAACTCTTAGTTCAATGCCATCAAAACAGCGACTTAAAAGAAAATAAAACCTAAATAATATGATTTTAATGTATTTTTAAACAAATCTTAAAGTCACAAATATTACAAAACTTAAACTTGCAACCTCTTTTCTAATAAGTTATTTACATATTATTACATTAAAGCCATTTGGTTTCATCCCTTACTTTAACACAAGGCACAACTTTCGTGCACCAAACTACACATATCATTTTTTCCTTTTTTTTATCCTACGCTAAACCGCACTTATCTATACTATTTTATAATTTATTTAGGACATCTATATTTAGAAGTTTTAAAATTTTTAAAACAAAAAACATTTCCTTTAAAGGAAATCTTAAACAATAAAGTGGTGCAGATTTTTATTCACAATGCACAAACACTACATCATGCTTTCAATGCAGTCAAATAAAATGTGTGAAAGTCTACTATATTAATAAAACAACGTTTTGAAAAGCAATCTCATTCTCAAAATATCTTAAAACCTGTCACCAGTAAATTCAACCTCATCCGACAGTTCTGGATCGATGTTGTTTTCTAAACAGTAAATGCAACAATTTTGGGCGGCATCATTTGGTATCACTTCATTAAAAAAAAACACACACACAATCCTCTCCCTCTCAACATTCCTTTCTTCAAACCCTAACGGAAACCCTTCAAACCATTACCTCCCCCAAAACAATTAATCGCTAATTTTTTCCTACAAAACATTTCTCAATAAAATCAACTAATAATTTAATCCTTACCGATAAAAATTGATTTTGTTTCCAATACAAACACATATCCCCATCAAGTAAACGAACTATGATTAAGAAATTCTCAAACAAAACGACGCAAAATCAACCAGAGGTAAATATGTGTTTTTCTTATTTATTTTTTATTTTTATTTTTTCATGTTTTGATTATCGAAGAAAATGATTTGGATGTTGAAGTTTTGTGATTGATTATGCTAAAATGACGTCATGATAGATTTGTAGCGGCTACATCTAACATATTTAGTTTAGTTTTATTAATTAAATTGGATCTCTCTTTTTTATTTTAATGGATTTTTGAATGTTTGATGGCTGTATACTATGTCTGAACAATTATCTTTTTGTAATAGGTGTTTGATGAAGGTGTTCACCAAGTGTTTGATGAAATGTCTAAGAGAATAATATAAAAGGACTCGTTTTTTCTTCAGGTTGTTTCAGGTAGATTGATAAACGCTTATTCTACAAATTATTTGATGGTTGGAGTTGCCTTTCGGCTATGTACTTATATATGATGAAATGCTAATTAGTGAATTTTTGTTTAAACATAAGAACCTGATAATGAGAAGCATGCGGTTATACCTACAAGTTGATTTGAGCTATCAATCATAATGTTTCATTGGTATTTTTATATATACATACATTGTGTATATAATTTTGGTTGTGCTGCTGTTCCAAAGCCTGCAACCTAGGTTTTTTACATGTGTTTCGGGACCCCTCAGCTGGTAGGTGGATGATTGTCAGTGTTCGGGTTATACCAAATGAAATGCATATGCACAGGTGAAGTTTGTACATTGAGTTTGTGGTATCGTTATGACTTTGCTGATTTTGTAAATTTAAATTTGGAGTTATGATTATGAATGATTGTGTTTATAGGTTGCAATCAGTACCACTCATGTGTATAAAAGCGCTGAAGTTGTTAACCATGTCATCCAAGCAGGACAACTTCCCAGGATTGGTACTAAGATCCTTCTTCTTTCTTTAGGTACATGTTATAAGATTGATTAGCACATACATCAATTAACACATGCATTTGTTTTAGTTTATTTATTTATTTTATTTTTTTTGTAAAACAAGTTCTCTAACACATTAATTGTCCTTTTATTTGTAGCTTTTAGCATGATAAAAGTAATTGAAAAGCACACACGCAGCAAGCAAGCTCCAGAGTTGAGACAGGGGATGCTTAATATGGATGTATTTGAGTAAGTCGCAACAAAGGATGCTTAAAAGGATCACATTATTTAGTTCAGTCCCTTGAGTTGAGTCGGTGTAAATTAATTTCAGCTCACCTTCTTCCTTTAATTGCAACCTTCAAGTCCATGGGCAAATATAAAGTACTTTTATGCCTACAAACACCATGCAATTAATATGTTATCCTAATTAATTACTTTTAGTTTTTTGTTGTTGTAAAGGTCTGAAAAATATTACATGGTCAATATTGTATTCAATACTACACAACAAAGAAGATCAACTATCAATTCATCCAGGTGCTACTTTCGTGTCTGGAAAGTAACGAATGTTGAATGCTGAAGAGGTATGTATCTTATTCAAATAAATCTTCTTTCTTTTGTTTATGATATGTTTCATTTTTTTCTGTCACTTTTCTGTTCAGGTGCGATTGGATGAGTTCAACATTAGTTCAAAGCTCATTTATGATAAATTTGGTGTAGTAGTTGGGGGTAAGGTAAGGAAAGTCACTACAACATGGTCCCCGTTATCTAAAATTTGGTCTCATTGTTGAATTGTTCTTACAGGAAGCCTTATAAACATGGCTATGTTGCTTCTCTCCTTTGATCATGCTTGGAACAGACCACCATAGATATGGGGTATATTCTTTTTGTTTCTTTTACGAACTTATGTTGCGATTGGTGTAATGGAATCACAGAAGGAGTGGAATGGTCTCGCAATTGATCAAAAAGAGATGTTTGTTTTGTCAGATGGGTTTGAATAGACGGGAGGGTGTTTATCTCCATTTCATCGTCTAAGACGATAAAGTAAGTCGTATATTCTTAGCATATTCTATTGGTTATGTTAATGGTGGAAGTTTTTGACCCATTTTCTCATGAATGGGTTGGTTTAGTAACTGGATATTCTTAACAGGTAAAAAATAGCATTCACAAAAACATGTCAAACATGTTTAAAGTCAATTAAATTTTTTATTGATCATTATCTAAAGGCTTCAGAATTGGTTTATTTGAGGAAAATGGATTATTAATGTAATTACATTTTGTTCTCATCATATTTTCAGGACGGAAATCCTTGGCTTAGTTAAACCATTCTAGATAAAAATAATTCCTCATGCTATTTCTTGGTTTACAGGTGAAGTTGTTCAATAAGATTCGTTTGAAGGACTTAAAGAAGATGAGTATGATGGTCATATTGAAAATGATGAGAAAGATGACGAGAATGATAATGACGAAGATAAAAAGGGTGAGCATAAATAAGGTACAAAATTTTCACCAAGTTTTATTAAATTATGGCCTAATTGCATATAAAAATAACAAGCTACCATTATATTATACTGATAATTAAAGTAGTTTGTTGATAATATTTTCAATTGATTCAATTTTCAGTCACAATAATATTTGGATTAATAAAGTAGTATATTGATAATTTAATTAAGTAGTTTGATCCCAATCATGTTTTGTTTGCTATATTAAAAATTGTCACATTAATTTAAATGTACACATTAAGTTTATATATATTTATTTTTTTTGCAAATTGTCTCATTCTTTTTACTATTTGAGCGGTGTTTGGATGCATGTTTTTGCAAATTGTACACTTTAAGAATATATATAAAAAATTGTCACACTAATAATAACTAATGACTAATTGGGCGAGAGTCACTCTTTTTGACATTAGATAATTATAATTTGTTGATTCAAGGAGAGGGTCTTTTTTCTTCCAATTATCATTAAAGAAATATACTTATTTCGTATCCAGTAGGTACCAATCAACTCCTTTTGGTCCACACAAGTGGGCTGGAAGGATGTGTGATGAATATTGTAAAGAGCGTTTTGGCGTAGAAGTGTTAAAGGACTAAAAATATTTTCGAATGAAAGCCAACTAGGGGGTGGTGGGTTGGTGATAATTTGATGATATCCTGTTTTCATTTTCTGAAATAACCTTGATCTTCAATATATATAGAACAACGAACTACACTTCTTTTATGGCACCAAAACTATACTTTATTCATTACTATATGACATTCCTTATATGTGGTTGAATACATGAAACTTCTTGCAGATACTTACTACCTTTTATTGACTAACTCATGTCCCAAATATCAGAGCTTGATCAAGAGGATCATTTAATTATTTTGAGTTTGGAAAGTAGTATTACTCACCTATTTAAGGGGCCAATTTGTGATCATGTATGAGGATTTTCATTTTATCTAAGTATGTTCTTGGTATTAGTTCCGAAATCGATTTAAGTATGTTTAGGGTCAAAAAATTGAGACTGGGGTGTTTATGATTGTTTGTTGCGTGTTTTAAGGGTGTTTGGAATTGCGTATTAGGATTTTACTATACTAAGTTTTGCGGGTGTTTGGAATTGCAGGGTGAGTATTCATTTATATATTGGTTATGCAATCTGTAACATTCGGAAAGCGGCTAGAGTTGTACTTCCTTCAGTAAATTTTGCTATCTCAAAAGCTCGAGAGCTGTTTTAAGGAGAACCATCCATGACCCTTAAAGTAAATCCATGATCCTGCTAAAAGTAGTTTAACTTCGGTTTTCACTATGCAATGCTTTAAGACCCATGGTGTATGCTTTCAGGTGGCACCATTGCTACAATATGGTCATATTGTTTCATTTAGGAAGCTTTGTGCACTTGTTAAGATCAATTATGACATGGTTTTCAAGCCAGATTATGTTATCAATAGTGTAAGCTTACACTTTCTGTTTGTATATTTCAGGGTTCTTTATCGGATTTACTGGCTCAGAAGTATGCTCTTTATACTTGAACTAAATATGCAAGAAAGGTAAGAATGATGTGATACAGGCACATTTCTACATATCTACAAACATATCTGAATTGGGTAATGGATCAATATTTGTTAATCTATATGTTAATGTACTGATTATGAGTGGAAATGCGTAATGAATCAATATCCCACGAATCATCAATCCAAAGTTCAACGTAAATGGATGCTTTAAAACTGAAAAAGACCTGCATGTCAAAAAGATTCAAGCTCATAACCTTTGGGTCAGAGATATAAGCATTCGAAATGTCTAGATTGATCCAATTTTTAAAGCTATGGGTCAATGATTTAACTCTATAAATTGACTACAAAACGAATTGGGTGACCATCTTATCTTATGAGCTTATTGGATTTTATCAAGTGTTATGGTTACCGTCTTATGTTATCAGCTTATTGGTTTTTATCAGGGGTTATGGTTCAGAGGTATGATTTAAGGAGTATAGTTCAGGGAATATGGTTATGGGAGTTTACACATTGCACATAACTAAAGGTTGCCAATGCATGTACGTGTCTGTTGTGACTTGCCCTCCAGCTCTCTCCAAAAGCTGAGCGAGAAGTATCCGTGGTACGGTATTGGAAAGTATCATATGTTAAGTCACTTTGTAGTGTATTGAGGTGTGTCGTTTCCTTATGTTGATGTAGGTGATGGTGATCAGGTATGTGAACGTTATACACTTACACTTTTATTAAATCAATGTCTTTATTCTAATATCCCCTTATTACGCTATCGGTATATTATAATGTTGCTAAATCAGGTTTGTTGTTTGTTTGTTTTGTTTTTTTTTTCTCTCTTGGACTCATAATTTTGCTCTCTCTCTCTCCCCCTTGGAGAAATCCGGCCGCCATGCCCCTTCTTTTTCCGGCCATAGAACCTCCTTTTCACGTCCTCTCTACCCTAGTTCGATTCCTTTTTCGTGCTTAGGGTATGCAATACGCTGATGAGGTTGGTTTTATTCTTTTAAGGGGATGGCGGCTGTACTTGTTTCTTGATATATTCTTAAATTTTCTCCATGTTTATCACGAATCGATTCCCTATGCCTTATTGCGATCTTTATTGATCGTTGTTGGTTTTTTAGGGTTTCGATCTGTTGATTGTAATCACACCCTTATCCTTAATTCATATGTCGGTTCTATAATCGATTATACATTTAAAGGGTCGATCCCATGGCCGTTATTCTAAACCCTAATCGTTTTGTTCTACAGTCGGTTTTTAATCGATTCATAAATTAGGGTTTGGTTTCTACTTTTTAACCCTAAACGATTACTATATTTTCTTCTATTTGGTGATCGTTTGAGGGCTTTTTAACCCTATAACGATTACTGTTATTTTGTAATCGGTTTTTAGGGTTTCTTTGTTTGGTGATCATATGGCTCTACATGTTTTCTATCTTTAATGTTCGATCTGGTGGTGACTTTGGATTGACATGGGTCGCATGCTTTGTTTCTGGTTGATCCATTGAGTTGTGATGGTACTAGACGTTCATGCTATGAAACTCTTTTTAGGGTTTCGATTTTCTTTAATGGCTTATGATGATGAATCTGGTTGTTAATATGATGATGAACCTGTTTTGGGTTGGGTTGATTGATGATGTACATCTGGTAATTACATGGTTTATCATGTATACGTGGGGTTTGATAGAGGGATGATTACGTTTATGGCCTATTGGGATATTTGGGTTATGTAAACTCTTGGGTACAATACAAGATCTGATGCTCATTCGATTTACACTCGGTCTTGTAATGTTCTTGGTGTTTGCTGGTTTCGCCTTGTCCCATACCATTGTTTTTTGATCAGTTTCATCATGGTGTTCATGGTGTGCGTCTAATGTGAATTTTATGATGGTGTGGAGCTGATTGGGTTATGGGCAAGGCTGGTTTTGATTTGGTTTGTTAGGGTTATTCGGATATTAACCCTATGATTTTGATCTCTATGGCAGATGTTGATACCTTCGAATCTACATTCTTATCTTGGTTGTCTTTGGGCAGCTTAGATATGCTAGAGGTTGGGTCGCTTAGACCATGTTTATGCTTCAAATTTATTTGCTACGGAAGTCACTCTTATTAGGTTATTAGATTATGCTTTGCATAATACTAATAGAAGACGCAATTTGTTGAAGCTGGAAGTTCGCATGTTTATAATCTGGATCGCTAGGATGACTAAGAAGACTTCAATTTTATTTGAGTTGTGATGTATTGTATTTTTATTGCTAGTCATCGTTAGTTGTATTTAGATCTGGTAGTTATAAGAATGACCTGTCATTCTTATATAGTGGTAGTGGTAGTATCCTTAGGGACTTCGATGAGAGATTCACTCTCTTCCATTGTACTTAAACGTTTTTTATTAATGTATTTTACCGGGTGCAGGATTACTCCCCTTTACCAAAAAAAAAAAAAAAAAAAAAAAAAAAAAAAAAAAAAAAACCTATAATAAGGGATTTTTTTTTTATAGACACCACTTGATACCTATCTAAATGATCAACTATATCATTTTTATTCGAAAATCCACTCACTCATTTCAAAAGCAACAATCAAACAATTTACAAATGTCTTTTCAACTTCAAACCCATTTCATACCACCAAACCAAACGTGCCCTAATTATGTGATTGTGATGATTTTACTACAAAATCGTTAACTCTGTTTCAGAGCTTCTATTTGGAGAGAATAAAATAAATAAAGAAAAAACTATAATAAGTCACATTCATTTTTTTTAGACTAGGGGAAAGAATTATTCCAAAAATTTTCCCAAATAGGGATGATTGCAAAAGAAGATGAGTTTAAAACTTTTTTTTTTTTTTTTTTTTTTTATTTTATTGATTCTCATTTTCTTTCTTTCTTTGTCCCTCTTTAATTTTCTTTGTTAGATAATTAAAATTGCTCATATAATTATAATAAATATATAGCTTAATGAATAAGCAATGCAAATCCTAAACCTAATTAACCCAAAGTCACAATTAGGTTTGGGCCAACTAATAGTCCTCTAATACTCCCCGTAGTTTGAACGGCAGGCTTTCAAACAGACAAATTAGAATATATGTTGAAAGCCACTTCTTAATCTTTTCTTCTATCATCTTCTTTGCTATTTGTTTGAGCGAAAACATAATTGTATTTGGTAGCATAGTGGTTTATTGTTTGCGGTTTTCTCCTTTGCATGATTTTTATTTACGTCATGGCTTGCTTTGCCTTTAGGGCGGAGTGACAATTTGCAACCAACTATTTTCGAAAACTACGATTATCTCTGATGGTAAAACAAATAGTAAGAGACAAATTTTGTTGATTGATGGCTATATCAACCTAATACGGGATGTGTTAGATGGCTAAGGTTTTGAATGCTAGGATTTATTGGATAAACAGAAAAGACTAATTAAATGAATATATATATATATATATATATATATATATATATATATATATATATATATATATATATATATATATATATATATATATATATATATATATATATATATATTTCTTGCGAGAACCATCTTATCTGCATGAACTGAGAGAACCACAAAAAAAATACATGCAAGCATTCAATAATTGTATTTTTGCACATATGTTCTAAAAACAACATACATGTTTTAAAAAAAAAACATAGTTGTTCTAAAGAATTTTATAAGAAATTGGAAATACAAAATTTTTCTTTAAAGGTGTGCATGTATATTCTTATAAGGCGTGCAACGACAATATTGCAGCCGTGTGTAAGGTTTTTGTGAAAAAAGAGGATGAGTTCATGATGATATTGAAGAACATTGGTGGATACTTACGATTATTGATGATTTGCATGTATTTTTATTTTATTTTATTTTAAAAGACGTGCATGTATGTTTTTTATGGTTCTCTCAGTTGTCGCAGATAAAATGGTTCTCGCAAGAAAGTCTCACTATATATATATATATATATATATATATATATATATATATATATATATATATATATATATATATATATAAACATTTGGGATCCCTCCTAATCATTGGGGAGTTGCCGATGACCGGAGGACAACTATTTTGTGATGGGTTGTACCTAAAGCTTAGATACCATGTAAAATAGCAAAGAGATTTTTATTGTATTGTTGATACGGTATTTATAATGTAATTACATTGAACCTAACGGTCGAATTTAGTTGACTGACACCAATGGTCAGCTAAGTCGACCGGTAACAAAACCGTACCAACCGTCGACTTTAGGGGCTGGTACCAACGATCAACTTTAGTCGACTGGTAACAAAGCCGTACAAACAATCGACTAACAAACAAACAATAAAACAAATATAACTTTTTATTTTTTTTCTTTTTTTTTCAACAATAAAATAAAAACATAAATATAAATCCGATAGCAAGGGTAGCAATCTTCTAACAGCAGCAGCAGCAAAAGCAAAGCAAAGATAACATTTTTTAATGGTTGGAGGGTGGCGGCTCAACGTAGCCACCTAGGTCTGAAGATCAAACACGCTTCGATACCATGTTAGAACATTAAAACCCCATCGGCATATCTTTATTATTGACCATTAAATATAATGGTAAAACCATAGATACCTTAAACCCACAAACCGAGCTTGGGCCTATTTATCCTCTAATAATTGCATCATAATACATCATATGAAAATCCACACTTGGGGCCTGTTTGGTAGCAATCTTTTTTAGAGCTTTTAGCTATTAGTTTAAGAAAAAAAGCTCACCTTTGGCAAAAAGCTTTGTTTGGTTAAATAGAATGGAGCTGTTATATTTACACAAATAGCTCAAAATAAAATGCTGATCAATGTAACGTTTCAAACTTAGAAGAGCTGTTAGTTACTAGGGTATGTTTGGCACTAATAGGAGCTGGAGCGGATTGCTGGAGCTGGTTGCTGGAGTTTTTTTCTACATGCTCCTTCAACTAGCATTCCATTTAGTAGCTTATTTTTTTTACATGCTCCTTTAAGCTATGTCAGCCAAACGAGACTTATTTTTAATGGTAGCTTATTTTTCTAAAAAAATAAGCTCATGCTATAATAAGCTCTAATAAGTTCGTGCGCCAAACATGCCCTAAATTGATACAAATACACCATGCCAACGTATATAAAAAGCCCAACTATTTTCTATCTGATTTGAATTTTTAAAAACTCTATTACACATCTCTTGTTCAGATGGCGAATTTTCACATCATTTCCTCTCAAATTATAATATACTACTTTTTGTGAAAAACAATTATCAACAAAAGAACTCACAGGAAAAAACTACGCAATATTTGTACAATAATAATTTCAAGGACAACCAAAAAGCTCTGCGTCGAACTTCAGTCCCTCCGAGTTGGCTACGGGGCAACAGTCTCTGACGCCCCACACCGTAGCAACAGGATGGGGTAAAATAGAATGCTAAAGTATCAATAAATTCCTCTTATAAAATCCTTTTCTCGAAAAATTTGCTTTTTATAACAATAATCATCATTACAAAATAATAATACGAACTTAACTTTTTAAATATAACATTTAATTTACAAATCAGCATTAGAGTTATTCTTAATGTAAATACTACTTTGAGGATAGTAAAAATGGAGTATTGTAAAATGTTACTGACACATGTAGCAACTATGTTATTTAAATGTGTAAGAAGTAGAACTAATGTAGAATGCTATAATATATGTAGCAATTATGTTGTTTAAATGTGTAAGAAACTAAGGGGGTGGCAACGTATTCGGTTTGGAGTCGGTAACACTCGGCAACGATCAGCAACACATTGCCATTGAGTCGGCATGAGTAAATCGGCGAGCCAAACGGTATTGTATACCGATTCGGTGTGGATCTTAAGCATTCATTTTTTGACCGTTGCATGCATTTAAAATCCTACCGTTTGGTACATTTTCAAAAAAAAAAAAAAAATCTTTAAATACTAACCATTTTCCTTTTCATTTTCACATCTAAACTAATATCAAATCTCACATACAATTTACATTCTAAAACCATGTCATCATCGGGTTCATCCTCAAACGACATAATTATTCCCCCCGACTCATCCGAAGAATGGTTATCCGGTAGTACAATCGAAACCTTTTTAGCCGCGTACGAAGCTCTTGAAGACACGGCAAGCTCTACCTTCATCCGTGATTATGTAAAACATTTTCGTGATAAAGCTTTAGAAAATTTAATGAATGACTATTTCGTTGAACAACCAAAGTTTAACAAAGATGTTTTTCGTGATCGTTTTCGTATGAGTAAAAGATTGTATTTACAAATTGTAAATGACATTGAAGCGCAATTTGAATGGTTTCAAGAGGGTCAAGACGCGTTTGAAAAGACTAGTTTCACGGCGTTACAAAAAGACAAATTGTAAATGACATTGAAGCGCAACTCGCAACGGGTGAACCTCCGGTAGATTCGATGACTATTTAAACATGACACGAAAAACTTCAGGTTATTAATATTTTTTTTATTCGTTAGTATTTTTTTTCATTATTTATTATTTTTATTCGTTAGTAATTTTTTTTTCGTTATTTATTATTTTTATTCGTTAGTCATTTTTTTTGTTATTTATTTTTTTTTGTTAATTTTTTTAGTCGTTAGTAAATTTTTTTTTTGTTCAATATATATTTTTTTTATAAAATAATATTTTATTTTTTATAGGTGAATGTCTTGATAAATTTTGTGATGCGATTATAAAGTTATACGGCCGAGAGTTCTTACGTAGGCCGACAACCCATGACATTGCTCGGTTATTCGAGGTACATGAAGAAAAACATCAAATTCCTGGAATGCTTGGTAGCATTGATTGTACACATTTCACTTGGCGAAATTGTCCTAAATATTTGAAAGGCCAATATAAGAGAGGTGATCACCAATACCCAACAATTATGCTTGAAGCGACGGCTTCATATGATTTGTGGATTTGGCATTCGTTTTTTGGTCCGCCCGGCTCAAACAACGATATCAATGTTTTGAATCAGTCTCCATTATATGTTACCGAGCGAAATGATACGGCGCCAAACAGTTCTTTTTATTTACGTGGACGTCTCTACAAACGTGGATATTATCTTGCCGATGGAATATATCCTAAATATCCAACTCTTGTTAAAGCATATACGTATCCCACTGACCCGAAGGAAAAGAAGTTCAAGAAACTACAAGAGTCTGCAAGAAAGGATGTCGAGCGAGCTTTTGGTCGTTTGAAGGGAAAATGGTTTATTCTCAGTCGTCCTCTACGACCTATGATCGTCGCAAAGATTCGACAAATTGTTTATACGTGTATTATATTGGGCAATATGATTTTAAAAGACGATGGTGTGGCAATATCACCGGTTCATATAATGGATCAGCCGGTCACGCCAGTTTATGACGATAGTGTGCTAGAAGAGTTACTGGACGAAGATATTCATAACCGTCTTCAATATGATCTTACGGAGCACGTAGCGGCGCAAGACTTACCATACCTCGATGACTAGTGATTTCCTATTTTTAATTTTTGTTTTGTTTTTATTTTCCTAAAGTATTATGTAACTTTTATTTGAATTATTAATGAAATTTGATGTTTTTAATTAAATTGTTAAATATAATTAAAAAAAAAAAAAAAAAGTTTAGGCATGGTTAGGCATTACATTGCCACTAAAAATATGGATTTAGGCATAATTAGACATGAAATTAGTTGGCTTAACATGATTGGCTAATTACATTTAATGTTTAGGCATCATTAGGCACCATTGCCACCCCCTAAGAACTAATGTAAAATGTTATGATACATGCATGTAGCAACTATGTTATTTAAATATGTAAGAAATAATGTGCAAAAGATGAAATTGTAAGTTCTTATAACCACAGGGATTGAATTGTTTCTTTAAGAAAGTACCAAATGCAGGGGCTAGTTGTCTACAAAAATGTAGTGGAAAAAGTCCCAACGCATTCATTTAACGTTTTCAGAAAAGACAAATTCTTCTATATTCTAATAGCCGTTTTTAAACGGGGTACAACGGTGTTGTATTACGGGATAATTATGAACTAAATCTTTAACCCTATTGGTTAATTTTACATGTGCCATTGTATCATAGGTGAGTTTAGCTAATGAGAGGTGCCTGCTACAGTACCTTAGTAACAGTGCACCCCGTTTTCCGTTCACATATCATATATTATCACATTCTCTCTCCCCCACACACAATAATCACTCTCCACAGAGTTCGTGAAGCTTCCATCAAACTCTCCAGCCAAAACCAGATCCACAAATCGGGTTACAACATTCATCCAACACAAGATTCCGGTACCATTAAAAATTCCCGATGCATTAAAACATCATCACCCGCAGATACACGATTAATCTGAAGAAGAAAAGTATTGGTTTTTCTATCAAGTATTTTTGGTGATTAGTAATTAAAGGTACATTTCTGGGTTATGTTTATTCCGTCAATACTCTCCTCTTTCTCTCTCTCCAAAAACATAGACATTGCTTCATCTCACAAATTTCTCACTCTAGAAATCATATGGATGTTAACGGTAGCTTAAATATTGAGATGAAGGAGATTAATATTGCAAAGAGTAACATAAATCGCATGTTTCAAGTTGATTGCATGATTTTCTTTATTAATTATCAGTTGTAGCTTTTTTATTTTGATATAGACTTTACTTTCAATTTAGGGTTCTTTGTGAAAATAGGGGTTTTGTGCTAAACTTTTTTAGACAGGTTTTTGTTTTCTTTACACTTGATTATTGGGGAAGTGGTTCATGACAGTTAATTTTTAAATGTTAAGGTCAGTATAATGTTTTGTTTCTTTATTTTAAGTTCATTTGAATTTAATTTAAGGAATATTTGGGATTGCTTATTTTTTTTCTTCATTGTGCTTATAAAGAAGCCTTTTTAAGCGGCCTGGGAAATACCACTTCCAGACATATCTTCATCAAAGGAGAAGAAAAAAAAACAGTAAGTTTTGTAGGCGTAAATCTGCTGCTTTGATGTAAGTCAATCCGATTTTTTTTATTCCTAAGGTTTTAATGAATTGGTGTTTAATTGTTTGACGATTAAAAATGAATTGGGGCCTAATTATTTGACATTAAATTAATAGCCTTTCAAGATTTTATATAAAAGATTGAAACTTTTTGATTTGTGTGAATTTCAGAACTCCTACAAGATTTTTGGATCTCTTCAGGTTTTGGATGTTGTTGGAGGTTGAAGAGTTAGAGTGGAAAGGGGGTGAAGTGGTTGCGGATATATCCGTTGATGGTCATACTAAGGTATATTTTGTTTTTGTTGATTATGGGTTTATGGTGATTTCAGTCATTTGTATTAATGTGTTTTGGTTACTTAATGGTTATGAGCTCAAAAAGAGTATGTAATCTTATCTATGTATCACAAGCTGTTTTTTCATAATCATTTTGAAATAAGCCTCATTTTCAAGAGTTTTTAAGTGGGTGTTTTTTTGGTCAATTTGATGATGCTTTGTGAGTTTTGCAGGGCCAATTGACAAAATGGTAGTTGACAGGATGCACTGATGTTGTTCTTCTGATCGCGCTAGATCAGTTTTTTTTTTTTTTTTTTTTTTTTTTTTTTTTTTTTTTTTTTTTTAAGCTGATGTTCAAGTTAGTTATTTGTTCAGCGCCTACTTATAAATACCACTTATAAGCTACTTGAAGTAAGCATCGTAGAATATTGAGTTTCGATTCACTTATTTCGTAGTTCTGTTAAATTTAGTTTTGATAAATGGATAACTTTTGACTTATTGCAAAAACGGTAGTGTAAGTGCACATTTTCAACAGCATTAGGGAAAAAAAATTAAAACCTTTTTATTCTGTAACTGATCTGTTTATGCACAAAAACATTGATCAACTATTGAATACTTTGAGTAACCGATATCAGCCGGGTTGATTTGCTAATGCATTACAGCTTCGCCTTCGAGAACATGATAGATTGCTATTGGTTATATTGACCAGTTCATAATCATATCAATATTATTAGTAATACTTTCATATAGTAACAATTTACACTGCTATGTTACTGCAGGAACTGGGTGGAGCATCGTTCAAACATTTAGCCAGCGAAGAGTGGCAGATTGGAATGGTAAGTAGTGTAAAACTCAAGATTGATGCACCAAAAGTGGTACTTGAACGGGAACCAATTTTTACCGCCTCCAACTGTTAGACAAAAGAAAAAGGAGCAAGTGTTGGTATCACTAACTTGAACTTACTTAATTCGGCAACACAACAATAGCAACACTGGCACGGATTAGAGGGTTAGCGGAACTGTGATTGCAGGTAACCACGGGCTTGATGGAACAAGAATGGTTGCTGTCAAGGCGGTCCAAAATGGTATTTATTAATGTTGAATTCTAGATTGTTAAAACTTAACATGAGTATTGATTTAATGTTTGACTAAATGTGTATATTGCATATTGTAACAGAAATATGGTGGACAGGAGGTCCGATTGCAAGCAGCAGCAGAGGCGGGGGAAATGCTCCAAGGAAAGCAACATATCAGTAATGTTTGACGGAACTGGTAAGTGAGTCAATATCAGTAGCAGGCCTTTAGTTGCCAGTTTATATTATTATGGGTTTTATACCTGATATTCTCACTTCCAACTGTTCGGGTTTGCGGGTTGTGTATAGTGTCAAGATAAAAGACCATGTGTTTTGGTGTATGGGCTGTGTATAGTGTGTAAAGCCCATCAATTAGAGCAGAAGTAGTCATAAATAGATGATAGGAAAAAGCTTATGGATTTATCTGACAAAGCTTATTGAGCTCATAAGCAACTAAACACAATTCCTTTCATATAGGATAACCCAAAGTCAACCCCCCACCCCCTAAAAGTGACCCTTTTCAACCCAAAAGGCTCACTTTTGGCTAATATGGAACAGCTTATGTGTATCAAATAAACTGTTACGCATTCAGTTTTCTACATATTCCAAAAGGTTAATGTGTTTGGATAATGCAATAAGCTATTTTTTTTTATAAAAAAATCAATAAAATAAAAATAAAATAAACTTTAATAGACTTACCCAAACACTGCTTTAAAAGGGGTCAGAAATTGGGGGTTTTTTTTTTAGTGATTTAAGAGTATTTAAGGATTTCATGTTATCTCAACGTGTATTGACACAAATTTTTGGTTCTTTGGAAAAAGATTAATCCTTTTATAAGCAACCCCAAACACCCTCTTAAAAGTAACCCGGCTACTACTACACTATAGGCACTGAATATGTGGATATATACTTCAAAATTTGATCGTTATCAGCTTATCCGTACAAAACTCAACGTTTTTTTAGACTATCCTTAATGAGTGTGAACTTCAGCAAGGTCAACCATAAACCATGTTTTATGCCCAAAATTTTGGATTCAATAAAGGAACAGTAATCATGTCGTGAAAGTCAATGTCATAGATCAGGAGTTCAGAATGTGATTAGTACATAGCACATTACCATTTTCATTCAGGAGTTCAGAATGTGATTATAACTTCATACCTGGGACAGTAATCATGTCGCGAAAATTTTGGTTATTGGTGTTAGTAAACTGACAAAATTAATTTGGGTATAACTTCATGGCTGCACTAATTTTGGTACTGAAGAACATGTCAACAAAGAATGTTATAGATAAAGTTTGTTTTTTCCTTTAACAAGAATGTTATAGAATCCAACTTGCATTTATTTTTCATGCTTCATATTGTCATACTTATTTGCAATTTGGTTTTCTTTCTGTTTAGATCAGGTGGCTTGGTTTTAATGAAGTTGTGCGTATTCTGGAAAGATATTCAAAACGTGTGGAGGAAGAAGGCATAAAGATATGCAGAGTACCCATAAAGAAATGCAGAATGTGTAAGTATTCGGATTCGTTTTAGTTATCTACTCGCTGTCTAATTTAATAAAATATCTATGTCCGCGAATTCAGATCCTAATATTTCATTCCATCTGTGATTTTTTTTAGATTGTGCATAGCGAGGATTTTGGAACTCAAGGCGGTGGTGGAAATTTGATCAATATGGGTAACTACAGATTGTTTAACAGGTGTGTTTTAGGTCATCGTTATATGCCACGTGTACTTGGGTGAGATACTTTCTACAATTCATACATCACGTATAAAAAATGTTCATGCCTAATTTTTCTTGCATATGCATTCTTAATTTGATTCGTTTCTCATGAGCCTATACAGATTGTTTGTTGATTATGGATATGTTTTAAATGTGCAGTTACTCAAACAGATTTAAACTTTGTGAGGCTCTTTCAAATAGCTCTTCTACCATACTCAACTCCTACCCGTCACAACTCCTGTCATATTCACCCACTACTCATGTAACCATCAAAGACCACCACGGTCTGCATACTGACGATCACCATCTTTTCCGGAAAGCACAACCATCTTCGATGTCACCACCATAGCTACATTAAAGGTGGTTTTGATTGATTTAGCAAATATTTGATTTCTCATAATTTGTTTTTTATAATTTTATGAAATTCGTTAAAGTCTGGAATTAGAATTCTAAACTTATAAGTGAACACTAACATTGTATATAACAAAGAATGGGACGTTGCATTGTTTTTGGTTTTATTGGAAGATATTTTCTAATGGTTGAACTTTTGGTTGCTAATGAGAAACCATAACATTCAAGGTTCCTCCACTTTCGTTTTGTTTATATCATTTTTGAAATAAAAGGAAACATGGTTCTCATAAATCATATCTACGTGATTCAGTTGCATTTTTAAAGTTAGCAAATGAAATTTAGGCGAGTCTTATTGTTGAATCAAATTTAAACACCATAATGTACCATCGACACTTACGTGAAAACCTCTTTCTATTTTTTACAGAAAAAAATGATGAAACAACAAAACGCAAGTCACACCATTTACTCAACATAAACAAACAACCAAGTAAAATTTGCAAAATCCATGGACCAACGCACTCCCGCGGCAACGTGCGGGCTCCTATGCTCGTTCTTACTGTATTTTGTTCTTATTTAAATTTTATACAAATAAAGCTCACAAGCAAAAATTATTGAATTCATAACCATACGGCCTCTTTTTTTTTGGTTTTAGGAGCCCAGACATTGACTTGCATTCAGATTTACAATTCAAACGCCTTCGAGTTATTTAATAAACAATCAAAATGACAATACACCTGCAGTATCATGTGATGATTAGACTGTTAGCCAAGACTAAGTGATGTCGTTTGGCTGCTATTGGAAATCAAAGTCTATTTCTGCTACGCGGGAGGCTCGGTGTAGCTTCAATAACTTTTTAGCAAACATCAACGCTCCATGGTCACCACCAAGCACTTCCAATGATTTTCCTGAAATATCCATCTTTTCTAACAAGCGCGAACAATCAAGTAAAGACTTTATCAAACATACTTCATTCTCTAAACCTCTAACCGAAACAAACACCACTTTTCGAAGTTGCATTTCCCTAATTCTGCTGAAATCTACATGCGAAGAAGAAAATGCAGGCACTGGGACATCATCCTTGTTTGTAGCCTACCAATATTTTTAATGTTCAGATATAAGATGTTTAATATTTCAATATGACTATATATGATCAAGGCCACTCACCTTGATCAAAAGGGTCTCCAAATTCGAGCAAGCACAAATCAAGTCAATAACACACGATACCATAATCTCATTGCTAAAATCTATTTCGTATAATCTGAGTGTCTTTACACATGGTAAGGTAGTTGGGACACTTACTTCAGCATCTGCGGATATCTAGAAGAAAAGTAGTACATAGAAAGCCAGTTAGAGAAACAAGCAAGACATGTTGCCATACATTGTATAATGAATTTAAATTATTCAACTTAAGCTTACCTTGCACAACCAAAAGTTAAGATTAAGCTCTTGGAGTTTTGAGAAAAAGCCTATAAGCTGAAAGATACCCGAGCTTGTGATCATTGCCATATTGTCAACCTCGCACAAAGGCAGGGTAAACACTACAAGATTTTCAAGTTTTTCAATCTCAACTCGTTTTATTTCGCTTGGGGAGTTAGACCTTAGTTCCAGAATCTTCAATAACGGACAGTGAGTAAGAAATTCCCCACATGTGTAGCTTCCGAACTCTACCTCAGACAAGTCCAAACTTAAAAGATTTGGAAAACCACCAAAACCATCTATGGGACAAATATGACAGTTATAAAGCTCCAAATGTTTCAACCTTTGACAAGAGAAAAGATGGGTGGTTAACTTAATTTGTGTTTCATCCATATTTATAAGGGTGAATTCCATAATCTCCTTTTCAGACAAGACCAAAAGCCAATTATCAATATCCTGAACATCCAATATGGAGTTACATCCCTCATCTATGTAGAGGTAGAACTTTGCGATGGTACCTTTAAGACGATCAAGAAACAAAGTTATAATCCTCCCATAATCTTTTTCCTTTCTTTTCACTTTTAAATACTCATAGAATTCCTCATCAAATACAAGTTGAGTGAGCATAGTCCACTTATGCTTCCAATTTGTTGACAAGACACTCGTCCTCACAGCGTCTTGTAATGGCAAATGTAACAGAATATTAGCTATCACGTCGTCAGGCATGCTGCTAATAACATCGTCTTGTGCAAGCTTGGATGCTTTATTTGATCCATGAACCAGTTCCATTATTCTAACAAGAAGACAAATAAAAGTCATACAGAGTATATAAAAGCTATCTTAATGGACCAAAACATTTTGATGCATTTCTAGATGTAACAGAAATAACATCGTTTTGTGCCAGGGCCGTCCCATTGATTTCAGTGGCACGATGCGAAACTACGAATGAGGCCCCTTGAATCACGAAAATCTTAACTATTATGAAAAATTCAAAACATAATATATTTAGACATGTATAAATATTAATGAATATATACTAAATCAGATGCCCCCTCACATAATATATATTTAAACGGGGCTATAACAATTTAAGTTAGACATGATAAATACTAGTGGACATACTAAATCGGAGGCCCCCTTACAAACGGTGACTCTATGCAGTTGCACCATTTGCACATGATAATCGCCTTGTGCATGCTTGTCTTCTTGTTACATTGGTTTTTTTATCATTCAATAATGTAACCGCTGACTTTCAAAGTATATCTTTGAGCAAAAAATATTGAATATGTATTTTTTGAAAATTAACTGTGGTAAAAGACAAATCAAAATACAAGGGCCCACACAACACTTTGGGGTTGTTTCACCAAAGCGCATATGCCATTTTCTTCCATTCAAGTGAAGGGCTGAAGGCTCAAGTTTTCTTTAATTCTTACCTTAAAATTTTTATATTCTATCCTAAAGCATCTATTAACAGCATTAGATCCTTCAAAAACGAATTTATACTTATATTGAAGGCCCCTAAAAATAGAAACCTGTGCGGTCCCCCACACGTGATCAAATCCGGGCCATATGTATAAACTCTTTAACCATGCTAAAAGCAAGAAAAAGTAGATAATAAATAAGTTTAACGGAGGTGACCGGTGGGAATTGATCGGAACCAAGCATGGACGAACCAGAATTAAAAATAGAGAGGTGCATTTATGAACTATAAACATAATTTTCAGGGACGAGGGCAATTCCGAAAATTGAGACTTTTTATAAGAGTAACCACGACACTGCTAAAAGTCCATCTGTCCATGGGTGTCCTGAGACCCACTGGTTCTGTCACTGAACAAGGTCATGACGCTGGAGCTACTGGAATATTGTCTTAATCATCCTGATTTTTGCTGCCGAGCTGGTTGACCCGAAGATTGGTTAGGAAAAAAAACAGGGGATAATTATTTGCAGCAGATGAATAGGAAAAAACAGGGGATAATTAATCATACTGTCTAACACGATGGTACTACAAATATTTAGTAAAACATATAATATGGAGTCATTAACCTTAATGGGTACAATACAAGGATACATAAAAATGGTTACCTCAATGGTCGTTTTAACGTATGAAAAACAGAATCCATGTCGCCGGAGTTTACTCTCTGTTTCGTATGTCAAGTAAATATTGTGAACCTTGGAATCTGGTATGCAATATACATTAAGCTCTGTTTTATATCGTTTCAAAAGTCCAAACTAATAAGGTGGTATATTCCATATAGTTACAAAAGCCCAAACTAATAAGGTATATTCCATATTATATTATATATATTATATTTTATTATATATTATATTATATATCTTCGTATATTATTAAGGAGGTCTAGATTTACTATCGTTCCCATAAAATATATTATAAAAATTATAGATCTTTAAAGAGTCCAAACCAATAAGGTATATATTATATTATATTATATTATAATTCTTCGTATAATATTAAGTAGGTCTAGATTTACTATCGTTCCTTTAAATATATTATAAAAACTATAGTTCATTTAAAAAGTCCAAACTAATAAGAGCACTAGGTGTAGATGGAGAGCAAATCTTTTCATTCCGGGCTCACGGGTGCCACATCATCCTAACACCTCTTCACAAATAACCTCCTCCTCACCAAACAACTAACTTCAACTTACTCATTTAGGCCCCACCACTTACTACTTTATTTTTTTATTCATTTTTCAATCAAATTAAATTTACTTCATTCAAAACAAATAATAACTAAAAATAAAAATGTTAGTTACCGAAAAAAAAAAAAAAAAAAAAAAAAAAAACTGTAAATATTGTAATAAGAAAACTACAAGGACCAAAACTGTAAATAAACAAAACCACAAAGACTAAACAACAAAAACACACATTTTGAGTCTTCTTCTTCACCTCGACCTGCAAAATGCAAACACACACTAAAACACACACTAACCTCGACCTGCAAAATGCAAACACACACTAAAACACACACTAACCTCGACCTGCAAATACAAGTTTAGAAAAGAAGCAAATAAAAGTTTAGAAAACACAGATCTTTGTACACAAACACAGATCTTTGTCAGAAAAATCACCTTGCCGTGCCCACGAAGAGGAGCTCAACGGCGAGGTTCGGTGAGGGGGTCACGGTGTGGCGAAGAGGAACGGCGAGGCGAGGCCCCCTCCACGTAGGAACGGCGAGATTCAATGAAGCACTGCACCTAGTGCACTAAGGTATTATATATATATATATATATATATATATATATATATATATATATATATATATATATATATATATATATATATATATATATATATATATTTTATTATATATTATATTATATATCTTAGTATATTATTAAGGAGGTCTAGATTTACTATCGTTCCATTAAATATATTATAAAAACTATAGTTCACTTAAAAAGTCCAAACCAATAAGGTATATTACATATTATATTATATATATATTCTATTCTATTATATATCTTCCTATATTATAAAAGAGGTCTAAAATTACTATCATTCCTTTAAATATATTATAAAAAGAGGTCTAAAATTACTATCCTTCCCTTAAAAAGTCCAAACCAATAAGGTATACTACATATTATATTATATATATATTATAGAGTAAACTGCAAAAATTGTCCCTAAAGTTTACCATTTTTGCGAATGTCCTTGAATGAAAAATTATGCAAGCTGTGTACCCAACGTTTTGTTTTTCTGCGAGAAAAATACCCTTGAGCCGTTTGATGCGGATAATTGTAAAACACAAGTTAATGATGTTCCTAAAAAAATTGTAAAACACAAGAAGTTTTACAATCCTCCTAGGCAGTGTATCTAAGCGTTGTAGTCACTAGTACAATCGACGCTTTCGCCGGCGACATTTTTACGACGTTCCCGTCGACATGTCCACGGCATTATCTGTTGCCGTCGACATGTCGACGGGAACATATCGACGGCTGTGCCTCGTCGGGAACAACGTTCCCGCCGACAATCGCCGTCGACATCGTGGGTCCCACTTCGTTTTTCAGTCAAACGAATTCTTTGTCCGTCAAATTGTTTCCGTCGACATGTCGACGGGAAAATAATACTAATTAACATTTGAATTAACAAATAATAATTACGTTTATCTAATGCCGACGACATGTCCACGGCATTTTAAAATTAAAAAATTTGATTATTTAATTATGCCGTCGACATGTCGACGGAAGCAATTAAAAAACAATATTTTTGGTTAATGTTGCCGTCGACATGTCGACGGCATCACTGAGGTATCCTGCTAACAGCAGGCTGCAAAACCAGCATTTTTCCAGATTTTTTTCCGGATTTTCTGGAAAAAATCTACCAAAACCTGTAACAACCAGAACTTGTAATAGCACCTATAACCACTCAATATCAACATGTCCTAAACGTATAACTCGCCATCGCCTAAAACACTTGCAAATTATCGGTAAACAACCTCGAAATGCATTAAAACATATAAAGTCTACAAAACGGGGTGTGGTAATATCTAAACCTAGCTGCCATATCCACGAATGTTTCAATATCTGCGATTTTCAAGTCGCCAAAAGGTTAAACTACAAAATACTAAGATAAGGGTCACGAAAATATTGTTTCAACCATAAGTACAACACAAAATAATCCAAGTATATGATTGTAAAGCTTCTATAAGGACCTCCGTGGTTCTTGTCTCCAGTTTATAGGATTTTTCCACTTCCGCAAGTGCTACGATTTCATCCTGAAAATATAATAACATATACATTTATCAAGAAGATAAATCTCAATATATACACAGTGATAACAATTGCTAGAAAAAAAAATAGTATTACTACCTCAACTATATCCAAGTCTATCAAGTATGCTGTTTGCTTCAAGGAACTAAGTAGAGGAGTAGCTGCCGTGATACATGAAATAGATATAGATCTAACCGTTCGTCTGTAGCTCTTGGATTCCTTCAGTTTAAAAAAGACGGCCTCCAATTGCTCCTTATACTTATCAGCATCTTCTTCAAGACTCGAGTGATCACCATCGTCAACTTTGTTCACTGTTTTCCTTTCCAAGTTAGACAATTCAGACTTCACGTGTTTATGGTAGGCCTCTGTTTGAGCGGGGACTAAACAAGCTTCACGATTTGAAGCCTTTGCAATTTCTGCCACTGCCTAAGAAAAAAGGTAAGCCACAACATAATCGAGAATAACTACACAAAATCAAATAGTTGTAAACATTTACCTTCAAAAAGGAAATGGTCAGCTCAGGGTGTTGATGCCGTCCAAGAATCTACTTCTATATATAACGCAAAAATTCTAATTCTATTTCTACTCCTACGTACTCAACTAATTTTTTCAACTAATCGATTCGCAAACTAACATTTTATCAATATATCTACTTCTATCTAACTAGAATTGTAAACAATATATCTACTTCTATCTAACCAATTTTTCAAAACCTTACAATTAACCAATATATTTGAACTAGTATACCATATATACTAACCAAACGCAAACTAACATTTAACCAATATATCTACTTCTATATAACGCAAAAATTCTAATTCTAATTCTACTCCTACATACTCAACTAATTTTTTCAACTAATCGATTCGCAAACTAACATTTTATCAATACATCTACTTCTATCTAACTAGAATTGTAAACAATATATCTACTTCTATCTAACCAATTTTTCAAAACCTTACAATTAACCAATATATTAGAACTAGTATACCATATATACTAACCAAACGCAAACTAACATTTAACCAATATATCTACTTCTATATATAACGCAAAAATTCTAATTCTAATTCTACTCCTACATACTCAACTAATTTTCTCAACTAATCGATTCGCAAACTAACTAACGCAACATATTTACTCCGCTGGAAAACTAATTTTTTCAACTAATCAATCCACAACTAACTAACTAACTAACTAATAACATATTTGCATATATTAACTAATTTAAAAAACTGTCTTGGCTAAAACGATCAAACAGTTAGCCGAAACATAACTAACTAACTAAACTAATTTAACTAGTTTAACATATATCTTGGGCTGTACACAAACAGTTGTCGTCGACATGTCGTCGGGATACCAAAAGTTAAAAAAAAGGGACCACATTACCTCTGTCTCGGCTTCACCCTCGGCTTCACCGGCTGTTAAAAAAAATCAAAAAATTAACAATTATACATTAACAATTAACATTTAATAACTAATAATATCAAAAAATTAAAAAATGCAAATCAAAATTTTAAAAATACCTTCGTTAAACAAGAAATAACGGGGAAGAAGAAAAGAAAGAATTAAACATGAGATGGGTTGAGGAAAGAATTAAACGGGGAGAAAAGGAGGAAGAAAAGTGCACAGTGGTGCTCGTGCGATGGTGGTGGTGCTGTTGTGGTGACGGAGGGGGTGTAGTGGCGGTGGTTGTGGTGTCGGAGGTGCTCGTGTGGTGGTGGTGCTCGCCGGCGATGATGGTTATTGAGAAAGAGACAGTGCAGTGGTGGATCTGGTTTTTTTTTGTTAGAACTCGTTTTTTTTCTAAGTGTTGACCAGAGAGGGTTTTGTTTTATATTTTTAACTATCCCGTCGACATGTCCACGGGACAGTAAAATAAATTAGTCGGCATTTTTGGCGCGATAATTTGATTTTTTTGTAAAATAATTAGATTTTTTTGGTGAAATTTTTGGCGGTTTCATTCCCGGCGACATGTCCACGCCATTTATAAAATTAAAAATTAAAAATTAAAATTAAATACTTTATTTAAAATTAATTACTTTTATTTAATAAAATACTTTTATAAACTTGAAAAACAATTTAAAAAATAGTTTTATAAAATTAAAAATTAAATACTTTAATTTAAAATTAATTACGGATGAGTCGAGATGCTACGGTTATACACGAGATGTTAAAAGAACGAGCCGAGATGATATGGTTGTACATGAGATGTGAAACCAATGAGCCGAGATGCTACGGTTATACACGAGATATTAAACGAACGAGTCGAGATGATATGGTTGTAGACGAAATGTTAAACGGATGAGCCGACATGATATGGTTATGCACGAGATGTTAAATGAATGAGCCGAGATGATATGGTTGTACACGAGATGTTAAACGGACGAGCCGAGATGCTATGGTTATACATGAGATGTTAAACAGATGAGTCGAGATGCTATGGTTATACACGAGATGTTAAACGAACGAGCCGAGATGATATGGTTGTACATGAGATGTTAAACCAATGAGCCGAGATGCAGTGATTATACACAAGATGTTAAACGAATGAGCCGAGATGCTACGGTTATACATGAGATGTTAAACGAACGAGCCGAGTTGATATCATTATACATGATATGTTAAACGGATGAGTCGAGATGCTACGGTTATACATGAGATGTTAAACGAACGAGCCGAGATGCTATGGTTATACACGAGGTGTTAAACGAACGAGCCAAGATGATATGGTTGTACACGAGATGTTAAACAGATGAGTCGAGATGCTACGGTTATACACGAGATGTTAAACGAACGAGCCGAGATGCTACGGTTATACATGAGATGTTAAACGAACGAGCCGAGATGATATCGTTATACATGAGATGTTAAACGGACGAGTCGAGATGCTACAGTTATACATGAGATGTTAAACGAACGAGCCGAGATGCTATGGTTATACACGAGGTGTTAAACGAACAAGCCAAGATGATATGGTTGTACACGAGATGTTAAACAGATGAGTCGAGATGCTACGGTTATACACGAGATGTTAAACGAACGAGCCGAGATGATATGGTTGTACATGAGATGTTAAACCAACGAGCCGAGATGCTATGGTTATACACGAGATGTTAAACGATCGAGCCGAGATGCTACGGTTATACATGAGATGTTAAATGAACGAGCCGAGATGATATCGTTATACATGAGATGTTAAACGGATGAGTCGAGATTCTACTGTTATACATGAGATGTTAAACCAACGAGCCGAGATGCTATGGTTATACACGAGATGTTAAAGGAACGAGCCAAGATGATATGGTTGTACACGAGATGTTAAACCAACAAGCCGAGATGCAATGGTTATACACGAGATGTTAAACGAACGAACCGAGATGCTACGGTTATACATGAGATGTTAAACGAACGAGCCGAGATGATATCGTTATACATGAGATGTTAAACGGATGAGTCGAGATTCTACGGTTATACATGAGATGTTAAACCAACGAGCCGAGATGCTATGGTTATACATGAGATGTTAAAGGAACGAGCCAAGATGATATGGTTGTACACGAGATGTTAAACCAACAAGCCGAGATGATATGGTTGTAGACGAGATGTTAAACGAACGAGCCGAGATAATACGGTTATACATGAGATGTTAAACGAACGAGCCGAGATGATATCGTTATACATGAGATGTTAAACGGATGAGTCGAGATGCTACGGTTATACATGAGATGTTAAACGAACGAGCCGAGATGCTATGGTTATACACGAGATGTTAAACGAACGAGCCAAGATGATATGGTTGTACAAGAGATGTTAACCAACAAGCCGAGATGCTATGGTTATACACGAGATGTTAAACGAACAACCCGAGATGATATGGTTGTACACGAGATGTTAAACGAACGAGCCGAGATAATACGGTTATACATGAGATGTTAAAAGAACGAGTCGAGATGATATCATTATACATGAGATGTTAAACGGATGAGTCGAGATGCTACGGTTGTACATGAGATGTTAAACGAACGAGCCGAGATGCTATGGTTATACACAAGATGTTAAACGAACGAGCCGAGATGCTATGGTTATACACGAGATGTTAAACGAACGGGCCGAGATGATATGGTTATACGCGAGATGTTAAACGAACGAGCCGAGATGCTATGGTTATACACGATTTTATGAGAATATATATATATAAGTAAAAAAAAAAAAAAAAAAATTGGTAGATAATCCCGTGGACATGTCGCCGGGAAAAACAGGCGGGAAAAAATCCCGCCATTCAACGCAGCCTGGCTCGGTCAAGCGTGTTTTTTGTTGTTTTGTGCGTTATGCCGTCGACATTGTGTCGACGGGATCGTCTTCGTCGCCTGTTCTCCTATTTCTTGTAGTGAGTGTAGTATAGGTAAGACATTGGGGGATTGATCGTTCTCTAAGGGAATAGTGTTGTGAAGGCTTAAAGTGTATGACGAATTAAGTCTAAGGGTTGAATGATGATTATTTTTGTATATTTTTATAATTTTTAAAAATCCAGTAAAAATCTCGGGGTTTGAAGAGTTTGGTTGTATAACTACTAATTAACTAAATTAAACTAAATATGCGGAAATTAAATTGGTAAGAACTCGTATGGCTTAGAATCTTGTTACTCCCTGAATATATCCTATTGATTAATCGAATTGTCTCGTCCTTGTTTTAGTTACCGCGTTGTATTCCTTAATATCAGTCGTATGGTGGTGCCAAATTTCCTAACTCTATAAATGTATAGAACTCGTTAAGAATCTTAATGTAAACGATCACAATTCCTAACGATGGAATATGTAGAACTCGTTAAGACTCTTAATGTCAGCGATCGCAATTCACGCAATAAATACAACAGGCAAACCATCTATTGCACTATAGTGGAGTGTTTAGTCGGACGTTCAAGTAGTCATCCAAAGATCTAGCCATTTTTCCAACTCCTAACGCGATAACAAATAATTAAACAAGAGACAATCAATAATCAATAACTAGGTTTCATTCAATCCTAAGCAAATACTAATAAATCTAGCCTAGCATGTTAAAGAGAAAAAAAGATAAACAAATAATCACACAACACATAGACGTATTGTAATATGATTAAAGATTAAATAACTTATTTTCAATAAACATGGAGTTTTGAGGGTTAAAAACCCTTGCAATAGCTGACAATTTCGTTCACCAATGGTCTCTCCAAGATCCTACAATTTTTATGAAAAACAACGCAACTATATATATATATATATATATATATATATATATATATATATATATATATATATATATATATATATATATATATATATATATATATATATATATATTCAAATGTGAGAGAAATATGTGAGTTGAAACATACACTACAAAAGAAAGTATTCAATCAATGGGAATACTCGCTGGACTGAAAATGCAAGGGCTGAAAGTATCTTAGGATAGTATTGAATTCATGGCTGGCAATCTCTTTGTACACGGTTGGACTTTCAGTTTTCAAGTGATGCAATGGGCAACTCTTTAATGTTAATTGATTTAAACCAAAACTTTCGGAGGAAGCATTAACAGTTTCTAATTTTGATGGTAATTTGAACTTCAAATCAAATTAAGTCCACTGTTTGACGGGTAACATTTTAATGTCACTATCAAAGATATAACTATAACAATTATGTATTGATTTTAACTATTTATAAGTGGTGTACAGTGCTATGAATGAGGATATTTCCAGTTCGAAAACAATTTTGCAGTTTATGTATACATAAACTAAATGCGAAGATAGATTTCACAATGGTTATTGACAATGGAGGAAAATGTAAACAATAGAACGAGCAACTTGGTGTAGAGGGTGTTAAGATGTTGAAAGTGAGCTGCACTTGACAAGAAAGGTGTATACAACTTAAAAGCAATGCAAACTAACGTTTTTAAAAAGAATAATCTAAAATTGATAAACGGGTACTTTATATATCACTTTGTTTTATTTACGATGTCTCTTTTGTGTATGATTTTTATATGTTCTTTAATACACATGTTAGGAATTTTTGCTTGAGTTGCATTATCGCATGTTACAACCGTTTGCATTTACATTTTTATCTATTCATGTTTTATTTTTAGACTTACAAGAAATTAAGCATTGGTTTGCATTTACATTTACAATGTCTCTTTAGTGTATGCCGCTAAGAATTTCCGTTGCTATGTACGGGTACTCGCCTAATGTGTGTGTGTGTGTGTGTATATATATATATATATATATATATATATATATATATATATATATATATATATATATATATATATATATATATATATATATATAATAGGGGGCTTTATTTTTCAGAACCCTGTTAAAGGAACTGCGAGAACTCCAATTTTACATTAGAAAACATGCATGTTCATATAAAACATGTATGTTTTTTTACATACAACTTAATACACATACATGCGTAACATACATGTTCATATAAAACCATTTTGCATTGATATGTTGCACTTAACAGGATTTTATATGAACATGTATGTTACGCAGGTATGTGTATTAAGGTGTATGTAAGAAAACATACATGTTTTATATGAACATGCATGTTTTCTAATGCAAAATTAGAGTTCTCGCACTTTACAGGGTTCTGAAAATAAAGATACACTATATATAAATGTGATTGGCGTCACTTTACTAAGTGTAAAAGACATTTTTCAAAAGAAAATTATAGATTTCTAAAGAGATTTTGAGGAAAAAAATATTGATTAGGGGTGTGTTTGTTTTTTATAAAAACGTCTTACTAGCCCTCTTACACTCTCTTACTCTTACCAGTAAGAAGTGGGCAGACGTTTTGCTTGTTTGTTTTTTTTCTTTTGAGTTAGACCCAGTTAGACATAAAACATCTTACTCAGTAAGAGGTGGTGGACTTGTCTTACTGCCTCTTACTCGATAAGAGAGATTGAAGACTCGTGTTAATATAATATATTTGATGATTTATTAACTATGTTATATTTATGATAAAAAGTGTTATTTCATATTTACACAAGTTACTTAAATAAATTGCAGAAACGAGCACTTAAAATCATTCAGACAATTATACAAAAACAAACAACATTATTTTGTTTAGAGTTAGACGTTCAAGCCACCTCTTACTAGTAAGATGTGATAGTTAGATTCAGACCTAAAACGTCTAAATGAAACAAACACACTCTAGGTATTTTTTGAAAATTAACTGTGGTAAAAGACAAATCAAAATGCAAGGGCCCCACACATTACTTTAGGGTTGTCTTCTTCAGCAAACTGCATATGTCAATTTCCTAAAAACAAAAAACTTTCCCACATTCCTCAAACTTTCTTTTCTTCTTTCATTAGAATATTTTATTTTCTGTCCTAAATCATCTATTAACAGCTAGCATTAAATACTTAATAAACCATTTTATACTTATATTGAAAGGCCTCTAGCCATTAGCCATCCCACACGTGCTCAAATCTGGCCATATGTATACTCTTTAACCATGCTAAAAGCAAGGAAAAAAAAAAAAGATAATAACTAAATTGACGGAGGCGACTGGTGGGAATTGAACGGAACCAAGCATGGACAAACCAGAACTAAAAATATGCAGGTGCATTTATGAAAAACTAAATAAGACTATAAACATAATTTTCGGGGACGAGGTGCATTTCCCAAAATTTGAGACTTTCCCAGCCACGAGACCCACACAGCCACACTGGTTCCGTCACTGAACAAGGTCATGACGCTGGTGCTACCGGTATATTTTCTTAATCATCCTGATTTTTGCTGCCGAGCTAGGGGCCCCGAAGATTTGTTAGTAAAAAAACACAGGAATAGGAAAAAACAAGGGATAATTAATCATATGCTCTAGCAGAGTCTTCTGCGGTGTCAAATGTACCTAACCAAACTCGTGTGGCTTTATGTGGCTCGCGAACTTGGCTGCACAACTGCCCTGATGTGGTGGTCAACATTTAAGCAAGAAACAATCATCTTCTCCTGGTGCATCAAATTTCGCTAGCCAAATCTCAGCCGCCCATCTCCCAAACGGCCAAAGTCGCACTCCTCAGTATTTTTATCCTTCATTAATTGGATGTTTGTTGTAGTTAGCTCTAGTTTGGCATGATTCTGCCCCTTTTTGTTCTATGTTGTAACTTTGCCTTGGTCATCCTTCGGGCTCATTAATAAGAAAAATTACAACTTTCGACTACTACCGAAACAATTTCACCTAATAATACTAACACGATGGTACTACAAAAAATTATCAAAACATATAATCCATAACCTGAAACATTTCTACACAGATTGTCATTAAACTTACGAGTACAAGAATACATAAAAATGGTTACCTTGATGGTCGTTTTATCGTGTGATAAACAGAATCCACGAGTTTACTCTTTGTTTTGTATGCCAGATAAACTGATGCAATATATATTAAACTCTGTTTTGTATGTGTACGTACATATTGTGTCTTGACCTACGCCTGAGCTACCTGTGGAAAGGGCCAGATACGGTTTCGGCCGACGAAGTGTAGATTTTGGTGATTTTTTTTGGTATTTTGCGAGTGCTACACCCCAGGGCCGGCTCTGGCATGGGCGAGCTGCTACGGTTTTTTGGTTTTTCGAAAGTGATTTTTTTCTTTTGGTTTTGCAGCGTCTATTGTTGTGGGTGGCTGCAGAAAATGGGTGGTTGCAGAAAATATTGGTGAAGAAGAACGAACGGTTTGTGATTTGTAAGGACTGAGGAGAAACTGTGTCGTTATGACTAGGGAGCAGATAAAAGAAATATACTCTCCCAATAGAATACATACACTAGTTAACCTTTTTTTTTACTTCTTATACTACTATATATGGTTTCTTTTTTGTATTTTATTTTCTCAAAAGTTAAGCTGTATATGCCTTTTATTTATGCTGCAGGTACTCGTGCGTTGAAGCGGCCTGACGTACGAACACGTATATATTACTGTACACCTCTATTTGCCGTTCGGATTATTTTGTTTTCTTGTTATTTATAGAATATAAAGTTAAAATTGACTTGGAATAACACTTTATATATTGATTATAGGGTACCCTTGATTTTATCTAACACTTCTGATGGTTTGATGATAACTAAGTCGAAATTGCTAATATACAAATAAATATGCCTGTAATGTTAAATGTAATTTAAATGGCTAATTCTAGAAAAACAAGAGTGTGTTACTTTGAGGTCTTAATGTTTAAGACTAACGTATAAATGTATAAATATTAAGTTTACCAAATTAAAAGCCGGCGGTATGGAGGCCCGAGGCCCACCTTCTCAACTCCTTCTCCTTTGGTCTTCTTGTATATGCATCGGTTTCAGGCAACTGTTTCCTGTAAGTTATTCAAGACTAATAACCTGCCAGTAGATTGGTGTGTAAGATACTCAGATCTTAGGTTTCTCTCCTGTTTTGGTTCGTATCTTGGGTTTCAGTTGCTGTTTCAGTTTAAGGGCGTGGGTCATGGTTCAGATATTGGGTTTTGGATATCCTAACATAGTGCTGGCATTGAATGGTCCATGGTCTGGTTTATTGTGGTGGTTTATGTCAGGTTCTTTATTTGTTTTAATTAGATGCTGTCGTGGTGATTATGGTTATGGTTATGGTTATGGTGGTGTGTTTTTTTTTGGGTAACCACGATTTTAGACCTGGCCGACTAATCCACAGGGTTTGAACCCACCGCCAGTCCGCCACATAGACTCAAACCAGGTAAAGCCCTCCATTTTTAGAAGGTTAGCGTGGCCACTTAAGGTTTTTTGCACCTAGCAGGAATTGAACTTGAGACCTCACACATTTTAGAGTGATAGTCACAAGCCCTTTTGCCACTAGGCCACCCTTAAATGGTTATGGTGGTGTGGTTCATTTAGGCGTGTTGAGGTTCTGATCGAAGGCTTCGTGGTTCAAAAAATTTTAGTTGGTATAGTAGTTCGTTTTGTTCAAATTGGTGTTTGTTTCAACTTGTGGTCATAGGTTAATAGGTTTCAGTTTGGGTAAGATGAGTGGTTGTTGTGACTGTTGATTTGGTTGTGGTGAGATAGGTTGTTGTGGCTAGTTGTAGTTCGGTTGTGGTTTGTTTGTGGTCTTAGGGTTGTGTCGGGTTGAGTTTATGTCTGTGGTCGTGTCAACAAGGGTCAAGGGTTTAAAGGTTTAGTTTGGTAGGTGCGGTTATGTTTGGTGGTAGTGTTGGGATTTGGGAAGTTTAAGAGGTGTGACGTTGATTCAGGGGTTCTTTAGTAGACATCGTCTTGGCAAGGTCCTAGCCGTTTAACATGTGATGGTCCTGCAATCTTGAACTTTACCTTGTCATCCGTTTCCACATTATGCGGCACTAGCAATCGGTGTACACTGTAATGGTCACCGGACTATTTGTAATCGGTATACACTGTAATCAGTATACATTATCGGTATACACTGTGGTCCGAACTATTTGTTTCGAGATTGGTTTGTTTATAAAATGATAGGCCGGATGTAATGGTCACCGGACCCACCACCGCCGCATCGACTAATAATTTTGAGACGGGGTATTTGCTACGAAGCATACAGGAAGATCGATAATTCAGTTAGATAATCTGCGTTCGACTCACTATAATCACAAGGGTCTCCATATTGGGGGAGCCACAAATCAATTCAATAGCACATGATACCATAGTATCGCTCTTGAAGTCTATATTGTATAAATTGAGAGTCTTGAGGCATGGTAAGCAGGTGGTCGGGACCCTCTTTGTAGCATCTGTCACTAACTATAAGAAAAGTAGTATAAAGAAAACAAAATTAATTAGTTAACGAACTCATAAACTCCAGTTGCGATATTTTGTAAAACGAGTTTTAAACGTCCAACTTAACCTTACCCTGCAGTCCAAAAAGTCCAGAGTCAACTCTTGAAGTCTTGGGAATAAACCTGTAAGTCTAGATATATTGGAACTTGTGACCATTGACGTATTATCAAGCTCGAGCAACGGTAAAGATAACACATTAAGATTTTCAAGTTTTGCAATCTCAACTAATTTTATTTCTCCAGGCGTGTTGTTACTAAGTTTCAGAATCTCCAGTAGAGGACACCGAGTTAAAAACTCCCCACATCTGTAGCTTTCAAATGTTACCTCACACAAGTCTAAGCTCAATAGATTAGGAAAACCGCGAAAACTTGACATGGGACAAAAATAACAGTTATAGAGCTTCAAATGTTTTAGCTTTTGACAAGAGAAGAGATAGGTATGCAAATTAAGTGGTGTTTCTGGCATATTTATAAGTGTGAACTCCTTAATTCCTTTTCGAGACAAGAACATAACCCAATTATTAATATCCTCAGCATCCAATACATTGTTGTCCTCTGGTATATAGAGGTCAAACTTTGTTATGGCACCTTTAAGATGAAGAAGAAGCCTACTTATAATCCTCCCATAATATGTTTCCTTTTCTTTCTCTTGTAAATACTCATAAAAGTCCTCGTCAAATACGAGTTGGGTGATCATAGTCCATTTAGACCTCCAGTAGCTCGACAAGATACCAGTCTTCACAGCGTCTTGTAATGGCAAACATTGAAGAATATGAGTTATCACTTCATCCGGCATGCGACTAATAACATCTTTTTGAGCAAACTTGGATGCTTTACTTGACCCACGAACGTGTTCCATCTTCTGACAAAAAGAAAAATATAAATCAATGGTAAAAATATTCAACTCCTATGGTTTTGCACATATAATTCAGTCTGATGGTTAATAAAACAAAGATGCTGTGCAGAGCTAGACTTTCGTTGTGAACACATATATATTATGATCAATTCAAAAAGGACAAGTCCTAAACACTCGTTAACTACTTATTATGAGTGTAGTATGAGTTTATATAGCAAACAAGTATATTCATTTACGTATTTATTATCAAAGTTTAGTCCTTTTACTTTTTTTTCAAACGTTAAATTCAATATAAACGCTCTAAGCTAGCTAGCAAGATGTTAGAAGAAAGGACATAACAATTAATAAGTTCATACAAGCAAGTCCTTTTACTAATGATCGAACACTAATTAGAAAAACTCTTGCACATAACAACAACAACAACAATAATATAACTATATAAGTAATGAGTATTAACCTCATTTGTGTCTTTGGTGATCAAAACATCCCATATAGCTACGTAACCTTAAACCATGTAAGTAACAAGCACGTACCGTAATAACCTTATTTATGTCTTTGGTGTTCAAAACATCCCATAAAGTAACCTTAAACTATGTAGTACAAAGATGCATAAACTGGTTACCTTAATCCTCTTTTATACGGTTATACCAGCAATCTTTTTATTCGTCGTACTTCGCACCCTTGTTTCAATCTTTGTTTTGTGCATGTTAAGTGTGTGTTTTAACTGGTTGAATGTGTTTTCACTTTCTCTCTCCTCTTTGAATGTGTTTCTCAGTTTCTCTCTCCTCTTTTATATACTCCTATACATTCTCTCTGTACTCTTTTTATATGTTTTATTTTAGTTTTCGTTTTAAAAAATCATATTTATTTCGTTTTGATATATTCATATATCTACTCTTTTTTGTTGGACAAAATTTACATTCCTCGTAAGCCTGGTCTTTAGGCCCAAATTTCCCATGGCTAAGTTTACCACGACAAGCCTGGTCGTCTTTAGGCCCAATCTAATATCACTTCAAACTTTAAAGGCCATGATACACAATAATAATACCACTGCAAAATTAGAACCGGATTCAATGCTAGTTTCTTGGAACAGAAGCTTAACGCGAATTATGGAACATCTCCTCTGTACACCAAAAGATATACTACACAGTCAAACTGATATCATACCTGGTGTGTTGATGCAAGATTAACAGGAATCATGTATGAAATATTATATATTTTTGTGTAATGACCCTACTTATTATACTGTAATAAGGAAGGACCTATGGAAAATGATGAGCATGTCTTCAAATACAAAAAAGGTAATTAAATAGTTAAAAGGCAACACCATATAGCTAATTATCCATCACATTCAGCAATTTCAGAAGGTTAGAGAACGCGCGGATATTATATAACATGAATTACAGATTAGCTAGTTAATTTTTTATTTTTCAGCATCAGACATTAGTTAAAGTCATCAGAAGAATCCTGTTTCCTTTCCACCTTACTATCAAACTAACATCCACACTCATTACAAGTGTAGGCTATGTCAAAACACAAGGCCCATTTGCATTACAAACAAGAACAATAGGTATGTTCGAATCACAAGTTTTACTAAGATTACGTAACTAAGATGCTGCTGATACTGGGAAATAGAAAGATTTAAAATACTAAAGCTAGTAGTAGAAGCCAATTTCCGCTGTGATGGAGGCTCGATGAAACTTCAACAACTTTGCAGCAAATATCAACATATCATCTGAGTTTAGGGACCGTCTGGGGTAAACAGAGATCTTCGTTAGCAAATGTCAAACATATTTCATTGTGTGAACCACTGAAATGTTTAAACACCACAGTTCGTAGCTGCAGCAGCCCGATTCTGTTGTAGTCTACCTCTGAAGGGGAAATGGTATGGCGTGAGCGGTATTCAACCTACAAGATTAATTAGTATTTAAATGCACAACTCTGAGATTTCAAGCTAAAGAATATGATACAAAGGTGCATTCACTCACTTTAATATCAAGAGTCCGCAAATTTGGGGAGCCAAAAATTATTTCCAAAGTGCATGCATGATAACATAGTATCATTACGAAGATCTATGTGAGATAATGTAAGAGTCTCCAGGGACGGAAAGGAGATCGTGGCCCTCGTTGCACCACCCAGTTCGGCCAAGAACTAAAAGAGCGCATATAAAGGCACTTTAATTAGTTATAGGAACTCATAAAGCTTTTTGCGATAATTGTAAAGAAACAACTTACCTTGGACCCTTAAAACTCTAATTCAAGCTCCTGAAGTTTTGGAAGAAGGCACAAATGTTGAAAGATACTAGAACATTTGATCATCCTCGTATCCTCAAGCTTACACAAATACAAAGATAACATACTTATATTTTCAAGTTTTTCAATCTCATCCAGTTTGACTACTCCTATTCCGGTAAATTTGAAATCAGTGATTACAAATTTTTCAAGTGAGGGACACCGTGTGATAATTTCGCCACATTTATAAGTTTCAAAGGTTACTTCATACAAGTTCAACCTCAATAAATTCGGAAAACCATGAAAACTAGGTGGACCATGAAAACAACAGTTATAGATATGCAAATGTTGCAACTCTAGACAAGAGAAAAGATGGGTAGGCACCTTAAGTTTCTTTAAATTACAATTTTTAAGAGTGAACTTCTTAATTCGTTTTCCAGACAAGAACAAAATCCAATGATTAATATCATCAACGTCCAATATGTTGCCATGTGGTATATGGAGGATAAACTCTGTTATGTCACCTTTGACATGAAGAAGGAGCCTACTTATAATCTTCTCATAAATTTTTTCATGTCCTTTTTCTAGTAGATACCCAAAGAGTATACAATCCAATTTGATGCGGGTGAGTGTCGTCCACTTATATCTCCAGTTTCTTGACAAGATGCTAGTCCCTACTGCATCTTGTATTGGCATACAATCCAGAATATTACTTATCTCATTATATGGCATGCTGCTAATAACATCTTCTGGTGAAAATTCTGATGCTTTAAGAATCCCGTGAACCATTTCCATTATACTAGAAGAACAAAAGTTGTAAAGGTACAAGTATAAGTTAATTGAAATATAAATCAACGAATTCACATGCATCACATATTCACAGTCAAATACCATCTTTTGTACACAAAAAAACAAGTTCATCAAATACTCTCAAATTTCATATCTATGATAACAACAACTAACAAGTGGCAACTTATTCAAGAGGGCCAAAACAATAATTAATTAGTTTTATTTCCATTGTCAAAGCTCTTTATTATTATTATTATTATTATTATTATTATTATTATTATTATTATTATTATTTTGTGTGTGTGCGTGCTTGAGCTTATGCTCAATATGTAGCTTATGCCTTATAAAGAATAAGCTGCTAAGCTCATGTTGAGTGTTTGGATTCCTTTATAAGGAGGTAAAAAGAGAGCTATCAACTCCCTCCGGCGCCTAATAAGTCTCAAAAGCCCAAGCTTATAAGGTTATCCAAACACTAAAATTGGCTTATTTTTGCTAAATAGGCTGATAATCCCACTAAGCAGGCTAAACAAACACCCATTAGATAACACTTAGGTTTACCGTATATCATTATACGAAATTACGGATGGAATAAGAAAAGTGCATTGAGGGATTACTATCGGTTAAATACAAAACTAATTCAATCCAATAAGGCAGTGTGGGGCTAATAAGGGCGATTATAGTTTCTAAATGGCAAGCGATGTATTATTAAAAAAATTGAAATACTTAAAATTAAATCCCTAATTATACAAAAATAGCAAAATGTGTATGTTTTGCAAAACTAGCAATAGTTGTTAGGAATAGTAGTTTGTTTTGTAGAAGTGTTGGATACATAAAATGACGTAAAAGGTAAACACTTCTTTAAGCAGCATTTGAAACTTAGGAGTGTTTTGAAAAAAAGAACAAAAAGACAAACGTTTGTTGCCAAACAAGCTTTTAAAGCACCAGCCACCAGGTAGCATAACACCCCCTTTAGCGCATGCAAAATCGATGCTACGGCACCGCCAAACGAAGGAATAATTTTTTCACCATCATACCTTTCACTACCAAACATTGTTATCAACACTTAAACTCTGGTTATCTTCTAGAAATAACTTGCTTTCCTAAAGTATCAACATAAAATAACTACTTAAATTAATTAAAAAAAAAAAAAAAAAAAAAAAAAAAAAAAAAAAAAAACCCTTAATATCAATATAGTTACAAGCCCTAATTAATATTGTCACCATCAACATGTTACAAAATTCTAACAAACACTAACCTTGAAACGCTGTATCCTTTAAACTGCAATCTGGGCGGCAAGATTAAATGGGTTTAGTGAATGAGAAAGGTGTAGCTTAAGGATTCAAATCCTTTGACATTTTACTACTCTGCATCCCCCCATTTCTTCCGCTTGTTTGGGCCTGCTCACAAGTTGGGCTAAGTTATGTAGCTAACTTGATGGGGTGTCTAATTGTGCGGGTAGGCAGAATGCGAGACATTTACATAACCCGATATGGTGTGCCTAAACTTGATTCACCCGTAATGAAAATTCTATAACCCGACCCACATGACACCCATACTTGTAAATATTAGAGGTGTTATTCGGGTTGATCCGGTCGGGTTCAGGTCAATCGGGTTGGGTCAATTCGGGTCAATGGTAAAAAAACATACCCGAACCCGACCTTGTTTAGAACTCAGGCCACTCGGGTCGGTTCAACCCAGGTTCGGGTTTAGACCGTTTAAAAATGACAGAATTTTGGTGTTCAAACTTGAAATACATAAAAATTAGAAAGAAAAATAATCAAACTCGGGTCACTCTAGTTGACCTGAACCCGAGTAATATACATATATTAAACCCCAACTTGTTTAGAACTTGGGTCAATTCGGGTTGACCAGATTGACCCGAATATAAATTTGAACCCGATTGACCCAACCCGAATAGCCATATTCAGGTTCGGGTCGGGTCGGCTTTTATGACACCCCTACTTGTAATCTTCCTTTGCTAGTATCATTTATCAAATTTTTTGTTGAAATAAATTGTAACGAGAATATATTTGAACATAAAATAACTTAAGTATAAAATCTAGTCATTGAATAAATCTTTGCAAAAATCTTTTTGAGTTTTTGAAAACAAACAGACTTCACTTCAGTGCCGATGCCGCGATACGGTTCAGCGTCTGAAGAACAAGTCCAAAAAAAAGGTGTTCAATTCTATGAGGTTTGGTAATACCTCATTGACCCATGCTTGATCTCCTTAATCCCAAGATACTGAGAAAAGAATCTCAAGTATCTATAAAGTCAAAGGCGTAAGAACCCTAAAAGCAAAAGATGATAAAACAAACCTTCATAGGGTCAACACCTTTCCAGAGTTGGTAAAAAGGTACAACTTGTTAACTTGTTCCATAAAGAAATGTATATCACTTACCTAAAGTAAAAACATTTAATGCATTCATCACCAAACCATTCAACGCACAACACATGTAAAGAAGATGATTTTAGAAAACCCTAATTATAAGAGCATCCACTATAGTAGTTTTTAAATAGGTCTAAAACATTTTGAAGAGGTTTATAAATTTGTGAACCATAATGAGAAACCATTTAAATCCTAGGTGGAATGAAGTCTAAGATCTTAGAGAGGTCTAAACCATTTTCTAATTTCATTTTTGTTTTTCTTTTTGAAAATGTTAGTTGTGTTTTATGATATGAAAAAATTTATGAATAGGTTTATCTATAGTAGAAATATGTTTATAATATGAAAAAATTTATAAATTGATGATGCATTAATTGTATAAACTTTTTTAGAGGTTTATCATAGTGGATGCCCTAAGTTATAAAAAACAATGTTTTTAGCAAAGTGAATGTGTCCTTTGCAATTAATGTGATACACATTCAATAGATCATTTACTCCCTCATATTGAACTTGACCATTGAACATTCAATATGAGTAAAGAAAAGTTCATACTTAAACAATAACTTTGGTTCATGTTTAAGTTAGAGAGGATATCATCAAATTGTGATTCAACTAAAATTGTTTTTCCGCAAACAATCTTTGTAAATTCTTAGATTCATTTCTAATAAGAATTTAAACATTGAAACTATTATTGTGTAAATCTGATTTACAAAAACTGTAGTTTATTTGTTCTTATCTAAATTATTTTAAACGAAAATTGTTATCATGGTAAGTGGTTATATAACATAGGTTTTACATTACAATCAATTTAAAGACAAGTGGTGTCAGAGCAGTTTGATTTAAAATTTTATACCAAAATCATTCAAGAAGTTTTTCAAATCAATATCATACAATGTCAACTTCTATACTTAAAGAGAAGTGGTTATGTCACCTCAACTCCCAAAATGTCGAAAGATTTACAAAATGGGAAAATAGAATGTCATGTCATCTTGTTGGAATGTAACCTATCTCATCAAGTGACTTGATGAAGGTCCATATGTTACTAAAACGACTAACAATCTTCTAAAACCAAAAGCTCAATGGACAAATGAAATCATGTGACTTGTAAAGGCCCGTGTGTTCCTAAAACGACTAACAATCTTCTAAAACCAAAAGCTCAATGGATAAATGAAGAGAGAAGGGTGGTCAGACCAACACCTTAAAAGTATTATCACGTCATACTTACCAAATAATATGATGGAATCTGTTGTTGAATGTCCAACTGCAAACCAAGCATGGACTGACTTGATTCTTAACTTTGAAAGTCTCATTAAAGTAAAGGAAATTAGGGTCACGGACCTGAAACTTGCTTACGACACTTTAAATCTAAAGATGATGAAAGTCTATCTAAAGATACAAAAAGAAAGGAAATTTGGTGAATTCTAAAGATATGTAACATACTTTCTCAAAAAGAACGAAATACGTAACCAACTATATCTATTACTAGTATTGCTAGAATACTTTCAAATTTTGTACAATTTACGTAACATTAACTAGTATGTGACCGGTTACCACTTAGAAAAGTTACAATAATGGTCCTTGTGGTTTACGTTGACTTTCACCAGCTGTCCCTTGACTTTTTCACTTAGAAAAGTTACAATAATGGTCTTTGTGGTTTGCGTTGACTTTCACCTTTAATCCTTTAACTTCTTTCTTTCTTTTTTTCTTTTTTCATTTTTTTTTTCATTTATTCATACACTAATTTTTTAGATTTATTATACTTCTTTTTACTACTTATTCATACACTAATTTTTTAACACTTATTACACGTATTCACACACTATTTTTTTTACACTTATTATACTTCTTTTTACCACTTATTCATACACTAATTTTTTTTACACTTATTACACTTATTCACACACTTTTTTCTTACACTTATCACACTTATTATACTTATTTTTGCCACTTATTCATACAATAGTTTTTTTACATTTACTATTTTTTACACTTAGTCACACCTTTTTTTTTAACACTTACCACACTTTTTCTCACAATTTTTTTTTCATTTATTCATAAAATATTTTTTTTACCACTTAGAAAAACATCACTAATTTTTTGACACTTATGATACTTATATTTTAAAGCAAGTTTACAAAGAAAAAAAATGTTTTTAGGAAAAAAAATTTTAAAAGTTACGTTATTCTTATACTTAAGGCATGTTTGGTAAGTGGGTTTGAGGGGTTTGGGTTGAAAGATATCCAAAATTATTTGTTTGGTAACTTGAGTTTAAATTCACGTGCCACTTTGAACCCCAAATTTCAATTCTCGGCAAGATGGTGGGTTTTGAATATAAATACCAACTTTTGAGTTTTAAACAAATTCTATGACACATGATTAAAAAGATTCCTTGTCCAGTTCTATTTTTTATTTGAAAATAATAAACTTTATCTAAAGTAAGTTATAAAATATATATTTTTTAAATTAATTATTAATTTTCTTTTTCAACTTTTTCTTTCAAACCAATCCCATATCCTAATCCAAATTCATCCCACTTACAAATCAAACGCACCCTTATACTTTACACCCATCATGAGACTTGTTTTTTAAAAATAATATTTTTTTTTCTAAACGTTGCGTTAAAGTATAAGTATAATAAATGTAAAAGTGAAGAAACAAAATTATCACTTTACAAAAAAAAAATAATAAATAAATAAATAATAAAAAGAAAAAAATAAAATAATAATAATAATTCTAAACCCATTGTGAAAAAAAAAAAAAAAAAAAAAAAAAAAAAAAAAAAAAAACCTAAAAAGAATTATTTTTCTAAACATTGTGTTAAAGTATAAGTACAATAAGTGTAAAAAAATTAGTGTCATTTTATAAGTGGTAAAAAAAATTAGTTTATGAATAAATAAAAAAAGTAAATTAAAAAATAGTGTAAATAAAGTGTGACAAGTGTAAAAAATAGTGTGTGAATAAGTGTACAAAAAAATAGTGCATGAATAAGTGGTAAAAAGAAGTATAATAATTGTGATAAGTGTAAAAAAAATCGTGTGTGAATAAGTGTAAAAAAAATTAGTGTAATATGTGAAAAGAAATCAATGGACGACCGGTGAAAGTCAAAGCAAACCATAGGGACTATTACTGTAACTTTTCTAAGTGGTAATCAGTCAAACAGGTTGCATGCCCGTCAATATTGCGTATATTGTTCAAAATTTGAAAGTATTTTAACAACACTAGTAATAGATATAGTTGGTTACGAACTTCCTTCTTTTTCAGAAAATATATTACGTATCTAGCTTTAGACTCCACCCTACCAGAAACAAAGTTTCAATGAACCAACTTAAAACTGATGGCATGAATCTCTCAAATTTTGAAATTAATGCTGGTTTTATAAACAGTACGTCTTCCAAAAAATGGTTAAAGTATAACCAAGTTATAAGAAACTCTAACTATGTTAGAGATCTTGACGTGGCCACGTTGTTTGGAAAATACAACTATAAGATAAACGTGACTGCCAAAATCTATGCAATTGAAACAAAGAAAACCCTAACCAGTTCATCATTGTCAACTGCATTTTTATTTAACTCTATTGTTCACAACTATGAGATTTCAAGATAACGAATATGATGCATTCACTCACTTCCATATTCTGAGTCCGCAAATTTGGGGAACCAAAAAGTATTTCCAAAGCACATGATAACAAAGTATCATTACTAAAATATATGCGAGACAATGTAAGAGTGTCCAGGGACAGAACGGAGATTGTGGCCCTCGTTGCACCACCCAGTTCTGCCACGAACTAAAAGAGTACATATAAAGGCACTTTAATCAGTTATAGAAACTCATATAGCTTTTTTCGTTATACCATAACAAGAATTGTAAAATAACTACTTCTAATACTCTAATTTAAGCTCCTGAAGTTTTGGAAAAAGAAAAAAATGTTGAAAGGTACTTACGTTTTAAAGTTTTTCAATCTCATCCTGTTTGACTAATATTCCTGTAAAATATATGGCAAATCAGTGATTACAAAATTTTCAAGTGGGGGACACTGAGCTATAATTTCCCCACATTTGTAATTTTCATATTTTACGTGATACAGGTTTAAGCTCAATAGACTCGGAAAACCTTGAAAACTTGGTGGACGATGGAAACAACAGTTACAGATCTCCAAATTAAATGTTGCAACTCTAGACAAGAGAAAAATGAGTAGGCACCTTATAAATGAGAATATAAAGCAAGTATTGCATCTGCAATTAGGGATAAGGCTTCATAGATGGCCAGACCAAAAAAAGATAATCATCAAGATGGCCTTCATAGATGGCCAGACCAAGGGTAAGTACTATTGATCTTTCTCATTGTGGACATGTATTGGGCAGACCAACGGGTCAGTACTATTGATCTTTCTCATTGTGGACATGTATACGAATATGGTATATTAGGATTAAGCATTTTTAGTAACATTTCTTGTTTCTTCAGCAAAATAACATACGGAGTATCATATAACATGAAACATGCAATTCTACGCTGAAACTTTAACATAAATAAACATGCCAACAATCGTCCATACATATCAGAGGATAATAAAAAGCTTAGGGACAAAACATTGCAGGCAAAAATTTTTTGTTCGAAACATAAGGCCTATGTAGAAAGTGAAAGGAAGGCAGATAGAACATGAATTACGAACACTAATGCCTATGGAGATTTTGATTATTTTGTTTCTGTTCATACATGATTCATGACTTTAGTTTTGCAAAATTAGATAGTATAGATATCAAGCTCATTAACCAAACAACAGTTTTGAGACAATCTACCTTACCATAAAACTCGAGTTATTCTGCAACAGAGTACCCGTCTAGAAAATGAAACATGAACAATTACCCGCATAGATTTTACTAAAGGCTATATTAATCAACCAAATTCATACAAAGCTATAACTAAGATCATGCTTAAATAGCCAAGCAAATTCATAAGTTGAGCTCAACTGATATATGGGATAAGCTCACATGCAGACGTGCAGTACATGCATTTCTCCTTGCACTATTTCCAGATAGATGGTACATTCACCATATTCAAAACAGAAGTATCACTTAAATTAGATAAGAGTACTGCCAAAGCCTTAAAATTAGAATATTTAAACAAAACCATAAGAAATGCTAGAAAGGTTCAAGATACTAAGACCAGTAGATGTTTACTTCAGCGATGGTTGAGGCTCGATGGAAGTTCAACAACATGGTAGCAAACATCAACTTTCCTTTGTCACCACCAAACATTAGGGACGAGTTGGGATAGATGGTGATCGTCTTTAGCAACGGGGAAAAAGCAAGTATAGACTTTATCAAATATACTTCGACCACTGAACCTCTAAAAGATGTAAACACCACACTCTCTAGCTGCTGCATCTTCACTCTGCTGTAGTCTGCCTCTGAGCGTGCAGGTAAAGGTGGTGGGACATCATCATCGTATGTAGCCTACAATGTTAAAAGTAATGATCAGATGTACACTACACACCTATGAGATTGTAAGCTGAGCAATATGATACATATGCATTTACTCACTACAATGTTGAGGGTCTGCAAATTTGGGCATCCCCAAATCATATCAAGGGCAAATGATAACATCTCATGACTGCTGAAATTTATTGGGTGCAATCTAAGAGCCTTGAGACAAGGAAATGTTGTAGGGAACAGCATCCTACCACCAGCTTCTACAACTAACTGAAACAAAAGTGTACACCTCCATAGTTAAGGCAGTTAATCATAAGCATTGTTGTGACCATCTGTAAATTGAATTCAAAGACACAGGTTAATTGGTCTTACCGTGCAGTTAACAAAATTCAAATCAAGCTCTTGAAGTTTTGGAAGAGACCCCACAAGCTCAAAGATATTTGAACTATTGATAGCCACACTTTCAAGGTTACATAATGGCAAATATAATGTTTTGAGATTTTCAAGTTTTGCAATCTCAGTTAGTTTCACTTTGCCTTCAGAATTTTTATATTTGAAAATCTCAAGTAAGGGACAACGAGCTATAAATTTCCCAAGGTTTCCACTCTCAAATCTTACACGATACAATCTTAGATCCATAAGATTTAGAAAACCACAAAAAGTAGGTCCCACATGGAAACAACAGTTACGAAGCTTCAGCAGTTTGAGCTCTGGGCAAGAGAAAAGATAGGTAGGTAACTTTAGTGGTGTTGCGTGCATATTTAGGAGTGTGAACTCCTTAATTCCTTTTCGCGACAAGAGCATAACCCAAAGACTAACATCTTCAACTTCCAATTCCATGTAATTAGGTATACATAGGTAAAACTTTGTTACAGCACCCTTAAGATGCGGGAGAAGTCTACTTATAGTCCTTCCATTGAAATTATGTTTGCCTTGTAAACCTGGTACAAATAGCTTCCCATCAAATACAAGTTTGCTGAGCATATTCCACTTAAACCTCCAATTTCTTGACAAGAAACCAGTCCTCGCCGCATCTTTTATTGGCAAATGATCCAATATATGAGTAATCACATTCTCTGGCATGTTGCTAATAAAATCTTCCGCTGCAACTCTTGATGCCTGACGTGTCCCGTGAACCAGTTCCATATTGCTAAAAAAAAGACATGTAAAAGCTAAAGTATATATATACTATTTAATTTATGGTGTAAAGCAAAGAAATGCTGATGCAACAACTTTCAGATACCATCGTCTAACACATATCTGTATCCACCATAATTTTATTAAATTTCAACATGTTCTAAATCTTAACCCCATGTGTAAAAAATGTGAATGCTTTACGTCCTCCATGAAACAGTTCATTATACAAAAGTGAAAGGAGTTATAAGCTATAATATAAATGCAAATCGACTGAATAATAAGTTAACAAGTGCTAAAGCCATAAAGTTAAAAGAATATCTTTAGATGCATAATAAAAGTCATCATGTTTCCATTAACGTATGTGTCGTTATTAACTAGATATTCTAGTGAGGCTAAATATTTATCATTACCTGATTATACTCCCTAAACAAAGAACTTCAAATTACAAGGTAAATACTTGAAGAGAGAAGAAACGTAAAGAAAAAAAATGTCAGAAGCCTTTAACAACTCTTTATACTTGTGTCAATAGTCGTCAATTTATCCCTTTTTATCAATGGGTGAAAACAGAGAGTTGAAGATAGTGTACGAATAAGCGACTCCCAACTCCTTATGCCACCATCAAGTAAACAGATAACCACCAGCAAACTGCTTCTATCCAAGTACTTGAAACTGCAAACAATAAACACTTTTAATAGCATTTCCAAACACACCCTTTCACTAGCCAAATGTTCTTGTTTTAAGCTTTTTTGTACCAACTTCGTGACAAAACTATAATGTCCTTCCCACCAGTGTTGTAAAAATCGGATTACAAGGCCAAGTAATCAGCCATTACTCGCTACAAGGTCATTGATAGGGGCCAATTGAGCCAAATCGGCCAAAAAAATTAGTTTAGTCAAAACTCGGTTTGACGTATTTGAACAATTGTGTTAATGTTTCTAAACATATTTCTAGGGTCCTGTGAACATTTCATACATATATTTTCAAATTTTACATGTAAAAAAATGCAATCTCAATACTCCGATCCCTCCCTAGACCACTTACTCACTATAAGGTACTCAACAGCTCTAGAACTGCCTAGCAAGTTTTAGTATCATGATCTCCATACTTTTATTAAGACATTAGCGCAAGTTTAATAGTAACTCGCGGATATATTTAAGTAAAACGTAGTATGAATATGTGATTAAATGAAACTCTATGCAAAGAAGTGAAGATCTTAATTAGCTGAAGCCGCAGATGTTAACACTAAGTCGAACAAATGCCGTACATTACATTATTACAATGGTCAGCACATATTCCACAATAAACTTATGGGTTTTAACGGAATTAAGGGGATGTTTGTTTAATTTTGTTATCGGGCTTATGAGCTTCTTTCACTCGGCACATGTATTATAAGCTCATCTTTTCCGGCTTACTTTTTGACGTTTGAGCTTATTACGACTTAAATATTGAAAATAAGCCAAAACAAATACGAGCACATGCAAAATAAGCCAAGTTAGAAAAGCTCAAATGCCCAAAAATAAGCTTAAACAAACACCCCCTAATTCTTGTTACAACCCTAACCAAAGCATAATAACACATTGCAATTCGCGAAAATGCATCTAACATGCATTCAGATAATACCATAAACCCTAAAAGCCTACAACCATACACAACATTTAGATTAACTATAAGATTATAAAGGGGAAATAACTTGTACAAAAGAAATGAAAATAAAAATATGTGAAACCCTCGTTGGGGAATTTCATCAAACAGTTGGTGTGCATTAAAAAAAATAAAACTATCATAAAAACAAATCAACTCATTCTCTAACAAGTGGTTCAAACAGTTTGTTGGCGTGTGTTTATTATACAATTTGAAAGCTCAGAAAGAAAGAAATGGAACATACCTAACAAATGGAAGTCACACAAAAACAAGCGAGGGTGATACATGAGAGTTTTGAAGGGTGTGTTTAGTATGTAAATAGGATTAGTGTTTGGGTTTAGTTTCGAAAGAAAAGTAATTTATTTTAATATATATATATATATTTTTTTTTTCTTTTTTTTTTTTTTTTTTAAATTAAATGAAAGGTGAAAATACGTGGAAGTTTGTTTGAAGTGTAAAAGTGAGAGAGAGAAAAAGACTTTACCGAGCCGAGTACAGTTCAGCACATATAACTGTTTAGATGTTGTCACGTCATCTTTTATCATATAATATTCTTATAACTCAAAAAAAAAAAAAAAAAAAAAAAAAAAAAAAAAAAAAAATCTATTAACATTCCTATAACACACAACTAACAAAAACACAACTCACTCATAAAAAAATAAAAAATTAATTCCAAAGACGATCATCATTAGGATGGCTATGGCCCTATAACACGAGACCTTGGCGCAGCTATAACAAGTATAGCGGTGCCATAAGGGCACAAACGGTCCTATAACCTATTATTAGAAGTGTTAGTCAGGTTGACCCGATCGGGTTCGGTCAATTCATGTCGCGTTCAGCTTGGTCTCTGTGGTAGGGGAGACGTCTCGTCCAGTTTGGGTAGACTAGTCTTATTAAGTTTAGTCTAAGGTTTTTTTTTTTTTTTTTTTTTTTTTTTTTTTTTTTTTTTTTTTTTGTGCTAGGTGTTTATTTATAGAGTAAATTACACCGTTTGTCCTTGTGGTTTGCGTTGACCGAAAAAATGCGTCGTTTGTCCCTAACTGCCAGTAGAGTCTCAGAAGGATATGCAATAGGTAGCGCCTCCACTTAAAATGGATCATCTTTTTATACGTTCTGCATATGAATATGTATAATATTAAACATATATGAGTCATATAATTCAAGTTTATATGCAATTTCTCTTTAGTTTACAAGTGTAATAAGTCCTCTTTATTGTTATTCTCTTATTAAGTTTCCACACGTGTGTAATTTTTGGTTCTATGGTATTCGCCTGTGGCCCGGCAGCTGGTGGTCCAACGGATGTTTGCTTCAAAGTATAATGGTTTGTGGGGTTTTGTATTTTTGAGATGTGAATTTGAGTGACAAGTAGAGTAAAATATTGAGGATAGGGATATTGAATTATCTTGGTTTTAATCATGATGCTTTAATAATGTTCTAGACATGTTTTTGGTGTTACTTGTGAGGGCTTATAATTTGTCTAATTGTAGTGTTTGTATTTGATAAGGGGAGATGATTTGCACACCTCCTCAATTGATTGGGACACTCTAATTTAATGTGTTTACATTAAATTAGAGTGTCCCAATCAATTGTGAGAGTGTACATCAATATCCTTTATAAACTCAAAATACACACTAATATCCAAACCAACAAATTAATTGTTATTAAGTGTTTTTAATATTTCAAGTTTGGGAGAATTGCATATATACCCACTAAAACTCAAAAACTTGCATATATAAACATGCCAACAACCTCCATGCATGTCACAGGACAATAAAAAACTTATTGACAAAACATTGCAGGCAAAAATTTTATGTTCTAAACATAAGGCCTATGTAGAAAGTGAAAGGAAGGCAGATAGAACATGAATTACAAACCACTAATGCCTATGGAGATTTTGATTATGTTTCTGTTCATGCATGATTCATGACTTTAGTTTCGCAAAATTAGATAGGGGTTAACATCCCTACTGTTGCAGTAGGGAGATTGTCTCCTGTTTGTTTGGAAAATGAAATTTCACATTTTCATTTTGCACCCTTCAATTTTTAAATTTTACACATGTGGCCCTTCACTTAAAAACTTGCAGCAGACAAGTTATCTGCTGTCCACAACAGAGATAATTTCCCCAATTAGATATTATAGATATCAAGCTCATTAACCTAACAACAGTTTTGAGACAATCTTGTTGGTAATTCACGAACAAATAACACAATCTTTATAATGTATAAACTATAAACATTATTATGAAATTGCAAATATGAATACAACTCTGTTTCTTGGTTTTGTCCTACTTATACTACATGAAAGGGTATTATGCCGCTTCATGAACCAACACAATGGTTCAACCATAACCGACTTTAACTACCTATAACTAACTATAACCGCCATTCGGTTATTAACTAACTAATATACATGTTTAGCCCTTAGGCTTTAGTTTATTACATAAGCATCCTTAAACTTTCTAATATACTATATTTAGTTTATATCTTCAACACTCCCCCTTAAATTAAATATAGTTTAAATGAAGTCTTCATCTTCATCTTTGCAACTGGTGTATAATAACGTTGACTCGTCATCCTCGTACTGAATCGGATTTGCCTCATCTTTCTTATTTTCCCATTTTGGACATTCATTGCTAAAATGCCTAAGTTCATTGCATTTGAAACACTTCACGTTGCCTTGTCCCGTTGTGCTCGACCATCGCCTTGACTTCTCCCGGACCCTCGACCTCGTCCTTGGCCACGTCCAAAGTCTTTCTGGCTTGCATTTCCACAACCACAATGTCCACACTTGTGTTCCTTTGTCTTCTCCTTTTCATCTACTTTGCTGAATAATAGGCTACTGGACCCGTCTTCTTCTTTGACTGCCTTTTTCGTCCGCTCTTCGAAAGCTTTTAATCTCCTCACGGCTTCTTGAAACGACATCTTATTCAAATCCGCAAATTGCTCAATCGCCGCTACTATTTGAATAAACTTTTGTGGCACCGATCCTAGAAGTTTTCGAATCTGTCTCTTTTCATCCAAAGTATGTCCAACATTGCTCGCTTGTGAAGCAATCTCACTAATCTTTCCCGCATAGACATCTAGTGGTTCATTTGCACCCATTTTTAACGATTCAAACTCTGATTCGAGTGTCTGAACACATGCTTCCTTAACCCTTTCAACTCCCACGTGTCGAACCTTTAATGCTTCCCAAATTTCTTCTTCCGAAGTAAGGCTTGCAATTTGCAAAACCATATTTTCTGGAATTGCTTGGTATAACATTGCAATTGCCATGTTGTTTTTCTTTTGATCAACTTCAGCGTCCGTTGTTGGTTCAACTGCTTCCCAGATTCCATGGACATTGAATAACGCTTTAATCTTTACTGCCCAAATCGTGTAATTCATTGAATTGAGAACCGGGTATTGGAACCTCATTGATGTTCCACTATCCTTCGTTGGTTCATTCTAATCGCCTGCCATTTTCTTTTTCTTCCTACCTTTTCCAATCTTGATTAAGTTTCCCTTCTTTCACAAATACTAATCTAGTTTCTTTTATTTATGCCTCCAAACCCAATAATAAGAGTAAAAGAAACTGATTATATTTATAAAAGATTCTAAAAAAAAAACAAGCCTCGTTTTCTTTGATTTCTGGGTGTGTGATCAAACCCGCCTCGCTGTTGAAAGTCAAATCCGTCTAGCAAATAATTGTTACGTCCGCTTCTCCGCTGTTGATCTTGATCAATCCCGCTATTCCGCTGTTGGTCATAAACTACCCTATTTTTAGTGCCCTTCTGATCTTCCTTTTTCTCCCTGAATCAAACACACGCTCTGATGCCACTGTTGGTAATTCAAGAACAAATAACACAATCTTTATAATGTATAAACTATAAACTTTATTATCAAATTGCAAATATGAATACAACTCTGTTTCGTGGTTTTGACCTACTTATACTACATGAAAGGGTATTATGCCGCTTCATGAACCAACACAATGGTTCAACCATAACCGACTTTAACTACCTATAACTAACTATAACCGCCATTCGGTTATTAACTAACTAATATACATGTTTAGCCCTTAAGACAAGTACCCGTCTAGAAAATGAAACATGAACAATCACCTGCATAGATTATACTAAAGGCCATATTAATCAACCAAATTTATACAAAGCTATATGTGATAAGCCAAGCAAATTCATAAGTTGAGTTCAACTGATATATGTGATAAGCTCACATGCAGTACATAGTTGCAAGTTGCATTTCTCCTTGCACCATCTACAGATAGATGGTACATTCACCATATTCAAAACAGAAGTATCACTTAAATTACATAAGAGTACTGCCAAAGCATTAAAATTAGAATATTTTAAAAAAACCAGAAGAAATGCTAGATAGGTTCAAGACACTAAGACCAGTGGATGTTTACTTCAGCGATGGTTGAGGCTCGATGGAATTTCAACAACTTGGTAGCAAACGTCAAATTTCCATTGTCACCACCGAACACTAGCGATGACTTAGAATAGATGTCAATCGTCTTTAGCAACGGGGAACAAGCAAGTATGGACTTTATCAAATATACTTCGGCCTCTGAACCTCTTAAAGATGAAAACACCGCACTCTCTAGCTGCAGCATCTTCACTCTGCTGTAGTCTGCCTCTGAGTGTGCAGGTAAAGGTGGTGGGACGGCATCATCGTAAGTAGCCTACAATGTTAAAAGTAATGTTCAGATGTACACTACACACCTATGAGATTGTAAGTTGAGCAATGTGATACATATGCATTTACTCACTACAATGTTGAGGATCTGCAAACTCGGGCATCCCCAAATCATATCAAGGGCAAACGATAACATCTCACGACTGCTGAAATTTATTGGTTGCAATGTAAGAGTCTTGAGACAAGGAGATGTTGTAGGGAACTGATTCCTACCACCACCTTCTACAACTAACTGAAACAAAAGATTACACCACAGTTAGTTAGACAATCAAACATAAAGCCTTGCTGTGATCATTTGTGAACTGAATTTAAAGACACGGATTAACTGGTCTTACCGTGCAGTTTATAAATTCCAAATTAAGGTCCTGAAGTTTTGGAAGAGACTTCACAAGCTCAAAGATACTTGAACTATTGATAGGCACGCTTTCAAGTTTACATAATGGCAAATATAATGTTTTGAGATTTTCAAGTTTTGCAATCTCAGCTAGTTTCACTTTGCCTGCAGAAATGCTATAACTAAATTTGAGAATCTCAAGTAAGGGACAACGAGTTATAAATTTTCCAATGTTTCCACTCTCAAATCTTACACCATACAATCCTAGAACCATAAGGTTTAGAAAACCACAAAAAGTAGGTCCCACATGGAAACAACAGTTACTAAGCTTCAGCAATTTGAGCTCTAGGCAAGAGAAAAGATAGGTAGGTAACTTAAGTAGAGTTGTGTGCATGTTTAGGAGCGTGAATTCCTTAATTCCTTTTCGCGACAAGAGCATAACCCAAAGACAAACATCTTCAACATCCACTTCCATGTAATTAGGTATACATTAGTAAAACTTTGTTATGACACCCTTAAGATGCGGGAGAAGTCTACTTATAGTCCTTCCAATGAAATTATGTTTGCCTTGTAAACCTGGTACAAATAGCCTCCCATCAAATACAAATTTGCTGAGCATATTCCACTTAAACCTCCAATTTCTTGACAAGACACCAGTCCTCACCGCATCTTGTATTGGCAAACAATCCAATATATGAGTTATCACATTCTCTGGCATGTTGCTAAGAAAATCTTCCGCTGCAACTCTTGATGCCTTACGTGTCCCATGAACCAGTTTCATATTGCAAAAAAATGGCACGTAAAAAGCTAAAAGCTAAGAAATGCTGATGCAACGACTTTCAGATACCATCTTCTAACACATAGCTGTATCCACAATAATTTCATTAAATTTCAACATGTTCTAAATTTTAACCATGTGTAAAAAATGTGAATGCTTTACATCCTCCATGAAACAGTACATTATACAAAACTGAAAGGAGTTATAAGCTATAATATAAGTGCAAATCGACTGAATAATAAGTTATTAAGTTCTAAAGCCATAAACTTAAAAGAATATCCTTAGATGCAAAATAAAAGTCATCATATTTCCGTTAACTTCTTAGTCTTTATTAACTAGATATTCTAATGAGGCTAAACATTTATCATTACCTAATTATACTTCCTAAACAAAGAACTTCAAAATACGAAGGAAATACTTGAAGATAGAACAAAATAAAGAAAAAATCTAAGTTAGAAGTCTTTCACAACACTTACACTTGTGTCAATGGTCGTCAATTTATCCCCTTTTATCAATGGGTGAAAATATGTAACAATATATAGTTAACGGGGTGTTTGGTATTGCTTGATGGAGCTACTTATGCTTTATAATATAAAGTGAAGGAGATATTTAGTTGTTTTAAAAAAGCAGAGTTGAAGATAGTGTATGAATAAGCAACTCCCATACTCCTTATGCCACCCTCAAGTAAACAGATAACCACCAGCAAACTGCTTCTATCCAAGTACTCGAAACTGCAAACAATAAACACTTTTAATAGCATTTCCAAACACACCCTTTCACTAGCCAAATGTCCTTGTTTTAAGCTTTTCTGTACCAACTTCGTGACAAAACTCTAATGTCCTTCCCACCAGTGTTGTAAAAATCGGATTACAAGGCCAAGTAATCAGCCATTACTTGCTACAAGGTCATTGATAGGGGCCAATTAAGCCAAATCGGCCAAAAAAATTAGTTTAGTCAAAACTCGGTTTGAAGTATTTGAACAATTGTGTTAATGTTTCTAAACATATTTCTAGGGTCCTGTGAACATTTCATACATATATTTTCAAAATTTATATGTAAAAAAATCCAATCTCAATACTCCGATCCCTCCCTAGACGGCTTACTCACTATAAGGTACTCAACAGCTCTTGAACTGCCTAGCAAGTTTTAGTATAATGATCTCCATACTTTTATTAAGACATTAGCGCAAGTTTAATAGTAACTCGCGGATATATTTAAGTAAAACGTAGTATGAATATGTGATTAAATGAAACTCTATGCAAAGAAGTGAAGATCTTAATTAGCTGAAGCCGCAGACAGTGGCGGAGCCAGAAATTTAGACAATAGGGGGCAACGAGCCACAAAAAGTGTTAGATTCGATGATAGGATTTTTCTAGCGGATCGAACAAATCGGGTCGGGTTTGATTTAAGGTTTTTTTATTAACGACTATTATATTAGCAACGTACCAAGTGGCTAGAAGCAAATTAAACAAACGGAATAACAAAACAGCTAATAGGGGTGTGCAAAAATTGAAAGGTTTGGATGGCCCGGGCTTGAAAAGTACCAACATATAAACAAACTCTAAAAATTGATCGTGGATATACCAAAAATGGAGAAATGAAATAAAAATCGAGAGACCAAACCGAAAACCAAAGAAACGAAACCGAATGGTTTCTAAAAACCAAAAACTAAACTATTTTGATTCCCCAAGTCCACCTATATTCATACTATTCAGTTTCCAATATACTTTCACCGGAAAAACCAATCGACAACGTGATTTCAATATTTGAACACTTGAATTGTTTCGGTCACTCAAGGGTGAGGTCACTCTGATTTCAAGAGTGAGGGCACTGGACATCATTTCTACTAATTAAAAATTTTTTTCATAGTAATTTATCCTTTCCGTCTGGTTGTCGTTGAGGGCATCGCCCCCCACTCCTTTGTACATGGCTCAGCCCCTGGCCGCAGATGTTAACACTAAGTCGAACAAATGCCGTACATTACATTATTACAATGGTCAGCACATATTCCACAATAAACTTATGGGTTTTAACGGAATTAAGGGGATGTTTGTTTAATCTTGTTATCGGGCTTATGAGCTTATTTCACTCGGCACATGTATTATAAGCTCATATTTTCCGGCTTATTTTTTGACGTTTGAGCTTATTATGACTTAAATATTGAAAATAAGCCAAAACAAATACGAGCACATGCAAAATAAGCCAAGTTAGAAAAGCTCAAATGCCCAAAAATAAGCTTAAACAAACACCCCCTAATTCTTGTTACAACCCTAACCAAAGCATAATAACACATTGCAATTCGCGAAAATGCATCTAACATGCATTTAGATAATACATAAAAGCCTACATTCATACACAACATTTAGATTAACTATAAGATTATAAAGAGGAAATAACTTGTACACAAGAAATGAAAACAAAAATACGTAAAACCCTCGTTGAGGAATTTCATCAAACAGTTGGTGTGCATAAAAAAAATAAAACTATCATACAAACTATAAGATTATAAAGAGGAATTTCATCAAACAGTTTGTTAATTATAATTTGAAAGCAAAGAAAGAAAGAAAGAAATGGAACATACCTAACTAGTGGTTCAAGTCACACAAAAACAGGCGAGGGTGATACATTAGAGTTTTAGGGTGTATTTGGTATGTAAATAGGATTAATGTTTGGGTTTAGTTTAGAAAGAAAGGTAATTTATTTTAGAGTTAATTTCATAAGTGGTCCTTATGGTCTATCAGATTTAATGGATTAAGTCCTTTTTCTTCTTTTAATTTCATAACAGGTTTGGTTGCGACCCGTATCAGGTTTGGTCCCTTGACCATTTTTTCTGTTAGTTTGACCATTAAGTTGGTCATGTGACGTGCACATAGAAGGGTAATTGTGTCTTTTCACCATCCCACCATCATCTACCACACCCATTTTATCTTCTTTTTCACCTAAAAAACACATACACAACTCAAATTCTCTGATATTTATTTTCTTTTTCTCTCATTAAAATTGAAACCACCACAATTACAGGGTCACAGCCACCATCACCATGAAACCATCTGTCTTTCACCACCACCATCATATGTGCCGCGACCAGTGGCGAAGCTTGGATTTTGTAAGTGGGGGGTCGGGATCTAAATTTTTTTTTCCTAAGACTATATTTCAGGTATACCGAAATTTTTGGGGGGTCGAAACCGAATATACCGAAATTTTTCTACACGAAAACTATATACCCCCTACATCGCAAAAAAAATTTCGGGGGGTCGGGCGCCCCCCCCCCCCCCCCCCCTATGAAGCTTCGCCCCTGGCCGCGACTACACATGACCATGAAACCATCCGTCGTGACCACACACCATAAGATATGTCGCCTCCATCACATCATAGCCACTACAAACATGGCACAAAACACCATACCTTCCACCTCACCACATTCTACCACCATCGGTCCACCACCTAACTGTCGGGCACCGCCACCACCAGATCTGGTGGTGGCTTCGTGTTTATGTTTGTATGTTTGTGTTTTTTATATATATTCATGTTTATGTTTTTATGTTTATGTTATATATAAAGATGATACGTGTTTTGATTTTCCTTTTGAAAGTTGGAGATGATGTTGGTAGTTTTGGTTTGTAAAGAATAAATAGAAATGAAAATGAGTTGTGATTCCTGAGTGTTTGTGTATTCGGTATTGAACAAGGAAGAACAAAAGAAATCATTGAGTTTGTGGGTATAAAGAAAAGATTGAGGAAGAAGGGGTAGAATATTGTGGTTTCAAGATTGCTAAAAGAATCTGAAGATACATACTCAAAGATTTGGTGGTATGAGTTTATATCTTTGTGGCTGAGAAATGTGTAAAAGATGTGATGATGTTTTTGTTGGTGTAAAGAAATTAATATAAATATGCGTTAATAATAATAATAATAATAATAATAATAATAATAATAATAATAATAATAATAATAATAATAATAATAATAATAATAATAATAATATGAGGGTAGTTTGGTCATTTCATCCTTTTTCAAACAGTCAAACTAACAGAAAAATGGGTAAAGGGACCAAACCTGATACGAGTCGCAACCATAGGGACCAAACCCGTTAAAAAAGTAAATGGACTAAATCCGTTAAACTCGATTGACCACAAGGACCATTTATGAAATTAACTCTTTATTTTATTATTTTTATTAGATAAAAGGTGAAAAAATGTTACTAGCAGAAGTTTTGAATTGTAAAAGAGAAAGAGAGAAAAAGACTCTAGAGAGCCAAGTACACTTGGGCAGATATAACTGTTTTAGGTGCCGTCACGTCATCTTTTATCACATACTATAATATTTTTATAACATAAAATAAAAAAACACGCTCCTTAGTAACATTTCAATAACACGCCAAAAAGAACACCACTCACTCACATAAAAAAAAAAAAAAAAAAAAAAAAAAAAAAAAAAAAAAAAACAACTAATATTCCAAAATCAATCATCATTAGGATGGGTATGACCCTATAACACAAGACCCCTGACCCTGTCGCAGCTATAACAAGTATAGCGGTGCCATAAAGGCACAAACGGTCCTATAATATGTTATTAGGAGTGTTAGTCGGGTTGACCAGATCGGGTCAATTTAGGTCAGGTCAATTCGGGTTGAGTCTAAAAAAAATTTCCCGAACCCAACCCTAGTTAGACGGGTTAGTCAGGTTCGGGCCGACCCGAATATAAGTAAAGTGATCAAAAAAACTGCTTGCTTCAATATGTTTACATTGTAAAAGTGTTAGTCGAGTCTGGTTCGGGTCAATTCAGTTGAGGCTAAAAAAACACCTAAATTCGACCCTATTTAGAACTTGGGTTGAGACGAATTGACCTGAGGAGGCTTAATCGGGTTCTGGTCGGATCTTGTATAATTTTAGATTTTCAGGACACCTTTAGGTCTATAACGAGTTAATAGCTGGTAATAGGGGTACCTTTGAGTACTTTGCCTACCCGACCCGAACCCAAATATGGCTTTTCGGGTCAGGTTAGTCGGGTCCAAAATATATTCGGGTTAATCGAGTCAACCCGAATTGACCCGAGTTCTAAAAAAGGTCAGTTTCGGGTCAACCCGAGTGACCCGAGTTTCATTTTTTCTTTCTAATTCGTATGTAAACACCAAAATTGTATAATTTTTAAACGACCCAGACCTGACCTGACCTGAGTGACTCAAGTTCTAAACAAGATATGGTTCGGGTATGTTCTTTTTAGCCTTGACCCGAATTGACCCGACCGAATTGACCCTGCCCGATCGGATCAACCCGAATAACACCCCTTATAGGTGCATTGCACTGTGTACTCTAGAAAATTTGAGTGTTGGAAGGAAGCACTTCTATTTAAGGAAACATAATCTATTTAAGGAAACAAACTAATAAATGGCTGAAAACTTAATTATGTACCTATTTTATAATCTTGAAAAATATTCACTAATAATTTACACGACTTGCCGCTATAAAATTTTGTTACTATACTCGTATAAAATTATGATACACTTTATTGATGTTTTCTTTGTTTCCTTTTTAACCTAAAACACCCCATTCCATACTTCGAGATATAATGTTATCTTTACATTTAAATGAGAGATAGAAAATTAGGATATTTTTCCTCCATCCAATAAAGTGCAATCACACCAACAATAAAATGTTATCTTTACATTTAAAACACGTGTTTAAGTGTGTTTAATTAGTTGAAAATTGAAATAAACAATTATTTTGAGACATTACAAAGTAGTATATTGCGCAATCAATATTGAATGAATGGCGCAATATCTAATAAAAAAAGGTTCAATCTTATGCCCGAAGTCTGAAATCAATACAAGTTATACAAAGAAAATGGTTCAAAAGTGCACCCGAAGTCAAAAGATCAACCGAATTGTACAAAACAAGACGAAAAGTTAAGATTAGTTCAAAAATACTAAAACGGGCTCGATTGCTAACAAACTTAAACTTTCAATTGCCACCATCAAGGGACCAAGGATGAATTGCTATGAATAACAATCTTCTTTTGCAACGGGAACAAAACTTTATTAAACATACTTCACTCTCCGAACCCCTAATAGATGCTAACACCACATTTCGAAGTTGCAATTGCTCCCATTGTGTTGCAGTCTTTGATGAACGAATTAGTGGTCGGACATCTTTTTTGTATGTAGCCTACAAGAATAAATAGTGTCCATCAGTACATTCCATAATTGAAGACGACCAATAGCATACACATCCATTAACTCACACAGTGAATGAAAAATTAGTTGATTTTAATGAATGAAAAATTAGTTGGTTTGATAAAAATGGATAAAACAAAGCTCATTTGAAATAAACACACTAAATGGGCTAATAATATATAATACTCTAATTTTTCATTCTTTAAAACCAACTAATTTTTTATTCGAGTTAATGGTGTTTTATAACAAAACTCATTTGAAAAAAAAAATTAAAAAAAAAATAAAGCTCAGCATAATAGCTAGGAAGGGTTAATGAAACCTAAGAACATCCTAGAAAACATATATCGATCGAATTGTCACCACCGAAAACTCTCACGACGAAAAAGGGTTATTGAAGACAATCAGATCATGTAAATCTAGCAAAACAAATCCATAAGAAGTTCATTGACTCTTTAGATAAGATCACATGTAATGCATACTTACATTTTCCAGTTAAAGTTCTTATATCTAACATAGTCATATCCATGCAATCACATCTTCATTTTTAGGAGGAAAAAAAAAAGAAGGAAAATTTACCATTTTTAGAAAAGAAGTTTCGGCTGAATTGTGTTCGAGTGCCGCTGAAGCGGTAAATCAACATACCATAGTTACATAACACCATAGGAAATACTAAATAGGTTCAAAATACTAAGACCAGTAGATGTCTACTTCAGCTACAGGGGATGCTCGATGGAGCTTTAAAAACTCTGTAGCAAACCTCAACTTTCTGCTTTCACCACCAAACGCTGAGTGAGGATAAATAGCAATCTTCTTTAGCAATGGGGAACACGCAAGTATACAATTTATCAAATAAACTTCACTATCTGAACCTATAAAAGATGCAAACACGACACTCCGAAGCTGCAACAGCTTCCTCATTTTGCTGGCGTCTACCTCTGAATGTGAAAATGAAGCTGGTTGGAAAGCACCATTGTATGTAGCCTACAAGGTAAAAAAGAATATTCAGATTCACAACACCTGTCACATATTTTATGATGAGCAAGATTATACACATGCATTCACTTACTGTGATGTTAACTGTCTGCAAATTCCGGGATGCCCAAATCATATATACAACACATTGTACCATAATAGCATTGGAAAATTTTATTTGGTATAAGGTAAGAGTCTTGAGACAAGTAAATGCAGGAGGCATTTGACAAAGCTTCCAAGGACCAGATTCTAAAGCTAACTGCAAGAAAAATGGTACATTAAAAACCACTTTATTTAATTAGGCATTTCAATATTTCATAAAGCTTTGCTGTGATATTTTTTAAATAGAATTAAAAGAATGAGGTTAGTCTTACATTGCAGTTTTGAAAATCCAAATAAAGCTCTTGAAGTCTTGGAAGACAACCCACAAGCTGATAAATTCTTACACTATTAATAGCTATATTTTCAAGGTTGCATAAAGGCAACGATAACACTTCGAGATTTTCAAGTTTTGTAATCTCAATTAATTTCATTTTGCCTGTAGGATAGTTCTCCCAAATATTCAGTTTCTCGAGTAAGGGACACCGAGTTATAAGTTCCCCCACATTCCCACTTTCGAATCTTACCATATTAAATTCTAGTGTCAAAAGATTTGGAAAACCACAAAAACTAGGTGGTGTGTGGAAACAGCAGTTTTCAAGCTTCAAAAGTTTGAGCTGTAGGCAGAAGAAAAGATGGCTAGGCAACTTAACTGTTGCTGGGTGCCTATTTATGAGTGTGAACTCCTTAATTCCTTTCTGGGACAAGAACATAACCCAAAGACAAACATCCGCAACATCCAATCTCATGTAACGCGGTATATGTAGAGAAAACTTTGTAATGGCACCCTTAAAATAAAGGAGAAGTCTACTTATAGTCCTGTCATTGAATTTATTGTTGCCTCGTAATACTGGTTCAAATAGCTTCTCATCAAATACAAGTTGGCTGATATTAGTCCAATTAAACCTCCAATTTCTTGACAAGATACTAGTCCTCACAGCATCTTGTATTGGCAAACAATCCAAAATATGAGTCACCACATTCTCTGGCATGTTGCTGATAACATCTTCTGCTATTTTTAATGCATTATGTGTCCGATGATCCGGTTCCATTATGCTAAAAAGAAGAGATGTATAAGCTACAAGTATAACTATTGGAATAATAAATCAAAGAAATATGATGCCATAACATTCAAACATCATCTAATACATAATAGAATCCGCCATATTTTCTTAAACTCCCTTTTATATATCTACAGCATATTCTACTTATCTGTTGCAAAAGTGGATGCTTTATGTGTTCCATGAAGCAATTTTAACTATACAAAAATAGAAGCATGTATAAACTATAAGTACAGATCGATGGAATAATGAATAAACAAGCTCTAAAGCCATGAAATCTAAAATATCTTTATATGCGTAGACAGAATAGTAAAATTCATCATATTTCCTTAAATTCCATATTCTTTAGTAACTACTTATTCCAATGGGAAAAACATTTACTCTGTATTATCTAATTATACTTCTAAAACGAAGAACTTCAGTTTACAAAGGAAACACTAGAAGAAAAGAAAACTTAGAAGCCTTGACAGCATGTGAGGTTCACCATTTGTGTCAAGAGTCACCATATATATTTATCCCTTTTATCAGTGGGTGAAAATCTGTAATAGCATTTAAGACAGGGTTGTCTTGGTATTGCTTAACTGAACTGCTTTTGCTTTATAAAATAAGCTGAAGTAGATAACCAGTTTTAACAAATTGCATTGTAGAAGAAAGTGTTTGAATAAGCAACTCCTAAACCGCTTATTCCACTCTCAGATAATAATCAGCAGTTTACTTCTATGTAAACACTCAAAACTACAAACAATCATTTAGTAACCAATCCCAATTCCCAAACATCCCCTTTCAGGACCCAAATATCCTTGACAAAAGTTTTTTTTTTTTTTTTTTTTTTTTTTTTTTTTTTTTTTTTTTTTTTTGGCAACAACCCTGTCACAAACCCGAATGTACATTCTCTTTACAACTAAGACAGTTACATATGTAATGAAAGTTTCCTCAAACGCATGAAAAAAAAATAAAAATAAATAAAAACACACACACACACACTAACTGGAAATATGGTTGTAAAACACATTAGGTGGAGCTCAAGTAGTCAGCTACCTTGTAGCGTGTATCGGCCTAGGCGGTGAGTACTCAGATATGGATTCTTATATATAAATTTCAAAATTATACATATGACATGTTCATAGGACCATTGAATTGTTTATACGACCCTAGAGATATGTTTTAGAAACATTCATACAATTGTTCAAATACTTAAATCAAGTTAACACCGAGTTTTGACGATACCAATTCTTTTGGCCAATTCAGCTCAATTCGCCTCGGTCACTGACCTTGTAACGAGTAATCGCCGACTACTCAATCTTGTAATCCATTTTATTAAAACACCAACTAAAAACATATGGACTTATGATTACCATAAGTTGCTTCAAAAAGCCGTAATTATAAAAACTTATGTTGTTATTGCACATGTTGCTCCTAAATAAGTCAATAACCCCTTCGATCGAAACACTTTTTTTTTTTTTTTTTTTTTTTTTTTTTTTTTTTTTTTTTTTTGGCGAGGTTATTGTCGTTTTATAACACAAGAAGCTACTAACTAATTTGTATAAATAGTCTTAACCAAAAAAACCCTTAATGTATAAATCACCATAACAACATGATTAACCTTTGCATAATAATCGCAATATATGTATGACATTCATAAAAACAGCAACAAATGACAAAGAGGTAAATGAAGAACAGTGACACGAGCCCTAACCTTGATACGGTCTTATGTCAGTGTCTGTAAAGAGTGTGAAATCGAAACGCAAAACAAAATGTTGGAGTTGTGTTAGTTATGCTGGGTAATGGGCTTAAAAAAAAAAAGAAAATAAATAAATAAAAGGAGGAGGAGGAGAAGGAGGAGGAGGAAAAGCAAACGGTTCAATATTTAGTTAAAGATGCCATATAAATTCTTATTATTATTTTTTTTTCAATAAGGGGTAGTTCTTAACTCTTGTATTTATTTCTTTATTTATTTATTTTTTGGTTTAACTTGGTAACTACTCTTTTGATTAGCATGAAGTCGGCACATGCGAACATCCGTACCCAAAAGGAGATTAATTTTTTCCCCGTTAAGATTCGAACTTTGGACTACATATAAAGAGAAAATACATTCATTTAAAGAAAAAAGTTCAATATAACTCACAAATTACAAGTGATTTTCAAAGCATAAATTTCAGACTTAAACATTCGTCGAAAACATATCAAAGTGCCCGTTTACTGAAACATAAAAAAAAAAAAAAAAAAAAAAAAAAAAAAAGTCGCGATGGTGTATTTTTTGTCGCTTAACGATTTAGTGTTTGCAAGCTATTTTATATTAAAGAAAAATATTGATTTTTTTTTTTTAATTAAAATATGAATAGCTATGATTTATTCATCGGATATTTAAAGAAATTTGATAATCAAAACTAAAACAAGATTAGATTCTTTAGGTGACTTAATAGGTTAGCTCTTATGCATTCTTACCGACTTAGAATATTTATGACCCGTTCTAGACAAATCGGGTTGGTGTTTTTTAGACAAATCGGTTAAACAGATATCTAAGAAAGTTAAACCAGTTGAATCCATTTTATGAGTCCATTGTTCTGTGTAAGCATAATTAAGCATGTGACATGTAACCTTTTTATGCTACATAGACCAAAATGCGCACAAACACGACCTACATTGATAATACGTCACTGAGGCAAGTGATAGAGTAAAAGAAATGCATATGTTGGATTAATGGAAGATTTGCTTAATGTGGGTACAAAAGATAAACATGTACAGAAGAATATTTAGAGCATATCGTATTATAGTGATAAACATTTTTAAAAAGCAGGTTTATAAAATTCTCGTATCGTATTATAATACTAGTATTAATTTATAAAATTTACCTTTAATAAACCTGTTATTACTATGTTAAATCTTTGTAACACTTTAGAAATGAAAATACATAAAATGAGTTGAATGGCATTTTATTACAATGAAAAGGTACATAAACATGAACCTATTTCAATCCATGTAACCATAAATGTCGACTTTATTTGTTCTATGGATTACTCGTACAAGTTCATTGAAGCTTATTGATTGGGTACGTAGCTAGCTGACTTTTAGGCCTCCTTATGCTAATAACATTGTAATGTTTTTATGTGATCACTCATGTATCGGATCTCTAGCTTCTCGGTGGTTCATATTTATATAATGTTGTTTTGAAATTTAAAATAATAATAATAATAATAATAATTAAAAAAAAAAAAAAAATGTTAGCTTAACAAAAAGACTATCAAAATGGAGCCATTGGACAGAGTGATGCATTTACTACTGCACAGTTTATACGATATGAAAGGAGCTGGGACAAAATCAAGGCCGGTGATCTCCATTCTCAATGTAATGAGCAGTTGCACTTAATTTAGAAAACAAAACAAGATAACCAATGCTATCACCCTAATTAATAACAAGCTAATGATCGCATATTCATTTCTCTGTATACTTGGTTTGAATACAGATAATTAATAGCACCGTCTACATATATAAATCATAGATTTTGCTTGGATTATATGGGAGTGCTTTGGAAAGATTAACCAAATTCAAACAAACATGATATAAAAGAATATCTCAAACTACTAAAACTACTGGATGTCTATTTCGGCTACTGGGGAGGCTCGATGGAGCTTCAACAACTTCTTAGCATGCTCCCAGTGGATCTTATACATATCAGTCTTACTATTCTTATTATAAAATCGATTCATTACATGAATTTTTAAAAAAGAGCCATAGTTAAGCCTAATAAAAAACTTCTTTAAAAATGGGGAACTTTCAAGAATAAACTTTATCAAAAATACTTCATTCTCTAAGCCCACGAAACCATCAAGCATCACACTCCGCAGCTGCAGCTGCCCAATATTGTTGCAGTCTAATTCTAAAGAACAAGGTTCTGAAGATAGGGGATATATGCCGGTTATAGCCTGCAAGATTAAATAACATTCATATGCAGAATAATAAGATTTTAAGATGAGTAAATTGATACATATATATACATTTCACTCACTTTGATCTCAAGCGCCTGCAAATTTTGTGAGCCACAAATCATCTCAGTGACAAATGATGACATAATATCACAAGTAAAGTCCACATCAGATAATTTAAGAGTCTTAAGACAGAGAAAGGCTGTAGAGACCTTCTTTTGGGCACCATCTTCTGCCAACATCTAAAAAAAACATAAAAAGCCACTTCAATATTTTCATAAAGCATTCATATATGCAACATTCTGTATGTAAATTTCAAAGACCCAATTAGCATTTTACCTTGGTATCATTAAATTCTAAATGAAGCTCTTGAAGTTTTGGAAGACTAGTAAGCTGAAACATACTGGAACTAGTGATCATCACTTTGGGATAAAATGAACTAGAGATCATCGCAGTTTCAAGCATATCCAATCTTAAAGATAACATCTTGAGATTTACAAGTTTTAAAATTTCGATGAGTTTAATTCTGGTTCTCCTGTCGAGTGGACCGATTATCAGACTCTCAAGTAAGGGACATCGAGCAGTTAACTCCCCAAATGTAAATCTTTTAAATTTTACACACCACAAGTCTAAGCTCAATAGATTTGGAAAACCGCAATAACTAGGTGAATTCCGAAAACAACAATTACTGAGCTTCAAATGTTTCAACTGCATACAAGCATAAAGTTTGGTTGAAAACTTTAGTCGATTACAAGACTTGTTTTCAAGAGTGAGCTCCTTAATTCCTCTTAGGGACAAGAGCATAACCCAACGATTAATATCCTCAACCTCCAGATTTTTGCCTTTAGGTATGTATAACACAAACTTTTCTATGGGGCCTTTGAGATCATGGAGAAATCTGCTTATAAGTTCCCAACCATATTCATTTGGTAAATAATTAAAGAAATTCTCATCAAATACGACTTGGGTAAGCATAGTCCACTTAACCCTCCAGTTTTTCGACAAGATACCAGTTTTCACTGCATCTTGTATTGGCAAACGATTCATAATATTAGTCATCACGTCATCTGGCACAATGCTAATAACATCTTCTCGTGAAGATGCTTTACTTTTCCGTTGAACCTGTTCCTTCATGCTAAAAAACAAAGAAGATAGATTTAAGTATACAAGTATTAATCGTTAGACTAACAAATTTACGCCTTTTTTACATGCATAAACATGTTCAACAGAATTCTTACATCTGTGTATACTTTCTAATGGACAAATTACACATGCATCAAGGTCACCTTTTTACCATTTTCTTAGAGGTTGAAGTTTGATTAATTACAAAAGTGTTTCACTTTTGCTTCAATGTTTCATAAAATTGAACTTTTGAAAATTCATTAATATGTCCAAAACAAATTAGATCATGTACATCGACTAAATTGTGAAAGCGATTATTATATTTACATCTTTTTCCTAATACACCAATAGTAGTATCCTTTAAGGCTTTAACCATTGATTTACAAACTTACAAGTAACAAAATAATCAAGTGTCACTAGCAAATAAACAATATTATTTTTCATGCTTGAACAAATTTAAAAACAATCCCAATAAACCTCGACAAAGAATTAGATTAAATTAAAATAACTTATACAACACATTCCATCAATCCTAACCTTGAGGCTGTAGTATGTGGGTGATTGACTTGCATGGGAATGAACGATTTGTTCTTCTAGTCGAAGAAACCTTAAGCGAGAAGAAATCAAATATCTTATTGACAGTCGAATACAGAGGAATGTATTTATAGAGAGCTAAATCAAAAACTAAAATAAATTTTTAGATATATGACCGAAAACTTTTACATCGCAATGGCCTTCTTACCATAATTTAAAATGCAAATTTTTTTATTAGTAAAACGTATAAAAACCCATTAAAAAAAAAAAGAAATAATGTACAATAAAAATAAACATTAAAATTATAAAAATTCTTTGAGGGTAGGGGTTAAAATAAAAAAGATAAATATTCGTAAAAATTATTCAAAGAAAGAAAAAGGTTTTAAAAAAAATTCTCAAAAAATTCCACAATGTAAAGGATGGTGGTTGATAAAAAAAAGTTGTGAAGAAAGTATTTTTAAGTTTGCATAGTAAGTTTTGATGCAAAAAAATTGTGGAAAAAAGGGACAACTTCTGCATCAAAGATTTGTTTTTGCATAAAATTCTCGTATCGTATTATAATACGAGTATTAATTTATAAAATTTACCTTTAATAAACCTGTTATTACTATGTTAAATCTTTGTAACACTTCATAAATGAAAATGCATAAAATGAGTTGAATGGCATTTTATTACAATGAAAAGGTACATAAACATGAACCTATTTCAATCCGATCGACCGACCACTCTGCTCAGCCTAATGGTTTTATTTTTAAGTACTTGGCTTAGTAGGTTGTATATTATGGTTAAATGATTGTATATTTTGGTGAATGGGTGAATTAATTAGTGTATTAATTATATGTGTTGAATAAATTGTTGATTTTAAAATCATTGTGTTTTACATACTTGTGTTTTGTGTTTCATGACTTGTATTTACTTAAAAGCTATTGTACATTGTGCTTAAATGGTTGTAATTTTTGATGAATTGGTGTTTTAATAGCATTAATGTTTTTTGTTATAATTTTGGTCTTAAAATGACACTACGCTGTTTTTTGTTGTACATAATGCTTAATTTGTTGTAATTCTGAAAATTGGGTTGTTGTAAATCATGCATTATTTTTTGTAAATCTGAAAATTTTGGAGAGAGAGTGCTATAGATAAGCGTTGTAATTTTTATAACTTCAAAAGGAAAAAAAAATATATATATATATATATATATACATGTAAAAAAAAGTACGGTATAATGTTATACATTTGTAAATTGATTGTATGGCCGGTGCAAGATTACACAAGATAGTTACTATCAAAAGTTCGAAACACAAACGACTATTGAATAATTTGTTAAAGCTATTTGAAAATTCACAAGATAGTTTTTGTTGAAAAAAATTGTTTAATTTATAGTAATCAATTTTGATAAGATTAGTAAAATAACATAAAATAAGAAAATAACTATTTTTCCGTTGACCTATTATGTTTCTTTATTTTCGGCACAAATTATGGTGAAACTTTAGCAAGTTAAATAAGGACTAAGTTTGTAGATACGCAACATACTTTCTTAAAAGTACCGAAATACGTAACCTACTAAAAATATTACTTATATCGCTAACAAACTTTTAAAATTAGCACAAGATACGTAACGTTGACCGGATTTTTACCTGGTTGACCGGTTTGGAGGTTAAAATATAAAAAAAACTTACATTAAAGGTTTTTGGGTTAGATTTAACTAACATATGGTGAAAAATATGTTTGGTCTATTATACCCTTGATGATATAACTCAAAATGGACATTGACCTTAGAATTACAAGTCAAAGGACGCAATCGGCCTCAAAAACATGGGTTTTGGACTTACCATGACGATTTTGCAAACTTAGGGTCCATGACGATGTTTTCTGAAAAGTTTAGGGACCAACGATGTATTTTTGTCTAGAAATAATTTATCGTGTTGTTTTCTTATTCTAATCCTTAGTCATTCTTAATTTCAATAAATTACGTTTATTCAAATTAAATTCATTTGATAAATATTACAAAATAAAAATACATTTATGTTACATATGTTAAAAAAATTTACACATTAGTCTTGAAATAGCAAATGTTAAAACTTAAAATTTTAAAATATATTGTTTAAAGATATCTCAAATATAATATAAGTAGTAATAAATTACTTTTAGGGCTTGTTTGTTTAAGATAGTTGGTTTAATAGATTGAGAATTAGACAAAAATAAAATGTCTGATATGACTATATAGAGTTTGAACAATGACTCATACACCACTGCGAGGGAATCTACAAAACCACTCACATGTGTCCGGTTTGAGATAAAACAACTATCGTTTTGTCATTGATAAAAATCTCAGCTACATGTTTAATTAATTTGATGTCACATCTTTACTTTTTTATTTTAAAAAAATGTATTTTATATAACAATTAATTTCTAAAACATATATATTTTTTAAATAATAATATTTGTTTATTTATCATTGCTTCTATTCAAACCTACACCAAATGCAAATCTAAATCTAAATCCAAATTCAAATTTAAACCCACCTAGAAACCAAACCCTTAATCTATTTTTTTGTCCAAAATTAGTACAACATCGAAGTTTATTAATTTACTTTAATCAGCTAATACAAATACTAAACATGAACTTAAGTGCTTATTATTTAAGACATGAACTACTTATGAAACACAAGTCTAAACCCAAAATATAAGTTTGGACAAACATTCTTTGAATATCGGCAAACAAATAAGATGTAGGTAAAAATAATAATTTGAAAGTAGGAAATATCAAAATCAAATAAGAAATCTTTTTGCCATGTGGGTTAGCTTAGTTGAGTAACAAAAGGCCTATAATTACTCGCAACCACATTGAAATTACATATATCAACACACCCCTAATACTTCGCACCTTATTTCGTAAAACATATAATCTTTTCCAACCATACTTCGCACCTTTCAATGCGAGAGTTTGACCGCTTTATTTGACTTTTATAAGACATGGGTAAAGATCGTAACTTATAACAGCCTTATTTCGTAAGAGATAATTCTTAGGGCATGTTTGGTAGAGAGAGTTGAGCTCAAAGAAATGAAAATGACTTCATTTCCTTTGTTTGGTACACTTGGAGAAAAAAAAATGCGGAGATTTATAATTCTTCGAAATGGATCTTTTGTATTTTTATTTCCACTACTAATGAGTTGGAAGCCGATTTCTCCACCTTTTAGTTTTTTAAATGTTAGAAGTATAAAAACCAAAATCATGTGACTTGCACAATCCACAAGAATTCTTGAAAATATCTCAAACCCCTACCCCTATTATCATCCACACCGCTCCCCATTCTCATCCCAATCCATCACTATAGCACTATCTGCTGGTGTGTATTTTCAATTTAATTTGCTCCTACTCCATCATCAATTATTATCATCCAAGTTTGGTCTGCTCCTACTCCATCGTCAATATTAACAGGCTCCAAAGTGGGTTTTACCTAAGAAAGTCAAAAAAGCAAAGTGGGTTTTGAACTTGCAGGTGGGGCATTTTCAATTTGTCTTGATTCAATTAGAATATCATATATTTTGATTTGTTCATGTGTTGTCCATAAATTTATAAGTGGTATTAAATTTGTTTTATTTGGTTTGAATTGATACTTGGATAGTTGGATCTATATTCTATTTACCATCGATTTACTTGGATAACTGTTGTTAAATTTGTGTTAAATTTGATTGTTGATTTCCACCATCGATTTACCAGAAAATAGTTTATTTTATGATTTGATTATTTTCTAAACTAAAAAAGTAAAGAAATTGCTTTTTTATTCTATTTCTATGATCAATTCTTTGAAGCAACCAAACAAGAGAATTTCAACAAATTTCTCATCCAATTTCATTTCCTTACATTTCCAATCTCTACTTCATTTCATTTCTCTAAATTTTTCTCTACCAAACGTGCCCTTAGGGTTAAAGTTGTCCCTTTCTTATAAAATGAAGAAATTTGTGAAAAACTAGAAGGGGGGTTGAATAGTTTACCGATTAAAATCTTTTTAACTTGTTAAGTTAGCTTTGAAACTTTCCGTTTTGATCAAAGATATATACACAAACACAATATATAACATGCAAGTAAATGAAAGAAACGATTAAACCACAACACGAGTATTTATCGTGGTTCGGCTACAAGGACTCTTTTTCCTTGCCCTACGTCCACGCCCCGAGTATCCAACTCGAGAGTTACTTTCACTAGTCAACAAGCTCCTTTCACCGGCGGAGAAAACCTTACACGTCACTTATACTTTTACCGACACAAAGCTAGATGTCGAGTTCTTTACCAAGGGTACAACCACTCCCGTTAGTTCTTTAGAAGGGTACAACTACTCCCGATACACTTTGTATTTTGAGTACTAAAATACTAACCGATCACTACTGAAAATACATAATCAAATGAAGTGTAAACTACACAAGTCTACACAATGCTAAGCTAACAAGTCTTGCAACGTTGTGTTGAATACTTGTTACTTTTAGTAAGCTCGTGAATCTCTTTGCTGCAAAAAGAAACTTCACATATGAAATGTTAAGAGGTTAGATGAAAGAATGAATGTGTGTGTAAAATATGATGTCAAGTGATGAGCCAAAATTCAACTTGTGGCTCAATATTTATAGCCAAACCTTCTGCAGGTCTGGCGGATCAGGCGGACCCCTCAAAAGGGTTCCGCCCGTGTACCTCCAGGGTACCGCCGGGCTTGCAGTTGGTTTTGCAATAAATCTTGCAAACCAAACCAAGTCACATCTCATTACTCTTGCAAACCAAACAATGTCACATCACATAATATCAAGTCAAACACTAAACTTGCAAGCAACATCTAAGTAAGTCAAACACATTTCTTTCCATAAATGTATAATGACAAAACTTGCCATAAATGTGATGTGACAATTCTATTTTTAGAAAATAAGAAGTGTTGTGTTTTATGAAATATAAAATGTAAACTAAGATTATGTTTTACTTAGAAACTAAAGTTTACATTTGTCATTAACAAAACTTAGCGAAGATCGTAAAATATAAATAACGTTTTTAGGCGATATTTGTATTAACAAAATTTTCTATTATCATTATTCAAGATTAGAGCATCATACATGAAAAGACATAAGTTTTTCTAAAAAACTTAGGCATCGTTTAATTGTAGAGAAGCGTAAAAGAATTTTGAAAAGAATTTACATAGAGTTATGTTTTTCATTTTTAAAAAGATGAAAAGATACTTTAATTAACGAGATACCAATGGTGAGGATGTAACCAATGGTGATTAGGGTTAAAAGGAGATACATAAACACTAGATTGGAAAAGTTTTTGTTTTTGTTTTTTTTGTTTTTTTAGGAGAGAAAAAAAATGAAGAATGGCAAATTGAGGGGCCGTTTAGTTGGTGAAAATTTTTCCTGTTTTTCGGTTTCTAAATTTCTAAAGAACGAAAAAAAGTGAGAAGACTAGAATGGGCTTTTCAAACCTTTAGTTAAAATTTAGAAAATAGAAAATTCACATTTTTTGAAAATTGTTGAAAAAGAGTTGAACTAAACGGATTTTCAGTTTTTCTCTTTTCATATAAAAAATTTCCTAGAGAAACAGGATATTTTTCACTAATTAAACGGCCCCTGAGGTTTTCATTTTTCAAGTTAAAATTTAGAAAATGAGAAGTTTTTTTTTTTTTTTTTTTTTTTTTTTTTTTTTTTTTTTAAATTGTTGGAATAAAGTGTGACTAAACGGATTTTCAGTTTTCTCTTTTTCAATAGAAATACTCCTAAAATATATGATGTTTTTCATTGATTAAACACACCCTAAGGCTGCGTTTAGCTGCATAGAAATATTCTCACTTTTTCAATTTTTTTCTTGAGAAAAGTTTTTATTCTTTAGGAAATAGTTAAGAACTTGAAACATCCGTTTAAATGGTGTTACATTTTTCATAGTAAAAAGAAAAGTAGAGAATGGTAAACTAGACATATCAGATTTTTAGTTACAATTTGGAGAAATGAGATTTTCATTATATTAGATTTCTCATAAATTTGTAATTAAACAGTTTTTTGTTTCTTCATTTTTATATAAAAAGAATTCTTAAAAAAACGAGGTATTTCTCAAAAAAAAAACACACCATAATCTTTAACTATAATTAGAGTGAGTTTTTGTTTTTTAATCATGTGAAGTTAAAAGATCCAAAATTTTAAATATAAATAGTTTAATGTATTTGACTTACGCAAGATTTTAAAATATGGACTTTAGAATGAGAAAAGCTTGTGTCAAATGTTGGTGTAACTGTTAAATGTTATGTATAACATTAATAGGTAAATGTCTAGTATCGAACCCGGGACTTCGAGATTGCACACATTGCAAATAAGAATAAAAGTATATATATATATATATATATATATATATATATATATATATATATATATATATATATATATATATATATATATATATATAGTGAAACGTTCAAATGAGAAGCCTAAATTTTGTGAGAACGCGAGAAGCAATCCTAGCCACTCATTTTATCCTCCTTTAACTTTAATCTAATGGTTAATATTAGTTAATCAACTTTTTAAAAATTTCTTAAAAAATTTTTAAAAAAAATTCGAAAATATTCAAAAAAATTTCGAAAAAAATTTTTTTGAAAAAAAATTTTTCGAAAAAATTTTTTTTCGTAAAAAAATTTTTTGAAAAAAATTTTTCGAATTTTTTTTTTCAAATTTTTTTTTTTCGAAAAAATTTTTTTCCAAAAAATTTTTTTTCGAAAATTTTTTTTTCAAAAAATTATTTTCGAAAAAAAAATTTTCAAAATGTTTTTTTGAAAAATATTTTTTCGAATTTTTTCGAAAAAAATTATTTCGAAATTTTTTTTTTCCAATTTTTTTTTTTTCGAAATAAAATTTTTTTTCAATTTTTTCCGAAAAATTTTTTTTCAATAATTTTTTTTCCGAAATTTTTTTTTCTGAAAAATTTCATCACATGCGAAAAAAAAATTAAAATTTTCACGAAATATTTTTTGTCACGCGTGAAAAAAAAATTCGTCACATGTGAAAAAAAATTTCGTCGCATGTAAATTTTTTTTTCGTTACATGTGAAAAAAAATTCCGTCACATGTGAAAAAAAAAATTTCGAAAATTTTTCAAAATATTTTTCGAAAATTTTTCAAAAAATTTTTCGAAAATTTTTTGAAAATTTTTCAAAAAAATTTTCGAAATTTTTTTGAAAATTTTTCAAAAAAATTTTCGAAATTTTTTGGAATTTTTTTGAAATTTTTCAAAAAAAATAGTTAGCTAATAATAGCCATTAGATCAAAGTTTATAGAGGATAAAATGAGTGGCTAGGATTAGTTCTCGCGTTCTCACAAAAATTAGATTTCTCACATGAATGGCCCCCTATATATATATATATATATATATATATATATATATATATATATATATATATATATATATATATATATATATATATATATATATACTAGCTTTCAAAGCCCGCCCGATTGGGCGGGCATGCCTTATAATTATCGTAGGCATATTTTTGTATAGCATAAGAAGGGTGGTAAAGAATAGCTGGAAAAGTAGACTCGTGGAAAATTGGCCTCCTCAATGGGCGGGCTAAACTTATTAATATCGTTGAAAAAAAATAAGTTAACGAAAGATAAGAAATAAATGTACCAATTTTTATATTGAACACATTATTAATCATGGCATATTTTTGAAGATTATGTCATCTATGGTAACAAAATATGTGCTGTATTTGGCTACCGTAATTATAAATGATGAAGCAATTGTTTTGTGATTCGCATTAGACATGTGATTATTATGTCATCTATAGTTGATCACCCGATGGGCGGACATGCTTAGGCTTGATCCCATGTTTCCTTTTGTAATGTGTCTCACGAGTTCTAAAATGTTTTGAGTGGTTTATCCCTTGGATGGATGATAAATGTTATTTTGATATCCTAGTTTACAACAATAGCATGGTAGCCTGAACATCGTTGTTGGTTGTGTTCCCCTTTAGGATTCCTAGTGCACAACATATAATTAGTTTGGTCTAATAATCTACTATTACATATATATTCATGGTAATTATGTTACTTTGTAATACTTTAAATATGAACAATAATAGTCTATAGGATTCTTGGTGTACAAACAAAGTAATTATTCCTGATAGCCTTAAAATCTTGGTGCCCAATAGTAGCATGATCAATGTTTGTTAAATTATGTTACTTTATCATACCATTACATATATATTATTTGTGCATCTGGCATGAACATGCTAATTAATATTTAAGCAAACGAAGTTTTCACCTAGTGGTCAGATAACAAAGTGCTACATGGTAAGCAAATGAACATGATAATTTAAAGTAATCGTTTTCACCCGGTGGTCACATAACAAATTGCTACATGGCAAACAACGTTAAATCTTCCATCAAGTACTTTGCAATATAATATTAACCCAACTATCATGCTTACAATTCCACAACAATTGAACATGGCAGCAATGATACAAAATGTGAGAAAGAAACTAAAGCAATCCCTATGTGAGCACATATTAATGCTTGAACGTACTTGAACATATATCAGCGTATAAAGTAATGCTAGTGGTTGTTAACCTTCGTAATCGGGTTTGTTGACATCTTTATTTCTTCACTTCTATCTACTCCTACACAATCCAAACAGTTAATGCATCAAGAGGCCATATAACGACACGTTGTTGTTCAACTGATCATAAAGGTTTTGAAGCAAAATTACACAATATATAGTGTGACATACCTGATGTTACGGATTGTGGTCCTCCCAACACTCTCCGGCCATTTCATGACTTTCATATAAGAAAAGAATGACATAGTTAACCCATGTTAGTTGAAGTATCTGCCCAATGTTCAACAATAAAAAACTTATTAGGGAAAGAACCGAACTTCCAAACCATACAACATATCTCTTGATAGGATGGCTAACAACATTGACTTCAACTGGTTATGCCTGGACAAAAGTTAACGGCAACCTCCATTAGTCAAGGCATAATAAAGAGTGTGTAACAGGTTGATGTTAGTAGCAACATAAGCATGCTTAACTCTAAGGAGCAATTCCATACAACCCTTCAAGTAGTTTAATAAGATATCCGAAACAGCCCTTAAGAAATGATGTATAAAATAGATTATCTTTATGATAAATACCTCAGCCTCTAATAGCAGTTTTAACATGAATACCCAAACAATCTGTATAAATTCTTAAGCCTAAGGAGCAATTCCAAACAGCCCTTTAAGTAGTTTAATAAGATATCCCAAACAACCTTTAAAGTTAGCTAATCTGAAAGCAATTCCAAACATCCCCTATTGGCACAAACCTTGTGGTTAACTTAACCTTTAGGGCATTACATGACCATTTGTTAATAAGTTTATAGTGTAATACCAAATAAACTTGGCAATGCCCCAAAAAAATGAGACACTAAATGCATTTAACTTGATATTTGCCCGCGACATATGTTTTTATAGTGTAAGAAGGGTTTTAAAGAATGGTTGCAAAAAAGTCGACATAATAAAATATAAACATACCAGTTTTTATATTGAATGCATAACAATGAAAATAAATGAACATCAAGATTTATAGAACAATTGAAATATACAAATATTTTTGTAACAACATAGTATATGAATTAAACTCAAATGAACGTTAAAAATTATAGAATAATTAAGAAATTTATGTAAATTTACATCAAAGTTTAATCTCAATGACACACCGCGTAAATCTATTTAGCACTTCTATTACATGCAATTTAATATGAATAAATATCCGAAACTTTGTCCTGTGTCGAAATATTTTATTATAGCGAAAGAAGGCGGCTAAAAAATGGCTTGAAAAGACTTGATACTTAAGCTGTTTACATCCATTGCATATTTCAGGTGAGCAAAAAATTTGATAATTTTAAAGAGCAAGTCGCAAAGCTTCTAACTATGAAATTCTTTATCAGTATATATTATTCGTTTTTTTTATTTATATCGAAAGTATCCGAGAGGAGTAAGAAAGAAGGAAAAAGGCAAACAATTGAAGTAAAAGATATCACCTTCGGGTCCCTTACCTGATGATTCAGTAGAATTGGCTCCATGGTCATCCCTAGGTGATGGACCAGCAACTGGTGCACCACGTTGGTGTAGAGATATCTAACTCAGCACTTGAACTTCCTAAAACAAATATGAATTAGGTGATAAAATGATTGTTCGGTACCAGGTAGCACTAAATAAGCCGACCTATGAAAGGAATGAAAAAATTTTCATATTTTTGTGTTATGTCTTCAGTGTCATCTTTTTAGATTTTTTTCACACCTGCAGACCCCATATTAGATATTATGAGCCGATTTATTTTATATAAGAAACGTTATAGATTAAGTTACCCAAGTTTTACAACATTTAGTTACTAAAGTTCCTAGAAACACTACAACAAAATGTGTAGCATCTGACTTTACCTGAGTTCTTCTACATAAGAGATGCTACAGATTAAGTTACCAGAGTGATACTACATTTGTCTACTTAAGTTACAATAAACACTACGAATTACATCATTTTTTACGCTGAAAAAAAGGTATAGCGACTAACTTCATGGATGCTACTCATGTTTCTGTTTCTTGGTATCTGGTTGCTCCATGTTCGGTTTGTCGTATTTGAAGAGACCTTTGCGCATGGAAACTTTCACTGGCTCAGGTTTTGCATCCGCCTTTTTCTGGGTATCAGCCTCATTAGGTGGTGGCGTTGTTTTTCTGGGCGTTGACATTGTTGGTGTAGAAACCCTGGTGACACTTTCTTTGAGCAGGTAATGCACTAGTTAAAGTACCATGGTTTAGTAGCATATATCCTTAGTATAACGGTATCGACTATAAATCGGCCAACCTGCATTAAGAGGGTGTTGTTTAGAGGTGACCGTGTTTCAAATCCAATATGTGAAAAACAATGTACGTATTACCATGTAGTGATCTTGATTTGCTTCATAGACAGTGATCAATTGTACTTGATTCCTGATTTTATTTTGTTCCACGTATGCAAATGCTTGTGTCTTAACTTGTATGATTGGTATAGGGTTGAGTAGTTGTTTGAACCTGTAGCATTGAATATTACTGTCGAATGATTGAAAGCGCAAAGCGATATACAGATGTCCAAAAATTGTGATATAATGCGCCAAAAGTAATAATAGATTGCCATGCGAAAATATTATGAGAACAAACCTGGGATAAGATGAATCAATTTCACAAGTTCAGATTTCAGGTGATGATTCAGACAGGATGTTGCTATTAGCTTGTGTTTCTTCAGCTGATGATTGGTTGAGGTTGCCCATTGTCCTCCAAAGTTTCTATTTTCTTGTTCCAGTAATGGCCATTGGATCGGACTTTTTGTGAAGCACGGTTTTGGGTTAGGCCTGTGCAAATGCTCATTAGAACTTCTGTTCATGGAGGTTATAAGGTGGTTGATATGTGTTAGTTGCGCCGTTTGACAGGGTACAAAGTTGACTGTGACCAACACTATGCTCCAAATCATACATATCCAAACTTGTGTGAATATGTTTCCTTAAAAGATTAAATACATATCCAAATACATGTTTGAGTCAACAAATAAATAAATAACTAACGCAAGTGTAAAATATCATATAATTTTACTCTTCAAATCGTGCAAATCCAAATATATAACTATTGTTTCATGTACTTCAACAATGTCGTAGATGGTTAACAGCAACTATATCCCTTATCAAGCTGCAATTTTAATTCAAGCAAGCTTCTTCCAATGAGGTTGTGTTGGTCTTACCATTTGTTAAAAAAAATATGTAGCAAAACATGCAGACAAATTAGCCACAATTTATCAACTTTTGGACCATACAGTCATGTATACACTCATACTCGGTCAAATTTGATGTTTAAGTGACTATTTTAATCAAGAAAAACAACCTTAACAGTTGGGACACATCAACCTGAAATTAAATGGCCCAAACGGGCTAACATTCTCTTATTTTAAAGCAAACTTTTATAATTTAAATAGGAGTTGCAAAACCGACTCAGCCCAACCATACCAAAAAGTAACCTACTCGACCCATCTATTGTGCCACATCTCGTTATCATATCCACTGATTTACACACTCTTTAAAGTATTTTATTTGTTTTTTGAAAAAATAGTCAAAAATGGCAAGGTGACCAATGCAAGGATCCAATCGCTAATTCTTGATGTAAAGTGAGAAAAATTAAGTAGTGCATATTATCTAATCTATTACATTTTGCTAATTAAGGATGACTATATTGTTAATATTTTTATAATGGGTAGGTTTGGAGCAATCATTTAGATCTAACAGTTAAAAAATAGGACGGGTCAAATGAGTACACACGTGATATTTATATATTAATTACTTGAATGTTATATATTTGGTTTTGAATGATATTATCAAAAAATTAAGTGGATCAGTTGGTAAGATTACTTATTAATTCATCTACCAATCCTGGGTTCGAATCCTACATATTAAATTTTTAAAACATGAAATTTCCGAAAATTTAAAAAAAAAAAAAAATTGTGCTTAGGTGGAATTAATTATAAATATGTGTGACATGTGATGACATGGATGATGACATGCTGATAATGAATTACTGGGCAATGAGGTGGCATATTCTTCAAATGCCTCCTGTTATATATTGTAACACCCCCAAAATTTGATACAGCGGAAGACTCAACAAGCTTTCGGGGTGCTACGGGGATTGGTATCCATTTAAAGTCATGAAAGAACGAGATAAAGTAAACATAAGAAAACACAACCAAAACGGGTTTTAAAGTTTACATTTATCCCATCAGCTTTCGCTGGTGAGATCATAGGTTTAGATTCATAATTCAATATAGTGGACATATACGCAAAACGCTTGCTAGCTAGACTAGGCCTCAATCATCCAACCAAAATATCTAACCAATATAATCCAACCAAATCAAATCATCCCTATAGGTGCACGCTATAGCTCAAATCAATCCAATCAATAGCTTACCTAGCTCAAGTCTAGGCCTCGCTCCATCATCAATCCAATAGCTTACCTAGTTCGGGACTAGGCCTCGCTCTATAACCAAATCAATAGCTTACCTAGTTCCGGACTAGGCCTCGCTCTATAACCAAATCAATAGCTTACCTAGTTCGGGACTAGGCCTCGCTCTATAACCAAATCAATAGCTTACCTAGTTCGGGACTAGGCCTCGCTCAATCCTACCTAGTTCTATAAGCATAGCAAGTTTTAAAATAAATAAAGCGATAATAGTCCACATAAAACATTTGCACGTTTCTCACCCCAAGTATTGAAAACAAAGTTCAAGAGTAAAAGTGGGGCTATGACTCACCTCAAGTCCAGAAATCCTCAAAAGAAACGATAGAAGAAAGACGTAAGTAATCTCAAGCAACTCACGTAACGGCGACTACAGACTCGGCACTTCCTAACAATATCAAACTCGTTCAGAAATCATTTCCTCAAAATCAATTATTCTCATTCCCGAACGTAATCCATTACTTTCCAAAAATATCCATTTCTCGAATTTACTTCATATTAATTTGAAATTCGACGTTTGGTATCCATATGGGTGGAGGGTCGACACAACTCAAACCAAAAAGCCACAACAAACCAAAATAATAAACCAACTATAGGTCTAATGTTAGCCCGACATATTAGTTAAATAATTATCGAAGCTTATTAAATCCGTCGATTTGATAATCTCCCATATTTATTTACGTAATATATCGTTCCAAAACTATACCCAACCTAAAGCACATTGCACAAAAATTTCTATTTGATATATATCGTAGTCCAATAAATTCCCTATATATATCGTCGAATCGGCCAAATTCCACGAGACATATAGTAATTTATTACCCTAAAACATATACCACATCCTATGGGCGTCGTGGGATACGATGCCCATTAATATACTCATTTTATATCGTCAAATAACTCGATCTAATCCGTCGATTAGATAAGTCACTTGATATATAAAATATTTATATTAATCGTCATATATCCGTGACAACACAAAAGTCACAATATAAAGCCCACTTGGACTTTAAAGAACCACAACTCGTATAACTCGATAAGTTTCTAATTTATAAACGAAATCACATTTTTAATTATTATTTACCCGATTTATTATTTCGCCATTATTTATATAGTTATTATTTATAACAATAGTCCGACATTTATTACACTATTTGCATAGCATAATAACTATCGTTATATTATTATAACGTTTACTCGTGATCGTTTTATTATTAATATACGCATTTATATATATATATATATATATATATATATATATATATATATATATATATATATATACGTTTAACACGTCTATATACGTATATAAACGATTATATTCTCAATAATATTATTACGAGTATTACTTTTAATATCGACTTTTAAATATTTATCGAGTCATAGAATTTGGTCACATGTCCGAGTCATGACTCTCGGCTCATAGTCCAAGTCCAAATAATAAGAATCAAGTCACAATAATAAATCAACTCCGTCCAAATCAATCCTATAACCACGTGCTACAACATGAGGGTCCGACTACGGCACCCAACTAACCTATCTCCGTCATCTAATCGACCGTCTCACAATCGGTCCCCAATTCCATACTCGTCAACACAACTCCAATAATAACTCACAATCAAGAAATACCTCATCAAGTCCGAATAATATACCAATGTCCAACATCACAATCACAACAAAACATAAATAATAAAACGACAAGTAACATATTGTCCGAAAACCAAGTAAGCAACGGGTTGAGTTACCAAGTCAACCCGGGTCAACATATGCTCGAAACATGAAACGGAAGCCACACCCGAGACTCATGAGTCTCGGCTAGCTCTTTGAGCCCAAGCCGAACCAAAACAGCCCCTAGGGGGGTGTCGGCCAAAAATACCAACGACCACAAGGGTCCCTCGAACCCAAACAAGCAATCCGAACATCACAAAACAAGAACCCAAGATCAAAATACATCGAATGGCCAAGAAAACGCCACAATAATCACCCAAACCGAGAGCATAAGCTCTCGGCCGAGTCTCGACCCATCAAGAAGCATAAACCCGGATACCAAACCTCCATTTAAATCGTTTTTATTAAGAACCCATTTGATTCATGTATCAAAAATCATAAACCCGAAAAGATTAAGAAATCCTTGACCCAAGGTCGCGGCTCAAACCCACAACTCGAGTCAAAAACTCGACCTACCTTCAAAACCATAGCCAAATCGATAAGATCTTCAAGAAGTACTAAAAAGTGGTGATGAACTCGTGATAATTAAATTCGAAATAGGTGTTAGGAAGGTCCAAATCGCGCGTGGTTAGTACCAAAAGATAGATCGCGAAAAGATGGTGAAGATGGTGGTGTTGTTTTTAGTGGGAGAGTGGCGGTGGCGGCGCTACGGTGGAAATAAGGGTGCGGTGGTGATGGTGTTAAAATGAAGAGAGAGAGAGAGAGAGAGAAATAGAGTGGTGAGGGTGAAGGTGTGTTTGTGGGATTCGGTTCACACAAGGACGATTTAGATTTACTCAAAAAAAAAATTTGATAATAATAATAATAAATGTGAGGAGTGTAAGGGGTTTGAGTAGCCCGGTGTCAATACACGGACCAAACCCGAAACTTAAATAACCAAATGTCTTTCAAACCGAACCCGTTCCAAAAATAATAATATCCGATTCAACAATAAAATATAATTAAAATTGTTAGGTTAACCTAGTGCCGGAGTCAATGTAGTGCCAAAATAACGATCTCAAAATAAATCATCACGACCGAATCAAACCAAACCGTAAATAAATAATCAAATCTCATAAATATCGTACGATTAGAAATCACGTACCAACGTTCGTAAAATATCTCGTCACAATATACTTTCAAAAATTCCAAATTTATAATTTTTAATGTAATGCGGGTTTTAAAACGGCTCCCTATTTTGCCAGTTGTCACACACACACACACACACACACACACACACACACACACACACACACACATATATATATATATATATATATATATATATATATATATACATTATATATATTAAATTTTTAAAACATGAAATTTCCGAAAATTTAAAAAAAAAAATTGTGCTTAAGTGGAATTAATTATAAATATGTGTGACATGTGATGACATGGCTGATGACATGGCTGATAATGAATTATTGGGCATTGACTGGGCAATGAGGTGGCATATTCTTCAAATGCCTCCTGTTATATATATATATATATATATATATATATATATATATATATATATATATATATATATATATATATATATATATATATATATATATATATATAACAGGAGGCATTTGAAGAATATGCTATCTCATTGCCCAGTCAATGCCCAGTAATTATATATATATATATATATATATATATATATACACACACATATATATATATATATATATATATATATATATATATATATATATATATATGTATCGTGTATATATATTTAATTAAACACTTGAGAGACATAATGGTCGTTAGTTATTAACCGTAAGTACTAACTATCGTTAAATATAAAAGAGAGGGACTAAATATGAAATTAGATGTCAAGAAGGATCCGGAACATCCCTTGGGATGTGTGGCCGGTCGAACAAGGGGAGGGGAAACCCAACCCACATCAAACTTGGACTCTAAGTTTCTTTTAGTATAAATACAAACACAAGGGTTATTTGTTTTTCACCTTTTGTGCACACACACAACCCTAAAGTTTTCCTTCTCTTTATCTTTGTCATAGCCGATCGACCAAACACCCCTAAGGGTTTGGATCGATTTTTGTTTTGCAAAAAAATCAAGTGTTTTAATTAGATCTTGCAATCTCTTTTATTCTTTGGTAGTTTGTGTGTACAAGAACGAGGTAATAACTCACTATAGTTATTATCAAGAGATCGATAAACAAAACGGTAAGGGGTTTATCATTGATCTAATTACATAAAGTTCAAGACTTGCTTATTTGATTCTTGTTCGGGCTAGAATAACCACGGTACGTTCCTATTATGTTTTGGTTAATATTTATGTGTTATACTTGATCTAGCTTCCGCACTACGTGTACTTTGATTGTCATATTCTAACAGTGGCATCACGAGCCATGTATAACATGTAATTAATTACTAAAACATAATAAAAATCGGATCTTTAATTGTTTTAGATACATGTTTGATCTACGGTTTTTCTTTTTTAAATTTTTTTGAAAAATTTCGAAACCTTAACCCTAACTTAGGGGGGGTCGATTTTCCATGAAACCCTAATTAGGGTTTTGTGGTTTTCTTTGATTATATGTAATCACTAGACACCCTAGGTCATTAAACGGTTATTTGAACGTTTCTTGTGACCTATGTGATAATTGTTATGCTTAATCCGTGACGAAACATGCATGTTAGTCATGGATCTTGGTTATTTTTTTATGTCACATGTTTTAGATAGATCTTTAATTGGAGAAGACCCCATGATTATATATTAAAATCAATTTATATGCTATGTGGTGTGTATATTAGCTTTGGCCTACACAATTGATTCGTCAATGTATGTGGCTCTCTTCCATTAAAAGGAGAAGACCTTAGTTGATTACATGCATAATTATACCTAGAATTGATTTAATTAGGATCTTTTCTAATCAAGATTGCATGTGGCTAATTGTTTCACCTTTTAATTATTATTAGTTGTTGATTTGTCTTGAATTACTTGTTTTTTATTGTTTCTTAATTGTTTGACTTGATGTAAGCAATAAAAAGGGTGATTTTTCATAAAGAAAATAATATGGACTAATAATGGTGAAACTTTAAGTGATAAAATTGAATCTTGCGGTGTCTTATGTGCCAACAACGGTTCGCTTCGCACGGTAATTCGCTCCAAGGCGAGACAAGCAAGATTCATACTTTATTACATGTTTTGAGATTGAATCCATAAACTTTTGCTTGATTGACGTTTTGTACAACATGCTTTTAAAAGTAACTCCTTTAAGACAAAATTCATAGCCGTGCTAAGAAGGCTTAGAAAGAGCATTAGAGTTTGCCTTGGTTATCACACTTACGAATACGTCTTAAACGAATTTCTTTTAAAATCATTCTTGTAGAAAGTCATCTTAAGGTTTTTTAAACCTCAAGTAAAACTTTGTGTATTAATTTCAAGAATTGGTAATAAAAAGTTTTTTTTTTTGAAAACTTATGCTATAAAGATGAGTGCATGCATCTTTATATATATTTTGATTAACACATCAAAATTGAATACCCTTAAAATTTAAGTTACATGCCAACTATCTATAAGGAACATTTGGAATTTTAATTTAGTAAACGTGAGACCTAGGCTAAATTATTATAGCAAGGTAAAATTTTGTTAATGCGTGAGACCATAGATAGTAATTTTACAGTTTCTAAGGTAGACGACTTAATTAAGTTGTGCATGAGACCTAGAACTTAAGGCATGAGATGAGATGAAACATGCTTACAAGGCAAATTGATGAATCAATTTGATGTAAATCCCATAATGGTCTAGGAATTAGAAATCTTGTTTGCCAATTATTGTTCGACATATTACCATCTTTTATACTTTCACCACTAGCAGATCAACTGATGGGGTGGAATCTATGTAAATTTGGATCCTAGATTTTCAAGAAAATTATGTTGGTTATATGAATATATCCTTTGAGTATATTATTTTCTTGAAGATATTTATTATCGAAAATACTAATGTTTGAACTTTTATCTGCAGATATGGCTCAACCCGATAACCCAACTGTGATTTCTGCTTTCAAGAGTCATCTTGAAAGGGAAAAATTGACTAGAAAGAATTTCAATGATTGGCACCGTTCGCTCAGAATTGTCTTGAGGGCGGCCGGTAAGCTCGATTACTTGACCGATGAATGTCCAGCTGAGCCTGCTGCTACTGAACCAGAAGTAGTTAGGGCGGCTTGGAAGGTGGAGCATGCTAAATTTAATGAGGTTGCTTATTTAATGCTCACTAGCATGAGTGCTCAGTTACAAAAGAAGTTTGAGTACTACTTTCCTAAAGACATGCTTGAAGAACTTCAAAAGTCTTATGAAAAGTCTCCTGCAGTTGAATTGTATGATAAACTTGACAAGCTACACAACTGCAAGCATGGTGATGGTAAACCAGTTGAAGATTATGTGAATGAGATGAAAGAATACTTTGATCAACTTCACAGAATTGGATTTGGTTACCCCGAAAATGTGCAAGTTCACTTGATCAACAGGTCCCTTAACAAGGACTTTGCTGGTTTTGTGCAGAATTCCAACATGCACTGCTCGGGGAAGATAGTCTCAGAATTACTCGCATTGCTTGTTGATTATGCGAAAAGTCTACCAGCCTAGGTCAAGGCTCCTACCCCGCAAGTGTTGGCAATTCATGGGGGGAGAATCCAGAAGAAATCGCATGTGAACAAAGACAAAGGGAAAGGTGATAAAGGCAAGCAGGTCATGGTCTATCAACTACAACCCAAGATGAAGCAGCATCAGCCTAAGCAGAACAAGGTGAATCCTCCAAACAAGAAGGATCAGGCTTGTCACCACTATCATGAAAAGGGCCATTGGAAGCGCAATTGTCTTTTCTACATTCATGACTTACGACAGAAGAAGCAGAATAATGAGTCTGGTAACCCTAGTATTTTAGGTGCGTTCTTTATGATTGAATTATTCACTCTTACTCCTAAATTGAATTCATGGGTATATGATACGGGATGTGGCATTCATATTTGCAATACCTTGCAGGGGTTTAGAGTTGAGAGAAAGCTGGCCTATGGACAACAATTCTTGCACGTGGGTAACGGAGCACATGCAGAAGTTGAAGCTATAGGAGTTTTTAATTTAGTGTTGCCTTCGGGCATAGTACTATCTTTAAATAATTGTCATTATGCACCGTCAATTGTTAGAGGTGTAATTTCATTTTCATGTTTGTTGAACCTTGGTTTTGATCATACTGTTACTAGCAATGAAATTTCAGTTTCTTTAAATGGTGTTTTTTTATTTTAATGCTATTGCTGTGAATGGTGTGTTTGAAATTGATATGAATGACAATGATAATGCTTTTGTTAAAAATAATTCAATGTATAGCATCAGTAATAAGAGAATCAAGAAAGGTCTGGATTCGTCTTATCTTTGGCATTGTCGACTTACTCACATTGGCAAGGCTCGCATGGAAAAGCTGCAACATGATGGGCTTTTAGATAAGATCAATGATAAATCATTTGATAAGTGCGAATCTTGCATTGCTGGGAAGATGACAAAGAAACCCTTTAAAAATAGGATTGAAAGGGCTAATGATCTACCTGGTTTTATTCACACAGATGTGTGTGGACCACTTAGACATGTGTCAAGGAGAGGTGCTAGCTACTTCTTAACATTTACGGATGATTACAGCCGTTATGGTTATGTTTATTTACTTAAACATAAGCATGAGGTATTTGAAACATTCAAAGTGTTTAAAGCAGAAGTAGAGTTGCAACTTGGAAAGAAGATTAAAGCTCTTCGATCCGATAGAGGTGGTGAATACCTGAGTCAAGAGTTTATAGATTACTTAGCTAAGGAGGGAATTGTCCAGCACCTTACTTCTCCATATACTCCACAACAAAATGGTGTATCTGAAAGAAGGAATCGTACATTATAAGATATGATACGATCTATGTTTAATCTAACAACTCTTCCTTTTTGTTTTGGGATTATGCCTTAGAATCTTCGGTTCGCATTCTTAATATGGTTCCAACAAAGAAGGTGGATAAGACATCATATGAGTTATGGACTAGAAAAGCTCCTAACTTTTCTTATCTAAAGGTCTGGGGTTATGAGGCTTATGTTAAACGTGACTCAGCAGACAAACTCCAACAAAGATCTGTGAAGTGCATAGGATACCCTAAGGAAACTATGGGTTACTACTTTTATTACCCACCTGAAAACAAAGTTTTTGTTGCAAGGTATGGAGACTTCTTGAAAAAGGAGCTCATATCTCAAGAATTCAGTGGGAGAGTATATGATCTGGAAGACGATCATGAAGATGTAGCACCTCCTGAAAACACTAGCCAACTTCCCGTGGAGCCTGAAAGTTTAGGTCCTCCACCTGAAGTTGAAGTGGTTCCCATTCGTAGGTCAACTAGACCTGTGAAAGCTCCGACACGTCTATGTCTTAATGTAGAGTGTGAGGAAAACTTACTAGGGATCTTGATGAACCTACTAGTTATAAGGCTGCCATGAATAGTCCTGAAAAGGAAAAATGGCAGGTTGGTATGAATGGGGAAATGCAATCCATGAAAGACAATGAAGTCTGGGAAGAAGTAGACCTACCTCCGGGTGCCAAGTTAGTTGGGAGTAAATGGCTCTATAAGAAAAAGACTGATATGGATGGCATTGTACACACCTATAAGGCCCGTTTGGTAGCTAAAGGCTATACTCAAACTTTTGGTGTTGACTATGAGGAGACCTTTTCTCCTGTAGCTGACATTAAGGCTATTAGGATTCTTATAGCCATAGCCGCTTACTATGACTATGAGATTTGGAAGATAGATGTCAAAATCGTTTTCTTAAATGGTCGCCTAGATGAAGACATCTATATGGCGCAACCTGAGGGGTTTATGAATCCAGAATTCTCAAATCGTGTATGCAAACTTCAAAGATCCATTTATGGATTGAAGCAAGCATCACGACAATGGAATAAGAGATTTGACAATGAAATTAAAAAGTATGGATTCACTCAAAATCTTGATGAGCCATGTGTATATCACAAAGCTAGTGGGAGTGATGTAATTTTCCTTATTTTATATGTTGATGACATATTGATCATGGGAAACAACATTCCAGGTTTGCAAAAGGTTAAGACATATCTTGGAAGTTGTTTTTCTTTGAAAGATTTAGGGGAAGCTGCATTCATTCTGGGAATCAAGATATATAGAGATAGATCTAAAGGTGCGACACTATCACAGTAAGCCACCTGCAAAATTTAAATAGTATTCAGATTCATAACTGGAAGTAAATTAAAAAAGTAACTAATTTGATGCATTATATGCACCTTGAAATCAAGAGTCTGCAAGTTTGGGGAGTTACAAATCATTTCCAAGGCAAATGATAGCACAATATCATAACTAAGATCTAGATGTGATAACGTAAGAGTCTTGAGGCATAGAAAGGAGGTAGGGACCTTCTTATCAACACCAGCTTCTGCCACAATCTAAAAAAAATAGAAAGCCACTTTCATTCATTAGTGATACATAAAGCCTAGACACAATCTTTTTTAATAACCCAATTTAGCCTTTACCTTTAGATACCATAAATTTAACTCAAGTGTTTGAAGTTTTGGAAGAACTGCAAGCTGAAAGATACGGGAACTTCTGAACATTTTGTCCCGTCTCATTTTGTCCCGTCCGGTCAATAACAAAGATAACATTTGGATATTCCCAAGTTTAGAAATTTCGGCAAGTTCCAATTCGCCTATAATATTGTGATCAAAGACACTCAAAATCTCAAGTAAGGGACACCGAGCAATAAACTCTCCAAATGTATACTTATCAAATTCAACATGAGACAAGTGTAAGCTCAATAGATTTGGAAATCCACGGAACATATGTAAATGTTAAAAACAAAAGGTACGAAGCTCCAAATGTTTCAACCCCATACAAGAGTAAAGTTGTGTTGGCAAATAAATTGGGTCGCCAAACTCCTTATGTTTAAGAGTGAGCTCCTCAATTCCATTTCTAGACAGGAAGAGAATCCAATGATATAAATCCTCATCATCAAACGTGTCATCCTCTTCTAATACGTAGAAGACAAACTTTTTTATGGTTCCTTTAAGATGAAGGAGAAGCCTGCTTACAATTTTCCCAATCTTCTCATGGTATTCATATGGTAAATACTCGGAGAATTTGTCATCAAAAATGAGTTGGGTTAGCAATGTTGTCCACTTTAACCTCCAGCTGCCCGACAAGATATCAGTCCTTGCGGCATCTTGGATTGGCAAATGATCGAGAATATGACTTACCACATTGTCTGGCAAGTTGTTAATAACATCTTCTTCTGCTACTTTTGATGCTTTATGTGTCCCATGAGCCTGTTCCATTACTAAATCCAAAAAGAGACAAGTATATAAGCTATATGTATGAATCCATGAAATAATAAACTACTGTAATGTATTAAGTTATCTAGCAATGGATATTACTATATTAGTGGGCCAAAAGATACTTGTACTTAACCCCATACACACTTTTAATCTAAAATAGTAGTAACTTTTAGCATAAAAATTAAACAACAAATCACTTGTGGCCTGGTGGTAAAAAGATTTTGACTATTATCATTTAAATGTGAGAGGTCTCATGTTCAGATCCTCCTAGTATAGGTGAAACAACATGATGTGGCCACATCAACTTTCTCAAAAGAAGATAGGGCTTTAGTGTGGCGTTGTGTTCAAACCTTAGGGAATAGTCGGCCAAAAGGTGGAAAGAAACAATTTTTGTTAGGTCATAACCTTAAATGCTAACGTTATGGTTCACTAGTGTCTTAGACCCCTACTAACACATTATAATCACCGCACAACTAGTCAAACTTTGCTCAGTAACACAAGTATACTATTATTAATAATAAAAAGTATAAAATAAGAACATTAAACAGATAACAAGCCCTAACTAACCTTATTCTGATTTTAAAATCGTCTTCGGTGAGTGATTGCAAATTGTATAAGATCAAATTGTCAAGAGATAACATTTCCCCATTTTTGTCATCATTGTCTTAGAGAGAGTAAAACAAAGGAGAAGAAGAGATTTAACGAATTTGAAGGCTTTTGTGAAGAAGAAAAGAAGTTTGTCATTTTAGGCCTTTGACTCGATGTTTGATACTTTCATTTATTCCTATTTCATTGGATGACTTTTGACTAAGGATGTCCGCATCAGGCTTGGGGTGTGTTTTAGTGCACCCGCACTCATTTATAATATCCACAATAATACTCGCCGTATTACCCGGTGGATAGCAGTTAGTATTATCCTTCGGGTTTTTTGGATTTCTCCATGGGTATCGATTATCCCCAATGGAATATTTGCTCGACAAAATGGCGGATATAAAGATTAAATCAGACTGAAACTCATTGAAAAAACAAAACAAGACACCACAATATATTCAAAGATTTAAAAGTTAAAGATATGTTGGGTCGGGTAAACAAAATCTAAATAAACATCTCTTTGCCATCCCTACCCATATATCTGAAAAAACAAAATTAAGCATGCCATTAGGCAAGTAACCTTTGTATGCCATAGACTAAAAACCCGCACAAATGGCATCACAAATATTAAATCAAATGGAACTACAAATGTTGGTCAAAGGATTAAAATATTGTTTTATCTGCTATATGAAAGATGTTTAACGTTAAGTAAGAAGTGACAATATCACCTAAACTCACATTAGACTATCAGAGTAACTATTACATCTTATACTCCCCTGCTTTGCAGCCACTACAAACTAAGCTAGGTTGAATTTTGAAGCCATGAGACTAACAAAATTGCCATAAAGCTACATAAAATACAAGATAAGTTCACAAATATGATTACTTGGATTTGAAATCTATTTCGGATGTCGGTGAGGCTTGATGGAGCATCAACAACTTCCTAGCAAACATAAACACTTCATCAGGCCGTATGGACCAATTAGGGTTTAGCTTATGCATTTCAAGTAGAAACAATATCCCACTAGCAACAGTACAAGTCGAGCTAACTATACAATCGTATCGGCTCAAAACAACCTTTAAATTAGTTAAGCTATAGCATATTAACCAACAGTAACAATAAAACCACTTAAACAGAATTTCACAATGCTTCAATCTTCATGCCCATGCTAATAATTTTTCGCACACTGTACCATACAGCACTAGCTTGCTAACATTTCAACTAACCAAACAAACATATTAGCCAAAATACTTCTCCTAAAAAACCTCTAAACTGATACAAACTTTATCCTAACAACAGCTATCATTAGCAAAGATATCACTTATAAACAAAACATAAAGGAATCGTTGTATTATACCTGATTTGATAACGGTGACGATGAATGTCAAAAGAGCAATTTTGATGAAAAGTACTCTCTATATGACTATATGTATTTTTGATTTTGTTTGTATTTAATATTTATAAGAATTGAGTTCATGTTTTGTTTGTATTACTTAATTATAAGCAGATTAACTAAAAAGAAATACACTTATTTATGAAAGTGAATGATCGCACCAATAAAATAAAATTAAGTATTAAAATTGTTAACCGGAATTTCTTTGAAAATGATGTGCATCATGTTTAAAGTTCAGTTTACAAATTCAAACTTTCAAAGTGATTTCAAAACATTACATAAGATTAAAGCACTTGGAACATAACACTGGAAACACTTGAACATAAATTTAAAACACTTCAAAAAGGTTGATTAAGTAGTTAGAGCATAAACTTATTCAAGAAAAAGCTTGTGAGCAATCTTGTATGAAGCATAAGCATCAATACATGCATACTCCACTTGTTCATCATTAAGCACTTGTGCATCCCAGTTGCTCCTGCAAACATGCATCGGCTTCTCCATGTGAAGACTCGCTACATCCCTGGCAAGATGCTTCAACCCCGGCTTCCTATAATACATATTAGGCACCTCTAAATAGTCGCTGAACGAATATCAGCACTTCTAGCACAATCCAATCCATACTCATTCTTAAGCTTTTCTACATCCTTTTCAACTTCAACACCAACAAAAATAAACTTTCGGTTCATAGGAAAATTCTTAAGAGATTGTGGGATTACGTCCATGTAAAAGAGTTGAAGGATTAGACACTTGGTGTCAATGCATAGTTGAAGAGTTGCTGATTTGTTGCTCATGCCAGAAATAGTATGGGGCGCCATTCAACGTCTAGGCCTACCACCATCTTTGGAACGTTGGCATGAGCCAAGAGAGTTTCATTCACCCATTCAGTAACATCGCTAGCTCTTTGGGTCAGTGTTGTCTTGATCGTTTTGTTGTCGTAGTTAACATGATACTTGGAGGTTGTTGAGTCGTTGCTAACACGAAAAGCCATTGTACTCTTGATTTGGAAGAATAACGCTAAGTGGTGAAGTGATGTACAAAGCCATAGGGAGATGATAATTTACAGTACTTTTGGCAACAAGTTACAAAACGTTTGCAATTCACGAAATAACCGTTTGGATTTTTTATAAGTTGATATAGGGTAGCATTGAGATATGAATTTATGTTTCATGACTTGGCACTTGAACCATGTGTTGGTTATTATATTTGAATTTTCCCACATTATGGTTAAGATAATAAATGAGTACTGGATATTAACTTGAAATCGTGTTATTACTTTTCAATATAAACTATTCAACCATATGCCTGGGTTACACGAATATCTCTATGAGATAAGACCAAGTGATGTTCTTGTTTTAGGCACAAACCAAGAACAGAATCGTATTCAAGTGTTTAGGGTTTGTGTTATATCGTATATGCAATTCTGTTATGACCTCTATTTATAGTAGAGTTTACTCAAACCCTAATCAAACCTTAGCTCATGGAATTATGTATAATTAACGGCCAATTAATTATAACATAATACTTTCCATAATAGTAGGAATCAGTGGTTATCAGTGGAAACAATAACACTAGCAGTGGTAATGTTAACACTATCAGTGGTAATAATAACACTAGTAGCAGAATCCTAATAGAAGTAAAATCCACTAGCAACAGAATCCTACTAGCAGCAGAATTCTACTAGCAGCAGAATCCACTGTGAGCAGAAACAGATTCATGCTATCAGCAGAAACAGATTCATATTATCAGCAGAAACAGATTCATGCTATCAGCAGAATCAATACATAACCACTATTGAGTCAGCGGATTCAGTGACCAAATAGGTGTACACTCCGTACCTCCAAACCCATTACCAAGTGTGAATTAATCCCTCAAGTGCACTCAGGGGGATGGCAATGTTGCCTAATGATACCTAAACCTTAATTGTAATTAGCCAATAGAACATTGCCAACTAATTTTATGCCTAATGATGCCTAATGATGTATGTTTAGTGGCAATGTTGCCTAACCCATGCCTAAACATTGTACCTAACAGCTTGTCAACACATTAAATGTGCAACGGTCCAAAATTTGTATCACAAAGACTTTTACCGATTCGGTAATCTTACCCGTTTGGAATGCCGATTCGTTGATACCGATCACATGGCAACGTTTTGCCGATGGATGCCGAGCCACACCGATGGATGCCGAGCAACGTTGCCAGTCCCCTAAATTTTCCAACACCATGCACGCCGTATCAAATTTCTATGCTGGTAGTTAGTGACATTGCATTTATTACTCATTCATATTATATTTGTACTACTCTTCATTCCAAATCGAAAAATAAACATATCATGCACTTTATAGACGAAACTTCCAAAATTCTTGTGTAGAATTTATATTCCAAAAAAAAAAAGAAAGATCACCTTTATTCTTGCAAGTTAAAACATAGTAAAATAACCTTAATTAATTAAGACTACATCTTTCTTATAATGTAATAAGAAAAATATAAGCCATTATATTAATCTTCAAGAAGAATTTTGTGAGCAATCTTGTATGAAGCATAAGCATCAATGCAAGCATACTCAATTTGATTTTCATTTAGCACTTTTGCTTCCCAGTTGCTCATACAAACATGCTTTGGCTTCTTCATGTGAAGCCCCAACACGTCCATTGCAAGATCCTTCAAACCCGGCCTACGAAACCTTCCAGGCCACTTCTTCATTGCCGCTGAGCGTATATCAGCACTCTTAGAACAATTCAACCCGTACTCGTTCTTCAGCTTTAATATATTGTCCTCAACTTCAACTCCAACAAAAGTAAATATAGGGTTCAAAAGGAAATTTTTGAGGGATTGTGGGATTTCATCCATGTAAAAGAGTTGCAAGATTAAGCATTTTGTGTCAATGCATAGTTGAAGTGTGGCAGATTTATTACTCATGGACCGAATAGGGTGTGGTCGCCATTCAACATCGAGCCCTACCACAACCATTGAGTCATTTGCATGAGCAAAGTGAATTTCATCGACCCATTCCTCGGTTATGGAGGCCTTGTCAGTGACAGTTGTCTCAATTATTTTTCCGTCGTACTTGACATGGTACTTGGAGGATGTCGAGTCAAAGGTTATGGATGGGATGTTGCTACGAAAAGCCATGGTTACAGGTATTGGCCAACGATTCCTAATATTAGTCTTCACGTGGTCTGGCACAATGCTAATAACATCTTCCCGTGAAAATTCGGATGCTTTACGTTTCCGTTGAACCTGTTCCTTCATGCTAAAAAGCAAAGAAGATAGATTTAAGTATCCAAGTATTAATCATTAGACTAACAAACTTTACGCGTTTTTACATGCATAAACATGTTCAACAGAATTCTTACACCTGACTACCTGAGTATATAGTTTCTAATGGACAAATTAAACATGTATCAAGGTCACCTTTTTACCATTTTCTTAGAGGTTGAAATTTGATCAATAAAAAAAGTGTTTCACTTTTGCTCCAATGTTTCATAAAATGGAACTTTGAAAATTCAGTGATATGTACAAAACAAATTAGACCATATACATCGATTAAATTGTGAAAGCGATTGCTATTACATATATACATCTTTTTCCTAATACACTAATAATATACCTCTAAGGCTTTAACCATTGTTAAGCTGTTACAAACATATAGATTACCAAACAATCAAGTGCCACTAGCAAATAAACAATATTACTTTTCATGATTGAACAGATTTAAAAACAATCCGAATAAACCTTGACAATGAATTAAATTAAATTAAAGTAACTTTTATAACACAATATTCCATCAATGATCAAACCCTAACCTTGAGGCTGTAGTATGTGGGTGATTGACTTGCATGGGAATGAACGATTTGTTCTTCTAGCCGAAGAAACCTTAAGCGAGAAGAAATCAAATATCTTATTGACAGTCGAATACAGAGGAATGTATTTATAGAGAGCTAAATCAAAAACTAAAATAAATTTAGATATGTATGACCGAAAACTTTTACGTCGCAATGGCCTTCTTACCATAATTTAAAATGCATATTTTTTTATTAGTAAAACGTATAAAAAACCATTTAAAAAAAAGAAATAATGTACAATAAAAATAAACATTAAGATTATAAAAATTCTTTGAGGGTAGGGGTTAAAATAAAAAAGATAAATATTCGTAAAAATATTCAAAGAAAGAAAAAGGTTTTAAAAAAAATCTCAAAAAATTCCACAATGTAGAGGACGGTGGTTAAAAAAAATAAAAATAAAAATAAAAATAAAGTTGTGAAGAAAGTATTTTTAAGTTTGCATAGTAAGTTTTGATGAAAAAAATTGTGGAAAAAAGACATCTTATGCATCAAAGATTTGTTTTTGCATAAAACTTCCTTTTAGTATAAGTGTCAAAATTTGATTGTGAATAACTTGCAACCTGCTTTTCTCTTTCGTATTTGAGATTTGGTTTTGTTCGGCACTTTTCTATTGGTATTAGTATTGGTATCATCATCGGTATATGATAATCATGGTTTTGTTTGTTTGGGTTATAATGGATCATTGGTGATTGGTTTTGTGTTGGTGACGGTGATGCAATAGTCATAACTAATCTGATTAGGTCTTGAGAAAAGAAAACAAGCATAAACTGATGGAATAACAAATCAACAAATTATGATGCCATGAGAATTAAATACCATCTTTGTACACACAATAATTAGTTTTCTAAGCAAATTAAGGTCATCCGAATGACCATTTACATGTTTGGGTATTATATAGTATATATTATACCTATATACTAAAACCCAAAATTTGGGCTGTTAAAAGTACAAATATTACAATGGTGATTACAGGTGTATTAAGGTAGCAACATGTGGCTGAGATTGCATGACCACAAAAGCTGGTACTACATGGTATATATGTTTCAACATTATTGGTTCAAGTACAACGGGGACTGTTGCTCCGTCACGTAGAGATACTGTTTGAAACACTGTTCATTCTCTAATCTCCCGTTTTGGCAACTGTTTCACCCTGTTATGTTGCTGTAATGGTGCTCTGCTACAGTAAATCCTAAACACAAAATTTATTCTCAAACCTTCCACAATCTTCTCAAACCCTCCCCTCCCACACACACAATTCATCTTCCACCGCCTAGCAAAAAAACAGACATCATCTAAAAAAAAGGTGAACATGATTTAATGAAGATGATTATTTTCATTAACATTGAAGAGTTAGGGTTTCAATTTTGGGGGGTTTTGTGTCCGCGTTTATACTCGATCCGACCTATAATTGTGGTTTGATATAAAGGCATGTTTTTTTCCTTTGCTTTTGCCGATGTCATGAGCTAATGTGTAGTATCATAAAGGGGGAAAATTTAGGGTTGTCCTCTTGACTCTTAATTGCTCAAAACTGGTTTAATCTTATTGTTATTTACAAATGGTTACTGATTTTGCAGATTTATATGTTGGTGGTGCATATCAAGATATTTGTTCACTGAAAACAGGTACAACTTTCAATTAGATATACAGTTACAGTTTTATAGGTTGATGTAATAGTTTTTTGTAAAATAAATTGGTTATACACCAAATGGTTGATGAAATGTGTAAGTGAAAATTATATTGACGGTTTTAGTTTTTTGGCAGATTCTAATAAGCTTGGTCATGCTGGGAGATGTGCCCTTTGAACAGGTAATTTTGATGCTTATTATAAGAGAGTTTGGCAGCTTATTATGAACAAAATCTAAGAGATTTTATATTCTTTTTTTAGATTTTTCAGATTAGTTTCTTATTGTTAGTGTAGGTTTAGGAGTGGTTACACCAATGAGACGTGGAGTAGAAGAGGATGAGGATGATGGCAAAGACGGTTACATTTTTTTCCAGTCTATCTATTGTTATTGTTTTTTTATATTTTTTTTGTTTTTTTGTTTTTTTATATTATAATTTATTTATTTAGTTTCTTTATACATTATGCTGATTGTTTGTAATGGTGACTTAGTTGATTGCGGAAACTGCGAAGTCTCGAACACGGTTAAGGAGATGTGAGACACTTGCTGATATCCAACCTGGTAACTTTGTGGCCATTAAGTTTGTTGCCTTTTCTGTGGGAAAATTGAGAATTCATGTTCTTTTAATGTAATAAAATGATACTGCAGAGTCGTTTGCTGTTGTACGTGGAGCCGCAAAAAAGAAGCTTGATATGCATCATTTTGGTGTGCAGGTGTCCTTCTTCCTTAGTACGATGTGTTTGTTGTTACTGAAGTGTGCGAAGACGAGTTGGATAACGTGTGTCATGAAATATGAAACTTGGTTGATTAACTGATTAGATTTTGGGCTTGCAGTTGCTAGACTATTGGTGGTGCAGTGCTTACTGATGGGTTTATTGCTGAGATGAACACTAGAGAGGGGAAACCAATTGTTTCAATATTTGGTGCCTATCTTGATGCATTAACAGGAGAGAATGTTCATGGTATGAGTATTGCTATGGTGATAAGGTTGGTTATTATTATTTTTTTAAAAATTGTGATCAAATCTTATTAATAATTGATACTTGAATATCATTAAAGAAGGTATATTATCACAATGGTGATTTAATACTCTTTGCCACACACATTCTTTCGTTTCTGTTTTGTTCATATGATATCCAAAACACGCGCACCACCTGTGATTTCATCCCTTAATGCCCATCGGCTCATCAAAATGTGTTCACAGATGATGAACAAGATAAAGATTGACAAATTGAGGAGTAGTGTAGAGAAGTAAAAGTTGTGAATGTTACCTGGATCACCAAAGGGAAGGGGCTATTGATTTTTGTTTTGCAAACGCCCTTTTAATAAGCAATCCCAACCACTTATATGTCAGCTTCAGTTTTTGTTATGAATTTATTGGCTTATAATAAAAGTTTCTTTTTCCATGAGTTCATTTCATTAATTATTTTATTTTCTATGTAGTTAGGTAATTTCTTACACCAGTCATACATATGTTAATCATTATTAGTGGTTTTGATATTAAGTTTTATTATTAGGTGACGAGGGGGCACATGCAGAAGCCTCCAGCGAGGGTACGAAGGGGTCACATGCTTCAGTTTCTGCTTTAACCATTTCGTTTAGGTTCCTTTAAGCAAAGAGTCAGTTGGTGTCCCTGTTAAAACAACCTAAGAACAAGAAAATTGCAAGCACACATTTGTAATTGTGAGGTAGGTACTCTCATTTTGAATCCATAGTTTGTTTCTTCTCACTATCTTGATGTGGAGGTGCCAAAAACGGTAACAGCTCAAAAAGTTTCTGAAAATCTTTATCTTAAATCATTTTTTCAGTGCAAAATTTTAGGCGGACATAAGCTGCATTTGATTTGAAGTCAGGCCAGACTAAATTCTTGGTTCTTTAAGTTATGATTGGTTCTTTTTATAGCGGGACTTTTTTCAGCCATAATTGTTCTTCAATATATGTGCAAGATGATCAATTTCCTATGAATCACACATCTTCATCGTCGTGACTAGGTACCTTTTTTTTTTTTTTTTTTTTTTTTTTGTGCTTATGGATTTGATAATTGATGTGAAATGTTGAAGATTATGATTTATGTTTGTTTTGTAAGTTTAGTGATTTGTGTTGTGTAGTAGTTTATTTATTATTGTAATATTTGCACAACTAGAGTAAAAATCCAAACTTTGATCACTTAAAGTAGTAGCAATTCATTATACATTAAGGGATTTTGTAATTGTTGTAATGTCTGCAAGTTTGTGCTAGGAGCACTCTTGGAGGGACAATATACTAGACTAAGTGTATAAATGTGCTATTTTGTATAAGTATGAAGGGGTGTTCAGATGTGCACTTGAACTCAGCTTTAAGTGTATGTAAACGTGATTATGATTTGTTTTTTCCCGATAATTTACTGGCAATGTAACTAGGTTTCATTATTGTAATTATGTTTATTCATATGAGTATCATAATTATAATATTTGTTTATAGTAACACATTAGATTAGTGATAATAGCCTTTTAGTGATTTAACTCTTAAGTAGATATCGTACTTGGTTTATTTGATGCAAATTATCCATGTTCTTGGAGTACTGTTAGTAGATCATTGTTGTTAACATTGACCAATGCTAGAAATATTTTGGAAGTGAAAACTGCAAAGAATGCAATGTACTATTCAGTTTAACCCCATTATGTAACCTAATGGTAATTGTCTTCCGCACCAATAAACATGTGTTCAATTAAGCACTGTCATGATATACTTAAATGACTGCATTATGTGTTGAATTTTTTTGCTTATTATTATAAGCACAAAATGATCTTCAATACATTAAGGATGACATAAAAGTTTTCGAAGACCAATGATTTTTTACACCAATAATCGTCAACAAAAACCCGCATTTCAGTTTATTACTTCTTGGAAGACTGGGCCATGCTTGCTGAACTATGGACACAGAGATAGAATTACATCTATATGAAAAAAGATAAATATTTTGCTTCCTTTTTGGAAGAGTATTGGTTTAGCATTTTTGTTAGTTGTGGTACATGTAATTGTATCAGGTAGTGAACTAAAGTTTCCAGCGACGTTGTAATACATTTTGGTGAAGTGAAATTAGACTGTATACTGCAATCAAAGTATACATTTAGCTATTTGTACTTAGATGCAATACCAAAAAGCATACATAAAAATTCTTCTCTAAGCATTAAGTATGATTCTTGACAGGCTGGAAGGTGTTCAAGCCGATTGCACTTGACAAATTGGGAAACTCACTTTATGTACACGGCATTCCCGCAGCAACGCGTGAGTTTACCCGCTCATATATACTAAAAGGCACTTTTAAACGGGTAAAAAAAGGGTGTTGTTGACCGGACGGGGGTCTATGGGAGTAGCCTGCAAACCCTCCCTAGTGGGGCCCACATAGTACAGGTTTTGTCCTTTTTTTTCCAAGTCCTATTTTTTAGTACAGGTTTTGTCCTTTTTTTTTTTTTTTTTTTTTTTTTTTTTTTTTGTCCAAGTCCTATTTTTTTTTTTTTTTTTTTTTATTTTTTTTTTTTTTTTGTATAAGCACAAAAGTGCAGTCCCGTTCCTTTTTTTTTTTTTTTTTGTCTAAGCACAAAAGTGCACAACCACAACAAAGTCCAAAGTGCAAAAACAAACAAAGTCCAAACTGCAAATACAAACAAACACCACAGAAACACAAACTAACACAACTGCAGGCTTAGATAATGGTTACATTCGTCATCGCCAAAGTCCTATTTTTTTTTGTCAAAGCACAAGTGCAGTAACCACAACAAAGTCCAAACTGCAAACACAAACAAACATCACACAAAGACAACACAAAACACAACTGCAGGCTCGGATGAAAATGTTAAATTCGTCATCGCCTTATAGGCTCAGATTTTTAGAAGGCTCGGATGTGAAGGTTGCGAAAGTGATAAAAATATCACTCCGCCATACCATTCGGTTTTAAAAACCATTCGTCATCGCCTTGGTTTTAAAAAACACAATATCACTAGAATAGGAATGTCACAAGCTTTGCAGATTCCACAATATCACAAGCTCAACAGTAAGGATTCCACAAACTGCAAAGCTCAACAGCAGATTCCACACTCAAGTATCACCAGAAAGTAGGGGAAGGTGTGGTCAAAACCAACCCACAACAAGGCTATCAAAAACAGGCATGTCACAAACTGCTTAAGCAGTTTCATTGTGCTTATAGCTAGAGCCTGTAAACCGGGGGTAGGCCAGAGCAGGTATTCATACCACTCAAAAGGTGGCAGATCAAGGTGTTAACCTACCCACAGCCACAGAATCACATAAGAACCAGCATCACAGAACCAGCACTATTATCACCACAGCTGTCTCACACACAAATCACATAAGAACCAACACTATAAATCTAGATATGATAAAGGCCAATGTTGACCGGACCCTCCCCTACTTTTTACCCAACTAAGCACCACAGAACCAGCCACAGAACAAGGTGTTAACCTACCCACAGCCACATAATCACATAAGAACAGACAATTAACCAGCCACAGAACCACCACCAAATATTTTTGAAAAACCCCCCAAATATTTTTGAAACCCTTATTTTTTAATTAAAATTAATATCTATCACAGAACCAACAAATCACAAGAACACATAATTAATGATAAGTGTGTAAATACTCATCATTTTGTTCCCATATTTGACTGGAAAAATACTGAAAACACCCAAAAATGCCCATTTATACTGCAAATATCCTTGGATTATGTTTTTATGTGTTTCAGGTACAAAAAGATTGAAAACGGAGCAAAAAATGGCGATTTTCGGATGAGTTTCGACAACGTTTTCACATTTTACGAGGTTCATACAAAGTCAAAAAAATTAACCGAGCACGAGATTTGAAAGAGCACAAAATTACGAGACCAACGTTAATTTTATTGGGTGCATCGAGGCAAAAAGATGAAAAATTAAAAGACTAAAAGAAAACTTAAGACTATCGAAGATAAGAAAGAGCCAAAAGAAAAAATATACAAATTGAGCCCATGACATAAATTAAACTGCAGCAAAGAGTTTTGATAGAAGATCCGGCCCATTCCGAGAGAAAATATATCGAGCTTCACTTGTACGCAGCCTGAAAAAAAATCAATAGCCTTCGGATTTTGGACACCTGTCATTTCTTGGTCATGAAGCTAAAATGGACGATCTGTATTTCTAGGTCATTGGGCATGGATCTATTTAAAGAATCATTTGGACAAAAGTAGATGATATATATTTTTTAACGCAACTTTCTATTATTTTTTCAATTAGACACTTACCAATTTCCTTTTAGCTTTGAGAATGTAGTCATCATTTAATGCAAACCTCTTATTTTTCATACTAAGTGTAATAATTAGTTTTTATGTAACTAGATTTCTTTTCTTTTCTTTGGTTTTGAGTTACGAAAACAGAGCAACAACTACAACATATTTTTTTTACTTAAAGTCATTTTTTTATATACATTTTAGGACTAGCAGAAATTTTAGTGTTTTAAGTTCAATCCATTGATGGGTCAGTGATTTCTTTTTGTAACTTCCATCGTCAACAGTTTTTCTATAGTATCTATGTTTAGTTTAGTTTTAATCATCTTTAAATATTTTTCTTATCAATTGTGTTTCAATTTTAGTGAATAAATTATAGTTTTATGGCCTCAAGATAATTTTTTTTTTCCTTTGTTTCTTTTCGTGTCAGTGTTTGAATGCCAAGATCTACAATTTCAACGTTAACATTATTGCCTCATTTTGTTCTTATCAACTTTTTAGTTTTTATTAGGACTAGTATTGTTTAGTTATTATAAGTTTAAACTTGGTATTAACTTTTGTTTATGAAGCCAACAAAGAAGATTTGGGTATATGAGCTTGTAGATTGGGTATTGATTATAATATGTTTTGGAGTTCATTTGATCCGTAGTTTTCATATTTGGTGACTTCTAATCCCTTTTATATTATCTCTTTTTATTATCTCTTTTTATATTATCTCTTTTTATTATCTGTTATTTATTGCAATGTTTAGATTTATTATGTTTATTTATGTTATTAGTGTAGTTTTATTATTTGCGAGTAATTTATATATGTGAGTTTAAAAATATGCTAATTATTGTTGGATTATTGTTATTGTTAGCTTAGTAGTCTTGAGTAATGAGTAAACTTTTTATATACTTGTTAAGTAGATTATTCCGTGAATTAAGTATAGTTTTATAAAAGTTAAAAATATATTGATTAGTAATTTTTAAGTTACTTAGATTAAAATTTTGGTTATTTGAGCGGGCAAAAGCCGTGAAAATAATTGGGTTTTAATTTAAATATTCATATCTCTTTGTGAAAAATTGTTTTTAAAAGAACCCAACGTTGTGAGAAAATAATTATTTGTAAGAGATATTAACTCATCGATAAAGGACTTAATTGAAATAATAAACCACACTTAAGGATCGTGATAATTTGCTTAACAAGTATATCTTTTTATCACATATTTCCTAGTTGCTTGCTTAATATAATCTAGTTTTTTATTTATAGCCGTTGTCTTTTATCGTTAACTTTATATTATTTACTTGCTACTAGTGCTATTTTTATTTTTGCTTTAATCATTTAGTTTTAAGCTTTGTAGTTTTGCTTTATTAATCTAGTTTTTATCGCTTAAAATAGTTTTTAATCTTTTACTTTAAAACCAATCAACAACAAAAATTTCTTTTTTCATTCAATTCACCCGATCACAAATCCATTTTAAATACCTTTGCACGCCTCGCTGGGACATAACGACCCGGGGAAACCACTATATTCCGCGGAGCATTGACTCTAGACAGTTTGACCTGGTTGACCATCACCTGGTCAATTAAGTTGACCGTTTGGAGCCAATCAAATTTTGGCGCCGCTGCCGGGGAGGTCGTGCGCGTTTTTCTAAAACGGTTTGCTGATTAGTGCTTTTGGAATTCAATCCTTTGTAAATTTACCCATCTTTGTTCATATTCTCTTCTTATTTTCATATAAAAACAAAACCGTTCACGAAAACATCTTAAAATCAGTTTTCAACGAACAAAAAAAACACAAAAACATTTTCTTTATCATTTATATAAAATGTTTATCCAAAAACCCAAAAACATTCTCTTTTACCCTCTCACATCTTTGATTCTTCATCCCTACCCCTCCCTAACCTTTTGATTCTTTCTATGTCTCTTCCACACCTTCTTACTTGCCAATGGTGTGGTAATCCTCACAATGGTGGTAATTGCCCCAGCTGTGGCATGGTAGAGTCAGGAAACGGATCTATCAATAACCAAGATCCCTATTCCTACCATGACACGACTGATTTATTCCATCAGTTACCACACCATCAGTCTCAGCAGTTTTACTGTTGTGAGTACTGTGGTGGTTCACACTACAGTTCTGATTGTCAATCGGGAAACACGCTTGTCTATGAGCAGTTTCCTGATTACGATTATAACTCTAGCACATACGACTCACAGCCACATCAGTTTTACTGTTGTGATTATTGTGGAGGTCCACACGTCAGCTCTGATTGTCAAACAAGGAATCCATTTCATTGTAACACTTTTGACACATCGTATTATGACGAACCTCCATCTCCACCAATTCCTCAAAGTCTTCTCCTTGATCTTTTGGATTTAGTGAAAGACTTGAGAGGAATAACACATACCCCTGATAATCCAAACCAAAAATCGATGGAAGAATTGTTAGCTGAAGAACAGGCTGCTAAAATAAATTCCCAAGATGCTTATGAAAACTCTATTAGGGAATCAATTGCAAAAGAAAAAGCAGCCAGATCTAGCTCTCGATTTCGTTTCATTCCTGATGATAGTGATGATGAGGATATCCTTGATATTCTTCAATTCTATAAAGATTCATCAGATGAGATACCATCAGTTGAGATTCCATCTCAACCCACTCTTATCACACCCGAGGTTCCCACTCACTCTTTGAGCATGGGGGACGAGCATCTTGACACTGTTCCTGAAAAGGAATCGGACGAATTCATAAAGTCTAGTGCTGAGAACCTTGTCCCAATCCCAAGAGAGTCACAGGGAATTCTTGATCATTTGTGTGATATACCTCCTCCTTTTGTCTTCCAAACTGATCATGTTGAGATGTTCTCCGATTCTACTAATGACGATTCGTTATCTTGTGGAGACATCGTTTATGTGGAAGAATTACCTTCTAAGCTAGTTAGCTTAGAAGAAGAGAATGATGAGATTGACACTGAAATCAAGGATGAAGCACTTCGTGCAACATTATTGAATGTTAATCTCCTCATTTCTAAAATCGAGGCTTTCAAAGAGAAACCAATTTCATCTCCTATCCCCATTAAGGATAGTGACATTTTCTCCGATGATCCTATTCCGGAGTTTGAAGCCTTTACTTTTGATCATATGGGAGAGAAGATTAGTGGCAGTACCACTTCTCATTCTCAAATTTCTCTCCCCGTATATGATTCATTCACCTTCGAGGAGTTCTCCTGTGAACTCACTCATATCACATCTCCACCGGAGTATGATAGCTTTTACTTTGATCTAGACAAAGATGATCTTTGTGTTCCTGAGGGAAGTATTCTCAGCCATGAGAATTTGCTTGATATCAAAATCCCATCCCTTCCACCAATAATATGTCTAGATCATATGAGCTTCAATGATGAGATTCATGATATACCAATTATGAATTCTCTTTATGATGATGATGAGTTAATCTTGACTGTTGTCAAGATTTTCCTTCCATTCTTCACCTACCGGGTGACCTCTCCTGTTCTTCACTCCTTCGGGAATGAAGACACTGTCTTTGACCCCGGCATTCCAATTTACCATTCTAGGTAAAGCCAGGGTCTGTATATCTCATCGGTGTGGAACTTTCACGTGCTTCAAATGTTTGTCCAAACATTTTGAATGAAAGTCCGATGGAGATTGTCTCTTCCACATGTTGCTTCCCCATGAACCAATGAATTCGGGGTCGAGTCAAGCTAGTGACTCGGTAAACAAAAACATTAGCATCACATGGGTTTTCACCCATGCTATCTATCTTCTTTGTTATTTCTAACACTAAGTGTGGGGGAGTTTCCTCTGCTGTTGTTTGCCATGTTTTGTTTGCTCATGTTTGCAGGTACCCTTTGGATCGTGATGATTGACGCGCCTGTTTTCAATCCAGCCGGTCAATATCCTATCCTTTTGCTAACGTTTATTTCAAGGATATCTTTTTAATCCTTTTTGAGTAAAACAGATTTCCGTTTCACACTTAGACATTAGTATTGCCTTTTTCCGTTCAAAGAGTCGGTATAATAGCCGAGACTTTGAATATTGAGGACAATATTCAATTCTAAGTGTGGGGGGGGGGGGGGGGAATTCTGTCGAATTTGTCACATATATTGTACCTGTTAGTGCCCTAGTACCCCCGTTTTTGGAAAAATTTTAAATTTTTTTGATAAAAAGAAAAGTGCTTTGCACACAAAAATATAATAAAAGAAGTTGTTTAGTCTTGATTAGGTTAGAACAAGGGGAATCCTGACTCTGCCAGAGTGTTGATCTGGCTGCTTCCTTAACTTTTTAGACTAAATTCTTAACGAATTGTGCAAATGAAAATGCTAAGCGTAGAGTAGTTGGTTCTCTTTAGAGCTTATATAAGTAATCTGTGGCTTTTTCTCCCAGTAGCTCCTAATTGGATCTAAATACGTGCTGTTTTCAAAATTTTGACCATTAAAAGTTTTTGTTATGTAAACAAGTTTTTATGCAAGGTTAATATAGAGTACTAGTTCAAATTTGTATTTAAATTTTGGAACAAGCAACTTCCTTAAAAATGAATAAGATTGCAAAGTGAATTAATGTAAAATTGCTGAATGATGCAAAATTTTGAGTACGATCTGAAAAGTGAAAAAAAAAAAAAAAAAAAAAAAAAAAAAAGAAAGAGAAAAAAGAAAAAAATGAAAAAGAAAAAAAAATGAATGAAAAGAAAAGAAAAAAAAATTGAAAAATGAGAAAATGAAAAAAAAAATGTGTTGAATAGAATTAGAATAAATAAATAAAAGTTGCTTGTTCTCAAATTTAAATAGAAAGTTGAGCTAGTATTCGTTGATTTTGTGTAACGACTAAGCCGGAATTTAGAGATTGTCGAAGTCAAAGACCCCGAAAGCTCCGATACTATTCTCGAGGGTGTAAAAACCTAGCCTCCTAAGCCTCGGCTAAAAGGACAAGCTGAGAAGAAAGTTGCAACATGGAGTGATCTCACCTTTGAATCTTTAATCTCTAAATAATCGTTTGTTGTTATCTATTTAAGTTTTGATTTTAATGTGTCGGGGATATCAAAAATCTTTGAATCGAAATCCCGCCAATTTCGGTACTCTTCTCTGTGGGGTGTCAAAAGCCTGGTCACCTAAACCAACTGGTTGGGATGTGCCGAGAAGAAAGCCGCTACATGGAAAAGGCTCTTTTTGACTCTTAAATTTCTGAGGTTCCCGGTGAGTTAGGATTGGGCTTAAATAAATGACAACCACAATGAGCTCCGATTTTTGGTGGTCAAACTTTTGAAAATAAGCACACACACCTAAACTTTATAAATTGCGGGAGTAAAAAGTTAAGTCTCGACTTACACAGATTATTAATATAAGTAGTGTTAGCATTTTTACGAAAACATTTGTGCAAGGGTTTTTGAACTTAGTTGGAAGTATAAAAAAGAGGATGACGATTATTATTCCCTGGAGACACCCAGTTTGTGTGAATCCCGTTCCATAATACCGTTTTTGGAAAATCAAGCATTGTGTTTACTTTCGTGTTAGTTTAAATGTCTCGCATTAAATAAAAAGTAGAAACGGGGTATACTTAATATTCTTTTGACCTTTCATTACTTCATATGATTGGATTGCTAGGGACTAACAATATATTAGTGTGGGGGATTGATAAGTGTGTAAATACTCATCATTTTGTTCCCATATTTGACTGGAAAAATACTGAAAACACCCAAAAATGCCCATTTATACTGCAAATATCCTTGGATTGTGTTTTTATGTGTTTCAGGTACAAAAAGATTGAAAACGGAGCAAAAAATGGTGATTTTCGGATGAGTTTCAACAACGTTTTCACATTTTACGAGGTTCATACAAAGTCAAAAAAATTAACCGAGCACGAGATTTGAAAGAGCACAAAATTACGAGACCAACGTTAATTCTATTGGGTGCATCGAGGCAAAAAGACGAAAAATTAAAAGACTAAAAGAAAACTTAAGACTATCGAAGATAAGAAAGAGCCAAAAGAAAAAAAATACAAATTGAGCCCATGACATAAATTAAACTGCAGCAAAGAGTTTTGATAGAAGATCCGGCCCATTCCGAGAGAAAATATATCGAGCTTCACTTGTACGCAGCCTGAAAAAAAATCAATAGCCTTCGGATTTTGGACACCTGTCATTTCTTGGTCATGAAGCTAAAATGGACGGTCTGTATTTCTAGGTCATTGGGCATGGATCTATTTAAAGAATCATTTGGACAAAAGTAGATGATATATATTTTTTAACGCAGCTTTCTATTGTTTTTTCAATTAGACACTTACCAATTTCCTTTTAGCTTTGAGAATGTAGTCATCATTTAATGCAAACCTCTTATTTTTCATACTAAGTGTAATAATTAGTTTTTATGTTACTAGATTTCTTTTCTTTTCTGGTTTTGAGTTACGAAAACAGAGCAACAACTACAACATATTTTTTTACTTAAAGTCATTTTTTTATATACATTTTAGGACTAGTAGAAATTTTAGTGTTTTAAGTTCAATCCATTGATGGGTCAGTGATTTCTTTTTGTAACTTCCATCGTCAACAGTTTTTCTATAGTATCTATGTTTAGTTTAGTTTTAATCATCTTTAAATATTTTTCTTATCAATTGTGTTTCAATTTTAGTGAATAAATTATAGTTTTATGGCCTCAAGATAATTTTTTTTTCCTTTGTTTCTTTTCGTGTCAGTGTTTGAATGCCAAGATCTACAATTTCAACGTTAACATTATTGCCTCATTTTGTTCTTATCAACTTTTTAGTTTTTATTAGGACTAGTATTGTTTAGTTATTATAAGTTTAAACTTGGTATTAACTTTTGTTTATGAAGCCAACAAAGAAGATTTGGGTATATGAGCTTGTAGATTGGGTATTGATTATAATATGTTTTGGAGTTCATTTGATCTGTAGTCTTCATATTTGGTGACTTCTAATCCCTTTTATATTATCTCTTTTTATTATCTGTTATTTATTGCAATGTTTAGATTTATTATGTTTATTTATGTTATTAGTGTAGTTCTATTATTTGCGAGTAATTTATATATGTGAGTTTAAAAATATGCTAATTATTGTTGGATTATGGTTATTGTTAGCTTAGTAGTCATGAGTAGTGAGTAAACTTTTTATATACTTGTTAAGTAGATTATTCCGTGAATTAAGTATGGTTTTATAAAAGTTAAGAATATATTGATTAGTAATTTTTAAGTTACTTAGATTAAAATTTTGGTTGTTTGAGCGGGCAAAAGCCGTGAAAATAATTGGGTTTTAATTTAAATATTGATATCTATTTGTGAAAAATTGTTTTTAAAAGAACCCAACGTTGTGAGAAAATAATTATTTGTAAGAAATATTAACTCATCGATAAAAGACTTAATTGAAATAATAAACCACACTTAAGGATCGTGATAATTTGCTTAACAAGTATATCTTTTTATCACATATTTCCTAGTTGCTTGCCTAATATAATCTAGTTTTTTTATTTATAGCCGTTGTCTTTTATCGTTAACTTTATATTATTTACTTGCTACTAGTGCTATTTTTATTTTTGCTTTAATCATTTAGTTTTAAGCTTTGTAGTTTTGCTTTATTAATCTAGTTTTTATCGCTTAAAATAGTTTTTAATCTTTTACTTTAAAACCAATCAAAAACAAAAATTTCTTTTTTCATTCAATTCACCCGATCACAAATCCGTTTTAAATACCTTTGCACGCCTCGCTGGGATATAACGACCCGGGGAAACCACTATATTCCGCGGAGCATTCACTCTAGACAGTTTGACCTGGTTGACCATCACCTGGTCAATTAAGTTGACTGTTTGGAGCCAATCAAATTTTGGCACCGCTGCCGGGGAGGTCGTGCGCGTTTTTCTAAAACGGTTTGCTGATTAGTGCTTTTGGAATTCAATCCTTTGTAAATTTACCCGTCTTTGTTCATATTCTCTTCTTATTTTCATATAAAAACAAAACCGTTCACGAAAACATTTTAAAATCAGTTTTCAACGAACACAAAAAACACAAAAACATTTTCTTTATCATTTATATAAAATGTTTATCCAAAAACCCAAAAACATTCTCCTTTACCCTCTCACATCTTTTATTCTTCATCCCTACCCCTCCCTAACCTTTTGATTCTTTCTATGTCTCTTCCACACCTTCTTACTTGCGGTAATTGCCCCAGCTGTGGCATGGTAGAGTCAGGAAACGGGTCTATCTATAACCAAGATCCCTATTCCTACCATGACACGACTGATTTATTCCATTAGTTACCACACCATCAGTCTCAGCAGTTTTACTGTTGTGAGTATTGTGGTGGTTCACACTACAGTTCTGATTGTCAATCGGGAAACACGCTTGTCTATGAGCGGTTTCCTGATTACGATTATAACTCTAGCACATACGACTCACAGCCACATCAGTTTTACTGTTGTGATTACTGTGGAGGTCCACACTTCAGCTCTGATTGTCAAACAAGGAATCCATTTCCTTGTAAAACTTTTGATACATCGTATTATGACGAACCTCCATCTCCACCAATTCCTCAAAGTCTTCTCCTTGATCTTTTGGATTTAGTGAAAGACTTGAGAGGAATAACACATACCCCTGATAATCCAAACCAAAAATCGATGGAAGAATTGTTAGCTGAAGAACAAGCTGCTAAAATAAATTCCCAAGATGCTTATGAAAACTCTATTAGGGAATCAATTGCAAAAGAAAAAGCAGCCAGATCTAGCTCTCGATTTCGTTTCATTCCTGATGATAGTGATGATGAGGATATCCTTGATATTCTTCAATTCTATAAAGATTCATCAGATGAGATACCATCAGTTGAGATTCCATCTCAACCCACTCTTATCACACCCGAGGTTCCCACTCACTCTTTGAGCATGGGGGACGAGCATCTTGACGCTTTTCCTGAAAAGGAATCGGACGAATTCATAAAGTCTACTGCTGAGAACCTTGTCCCAATCCCAAGAGAGTCACAGGGAATTCTTGATCATTTGTGTGATATACCTCCTCCTTTTGTCTTCCAAACTGATCATGTTGAGATGTTCTCCGATTCTACTAATGACGATTCGTTATCTTGTGGAGACATCGTTTATGTGGAAGAATTACCTTCAAAGCTAGTTAGCTTAGAAGAAGAGAATGATGAGATTGACACTGAAATCAAGGATGAAGCACTTCGTGCAACATTATTGTATGTCAATCTCCTCATTTCAAAAATCGAGGCTTTTAAAGAGAAACCTATTTCATCTCCAATCCCCATTAAGGATAGTGACATTTTCTCCGATGATCCTATTCCGGAGTTTGAAGCCTTTACTTTTGATCATATGGGAAAGAAGATTAGTGGCAGTACCACTTCTCATTTTCAAATTTCTCTCCCCGTATATGATTCATTCACCTTCGAGGAGTTCTCCTGTGAACTCACTCATGTCATATCTCCACCGGAGTATGATAGCTTTTACTTTGATCTAGACAAAGATGATCTTTGTGTTCCTGAGGGAAATATTCTCAGCCATGAGAATTTGTTTGAGAATTTGTTTGATATCAAAATCCCATCCCTCCCACCAATAATATGTCTAGATCATATGAGCTTCAATGATGAGATTCATGATATACCAATTATGAATTCTCTTTATGATGATGATGAGTTAATCTTGACTGTTGTCAAGATTTTCCTTCCATTCTTCACCTACCGGGTGACCTCTCCTGTTCTTCACTCATTCGGGAATGAAGACACTGTCTTTGACCCCGGCATTTCAATTTACCATTCTAGGTAAAGCCAGGGTCTGTATATCTCACCGGTGTGGAACTTTCACGTGCTTCAAATGTTTGTCCAAACATTTTGAATGAAAGTCCGATGGAGATTGTCTCTTCCACATGTTGCTTCCCCATGAACCAATGAATTCGGGGTCGAGTCAAGCTAGTGACTCGGTAAACAAAAACATTAGCATCACATGGGTTTTCACCCATGCTATCTTTCTTCTTTCTTATTTCTAACACTAAGTGTGGGGGAGTTTCCTCTGCTGTTGTTTGCCATGTTTTGTTTGCTCATGTTTGCAGGTACCCTTTGAATCGTGATGATTGACGCGCCTGTTTTCAATCCAGCTGGTCAATATCCTATCCTTTTGCTAACATTTATTTCAAGGATATCTTTTTAATCCTTTTTGTGTAAAACAGATTTCCGTTTCACACTTAGACATTAGTATTGCCTTTTTCCGTTCAAAGAGTCGGTATAATAGCCGAGACTTTGAATATTGAGGACAATATTCAATTCTAAGTGTGTGGGGGGGGGGGGGGGGAATTCTGTCGAATTTGTCACATATATTGTACCTGTTAGTGCCCTAGTACCCCCGTTTTTGGCAAAATTTTAAATTTTTTTGATAAAAAGAAAAGTGCTTTGCACACAAAAATATAATAAAAGAAGTTGTTTAGTCTTGATTAGGTTAGAACAAGGGGAATCCTGACTCTGCCAGAGTGTTGATCTGGCTGCTTCCTTAACTTTTTAGACTAAATTCTTAACGAATTATGCATATGAAAATGCTAAGCGTAGAGTAGTTGGTTCTCTTTAGAGCTTATATAAGTAATCTGTGGCTTTTTCTCCCAGTAGCTCCTAATTGGATCTAAATACGTGCTGTTTTCAAACTTTTGACCATTAAAAGTTTTCGTTATGTAAACAAGTTTTTATGCAAGGTTAATATAGAGTACTAGTTCAAATTTGTATTTAAATTTTGGAACAAGCAACTTCCTTAAAAATGAATAAGATTGCAAAGTGAATTAATGTAAAATTGTTGAATTATGCAAAATTTTGAGTATGATATGAAAAGTGAAAAAAAAAAAAAAAGAGAAAAAGAAAAAAATGAAAAAGAAAAAAAAAATGATGATGAAAAAAAAAGAATGAAAAGAAAAGAAAAAAAAATTGAAAAATGAGAAAATGAAAAAAAAAATGTGTTGAATAGAATTAGAATAAATAAATAAAAGTTGCTTGTTCTCAAATTTAAATAGAAAGTTGAGCTAGTATTCGTTGATTTTGTGTAACGACTAAGCGGGAATTTAGAGATTGTCGAAGTCAAAGACCCCGAAAGCTCCGATACTATTCTCGAGGGTGTAAAAACCTAGCCTCCTAAGCCTCGGCTAAAAGGACAAGCTGAGAAGAAAGTCGCAACATGGAGTGATCTCACCTTTGAATCTTTAATCTCTAAATAATCGTTTGTTGTTATCTATTTAAGTTTTGATTTTAATGTGTCGGGGATATCAAAAATCTTTGAATCGAAATCCCGCCAATTCCGGTATTATTCTCTGTGTGGTGTCAAAAGCCTGGTCATCTAAACCAACTGGTTGGGATGTGCCGAGAAGAAAGCCGCTACATGGAAAAGGCTCTTTTTGACTCTTAAATTTCTGAGGTTCCCGGTGATTTAGGATTGGGCTTAAATAAATGACAACCATAATGAGCTCCGATTTTTGGTGGTCAAACTTTTGAAAATAAGCACACACACCTAAACTTTATAAATTGCAGGAGTAAAAAGTTAAGTCTCGACTTACACAGATTATTAATATAAGTAGTGTTAGCATTTTTACGAAAACATTTGTGCAAGGGTTTTTGAACTTAGTTGGAAGTATAAAAAAGAGGATGACGATTATTATTCCCTGGAGACACCCAGTTTGTGTGAATCCCGTTCCATAATACCGTTTTTGGAAAATCAAGCATTGTGTTTACTTTCGTGTTAGTTTAAATGTCTCGCATTAAATAAAAAGTAGAAACGGGGTATACTTAATATTCTTTTGACCTTTCATTACTTCATATGATTGGATTGCTAGGGACTAACAATATATTAGTGTGGGGGATTGATAAGTGTGTAAATACTCATCATTTTGTTCCCATATTTGACTGGAAAAATACTGAAAACACCCAAAAATGCCCATTTATACTGCAAATATCCTTGGATTGTGTTTTTATGTGTTTCAGGTACAAAAAGATTGAAAACGGAGCAAAAAATGGTGATTTTCGGATGAGTTTCGACAACGTTTTCACATTTTACGAGGTTCATACAAAGTCAAAAAAATTAACCGAGCACGAGATTTGAAAGAGCACAAAATTACGAGACCAACGTTAATTCTATTGGGTGCATCGAGGCAAAAAGACGAAAAATTAAAAGACTAAAAGAAAACTTAAGACTATCGAAGATAAGAAAGAGCCAAAAGAAAAAAAATACAAATTGAGCCCATGACATAAATTAAACTGCAGCAAAGAGTTTTGATAGAAGATCCGGCCCATTCCGAGAGAAAATATATCGAGCTTCACTTGTACGCAGCCTGAAAAAAAATCAATAGCCTTCGGATTTTGGACACCTGTCATTTCTTGGTCATGAAGCTAAAATGGACGGTCTGTATTTCTAGGTCATTGGGCATGGATCTATTTAAAGAATCATTTGGACAAAAGTAGATGATATATATTTTTTAACGCAGCTTTCTATTGTTTTTTCAATTAGACACTTACCAATTTCCTTTTAGCTTTGAGAATGTAGTCATCATTTAATGCAAACCTCTTATTTTTCATACTAAGTGTAATAATTAGTTTTTATGTTACTAGATTTCTTTTCTTTTCTGGTTTTGAGTTACGAAAACAGAGCAACAACTACAACATATTTTTTTTCTTAAAGTCATTTTTTTATATACATTTTAGGACTAGTAGAAATTTTAGTGTTTTAAGTTCAATCCATTGATGGGTCAGTGATTTCTTTTTGTAACTTCCATCGTCAACAGTTTTTCTATAGTATCTATGTTTAGTTTAGTTTTAATCATCTTTAAATATTTTTCTTATCAATTGTGTTTCAATTTTAGTGAATAAATTATAGTTTTATGGCCTCAAGATAATTTTTTTTCCTTTGTTTCTTTTCGTGTCAGTGTTTGAATGCCAAGATCTACAATTTCAACGTTAACATTATTGCCTCATTTTGTTCTTATCAACTTTTTAGTTTTTATTAGGACTAGTATTGTTTAGTTATTATAAGTTTAAACTTGGTATTAACTTTTGTTTATGAAGCCAACAAAGAAGATTTGGGTATATGAGCTTGTAGATTGGGTATTGATTATAATATGTTTTGGAGTTCATTTGATCCGTAGTCTTCATATTTGGCGACTTCTAATCTCTTTTATATTATCTCTTTTTATTATCTGTTATTTATTGCAATGTTTAGATTTATTATGTTTATTTATGTTATTAGTGTAGTTTTATTATTTGCGAGTAATTTATATATGAGAGTTTAAAAATATGCTAATTATTGTTGGATTATTGTTATTGTTAGCTTAGTAGTCATGAGTAGTGAGTAAACTTTTTATATACTTGTTAAGTAGATTATTCCGTGAATTAAGTATGGTTTTATAAAAGTTAAAAATATATTGATTAGTAATTTTTAAGTTATTTAGATTAAAATTTTGGTTGTTTGAGCGGGCAAAAGCCGTGAAAAGAATTGGGTTTTAATTTAAATATTGATATCTCTTTGTGAAAAATTGTTTTTAAAAGAACCCAACGTTGTGAGAAAATAATTATTTGTAAGAGATATTAACTCATCAATAAAGGACTTAATTGAAATAATAAACCACACTTAAGGATCGTGATAATTTGCTTAACAAGTATATCTTTTTATCACATATTTCCTAGTTGCTTGCTTAATATAATCTAGTTTTTTATTTATAGCCGTTGTCTTTTATCGTTAACTTTATATTATTTACTTGCTACTAGTGCTATTTTTATTTTTGCTTTAATCATTTAGTTTTAAGCTTTGTAGTTTTGCTTTATTAATCTAGTTTTTATCGCTTAAAATAGTTTTTAATCTTTTACTTTAAAACCAATCAAAAACAAAAATTTCTTTTTTCATTCAATTCACCCGATCACAAATCCGTTTTAAATACATTTGCACGCCTCGCTGGGATATAACGACCCGGGGAAACCACTATATTCCGCGGAGCATTGACTATAGATAGTTTGACCTGGTTGACCATCACCCGGTCAATTAAGTTGACCGTTTGGAGCCAATCAATTAACCATCACAGAACCACAGAACCACCACCACAGAACCAGCCACCGAACCACCACCAAATATTTTTGAAAAACCCCCAAGTATTTTTGAAACCCTAATTTTTAAATTAAAATTAAGATCTATCACAGAACCAGCAAATCACATAAGAACAGACAATTAACCGTCACAGAACCATAGAACCACCACCACGAAACCCTAAATTTCAAAAAATTAGGGTTTCTTAAAAAAAATCTAGATCTTATAAATTAACATATATATCTTTCAATTAATACACTTTATATGAAGTAAATAAACACAGATTGAAAAACCCCCAAATATTTTTGAAACCCTAATTTTTTTAATTAAAATTAAGATCTAGCATAGAACCAGCAAACCACCAATTAATAACAGGCAATTAAGCACCACAGAATCACAGAACTCCCCCCCCCCCCCCCCCCCCCCCCGCCCCCCACCACAGAACCAGCCACCACGAAACCCTAAATTTTTAAAAATTAGGGTTTTTAAAAAAAAAATCTAGATCTGATAAATTAACATATATATCTTTCAATTAACACACTTTTTATTAAGTAAATCAACACAGATTGAAAAAACCCCCAAATATTTTTAAAACCCTAATTTTTTGAATACCCAAATAAGTAAGATCTATCACATAAGTAAATCATCACATAAGAATTAAGATCTATCACAGAATTAAGAGTTAGATTACCACAGAAATACTTGTACGAAACCCTAATTTTTGAATACCCTCCAATCAGGGAGAAACCCCCAACACAGATCACCAACAACATCACCACACACTCACAAACTCTCTCACAAATCACCAACAACATCACATATTAGTGATTTTAGATCTAAAAATATTTTTAGATCTAAAACTAGAGAGAGGAAAAAGAGAGCAATTAGATAGAGATAGAGAGAGATTGTGAGTGTGTGGTGTGTGTGAGACAGAGTAGTGATAATAGTACTGTGGGTGTGAGACAGTTGTCCACCCCACGTACACGTTTTAATATATATATATATATATATATATATATATATATATATATATATATATATATATATATATATATATATATATATATATATTATTTGTAAAAGTTGTATAATTTGTAAAAAAAAAGTTATTTGTAAAAAAAAATATTGCTTATATAAAAAAAAGTATTGTAAAAAGAAAGTATTGTTTATAAAAAAAAGTATTGTTTATAAAAAAAAAAGTATTGTAAAAAAAAGTATTGTTTATAAAAAAAGGTATTGTAAAATAAAATGTAAAAAAAGTTATTTGTAAAAAAAAGTATTGTTTATAAAATAAAGTATTGTAAAAAAATATTGTTTATAAAAAAAAGTATTGTTTATAAAAAAAAGTATTGTTTATAAAAAAAGGTATTGTTTATAAAAAAAAAAAAAAGTATTGTAAAAAAAAGTATTGTTTATAAAAAAAGTATTGTTTATAAAAAAAAAAGTATTGTTAAAAAAATATTGTTTATAAAAAAAAGTATTATTTGTAAAAAAAAGTATTGTAAATTCGTAATGTTTTTTCAGGGGTTCGGTTCTCACGAGCAATTAACGGATTAGGTGCAAAACATAGCTCGGGAACTCGGTTTTGTGATTGTTAAAAGAAGAACTAAATCAGAATACGGTATTATGAACGAAATCAATTATAGGTGTATAAAGGGTGGGACTTATTCACCCGAAGGAACTAGAAAACGGAATATAAGTACCTCTAAAACCGAATGCCCATTCAAATTGGGGTCGAAATATCTTAAAAGAAGATCATGTTGGATTTTGAAAGTGAAGGATGATAGTCATAATCATCCTATGTTAGAGTCGCTGCATGGCGTGCCATATGCAATGCGCTTAAATGATGATGAGTTCGAGTTGGTTAAAGAATTGATAGAGTATACCGTACAACCACGTAAAATACTCTCGACAATACAGGGTCGTAATCCGGATAACGTGTCTAGCGTTAGAACTATATATAACGCAGAAGTTAAGATCCAGAAAGCCAAAATGGGTAATCTAACTCCAATTCAAGTCCTTTACTCACACCTGCAGCAATTAGGGTACACATATTACGATAGGGTAAGTCCTAATAATGAGCTTGAGGAACTATTTTTTGTTCACCCTACGTCGTACGCTTTATGGTGTACGTTCCCTGAAATCATGCTAATAGACTCCACGTACAATACCACGCTGTTTAAATTGCCATTTTTGGAATTTGTCGGAGTAACATCAATAAATAAAACATTTTCGATGGCGTTTAGTTTTTTAAACAGTGAAAAAAGGCCTAATTTTGAATGGGTATTGCAACGTGTAAAGATGGTGATAGACGAAAGATACTATCCACATGTTATCGTCACCGACAGGGATTTAGCCTTGCTTGGGGCATGCAGAGCAGAATTCCCGCATGTTCACAAAGTACTATGTCGATGGCATATTTCCCAAAATATACTTCAGCATTGCAGAGGTAAATGTGGGTCGATAGAGGAGTACGAGTCCATCAAACACACATGGGATTGGATGGTTAAAGCTCAATCATGAGCCTTATTCGAGCAACATTATTGACGACTACAACAAAAATTGGTCAACAAACCTGGTACTTAATTATTAATTTAGTGTTTTTATTATTTAATAAATATGCACCCGATTGACCTTGTATTAATTCATTGTTTTTTCAGATATTGCTCGGTATCTGGATAACTGGCTGCGAGATTACGGGAACATGTTTGTCTCGTGTGTTACCGATGAATATCGAAGCTACGGCCAGACAACAACGTGTAGAGTTGAGGCTCAGCATGCGTTGTTGAAATTATATTTGGGCACAACACAATCCAACTTAAACACGTTGTTGATTTCGATTGATAAGATTCTTATTTCTCTAAAGAGCGTGATACAAGAGACTTTTAACAGAAGCAAAAATGAGAAAATAAATAAATGTGATATACCAATATTTTCAGAGTTGTGGTATAACATTTCCAAATATGCTTTTACACTCATGCACAAAGAACTCCTTCAAACGAAGTTCGCCGCAGAAGATTGTAACCATCAGTTGCGATCAATTTTTGGATTGCCGTGCTTTTGTCAAATGATGGGGTATCGAATTCATGGTAAGTATATTAAAGTCAATTTTAATGAATGCTTTCACGGAATGCTTTCATGAAATGGTTTTACATAAGTCGCTTTTGATAAATGCAGGTGTGCCCATTCCATTGGAAAGCATTGATATATTTTGGAGAACCCTGTCTGTACCGTGGCCCGTTGTCAGTAATCTTGTGCTTGATGATGATGATGATGATGATGATGATGATACAAGAGAGTTTGAAAATTACGTGCGACAATTCAAGAGTGTTTTTGGCAAAGCGACGTCGTTTGTCAAGAAGAATATGTTGCACAAGTTAAGAGGGATATACCAACCTGAATCTGTGGACACACATCAATCTGTTGTTCAGGAAAATACCCGTGGACGTCCGAGCGCAAAGGACAAATAGTCCAAGGCTACAAAAGTTCCGGACTTGAATGAAGTACCAATCGTAGATCACCGAAGAAGTACAAATGCAAGATCTACGAAAGTCCCGAACTTGCCGCAAGAGCCTCCAAGACATAGTTTGTTGATATAAATAATGTATAAAAACGTTATTAATATTTTTCGATATCCCTAAGTTTTGACGATCACAAAATCTAAAAACATTAAACGCAAAGTTAATACGTAAACAAGTTTTAAGCAAGTTTATATCATCTCATCCAACATAATCACTTAAGGTATGAATAAACAAGTGACTAATACATTTTATGATCAAAGGGATGTTTATTTAAATAATACAATGTTTATAAAATTAAATAAACTTATTATATATTTTTGAAAAACATTTTTGGTAATAAAGGAAAATGTTTAATTCATAGTAAATATATGAATTCAAATTTTTAACCAAAATTAGTTAGTATTTCACCAAATAAACTTTCCCCACTAAAAGACAGATTTTTTGGCCGTTATAGCTGGGCGGCCCCCTTAATTATAAGGGCGGCCCCCTTAATTTTAAGGGGGCCGGCACACAATTTAGGGGACCGGCCACGCTCCCCTGTCAGATTCTGTCAGAAATTTTTCCCTATAAATACCACCTCAAACCTGGAATTTTTCTCACCTCTTGCACGAAAATTTTCAGATCCAAATCTCTTTAAACATCCTCCTAAAAACCCTTTGATCATATAATTGTTAATTCTTGTTTCAAGTGATTCATTCCCTCACCTCTCATCTCTCAAAGTGCAAGAGAAGAATACTCCTTCAACATCAAGTTGTGAAGTATTGTAGATTTGTATATATAGTCTAGTTGTTGTGTACATTCATTGTAAAGGTGTGATAGTTGTGTAACTAGATAGATCTAGGAGTAGAAGTTGTGAATAGAAGTAGTGACATATAAGTAGTGGTGTGAAGAAGATTGTTGGGAGGTAGATAGGAGTGAAGAAGATTGGTGTGTAGGAAATAGGTGTGAAGAAGTGGTGTGATTAAGTAGTGAATAGGTGTGAAATAGTTGTGTAGAAGGTGTGAATAAGTTGTGACGTAGTTGTGGTGTGTAAATTGGTGTGTAAGGTTTCTCCGCCATAAGGAGCTTATTGACATAGTGAAGAAAACTCTCAAGTAGGTGACTCGAGGAGTGGAGTAGGGCAAGGAAGGTGTCCTTGTAGCCGAACCACTATAAATCCTTTGTCTCGCGGTTAGATCTTTCCATATCTTACTTATTATCTTGCTAATATCGCTATTACTTTTATAGACGTAGACGTATATATATAGTTGCTCATATAGTGCTAGTATTGATTTTACTTAAAGATCAAACGAAAGTTTCATTCACAAAACAAAGTTTTTACAATCAAACTAAAAAGGTTACATACTTATAATTGATCATTTCGATCAAGTATAGTTTTCATACAAAATATAACTAAGGATTATAAAATAAACGATTACGTACTTATCTCTCATATATAGCTATAATTGTTTATATTATGCATGTGTTGATTTCACATACTTAGCGTACATTATTATTATTGTTCATACTTAGATATACTTGTTCATATTGTTCAAGATTTGAAGTTCACATAAGATTGAATCAAAGTTTTAAAAGCAAACAAGGTTTTAAAACTAAACTAAGTTTTCAAAATAAAGTTAAAAAGACGTAAAACTATTCAACCCCCCCTTCTAGTTTTCCACAATTGGTATCAGGAGCCACGTCTAGCAAGATTTTTAAAATATGTTGTATTTTAAAACTTGTAACGATCTATGGAATCTGAAAAATATTTAGAAGGGCAATCTATGCAAAGACCACCACTATTTGAAAGTGATGGATTTTTATATTGGAAAAATCGATTCGAAACTTATGTGAAATCAAAGGATCTAGATCTTTGGCATGTTATTACTAATGGTGATTTTTTACCTACTCAAAATAATCCCGAAACAAATAAAGATGAAATAGTACCTTTTGAAAAACAAAATGATGATTTAAAAAGAAGACTTTCTAAAAACAATGAAGCAAAAATGGTTATTTACAATGCGTTACCATGTAAAGAATACGAAAGAATTTTTATGTGTAAAACCGCAAAAGAAATTTGGGATTCTTTACTAATCACTCACCAAGGTAATAGTCAAGTTAAAGATAACAAAATAGATCTTCTTGTTCAACAATATGAACAATTTACGATTCCGGAGGAGGAATCAATAGATAATGCTTTTGCTAGATTTAACACTATTATCACAAGTTTAAAAGCACTTGATGAGAATTCTTCTAGTAAGAATTTTGTTAGGAAATTTCTTAGGGCTCTTCATCCAAAATGGCGAGCTAAAGTCACGGCTATTGAAGAATCAAGGAATCTGTCAACTCTACAACTTGACGAATTGATCGGCAACTTAAAGGTCTACGAAGAAATAATAAAGAAAGACTCCGAGATGGTCAAAGGAAAAAGGGAGCAAAGCAAATCAATTGCGTTGAGAGCTAAAAAGGACTCTAGTGACGAAGAATGCTCAACCTCCAAAAGTGATGATGAAGAGTATGTTATGGCCGTACGAGACTTCAAGAAATACTTCAAGAGACGAGGAAGATATGCTAGGCAACCATATAATGAAAGGAAGTGTTTTAAATGTGGCAATCCAAATCATCTCATCGGAAAGTGTCCAATGATGTCAAGAGATCAAAATCAAAAGGCGTTTATCGGAGGTGCTTGGAGTGATAGCGATGAGGACAAGAAAGAAACCACAAATGAAGAAAAGTGTCTTATGGCTAAGACATTAAGCGAGGTACGTTCTGAAACTGAATACTTTAGTGACAAAAATTTATCATTAGACGAAAAAGACCTAGATAGTGAATATAATAGGTTATGCAAATTAGGTCAAAAGGTTATAGCTAAAAATAAGTCACTAAAACATATTAATAATATATTAGAAAATGAAGTACTCGAATTAAAAATTAAACTACAACATTTGGAAAAAGGAAAAGAAGTTTTTATAAAATGTAAAACATGCTTAGAGGTTAAAAATGAAAACGAAAAACTTAAAAATGAAATTTTCAAACTTGACAAGTTTAAAAAATTGTAGTAACCCACTTAAGAAAATAATAAGTATTCAAGAAACTTCGGGAGATAAAACCGGTCTAAGATTAACTTCAACTAATGTTTCAACTAGTGAAAATAAAAGTACAAAGTTTGAATGTGAATCTAGTACACAAAAATCATTAGAATCAAATCATAAGTATATACTTACAAAAGATAGAAAAATACCCATTGCAAATGATGAAAAAGTAAAGACTTTTTATAAACCATCCTTAAAGACCGAAGTAGGATCCTCTAAACCTAAATTAAGATCTAAAACTCCACCACCAAGAAAACCTAACAATCATCATCCAAGATCTAAAACACCTCAACCTAGAAGAAATCAAAATAGAAAATATTACAATAATGCTAGAAATCAAATGTGGAATTATCAACCAAGTTACAATCCTTGGGAAATATTACCACCATACATGCATCCTAGCCAAATGTTAAATATGTTTGGACCAAACAACTTTGGATCAATGAGACAATGGGGACCAAGTGGCTAAGTTGTCAATCTTGGAAGAAGTTGGAATATCATCTACAAATAACTTCTATAAGTCAACATGGTCACTTGAAGTGCTTGAAGATATTCCATTGAAGACTAAAAGGTACGCGTTTCTTTTAAGTTCATCACTTTAATTTGCATGCTTAGATAAATGATTAGTTAGATTAATGCTTAGTACATAATTGCTTATATTCTTATAACCTATAAACATCATTGGTTGACTCTCCTAGGAATAAGATAAAATTGTTCATTGCCGACCGAAATAGGAAATGGAAATCTTCTATATCCACTATTAGCAAGCTCATGGTGATGAAGTGAAATGAGTTAAGTGGATCTATCGTTAATATAGAAGTAGGATTAGATCCCTCGCGTAAGAAAACTATGGATGAAACAAGTTCTCCTAGACTATGGCATTAAGTTAGATAAGCGTGCGAAAACAAAGGAACTATAGATGTTAGGTTATACCCCATTCAACACTCTCGCATCTAACATATAAATTATCGTCTTCATTTCCTTTAGGATCATAGGATATGTAGAAACGATAGGATGAGATAATAATAGGCTTAACCAATCCTCTTGAGCATGAGATCTTTAATAAACATTTTTTTTTTTAAATATTTGATTTATGATATTTGTTGTCAAGAATCTAATATCTCTAAAAATATGCAAAAACCTCACATTTTGGAAAATAGTTTTTCAAATAACTATCCCACTTTTAAATAACATGTTTTCACTATCAATATCCACAATTTTGTTTTGATCAAAACTAAAGATTGGGAAAATATTCTTTACCATTCATTCACACATTTTGAAGTAAAAACCCAATCTATTTTATTCAAATAACTCTCACATCTAAGTGAAAACTTACTTTCAAACATTGTTGAATAATGCTAAAAACGTCTCTTTTAAAATCATGCATGGTGATCTCATATTTGTCATCTATATTTATATAAATGACACTTATAAGTGAACTAAATCAAATCAAGAGGACCATGGTTTGTTCATTAAGACTTTGTTTGTAACAAGTCTAGAAATCCATGCTATCATAACTACCCACTTATTGCACATTGATACACATTAGGATTAATCCTCCTAGTTATGTAGTTATGAAATACTTGATGTTGCTTATTGTTTCCTAGCACTTATATTTTACTTGCTTGATGAGTATGTTTGCATGCTAGATGAAATTGCTTGTTTACTTAATCTCTTTGATTAACATGCTTTGGCTACATAATTGCCTACATAATTAGTATATGCTTAATTGCCTCAAAGAGTTGGACTTGTTTGAAACCAAAAACACAACCTTTCTGCAATTCACTACCAAAAACCCTTTTCTGGCAATCTGAGAATCACCAGATGGGCGGCCCCCTTAAATCATAAGGCGGTCCCCTTAATTATTAAGGGGACCGGCCTCCAATTAAGGGGACCGGCCATCTGATGGTCGAAGGTGTTGTTTCCTTTTTTCTATTTTTTAGCCCATTTCATCCTACACTTCCCAAAATTCACAAACCTATTCTATCCAAAACCTTCCATTAAAGTTTATCCATCCTTGATCCTACCAATCCTACATTATAAACACTCTCATTCCTCTCAATCTCCACTCATCTTATCATTTCCTCTCCCGTTAAACCAAAACCACCATGAAACTTGTTTGGAGAAGAAAGCCTAACTTCCTTTAAAAGCCCATCAAACCAAATGATGTTGTCAAACATCCAACACCAAAATCCTCCTATGTCTTCAACATTACATATCAACAACCTTTACTCACCCATATCCTTCTACATTACACTCAAACCTCATGTTCACTCAAATGAACTCTTTCACAAACCTCATCATAATAACCAAACATCCATCCTTGTTCCTAAAAATACACCTTCATCTTACCAACATAAGCCAAATGAAGAGCATGTTCAATCTCGAAACAACAATCCCAATCTCATTCCTAACACCTCACATTTTGTTCAACCTACCAATCCACCATCCAAAACATCCTCCACTCATGATACATCCTCCACAACTTCATTCTCATCCATTCATGATTACCCAAACTCATAAATATCTCCACCACCAAGAGTATCACCACCACCTTCTACCAACACACATGTTATCCCTATGTTGCATGTCCTATCACCTTCCTTCGAACACTTGAAGTTCATTGAAGAACTCAAGGAAACCCATGAGCTTTGTGCTCTTCTTGCCTTACACCTTGCTTAATGCAACTTGGAACAACTTTCCTCTAGCTCTCCTTTCATTACCCCACAACTTGAATCAAGTTGAAAAACATGTCAACAATTGACCTTGTTGCATCTTTCTCCTAAAAACCATTGCATTCAATGAACACTTCACTTGGATTGAATATCTTCTCACTAGATCACATCCAATACCCTCACTTGAACAACATCCAAAACCTTAATCAACCTCTTCCGCTACAAACTCTCCACCACCAAACTCTCCAACATTCATGACCCAAACATATACCTCCATTAATCCAACAACCTTACCCTAACTCAACCATCTTCATTTCAAACACCTCATCATCAACCATCTAATCATACCATATGCTTATGATTTTCACTCTCAAATACGAATCAACCAACCTTTTGTTACAAGCATGTCCGCTGGCTCTCTTTGGCAAATTAGGATCTTTAACGTAATCACTTTGAATTAATTGTTATGCATCCTTAATATTTGTTTGCTATGCTTGTTATTTGTATATTGCATATTCTTCTGTATATGCTTGCGCTTCTATTATTTTTCTTGTGAGCATTCCATATCTCGATCTCTTATGACCTCAAAACGAGGGGGAGTATACTTCAAGGGGGAGCTATACATTCATCGGGATAACCTTTTTGATGCTAACAAAAAGGGAGAGAAGTGATATAAACTCACACTAAACTTGCATATATATTAATTTTTAGTTTAATAAGTTTAGATTTTGTAATCATCAAAAAGGGGGAGATTGTTGATATAAATAATGTATAAAAACGTTATTAATATTTTTCGATATCCCTAAGTTTTGACGATCACAAAATCTAAAAACATTAAACGCAAAGTTAATACGTAAACAAGTTTTAAGCAAGTTTATATCATCTCATCCAACATAATCACTTAAGGTATGAATAAACAAGTGACTAATACATTTTATGATCAAAGGGATGTTTATTTAAATAATACAATGTTTATAAAATTAAATAAACGTATTATATATTTTTGAAAAACATTTTTGGTAATAAAGGAAAATGTTTAATTCATAGTAAATATATGAATTCAAATTTTTAACCAAAATTAGTTAGTTTTTCCCCAAATAAACTTTTCCCACTAAAAGACAGATTTTTTGGCCGTTACAGCTGGGCGGCCCCCTTAATTATAAGGGCGGCCCCCTTAATTTTAAGGGGGCCGGCACACAATTAAGGGGACCGGCCACGCTCCCCTATCAGATTCTGTCAGAAATTTTTCCCTATAAATACCACCTCAAACCTGGAATTTTTCTCACCTCTTGCACGAAAATTTTCAGATCCAAATCTCTTTAAACATCCTCCTAAAAACCCTTTGATCATATAATTGTTAATCCTTGTTTCAAGTGATTCATTCCCTCACCTCTCATCTCTCAAAGTGCAAGAGAAGAATACTCCTTCAACATCAAGTTGTGAAGTATTGTAGATTTTTGTATATAGTCTAGTTGTTGTGTACATTCATTGTAAAGGTGTGATAGTAGTGTAACTAGATAGATCTAGGAGTAGAAGTTGTGAATAGAAGTAGTGACATAGAAGTAGTGGTGTGAAGAATATTGTTGGGAGGTAGATAGGAGTGAAGAAGATTGGTGTGTAGGAAATAGGTGTGAAGAAGTGGTGTGATTAAGTAGTGAATAGGTGTGAAATAGTTGTGTAGAAGGTGCGAATAAGTTGTGACGTAGTTGTGGTGTGTAAATTGGTGTGTAAGGTTTCTCTGCCATAAGGAGCTTGTTGACATAGTGAAGAAAACTCTCGAGTAGGTGACTCGAGGAGTGGAGTAGGGCAAGGAAGGTGTCCTTGTAGCCGAACCACTATAAATCCTTTGTCTCGCGGTTAGATCTTTCCATATCTTACTTATTATCTTGCTTATATCGCTATTACTTTTATAGACATAGACGTATATATATAGTTGCTCATATAGTGCTAGTATTGATTTTACTTAAAGATCAAACGAAAGTTTCATTCACAAAACAAAGTTTTTACAATCAAACTAAAAAGGTTACATACTTATAATTGATCATTTCGATCAAGTATAGTTTTCATACAAAATATAACTAAGGATTATAAAATAAACGATTACGTATTTATCTCTCATATATAGCTATAATTGTTTATATTATGCATGTGTTGATTTCACATACTTAGCGTACATTATTATTATTGTTCATACTTAGATATACTTGTTCATATTGTTCAAGATTTGAAGTTCACATAAGATTGAATCAAAGTTTTAAAAGCAAACAAGGTTTTAAAACTAAACTAAGTTTTCAAAATAAAGTTAAAAAGACGTAAAACTATTCAACCCCCCCCTTCTAGTTTTCCACATAGTTCTTACACGGGTGATAGTCTACGCCACAGATTATATGTTGGAGATACTGTGAGCAATTGTTTTATTGAGGCAATTCCACGGAGTTACCGTCCATACGTAATAAGTATACGTAATGTTGGGGGTAATGGGAATTGCGGGTTTCGGTGCGTTGCTCACATTATTTTTCAAAACGAACATAGGTGGGCCGAAGCCAGATATAGGTTGTTGCAAGAGTTAGGTTACCATAGGAATACTTACATAGATATGTGGCGGGAACAAGACTTTGGCTTTCTTTGGCATACAATAGACTGGTTCAACGGAGGTGCACCTGACGGTCACTGAATGGTGATGCCAATGACGGGTCTGGTTATCGCTTCAATGATAAACCGACCGATTGTATTTATATCCGAGCGTGGTTGGAACACATGTTTTTCGCTTTTTTCCGGGCCAAACAACACACAAGGAATCGACCCCCTTGTGATTGCCCGTGTGGGGGAGAGATCATGTGCTCACTACATTTTACCAACGCTAGGCCCAACTTTTCCACTTTCGCGTAACCACCCACAATGGAGGGTTTACCGAGAGCCAATTGCAGAAGAATGGATAACTTTATATCAACATCGACTATTGCCGTAAATATTATACAGACAAAACATTGTAAATGATTATTGATTTATGTTGTAAATAATTATACCGACAAAACATTGTAAATAATTATTGATTTATGTTGTAAATAATTATACCGACAAAAACATTGTAAATAATTATTGATTTATGTTGTGAATAATTTTAGAGACAAAACATTGTAAATGATTATTGATTTATGTTGTAAATAACTGTTTGTATTATATAGAATTGATTAAATATTTATTTAAATTAGTAAATAACATTATTGATTGATTATGCAAATTCTTTTGTCAGGTAGGCCCAAGAAATCCTTTCTGGTGTCGATGTAATAGAGGATTTATTGTAGAATGGAAATCCTGGCAAGATGGTAGTCGTGGGCAACTATTTTATGCATGTCCTCTTTCAGTGGTAAATAATCATACGTTTGCTTAGTTATGTAAATAATTTGTTTGTTAAAAATACATTTCTTATTATTTTCTTAACATGTAACAGCCAGGTACAAAAGACTATGGGTGTCGATACTTCAAGTGGAAAGATGAATTTGAAGCAGAGCACTTTAATCAAGCCTCTTCTTCACGCATTGCTCAAAATGCGTTGCTACAAAAAATGAGAACAAGTTGTTGAAGGCAAGAATAAAGGCGCTGGAAATGGAGTTAGAAATGGCAAGGAATCCTGAGGATCACGCTTGTCAGTCAAGTGCCTGGCTCCATGATCTTTTAAATGAGATGAATAATCTTCATATGTCGTAGATATTGTTGTTTTTAAATAATTTGTTAACGTTGACGTTTAATTTTATAATAATCGTTGTTGTTTTTAAATAATTTAAGTTTAGGTGTAAACACTGATCTTGTAGTAGTTTATAAATGCAAATGAGTCAACGTCATCTTTTTTTATAACGTCATATTTTTTTATAACGTAATTTAGGTAATTATTAATTAAGTATACACAACACAAAAACATTACAAACATTAGTTTATAAATGCAAATGAGTCAACGTCATCTTTTTTTATAACGTTATATTTTTTATAACGTAATATAGGCAATTATTAACATTACAAAAAAATATACACAACAAATAATATTACAATACAATACCTAAACATTACAAACTAAAAAAAAAAAAAAAAAAAAAAAAAAAAAAAAAAAAAAAAAATTGTACCTTCAAGGTACACCCTCCATAGGGGAGGGTCCGGTCAACGTGAGCCTAAAAAAAAGTCATTACAGGATAATTAAGTTGCTAATCATAGTTGAAATTTATTTACTCCCTCCGTCTCGAAATTATTGTCAGGAAACAAGAATCACATAGTTTAATAAAAGTGGGGCCATATTAATTTTCATCCACTCAAATAGAATATTCCCCCACTAAACTCTCTAGTTTTTACTTAAAAAGGAAATAAGACAATTATTTTGAGACATCCATAATAGGAAATATGGACAATAAATATGAGACGGAGGGAGTATTTATTTTTGACAATGTGCCAGAAGGATGAATTTTATTGGACAAGTACAAAGTTAATGTACTCATTGTACCAGGGCACATGTTCCTTTCGTATGACACAACACTGTAGCAGCACCTAATCCCCCGTTATGTTATTGTTACTATCACTGTAGTAGCTGTAATCTTCATATGATTACTGTTTTGTGAGTGAGTGTACATAGAAATGTACAGTAACAATAACAATTTAAAAAAAAAAACAGTATTACGTACTCTCATATCTAACCACCTCTCTATCTCTCTCGGTCTCTCTAGAACCATCTCACTAACCTTCTTTATCTCTCTCACTCTCTATCTAAAAATAAAAACACCGAACCTAGATTTAACCAAATATAGTAATTTTATGGCATCTTTTCTTTAATCGGTTAGGATCTACTCATATGTAAGTGGTTTATTTTGGTTTACTTTTTGTTAATTCATGATTTAATTGAGATAGTTATTTTATTTTTATTTTTCTTTCAAATTAGGGGTTTTGTTGATTTGATTTGTAGGTTGCCTTGCTGATGATGCTTGCAGCTAAGCCTTTTGAGGTATTTGTTTCCTTTTTTTTTTTTTTTTTTTTTTTTTTTTTTTTTTTTTTTTGCTTTGAAGTTAAGGTGTTGTCATAATTTTCAACCACTAATCGTTTATACACCAGAATTTAGGGGTTTTTTTTATATGTGATTTGGGTTTTAAAGAGTTTTACGATTATTAGTCATGGTTAATTTGTGAGCAACATCAATAATTGCTCTATTAATTGTCATTTTAATGCTCCTTCTTTAATAATATGTATCATGTGGAGGTTGTTTGATTACTTATGAAGTTTTAAGTGACAAATGATATTTTTGTTAGAATTGCAAGTGAAAAAAAAAATGTGTAATATTTTGTTTGTATGATGTTTGGGGTTAAAAAGAGGATTAATTTGCCAACTTGATTGTAGTGGTCTTGATAATTGTCTGAACTTCTTTTTGACAGGATGACGTAGGTTTGATGAAGCTTTGGGATCACTAGAGATGTTGCGCTTTAAGACTTGGACATGGACAGCTAACTACTCACATGATCTGTTTTCTGTTTGCATCGAACTTGAAAGATACTTATGCTTAAGGTATTAATTTCATTTCTGCACTAAAATGATAAATTTATGTAATTGTATCAGTATTTAGGTGTCTAAAAGAGTAGCAAAACCATGCTAAAATATGGGACACGACAAGGAAATACAATTTAGGAATAGGCCCAAATAGTGGATAAGAAATTTATTGAGTATATAATGATTTAAAAGGGCAATGATATTACCATTGAACAACTTCAAAACTGTATGATGATTGGTCGGCCTGATTCAAATTACTTCTATTGGTGTTGTAGCCCTTTTGAATGTTAGCTACCCGCATTTGACCGCAAAATGTTTCTTGACTGTTAACTCCATGCAGAATAAATCAATGGTGTTCATTGGCGATTCGATCTCACATAATCAAATGCAGTCGTTGTTTTGCATTCTTTGTCAGGTACATGTCTCTTGGTCATATTCTTTTGTGTGTCTATTTATTGTGGTTAAAGGTCTGGAAAGATTGTTATGCAGTTAAATTGAAAATGTTAGTCTTTTCTATACAATACTCAATTTGGCCCATTTTAACGGGTTCAATATGACCTTTTACGAAACATGTTACTGATGAAAATTATGGCATGACTTGATAAATAGTAACTTTGATCTTTAGCCAATGCCTTTGCTTTCATGAAAGTTGTATCCTTAAGACATTTTACTTGGTGCCATCACACGTTGCTTGAACATAATAGCTATGGCATATTAGGGAAGCTGATAAAATTACTTGATTTAATGAGCTTAAGTTAGTTTGGTTTTAATGATTCATTGGTGGATTTTAATCGAGTGCAGGAAGGTTATTATAGTATCTCGTGGAGTTCAAATCGCCAATGATAAGAAGGAATAGCTAACCAGGCACTTAAGGTTTATCAAGTAAGTTAACCATTATGGTAGCAATTAGTTTACTTCTCTGTTCCCACTGTGTCCTGCTAAATCATGGTCGTACCTAATTATGTTTGTAGTAACAGTTTACCCTTTTAATCACAATTAGCACATTTTTTTATGCATTTAATAATTTGGAGAAAAAAATGTATTTGCCTGTTGGCACCACCCATTTTGATACACACTTATAAATGACCTGTTTTGTATTTTCAATGATACTTTCGTTCAAAAGGGAAGATCGTGTTGGCCATACCATCTTCGGGTAGTATATATTATATAGCAATCAGTGGGCTGGATTAGGCCAACAAAGAATCTTGATACAGGTATTCTTCATCTGTAATCATAATAAAATTGCTTACACTAAAATTGCGATTTACTTCAAAATAGAAAGTACAAAAGCAGCTTTGGCTAAACACTAAAAACTCTTTTAATTGTAAAAAAAACAGGTAGGCACTTAAATATGAAATCCTGAAGACCCTCTCAGATAATCAACACTTTTTTGTGCTTAAAACTTTGTTTGGTAAAACATTTTACATGTTCTAGAATCATGCCTTGATCTCTTTTGCGTTTTTAATGGATAATCGTGTACACTTAGTCGACACAATTCTGAAACTTTTTATAATATATGTTTGCAGGCCAGGATTAAGCGTAAATATAAGGACAATCGTATGCATATGAGTATTTGTATATGCTACTTTAAGCAATTACTGATTGGGGAAGTAACTTGGTGAAGATGATGACGAGGATTTGAATCTGTTTTTAAGGTTACGCTAGGCAAGTATTGTATTTGTTACATTTTTTATAAATTGTATTGTTATTTTTTTTGTTCGGTTCAATTGAACTTAATTTAAGGGGTGTTTGGGATTGCTTATAAATAAGCCCTTTAAAGTTGGTTGGTTGAGCTTATGGCTTATTCAGTCACTTTTTACGGCTTATGGGGTCGTTTGATTGGGCTTATGGCTTATTCAGATACAAATACTCAGATAAGCAGTTTGTAAAAAGCCCAACCAAACGACCCCATAAGCCGTACCTACACTGTGTTCTTATATGGTTGATTGATTGTTATAGTTGTTCGAGCATCATGACTTGACAAATTACATGTGGAAATGTTCATTCACTCTCTTAAGATTATAAGTATCACAATTTATTTAATATATCGCTTATAAATGATAGATTTATGTTTGCTTATAAAATTTTCACCCAAAATAATGACATTTTTTGGATTTTATTTATTTATTTAACAGGTAGCTTCAACTCTGTCCGCATGCTCTCACTACGTACACTCAAGAGTTGATAAACCTTACAACATCCATTGTCACTACTCACTGGAACATCCATTAAAGATGGACAACAACCACCCCTTCAACATCAGGTGCAAACAGACTATGGGGGTGCTTGGTGGGGGAATTAAGGGGGTGGGGAATGTGTAAGGAATTTAAAAAGGCCACCTCACTCAAATTATGGTGCTTGGTTATAGAGTGCAAAGGTATTGATTACCCCGCAGTGGGTAATCAACCATTATAGAGTAAATTGAGGGGTAAGTGATTGATTACCCACCCTACTCATTCCTTTTGCATTCCTTTTCTCTTTCCCTTTCCCCACTTTGAACCAAGCGGGCCCTAAGTTTTCCTTATATTGTTTTTTTTGGACATGCTTATAAATCATTACTGTGACCTGTAACAATTTGGGACAAGTTTGTTATGTTAAAAATGTGTTGGTTATGTGAAAATGGACCAAAGTTTAAGATAGCTTTACACATAACAACAACAAACGATAAACACGAAAAAAAGTCGAGGAGGCTTCTACACCTACCGGTGAGTTGATATTATTTTTCATCTCTTTAGTTTCCTTGCTAATATGCAGTTTTTAATTAGAGGGTCTTTGGTATAAGATTGACTAATATGCATTTTTATTCATTTTAAGAAAGTGGAAATAGAATTTTAAGCACTCATTGGCTTTAAACTGCGACATTTTATGAAAATGCTTATATGGCTATTTAGGATTGCTTATTAGTGTAAGTGCTTATAGGTTTTTTCAAGATTTCTTTTTGAGACTGCTTTTAGGGGGCGTTTTAGGATTACTTATTGGCATACTGTTAGAATCGTATTTTTATTTATAAAAAGTGTCGGTCATTAATGTGTAGTAATAGGTTGCTTTAGAATATCATTATGATGAAGTTTATGTGTAGTACTCATGTTTTGAAAAAGTCTAAGGGCTATTAGTGTAATAATGTATAAGATAGATGATGCCCTAGACTTCATGTATAAATACTCTTGTAAACCTCATTTGAGAGGTTGGTTCTCTTAGGTAATAACATTGTCTTTCATTTACACACACTAGGAGATCCCTTCCTCTCTCTCTCTCTACTTACTTTCTCTCTCTGTATCTAGCCTAGATTCACAAGTGATAAGGTTGTTCTACGGTCCTACAAGTGGTATCAATCGCATAGGGATAATATAGGTTGTTTTAGGTTTGATTTGGTTGAAAAAAGTTGGTATAAAAGTGATTTTATGATTCTAGGTTACTGTTCATACGTATTTTTTCGAGTTAGGGTGATTGTTTATCGAGTTAGGAAACAATTTCTATCGAGTTTGAGTGTTTCTGTCGAGTTAGGAAACAGTTTCTGTCGAGTTAGGAAACAATTTCTATCGAGTTTGAGTGTTTCTGTCGAGTTAGGAAACAATTTCTATCGAGTTTGAGTGTTTCTGTCGAGTTAGGAAACAATTTCTATCGAGTTTGAGTGTTTCTGTCGAGTTAGGAAACAATTTCTATCGAGTTTGAGTGTTTCTGTCGAGTTAGGAAATTAGTATTATCGAGTTAGGATTGTTTTTCTGATTCTGTCGAGTTAGGAAATTAGTCTTACCGAGTTTGGGTGTAAGTCTATCGAGTTAGGAAAAAAAAAAAAAAAAAAAAAAAAAAAAAAAAAGAAAAAAAAACTTATCGAGTTAGGTTTCTTTTATGTTCTACCGAGTTTGACATCAAAGTTGGCGAGTTAGCCTATTACCTTATCGTACATCGAGTAAGGTTTCTTGTGGCTCATTTCAAGGGGAAACTCTGCTCAAATTTTTAGGACTTATCGAGTTTGACAAACTTTTAAGACATATCGAGTTTGGAGTTTTAAGACATATCGAGTTTGACAAACTTTTAAGACATATCGAGTTAGACTATCACAATCCTTACCGAGTTAAACTAAATCAAACTTATCGAGTTAGCCAAAATCAAATCTTATCGAGTTTGCAAAAAAAAAAAAAAAAAAAAAAAAAAAATCAAACTTATCGAGTTAGCCAAAATCAAATCTTATCGAGTTTGGCGGGAAATTTTGAGTAAAAATTATTTTTCACAGAAGATTAAACGTTCAATTTTTACGCGAGATTTAAATTTTGGTATAACGTTGAAAATTTCGGCCGAAAATTCAAATTTTTAGGCCAAAATTCAAAAATTTTCGGTAAAATTTTTTTTCAAAACTCAAATTTTTCTGGTAACCTTAGAATTGTATTTCGTTGTGATTTTCAAATTTTGAGAAAGAAAATTTTCAAATTTTATTTTTGGAGGGAAAATTTGAAATCACAAAAAAAAAAAAAAAAAAAAAAAAAAAAATTCAATCGAGAACGTTTTTCATCTTCACCAAACCATCTAATCTATAACAACAACCTTTGTTATCTTTCAAAAGATCCTAAGAACAACGTTTCACTTTGAATTGAATCAATGGCATCTCACCATGACAGTATCACGAGTACTTTATCCAATGGTTTTGCATCAGTCTTCAATGCATTAAACATCCAACGACACAACAACAATCAGCAAGGATATGCTTCGAGTATACAGATGGGGAACCAGATGCAATATGTAGGGCAGTATGTAGGAAATCAGATGGATCAGATTGTGAATCAAAATGTGCTTAATCAAAATGGGATTGATTGTTTCATGACTTCGATTCAGAAACCGCCATCAGCAACTCACAACAATGTCAATGCAATGACGAGGGTTGAAAAGATCCAGTACTTGTTGATGCTAGCCAATAAAGAAGAATCGGGAATACCGTTGACTGCTGATGAACATGAGTTTAGAGCTACAACAAGAGTTAATGACAACTCAGCAGATCTCAATGAAACCTACAACTTTATGGCAAATCAGCAGGCAACAACATCAAGCAGTGATTCTGATCTTCCTCCTACTTATGATTCAGATCCATTCCATGAGGTACCAAATTATGGTAACAATGCTACTTCGTTTGCTCATGAGAAGCCACATTCTGTGCCATCTGAACCTAATTATGATACATATGTGGGGGAACAAGTTAATAGCAATGTTAACTATGAAACTCCAGATATGGATCCTAATGGAGTTCAAGTTGCACAAAATTGTGCTAATGATGAGGAAACCCGTGCTTTCTTTGAATCTTTATTGAATAATTGCAGCATTGAAATTGAAAAAGTGAAAAAGGTCAATCGCGATGTTAAGGCCGCGAATGTCAAATTGACCGCTGAGCTTGAGAGTTACAAGAAACACGTTAAAGCTTTTGAGTTTCATAACGAAAAATTGTCTGAATTAGAAACTGGTTATCAAAATTCCGTTTCAAGAGAAAAACAATTGCAACTTAAGTTTGATACACTTGATGTCAATTCTTTCAAAAAAATAAAAGCTTTAAACGCGGAAATTTCTGATTTACAAAACCAACTTTCTAAACAAAAAACAGCTTATACCAATCTTGAAAAAGAAAGGGATGAGTTGAAAAAGGATTTTGCAAAGAAAGAAGACAAACTTTTGGCCGAAATCGTAGAGTCAGAACACATGATTGCTCATTTAGAAGAATTAGTGGTTAAGTCGGGTCAGTCAAGTCAAACAATGAAAATGATTTCAAATCAAACTAATCCGATTTACCATACGAAACATAAAGTGGCTCTTGGTAACAACACCCCCAGTAATCTCAAGAAAGCTCAGCAAGAACAGAATGTTTTGTATAATGGTAATGTGCTTTACACTAAACATGATCCTCCCGTCGTTCGGGATTCTGTGCAAACGATAGAACATGTCGAAGAGAGCATAAATAAAATGAAACAAAAGGATTTGAAACCCATTGATTACAACAAATTGAACAAACTTTCGGGAATTACTTTTGTTCCACAAAAAGAAACATTTGTGTTTTCCATAAAACGACCATTCTCATAAATGTTTTCTAAGAAAGTAATTGTTTCCAAATCTCTTTCAAAAATGGAACAAATGTCTTCTAACAACACTTTCAATACAAGTGAGGCTAGAAACATTCTAGATGACGTTAAAAAGAGAATTCAAGAACTTCAAAATATTGTTGAATCTAAAACTTCAATCAATATTAACAACTGGCATTCTAGTTTTCATATCGAACAGAAAAAGGTGTTTGAAAACGAAATTACTATCCCACTAAATAACATCAGTGCGAGAGTAATCCATTTTGAACGAGCTTTCTTAAAATAAATGGCCGACTTTGTCAAGGACCACAAATCCCTGGTAAACGAAACTAATGAAACTCGTGAAAACATGAATGTTTTGGAAAACCTAAATGATTCTCTCTTCGAAGCTGTTATGACCAATGACATTATGTCCATCATTTTACAAACATACTCTGTTCAAGACGATGAAAGACTGTGAGCTGAGACCTCCGAAATTGTTTCCAAATATGAAAATGCTCTTATAAAGCTTGAAAAAGAAAATGTGTCATGTTTTAAACAACTTGATCGAAAAAAGGAAGAATGCAAGTATGACAAACTGTCGTATGAGCGTGCTTTCAAGAACATGAAAGAGCAAAATGATCTTTTGAGAGCTCAGCTTGAAAGTCAAAAAGGGAAGGGTGAGGAAACTAAGTTTGCAAAACTATCAACTTCGGAGAAACCAAATGTTTCAAACATGGTTCAAAAACCAAAAATGTCAATTTCACGGTTTGCTCCAAAAGTCGATGAGAAAAATGATTTGTCAAAACCAGTCACTCCACCACCCTTGCTTAAGGAAAAGGTAATGGAAAAGATTGTTGAAAAACAAAATTTGTTTGTTGAAAGAAACAAAAATGTGATTTCACCTGGCTCTTCTAAGTATAGTACACCAAATAAGACAACAAAAACTGTTAATGAGTCTGTTGGTTCTAATGACATGGTCCTCAATCATCATCTAGAAGAAGCTAGAAAAAAGGCACAACATCGAAAAAACGGAATTTTAGGTGCAAAACCTAGTGTGATGAATTCTACAAGATTCCAAAGCACTGCTAGTAGTAGTAAACCATTACCTAGGAACTTTCAACAAAATACTAGGGATTGGCTTGCATCTAAGAGTAGTGACACAAATAAGAATGCTAGGAAAGTAGAATGCAACACACAGAATTCCAAATCTAGTGTCAAGACACAATCCACTAAGACACCAAATCAAAACAAACCCGTTGATAAGAAGCAAGAGGTTAAGAAACCTAATAGGTGGATATCTAAAGAATGTAGTCTTTCCAAGACTGAGACTTCCGCTGCATCTGATAAGAAAACTACATCTAGATCTTACCTTAGGTGGATTCCTACGGGGAAAGTTTTTAAAACAGTTGGTCTTAGGTGGATTCCCACAGGGAAGATTTTTGATAGTTGCACCAAGACAAATAATAGTGATAATCTTCAGGATAAGGAAGTAGAAACCACAACAACCGTTAATAGTCAACACCCTCAGAGTGATGATTCATGTACTTCTAACACTGTTATTTGTGAAACCTCTTCGTCTTTGGTTGCAGGTGCTTCAACTATCTCAGAACCCAGTTCTTCAGAGGGTTCAAATTCTGTACATTCTATAAAATCATTCTTTCAATCTTCTATTTTTGATTTTCCATTTCTTTTATAAAAACAAAAACAAAATACAAAAATATAAAATTTCAAAAAATACAAAAACAATATAAAATCCAAAAATCCAAAAATATTCTTCTCACGACATGTCTCTCGTATAAATCAATATTCTGTACGTTTCTAGAAATGTCTTTCAATAATGACACGGACATGTACAGATGCTTGAACGGGAGTTCTTTAAATTGTTTTTCTAAAACATGTCGTTTCTCCAATGTTTCTTCATAATGGCTTGTAAGTACTTCAGCTTACAACCCGTGCTTCAAAGTGAAATCTTTTCAAAACTTAAGTCCGGGTATAACAACTCGAAAAGATTTCAAATAAGGACTTAATCGAATGGCCTCTGGACATCTCAGTTCTGGACCCGTGCTTTAAAGAAAGGAAAGTGCTTAATCAAAACAAAGATTTCAAATTTTTTTTCGAGCACTTATCCTGAAACGAAAACCAAACACTAATCTGGCTTGAGTTTTCTTTAGAAAAACTTTCAAAATCTTTAAGCTCAAGACCATGATTGTTGATCTAATGATAAATTAGATTTTCAAAATTCTCTTACATTCTGAGCACCCCCTTTTCAAGATTTTTCAAAAAGATTTTCAAAATCTATTAAAATCGGTGCTCATCATCAAAATGACTTGTGTACACCTTACAGTGCACAACTCAAGTCTTCAAAGAAAGGAAAGTGTTACGCAAAAATGATTTTCATCAACAAAGTGCACTTATCCTAAAAATGGACACTGTTGTACGCCTCAGTGCGACATTCCTATTCAAACAAAGAGAAGTCTTTGTTTTTCAAAAAAAAAACCTTGATGCAAAATTCAACAAATCTGAAACTTCTTTCTCTTTCAGAATTTTGCTTCAAGACGACTCCTTCCCTCTAAACTTTAAAAAGTTTAACATTTCTCAAAAACATATGTGAGTTTTGAGGGGGAGTATTTCTAAAACAAAAATAGTTCCGAATTCATGCAACAACAAATCTGTCTATCTCTCCAAAAAGCTTTTTCTTAATCAGTTGATAGCAAAAATATCACGATATGCTATTTTTGAGGGGGAGAAGACATGATTAAAATGTGATCAAAGATGTTTAAAGCTTGTGACTGAATCTCAAAAGAGCTCGACTCAGAAAGTACCAATGAATTGACGAAGCTTAAAATGTCAGTAATCGAAAGGACTTGTCCTGGACAGGTAATAATTTCAAGCTAGTCCAACTAGTGATGTAAGCGTGTCTCGAATAGGACTTGTCTGAGTAGAATGTACCGTATCGAGAGACTTTCTTTGTACTTTACCAGGACGGGTAATAATTTCAAGCTAGTCTAACTAGTGATGTAAGCGTGTCTCGAATTGGTCATGTTCACTGAAAGTGGATCAATTCAAAAAGTGCAAACTCCTCAAGCATGTGCAAATTTCTTAAAAAATTCATGAGCACATGTGAAGGGGGAGTCCTTCAAAAGAAACAAAAACTCTCAAAGTGTCAACAAAAATGTGTTTATATTCATAAACACTTTGAGAGATTTTCAATCAAAGGTTTCATGGCAATTATAGGATTCATGGAGTTATAAGGTGACTAAGGTTAAGGAAAACCGTCCTATGATCCGCCAGAGCCGGAGGGATTTACCCAAGGACAATTCCAATAGATTAGAATTAGAAGTCCTTAGGTATGATTGAAAAAAAGGAGAAAATGAGAAAGGAGAAAGAAGGGGTTGAAGAATTAAAAAGAAAAGTTATGAAAAAGGGTGAAAAGAAATAGCCCTCCATATGTTCAACCTTATGGCAGACACCGGGTTCAATTCATATGCTACTGGTTGTTACTAAGGTGACACCAGTATTGAAGATAAAGATGTCATGGACCCAGTGACGCACTGCACTAAACCTTCTAGCCACTCAAGTTCTCTTAAAAGAGCTTGTTTCATTCTCACGGGGAACCGGCGTAATCTATCGACCTGTCTCTTAAAGATGGTTGATATTGAAGCAGGAGACCTCTCCTTAATCTCCGCATAGGAAACCAAATGTGCACTTATCAAGACTAGAGCCCCGAGATTCATCAAAAGATCTCATAGGAACACATGATATTTCTACACTGGTTGTTCATCATTAAGGACACCAGATGTAAACTTAAGAGTCCTACGCAGATCTTAGCAATCTGCCGAGAACGTTTATGAGAAAATTTACAAATGTATTTCTCAATGATTGAACGGAAATTCCTGCCAGGGTCAACATCAAGCAGCCCTGACAGCAGGTCACTTCGGTAATTCTTTATGGGTTACGCTTAGTGTTCGCGGTGGTTTCAAACGGTCTACAGTCGTGGAGTGATCCCCAGTGACTCACCCAGTCATTGAGCTACTTAGTAGGTCTCGTAAGCTCTTTCGGGAGTATCTGATATGGGAACGGCCTTGGTAAGGGTTAGAAGGAGTCTTCACACTATGCTGTTGACGATCTCTAATTCCTTATCTGTAAGTACCGGTTGTTTATTGCTAACTTTTTACCTGCAGCTATACATCATCTCCATGGCGAAAGATTCCACATGCTCATACATGCATCACAAAGTCAAAGGAAAGTTCTCACAAAGATCCAAGGATAGCAACAGTCAAAGAAAGATTCTACGCCAAAAAGAAGAATCTACAAAGTAAAGTGGCAAAGATCAAAGTGAAAGAACGGAAACAACAAATGCATGTATCACAAAGACTTAAGACGTATGGGCATGTTGGAATGGCAGACAACCACCACAAACACAGAAGTGACGAAAGGCAGATGACAACATCGGATCACTTCAACAACAATGAAGCATGATGAACTGGAACTATGATTCATCTAGTGATTCTTAAAAACGTCAAGAGCTATGAATGATAAAGTTTAAGACAAAGATGATGACGTCGCGCAACCTCAATGACCAACACTTAGGGGGAGATTGTTAGAATCGTATTTTTATTTATAAAAAGTGTCGGTCATTAATGTGTAGTAATAGGTTGCTTTAGAATATCATTATGATGAAGTTTATGTGTAGTACTCATGTTTTGTAAAAGTCTAAGGGCTATTAGTGTAATAATGTATAAGATAGATGATGCCCTAGACTTCATGTATAAATACTCTTGTAAACCTCATTTGAGAGGTTGGTTCTCTTAGTGATTCTATTAGTAATATCAAGGTTATTATTCCACACACTAGAGTTCCCACTCTCTCTCTCTCTCTCTACTTACTTTCTCTCTCTAGGTTTAGGCTTGATTCATATGTGAAATAGGTTGTTCTACGGTCCTACACATACCTACTGAACAAATTAGTCAAACGACGATACTGATGAACTTAGTGAACCTTTTATTGATCTTTTTACCAGTGTATCCACCATGATAGTTAATCATCAAGTTTTCTTTTTACTTGATTGTTAGGATCGAGATTACGAGGTGGTTATGTTGAAGAGACATTTGGATTATCTATTTTTTCCAGTTTATAGGATTTGTTGACATAAATAATGTATGAAAACGTTATTTATATTTTTCGATATCTCTATATTTTGACGATCACAAAATGTAAACTCGTCAATCGTAAGATTACTACATAAACAAGTATTAAGCTAGTTTATATCACTATATCCAACTTAATCACTTAAGGTATGGATAAACAAGTGCTTAATACATCTCATGATCAAAGGGATATTTAATTAACTAATACAAAGTTTATTTAAATGTATAAACATATTTTATATTTTTTGAAAAACTTTTGGTAATAAAGAAAAATGTTTTAATCATACTAAATATATGATTTCAAATATTTAACCAAAATCAGTTAGTTTTTCACCAAATAAACTTTCCCCACGAAAAGACAAGTTTTCTGGCCGTTACAGTTGGGCGGCCCCCTTAATTATAAGGGGCGGTCCCCTTAATTTTAAGGGGGCCGGCCATGATTTAAGGGGACCGGCCAGGCTCCCCTGTTAGAAACTGTCAGAATTCTTCTCCTATAAATACCACCTTAATTCTGGAATTTTTCCCCACCTTTTGCACGAAATTTTTAGATCTATAACTCTCTAAACATCCTCTAAAACCCTTTGATCATTAGTATATTAATCCTTGTTTCAAGTGATTCAATCCCTAATCATCCATTCTCATTCAAAGTACAAAAGAAGAACACTCTCTCTACAACCAAGCTCAAGAAGTGTTGAAGAATAGTTGTGCGTAGTGTATATATATATTCATTTGTGAATATTGTGTTGTGCTTGTGATTAGTTGTGTAGATAATAGTAGTTGATAAGTAGTGAAGTAGAATAGTTGTGAAGATAGGTGTGAAGTAGAAGATTGGTGTGTAGAAGATAGTTGTGAAGAAGATTGGTGTGTAGTATATTGGTGTGAAGAAGTTGTGTAGAAGGCGTGATCAAGTTGTGAAGTTGTGTGGTGTGTAAATTGGTGTGTAAAGTTTTCTCCGCCAAAAGGGAGTTTGTTGACATAGTGAAGAAAACTCTCGAGTTGGTGACTCGGGGAGTGGAGTAGGAACAAGGAAGGTGTCCTTGTAGCCGAACCACTATAAATCCTTGTGTTGTGGTTTGATCTTTCTAACTCTTCTCATTACTTATTTATTTACCTTTACTATATTAGTTTTGTTAGTTAGTTACCATACAATTGTTCATATAGTGCAAGTATTGAATTCACATAAACTAGAATCGAAGTTTTTAAAACAAACCTGTGTTTATAAATTTAAAAGGACGTAAAACTATTCAACCCCCCCTTCTAGTTTTCCACAATTGGTATCAGGAGCCACGTCTAGCAAGATTTTTAAAATATATTGTATTTTAAAACTTGTAACGATCTATGGAATCTGAAAAATATTTAGAAGGGCAATCTATGCAAAGACCACCACTATTTGAAAGTGATGGATTTTTATATTGGAAAAATCGATTCGAAACTTATGTGAAATCAAAAGATCTAGATCTTTGGCATATTATTACCAATGGTGATTTTTTACCTATTCAAAATAACCCCGAAACTAAGAAAGATGAAATCGTACCTTTTGAAAAACAAAATGATGATTTAAAAAGAAAACTTGTTAAAAATAATGAAGCAAAAATGGTTATTTACAATGCGCTACCACGTAAAGAGTACGAAAGAATCTTTATGTGTGAAACCGCAAAAGAAATTTGGAATTCTTTGTTAATAACCCACCAAGGTAATAATCAAGTCAAAGATAACAAAATAGATCTACTTGTTCAACAATATGAGCAATTCACGATTCCGGAAGAGGAATCAATTGATAATGCTTTTGCTAGATTTAACACCATAATCACAAGTTTAAAAGCACTTGATGAGAATTTCTCTAGTAAGAATTTTGTTAGGAAGTTTCTTAGAGCTCTTCACCCAAAATGGCGAGCTAAAGTGACGGCTATTGAAGAATCGAAGAATTTGTCAACGCTACAACTTGATGAATTAATTGGTAATTTAAAAGTCTACGAAGCTATAATAAAGAAGGACTACGAAATGGTTAAAGGGAAACGAGAGCAAAGCAAGTCAATCGCCTTGAAAGCTAGAAAGGAATTCAACAACGAAGATAGCTCATCTTCCGAAAGCGAAGACGAAGAATACGCCATGGCCGTAAGAGACTTCAAGAAATTCTTCAAAAGGCGAGGAAGATTCGTTAGACAACCACACGATGAAAGAAAAACATCTCAAAAGAATAATGATGACAAGTATATCAAGAATGAGAGAAAATGTTTCAAGTGTGGTGATCCGAATCACCTTATTGGAAAATGTCCGATGATGACAAGAGATCAAAATCAAAGAGCGTTTATTGGAGGTGCTTGGAGTGATAGCGATGAAGATGAGAAAGAAACAACAAAGGAAGAAAAATGTCTCATGGCTAAAACATCAAGTGAGGTACGTTTCGAAACCGAATATTTTAGTGATGAAAATTTATCATTAGATGAAAAAGACTTAGATAGTGAATACAATAGATTATGCAAACTAGGACAACAAGTTATGGCTAAAAACAAATCACTAAAATACATAAATAACAAATTAGAAAATGAAGTACTTGAACTAAAAATTAAAATACATCAACTTGAGAAAGGTAAAGAAACTTTTGAAAAATGTAAATCATGTCAAGAGCTTAGAAGTGAAAACAACAAACTTAAGGAAGAAATTTGTAAACTAAATAAATTTGAAAATAGTAGTAACTCTCTTAGTAAAATTATAAGTGTTCAAAGAATATCCGGAGATAAAACCGGTCTAGGTTTTAACTCAACCGAAGCCTCAACAAGTGAGGTTAAAAATGTTAAATTTGAAAGCGAACTTAAAGAACTAAAACCTACAAAATCTAATCCTGAGTATATACTCATAAATGATAAGAAAATACATCTAGCTAGTAATGAAGAAATAAAACCGTTTTATAAACCATCTTTAAAAACCGAAGTAGGATCGCCCAAAACTAAAACAAGATCTAAAACTCCACCACATAGGAAACCGAATAATTCTTACCCTAGACCTAAAACACCTCAACCAAGAGTAAACCAAAGTAGACAAAACTTTAACAATAATCAACAAATGTGGAACTTCAATCCATGGGGAATGTTTCCACCATATATGCACCCAAGTCAAATACAAAACATGTTCGGGACAAACAACTTTGGTCAAATGAGACCATGGGGACCAACATGAAAACTTTCGCCATTCATACATGGAAATCTTTGATGTCACCCCGTGTTCGGACTTTCCTTTGAAGATTTTGAAGTTTAACGCATTGAAGACGAAAGGTACACATTTCCTTTTATTTCCTTGTAAACAAATGCATGCTTAGTTTAGTATCTAGCTTTTATGTGATTTTGATTGGTTCATTATTCTCTCTAGCCTTTGATGTCACCCCGTGTTCGGACTTTCCTTTGAAGATTTTGATCAACTGTTCTTTAGCTTTCACCATGTCATTCACCATCAAAGTTCGGGCACAAATTTGCTTAAAGAATGAACAAAGCTCGATTAATGGTGTATAAGTCGGTGTGTCCAGGTATTGCTGAAGTCCATAAGGAAGTAACCGTTGCATCATTATATGACAGTCATGAGACTTCATGCCCGTTATATTGTTATCATCTTTGGTCACTTTCGACTTGAACTTGGATCCGAACCCATCTGGCAGTTTAATTGTTTTGATGTATTGAGAGAACAGTTTTCTTTTATCGGGTGTGAGGGAGTACTTAGCTTGAGGCTTCGAGCACTTCCCGTTTTGTTTGTTTCCGAGCCACAACTCCTGTCGAATGCCCAAAGCTTGCAAGTCTTGTCTTGCCTTAGCGGTGTCTTTAGATTTGTCATTCATTAACAAAGTGTTCAAGATACTCTCCAACACATTTTTTTGGATATGCATGACATCTAAATTGTGTTTTAGAGTAAGAGAAGACCAATATTCAAGCTCGTAGAAAATAGACCGTTTAGTCCAGTTCAAGTCGGTTGTAGTATTACATTTTATCTTCCCACCCCCATAATCTGGATGTTTCCCCGGCAAACGTGTGGGCAATATTGCAAGTTGAGTCAAGATATCAGCCGGACATTCTTTTTTAGGAGGATCTGTAAAATCAGGTGCACCATTGAATGTAGTAGTATCTCTCCTCCATTTATGGTTTTTTTTAAGAATCTTCTATGGCCAACATAACCTATTTTGCTTATCACACGCGTAGCCGGAGTGCCTACTTTGCATGTAGGGCATGCGTAGTAACCTTGCCCACTCCAACCTGACAAACTACTATGAGCAGGAAAATCATTGATGGTCCATAAAAGCATCGCTCTCATGTTGAATACTTTGCCTGTAACAGCGTCCATAGTCGGGATACCTGGTATTTTCCATAATTCCTTAAGGTCATCAATCAAAGGCTTTAAGTAAACATCAATGTCCTTCGCGGGTTATTTAGGTCCAGGAATCAACAACATCAACATCAAAGTAGTCTCTTTCATGCATAACCACGGAGGCAAGTTGTATGTTGTTAAGATAACAGGCCACATGCTGTAAGTCTGACTAAGGTTGCCGAATGGATTGAAACCATCAGCAGCCAACCCTAATCGAACGTTTCTCGGTTCGTTAGCAAATTCCGAATATTTACCGCTGTCAAACTTCTGCCATGCTTCACCATCAACCGGGTGTTGCATCATACCATTTACCGTAGACTTTCCAGTAGCATGCCAAGTCATACGTTTTGCGGTGTGAATAGATTTGTACAAACGTTGTAGCCTAGGAATGATAGGAAAGTAACACAACACCTTGTTAGGAACTTTCTTCCCCGTTGTGTTCTTGTCTTTCCATCTACTCGTTTTACAGACCGGACAATACTCCAAATCTTCGGCACCAGTCCCCCGATATAAAAAGCAATCATTTTCACAAGCATGTATCGACTCATACCCTAACCCGACCTTTTTAAATGTTTTTTTTTTATAGCAGAGTATGATGGTGGGAGATTGTAACCTAACCTGGGAGGAAATACTTCCTGGAGAAATTTTAGCGTATTGTTAAATGAAGTATCACTCCATTTACCGCTGACCTTGAGATGCGTAAACTTTGACATAAAATCCAAGGTTGTCATAAAGTCACAACCCGGGTAAAGAGGCTGGGTGGAACTGGCAAGTAACTCTTCATACTCGTTACGTACAGGAGGTGTCGTTGCTTGAGCTGGCTCGTTACTTGTCTCGCCAATATTTGGAAGAGTTGGCTCATTTTGTTCATTATTTGGAGGAATATCAAAAATATCATTAATGCACGCACGCATGTCACTCATCTCACATTGTGTTGTGTTATCTTGTATAGGAAGAGGATCCAGTTCACCGTGTTCACGCCATTGTGTATAAGTTGGGTCCCACCCATTTTCGCTTATGTAGCTTTTAAGTAAGGCGAGAGATACCCATGGAACATTACAACAAAGACGACATGGACATTTTATATTGCCGTAACTATTCAATAACGGCTTGCAATGTTCAACGAATGCGGCAAGACCATCAAAAAACTCTTTGGAAACATGAGTGTCTAAACGGGTCCAACTCTTATCAAGTATCATAACTGCATATTGTTTTGTTCAACTCTTAGTTATTACACATTCAAAATAAAGGAAAGTTGTTTTGTTCACCTAGTGCAACTATGGAAGGCAATCCTAACCCACTCTTTGAATGATTCATCTCATATATGAATGCGTATAACTGATTTACTATTTGAGAAAATTTCGGCAGCATTTCCCCTCAACTCCCCAAATATGTACATTAAAGACATATTCATAGGAGTAAAGGAGAAACACTGTCGAAATCATCTCAAATAGTAAATCAATTATACGCATCCATATCCTAAATGAGACAAAACATTCAAAAAGCAGTCCCAAACAGGGGACTTTCCGAAATTAATTTCTAATAAATTAATTTCGGACGGGTTTTCTATAGGATGATTAACTTCGGATGGGGACTTTCCGAAATTAATCACTAAAATCCTAAAACATTCACAAAAGTCTAACAATAGCATATATTTTAAGTTAAACAATTAGACTATAAACAATTGTTTGGTTTTCGGTTTATGTTTCATAAAACTATTTTGTTATTTTGAAACTTGTTTTTGTGACTTATTTTTGAAACTATTATGAAACATAAGCCGAAAACCAAACAATATATCTACGGGCTTATGGCTTATTTGGTTTTCGGCTTATGTTTCATAAGCTTATTTTTTTTTTACTTATTTTGAAACTATTTAAGTTAAAAAGTTTCAAAATAAGCCATAAAAATTAAGCTTGTGAAACATAAGCCGAAAACCAAACAAACCATAAGCCCGTTATATAAGCAGAAACATAATCAATCCGCAAAGTAATATATTAAAACTAGTATACAATTAACCAATATATTAAAACTAATATTTTTCAAAACCTTACAATTAACCAATATATTAAAACTAGTATACCATATGTACTAACCAAACGCCAACTAACATTTAACCAATACTAACTTCACATTTTTAAAATGAATCTTAGTGTGCAAAGGGATCCTAATTAAACGCAATATCTACAACTAGTATACCATATATACTAACCAAACGCCAACTAACATTTAACCAAACGCAACCAAACAACTAACCAAACGCAACCAAACGCAATATCTACAACAACTAACCAAAGTCTAACATACCTAATATACTATACTAATATGTAAAAAATAATACGGATACGAAAAAAAACAACATACTGTCTTGGGCTCTCGACTGTGGTCTCGGGCACGGGCTGTGACCTCCGGTTGTGGTCTCGGGCTCTCGGCTGTGGTCTTGGGCTCGGGCTATAATAAAAGAGAGCAATGTTTTATATCAAAAGTTTAAAAACTTGGTCCCGGCTGTTGTCGTCGACATGTCGTCGGGATACCAAAAGTTAAAAAAAAAAAAAAAAAAAAACGAGTTACATTACCTGCTGTCTTGGTTGTCTCGGCTCTCACCCTCGGCTTTGACTCTCGGCTCTCACCCTCGGCTCTGCTACTGTATTAAAAAAATTATAACAAAAAGTAACAACAATTTTATTAACAAAACTAAATAACAATTTTATTAACAATTTTTAATAACAATTTTAATAACAATAATTTTATTAAAAGAAATTACCTGTGGTGCTCAGTGGGAAGAAAGGAGAAGAAAGAAGAAGGAAAGAATTAAACAAATGAGGGGTTGAGGAAAGAATTAAACATGGGAATAGGAGGAGGAGGAGGTGCACAGTGGTGCTCGTGTGGTGGTGGTGGTAAATGTGGTGGTGTTGTTGGGGTGGAGCTGTGGTGGTGGTGGTGGTATAATGTGGTATGCTGTTGGGGTGGAGGAGTGGTTGAGGTGGTGTGGTGTGGTCGTATAATAGCCGGAGGAGTGGTGGAGGTGGTGTGGTGGTGGTATAATCGCCGGAGAAAATAATTGAGGTGATGCGATGGTTTATTTTTTTGGGTATTGCGTTTTGTGAGAAATAATTGACCAGATCTGGTTTTGGTATTACTTTTTATTTTCCCGTCGACATGTCGACGGGAATATAAACGAATTTTTTTATATTATTACTAATACCGTCGACATGTCGACGGTAATATTACGCTATTTTGTCGTATAGGTTTGGCGGGACGTATTAAATTTTCACGAAACTTTTGGCGGTTTTATTCCCGTCGACATGTCGTCGGGAAAATAGCTTTTATTAAAAAAAATATTTATAATAAATACTTTTATAAAATTACTTTATTATAAATACTTTTATAAAATTACTTTAATATAATTAAAAAAAATTATTTATTATAAATACTTTTATAAAATATTAAAAAATAAGTTTTATAAAATTAATAAACTAAATTAATTATATAATTGAAAAAAATTATTTATTATAAATACTTTTATAAAATTAAAAAAATATATAAATTTAAAATTAATTACTTATATTATAATTAAAAAAAATCATTTATTAAAATATAAAATAAAATAATTAAAATATCACAAAATACTAAATCCCAACCATTATAAAATTAATAAACGAGTCGAGATGCAATGGTAATACATGAGGTGTAAAACAAACGAGTCGAGATGCAATGGTTATACATGATATGTAAAACGAACGAGTCGAGATGCAATGGTTATACATGCGATGTTAAAACGAACGAGTCGAGATGCTATGGTTATACATGAGATGTTAAACGAACGAGTCGAGATGCAATGGTTATACATGAGATGTTAAACGAACGAGTCGAATGTTAAACGAACGAGTCGAGATGCAATGGTTATACATGAGATGTTAAACGAACGAGTCGAGATGCAATGGTTATACATGAGATGTTAAACGAACGAGTCGATATGCAATGGTTATACATGAGATGTTAAACGAACGAGTCGAGATGCAATGGTTATACATGATATGTCTCATCTCACTATATCTCTCTCTCTCTCTACCTAACACCTTATCCTCACAATATAAACACACACACACACACATACTCATCTCACTATATCTCTCTCTAGCAGTTTCTGTTTTCTGGCGACACCAGCATTTTCCGGCCGCCGGAATCTTTTTCTGGCCACCACCTTTTATCACCTCAACTTGTAGATCGGGCCACACCGGTCACGATTCAACCACTCAACCTCACAACCACAAACATACACTGTTATCATGGTGAAGAAGATGGCAGAATTTGAAGCTTTTCCTTGTCCTTGTGAACGAGGAGACGTGGTTCTGCGAGAATCGTGTAAATCTTACTCCCGTGGTAAACTATACTATGCGTGTCCTTTCTCGCAGGTGAACAATTACATATTTTTTTTTTTAAAATAATTTGGTTAGTTGTTAAAAATAATAGTTTTTACTCTTTAACAGCCTGGGACAGACGACCATGGATGTAATTTTTTTTATGGAAGGAGGAACGACTCGCCAAAATGATGATCGGTTCTCTGGGAGCTTCAACATCAAGCGGTTCTGGATCTGCTCCAAAAAGGTGCTCAAACTGTCATGAAAAAAATCTTAGAATAAACTTGTTGGAGGCACAAAAACAGGTGTTGGAGGCACAAAAACAGGTGCTAGAGACAAAATTAAGGGTGCTGGAGGCAAAACTTGACATAGCAACGTATCCCAACCACGACCACGCATGTCAGTCGGATGCAATACTCCGTGACCTTGTAGGTGACATGGATAAATTTCATATGTAGTACTGTTATCGTTGTTGTTGCTATTGTTTGCTGTTGTTGTTGATGTTTTTGATGTTTAATAAAATGTTGTTGTTGTTGTTGTTGTTGTTTAATAAAATGTTGTTGTTGTGGAGCAATAATTAGAACTGAAGGAGCATTAATTATCAAACACAAAGGCAAACTGTTTATTTAAAACAAGCAAGAGTTCTTAACCACATGCATTTTCATACAGACTCAAACTAAACAACTCGACAACCAAACTAAACAACTCAACAACCAAAGGAAACAACTCAAACTAAACAACTCAACAACCAAACGAAACAACTCAAACTAAACAACTCGACAACTAAAACAACAGATCAAACGAAACAACCCGTTTATTTTTTTTTGCGGCTACTTCCCGCTTTACTTGAACTCGCACCATCTTTTCCCTTCCTTGCTCTCATTTCCTTGATATGTGCAAACGTAGCTTCAAGATTTGTGATCCTATTTCCCAGATTATCAAGTTTTGTTTCCAACGTAGTTTCAGCTTCGTCGTCACCTCCAACAGCAACAACTTGAGCTTCAGCAGCAGCTTGAGCTTCAGCAGCATCTAGCTCGTCCATGTACTCTTTGTAGTACGGCTTTTTCCTACACCATTCGATAATCTTGTCTCTCATCCACGGTTCAGCATCCTTAAAATCACCATATTCCTCATAAACTGGATGACCAAAAGTTAACATAACTTCATTAAAGAGGAGCTCGTGTGACAAGATTTTTGAGTACTCCTCTTCAACTGTGCAACCACGCCAAGTCATGTGTGTCTTGTAAAAATTGACGATTGAATAATTTGTGAGATGTGTAAAATGAGACGGAAATAATTTTATGAGAATGTATATATTGGTAAAAAAATGAGACGGGAATGTATTTGTGAGGATATATATAGCCTGATTTTTAAAGATATATTCCCGTCGACATGTCGACGGGAACAATAAAGCGGGAAAATATCCCGCCCAATATTTTACCCATTTATTAAAAATGTTTATAATTAGTAATATACTCCCGTCGACATGTCGACGGGAATCTTAAAACATAATAACTATTATGCTTAATCACACGTTAATTGCGGGATAAAACGTTATTAATATATTCCCGTCGACATGTCGACGGGAATATATTAGCGGGTAAATTTCGCGCCCAACTTTGGTGATTTATTGAGGCTAAAAAAATATTCTAAAAGGTTCCCGTCGACATGTCGACGGGAAAATACGATTATGAAAAATTCAACGCAGTTGGCCTCGGTCAATCGTTTTTTTTGTCGTTTTCTGTCTTATGCCGTCGACATAATGTCGACGGGAAACGGCTTGTCGCCTGTTCTCCTGATTCTTGTAGTGTGTGGCCGAAAATATGGTGGCTTTTTATGAGCTTGTGGATTTTGACTTAAGGGTTATGGTGGTGGAGCAAAGGGTTGAGCATTTGGTGTGGTGGTTAAGTTGCAAGAGAAAGATGATGATATGGGGTTAAATTCAGAGAAAAATAATAAAGAAAGTCAATTTAGTCATTTTAGTTTGACAAAAGGACGAGAAACGCAATCGTAAGTTCCCCACAGGGACGGGTCTCTGCACTTTCAAAACAATAGGGACTATACCTGCAATCTGGCCTAACAATAAGGACGATTTTTGAAATTACTCTTCGGTTAAATTAGGAATCAATAACCATATCATTGATTCAACAGACACCGAGACACATATACGAAACAGAACAGGAACCATCACTGTGGTTGAACAAAGTTTTACTTGGATTACAGATAAAACAGTAATGTTGAAGCCATAAGATTAACCAAAATACACCCAAACCTACACGGAATAGATGAGATATTTAAACTAGTAAACTTAACAAAGGTCTATTTCCACTATGGGGGAAGCTCGGTGGAGTTTTAACAACTTACCAGCCATCTTCCAAGCAATATCATATCTTTCAGACCTAGCATGCCTCTTCAAAAAGTACTGATCAACACTAATTACAATCTTCTTTAACAAAGGGGAAGAAGTAAGTATAAACTTTATCAAAAATACTTCATTCTCTGAACCTTGATAAGATGAAAACGCCACACTTCGGAGCTGTAGCTGCTTCATTGTGTTGCAGCCTAAATCTAAAGAACAAACTGCTGATGGTGAGACATCATGACTGTATGCTCCCTGCAAGATTAGATACTATTTGATCAGAACCACAACTGCTAGTAAATTTACAGTAATTAATTTGGTGCATTCTGCTCACCTCGATATTAAGAGTGTGTAAATTTGGGGACTTACAAATCATTTTCAAGACAAATGATGCCATAATATCACAACCAAAATTTACATCGGATAATATAAGAGTATTGAGGCATAGAAAGGCCGCGGGGACCTTCTTATCGACACCAGCTTCTGCCATAAACTAAAAAATAGAAAGCCATTTTGATTTGTTAGTGATAAATTCTAGGCACAATATTTTGTAAAGAGACTTTTAAATACCCAGCTTACACTTATCTTGCCTTCAAAAAGAACAACTAACACTTACCTTGCAATATCCAAAGTGCAAATTAAGTTCTTGAAGTTTTGCAAGAGCCGTAAGCTGATAAAAACTGGAACTTTTGATCATGATCGTTGGGTATGAATTTTCCATACACACCGACCAAGATAACTTTTTGAGATTTGCTAGTTTGCAAATTTCGATGAGTTCCAATTCGGATGTATCATAGAGAACATAGTTGCTCAGAATCTCAAGTAAGGGACACCGAGAAATAAACTCTCCAAATGTATAACTTCCGAAACCAACACTATTCAAGTGTAAGCTCAACAGATTTGGAAATCCGTGAAAACCAGGTAAGGAGGGAATAAAAACGCCACGGAGTTCCAAATGTTTCAACTCCACACAAGAGCGAAGTTGGCTTGGCAATTCAAAATGATCATCACATGCAAGAGTGAACTCTTTAATTCCTCTTCTAGACAAGAAGAGAACCCAATGCTTAATATCCTCAAGATCTAATATGTCATCCTCACATGGTATGTACAATGTAAACTTTGCTACAGGACCTTTAAGATGAAGGAGAAGTCTGCTTATAATTTTCCCATCAAACTTTTCGGGTAAATAACGAAAGAAATCCTCATCGAATTTGAGATGGGTGAGCAAAGTCCACTTAAAATTCCAGTTTTTCGACAAGACATCAGTCTCACAGCATCTTGTATAGGCAAACGGTCCAGAATATTGGTTATCACATTATCGGGCATGCTGCTAATGAAATCTTGGGGCTCGAATTTGGATGCTTTAGGTGTCCCATGAACTTGTTCCATTATACTAAATAGAAAAGAAGCTGAGTATAAGTTATAAGCCGTAGAGCAATGTGTAAGATTGTGAAAAAAGTGCAGATCAAAGGTTCTAGTCATGAAAACTATTGGACAGCAAAATCAAAAGTAGATACATAAGCAATGAACCTCAATTAAAAGTAGTTATTCATACAAGTAAAACGGCCCTTAACCTTCAAATGAAGTAACATTGCTGGATTACTAATATAAGGTTCATGAGTGACCATAAACTTTATGACCAAACACCCAAACCATAAGGATTACCCGACGACCAAACGAAGACGTTAGATAGTGAAATCTAACACATTAAGGTATAATAAACCTAGACCATATAATTAAGGGTAATCGCCCTGTAGAAAGCAAGGAACGGGTTACAAGCCAAACCACAACCACGGCCTTGACACTTAATCCATTATGACCCCGACTCAACAACCCGAACCAAGAACTTAGACCGACCCGACACGAACCAAAAAACCCAAAAACTTGCTAATCGAAACTATTATTAAACAGATAAGGTGCTTACACAAATTATAGGCTAATTTTGCTTATGAATAAGTGACACAAGTTTTAGTTTAAAAAAAAAAAAAAAAAAAAAGGAAGAAACCGATAACAAGTGGTAACCTCATTTTGCTTCTGAAATCGTCTCAGGTAAATGAAGATGAGAACGATAATGAATTTGGTTTTTTTGTTTTCAGATCTGCTGCTACTTAACAATGGATATTGTAGATTTTGGCAGCATTTTTGAAGTTGTAAACATTGTGTTTGCAATTTAATTTACTCTTTCTTTATGTTGCTTTTATAAGACACACCTTATTTTAAGCGACTTTTATTTATCAACAAGGAGAAATTGGGATTCCATTATTGGATAAAAACAATAAAAAGTCGATACAATAAAGCAAGAAAAAGAAGGGGAAAGAAGGAATAGACAGACATACTAAAGGCGCATAAGACCATGTTACAACAAATTCATTAGTAAGGTAAAGAAAAGTTGGTAAAGTAGCAAACAAATAAAATGGACATGCAACTGAGCAAAACACAAAACGACTATTTAATTTCCAGCCTTTCCTACTAAGCATGCATGTGAGTCACGGCAATCCTAAGAAGAAATACAAATTCGTAGCAAACACAGAAAGGCAACATCCTACGCTTATAACTAACATCTAGAAAAATCAAGTGATATATCAAGCAACAAAGTAAAAAACCAACGCTAAAGAAAGGAAGCCAGATCTGTTTCACCTACCAAATCCTAGCAACGAAGGAACAGACGAAAACTTCTGGAACCTTTTGGAATACGAATTGTATTTGTACTAAAAAAAGATACGACTAATAAAGCAAGAGGCGAACGTTTAGCCCAAATAAGAAAGAGCATGAATGGACTTAAAAAATACGACTTATACCCAAAGACTATTATAACACCTTTTAACCAAAATACTATTATAATAAAAATAATATTATAAGAAAATCTGGGATTTCGGTCCACCGAGAAATGATAAACAGTATAATGGAACCGTTTTCTACTGTAAAGTGGACTATCATTTTGAGAAAAGTAAAAAAAAATATATATATATATTAGAAAAATTGGAAAGAAAAATAAATAAATAACATTCGTTGTGAAACCCAAATGACTATGGCTATGGGTATGGGAATGAGTTTACAAACCCCTCATCAATGGAGAGTTTAGAAAGTGCCTACTATTGAAGGTTTCACACCCGTTTCGGAAAACAGTATCTATAAACAAAACAATTTTATTGCGGATGAAAGTTATTCCCTCATTCCCATACCCTCAAACCAAACACACCCTATTGTGTTAACTGGATATAGGTGTTTTTGACACCCCTACTCCCACAACTTTTCATTATTTTTTCCAAACTACTTCACGACATCAAAACCCGACATACTTACAATATGATAACCAAAAGCAGTGTTAAAAGTTATAATTTATCATTTTTTTTCTTCCATATGTTTTCATATCGTTCTCATAATTATTACTGTTTTTGGGTAAGAGTGTTGGATGCAGTAACACCAAATCTATATGGTAGCATTTGGTTTGAGCCAAAGGCATGTTGCTGCGCCGCCCCCAGCCCTCGCCCAAGTGCAAGTAGAAAAATGGCATGCGCCAAATCAAGATTCTGTGTGTTCTTCTTTTTTTATAATTGGTTTTGTGTTGGGTTTGTGTTTTAATTTGTATGGTGGGTTCAAAAAATGAGGTTTTTGTTTGAGTTAATGGGGAGATAGGTTTTGGATGTAAGAGTGATAAGAGAAGGGAAAAGAAAATGGTGAGATGGCAAGACGTGGCCCATAAGTGCCAGTTTGGCTTGAGCCACTACACCTAATGCTCTAATAGATACAAACCTTTTTTAAAATTTAAAAGCTGTTAATGAATATTTATTAGACTTTAAATTACATTAATTTAGTATAAATTATTAGTGAATACATTATTGTATTACTGGTTCTACAAGTGTAGCTTAGCTCAACATAATCATTGATCCAATCTTAATGATAACATTTTGAGATTTACAAGTTTTCCAATTTCGGCGAGTTTAACCTTGGTTCTCGTTTCTTTGGGACCGAATATCAAAATCTCAAGGGACGGACACTTAGCAATGAACTCTGATCAAGTAAAGCTTTCAAATTTTACAAAAGTCAAGTCTAAGACTAGAAGGCAAAGGTGTGATTATGCCCAAGGTGACCCCAAGTCAAAACTCACGCGCGAGTTTCGTCCCACAAGACAAATTAAGGTGAAACACTCATCGAGTTTACTTCGGTATGATGTGGGGCCGGGTATATTGTTTTATAGTTTTTTATTCTGTTTGTGAGTGTGTATAAGGTATTTAGTGGGGTATATTTGTATAAAGTGTGTATTTTAATGAAAGTTGAGGGTAAGGTGACCTTGTCCACAAATAAGTGAGTGTGTGTGAGGGAAAGTGGGAGGAGAGAAAAAATTAAGGTGGTGCTGAGGTGCATGGTGAAAATGTGTTTCCCTTGGTCTCTGGTCTAAGCTCAGCAAGCAATAATTAATTAATTATGGAGCTTCAAATGTTTTAACTCCATACAAGATTAAAGATCGGTTTGCAACTTAAGATGGTCTCCATATCTATTTTTAAAAGTGAGCTCCTTAATTCCTTTTCTAGACAAAAACAAAACCGAATGACTGACATCCTCATACTTAAATACACTACATGCTATATAGCGGACAAACTTTGATATGGGACCTTTAAGAATAGAAAAGTCTAATCAAATCCTCCCATTATAATTACTTTTTTCCTCTTGTTCAATACCTCGTAAATTGAAAAACAAACACGCATCAAACACGAGTTGAGTGAGCAAAGTCCACTTAAACCTCCAGGTTCTTGACAAAATATCAGTTCTCACTGCTTCGTTTGTTGGCAAACGATCCAATATATTAGTTATCACATTATCTAGCAAGCAGCTAATACGATCTTCCGGTGCACATTTGGATGCTTTACGTGTCCCATGAACCGGTTCCATTATTCTAAACAGAAGACATGTATAAGCTATTGTTGGAATTTTAAATCATATTAACACGTTAATTTTAAATCATATTGACTACTCAATGTTGGATTACACATGCACTCACTAGTCCTCACCTTTTGTCACCTCACGTATACATGTTATAAGTCCTTACGATATGTTTTTGTTTTCAGTATCGAAGTTCTACCCTCACCAATGTGTTACATTTCCAACTATTCTCATACCTGTTAACAACAAAAACAAAACAACTGGCCATATCAATATGTATATTTGTAACGTGTTCAAGAGATACTAACCATGAATCTTTTCATTCATTCATTAATAACCATCAAAGATTCAAAAGACAAAGATATGAAACAGACAAGAACCATCACCATACTTGAACAAAAGGTTCATTAAGATTACAGATAAAACAGTACCTGCTGAAGCCATAAGATTAACCAAACATTCACACAAAACTACATGAAATAGATGAGAGGTTCAAACTACTCAACTTAACAAAGGTCTATTTCCACTATGGGGGAAGCTCGGTGGAGCTTCAACAGCTTCCTAGCCATCCCCCATGCAATATCAAGCCTTTCAGACTCGGCATGATTCATCACAAACCACTGATCAACACTAATTACAATCTTCTTTAACAAAGGGGAACAAGCAAGTATAAGCTTTATCAAACATACTTCATTCTCTAAGCCTCTAAATGATGAAAATACCACACGCCGAAGCTGTAGCTGCTTCATTGTGTTGCAGCCAAAATCTAAAGAACAAACTGCTGATGGTGAGACGTCAAGACTGAATGCTCCCTGCAAGATTAGATACTATTTGATCAGAACCACAACTGCGAGTAAATTTACAGTAATTAATTTGGTGCATTCTGCTCACCTTGATATTAAGATGCTGTAACTTTGGGGAGTTACAAATCATTTTTAAGACAAATGATGCCATAATATCACACCTAAAATTTAGGTCAGACAATGTAAGAGTCTTGAGGCATAGAAAGGCAGAAGGGTTCTTCTTGTCAACACCTGCTTCTGCCATAAACTAAAAAATAGAAAGTCATTTTGATTTGTTAGTGATAAATTCTAGACAAAATATTCTGTAAAGAGACTTTTAAATACCCAACTTACACTTATATTGCCTTCAAAGTTACCTTGCCACGTCCAAAGTCCAAATTAAGTTCTTGAAGTTTGGGAAGAGCCGTAAGCTGATAAAAACTGGAACTTTTGATCATGGTCGTTGGGTGTGAATTTTCCATACACACTGACCAAGATAACTTTTTGAGATTTGCTAGTTTGCAAATTTCGATGAGTTCCAATTCGCATGTATCATAGAGAACATAGTTGCTCAGAATCTCAAGTAAGGGACACCGAGAAATAAACTCTCCAAATGCATACCTTTTCGAAACTAACACTATTCAAGTGTAAGCTCAACAGATTTGGAAATGCGTGAAAACCACGTAAGGAGGGAATAAAAACGCCACGGAGTTCCAAATGTTTCAACTCCACAAGAGCAAAGTTGGGTTGGCAATTCAAAATGATCATCACATTCAAGAGTGAACTCTTTAATTCCTCTTCTAGACAAGAAGAGAACCCAATGCTTAATATCCTCAAGATCTAATATGTCATCCTCACATGGTATGTACAATGTAAACTTTGCTACAGGACCTTTAAGATGAAGGAGAAGTCTGCTTATAATTTTCCCATCAAACTTTTCGGGTAAATAACGAAAGAAATCCTCATCGAATTTGAGATGGGTGAGCAAAGTCCACCTAAAATTCCAGTTTTTCGACAAGACATCAGTCTTCACATCATCTTGTATTGGCAAACAATCCAGAATATTGGTTATCACATTATCTGGCATGCCGCTAATGAAATCTTGGGGTTCAAATTTGGATGCTTTATGTGTCTCATTGTCACACCCCGCCACGGCGGAAACGCGCGGGTGTAACTTCATGGATATCATCACAACACCTGGTGTCAACATAGAGAACAACTACATGCACATAAATAGAGCAATATACCAACACATAGTGTTGTAACAATACCCAAAGATAAACATAATAAAATCCAAAACATAAATCCAAACATAGATGATAAACCACTTCCAATGCAACTAAGGTCTCGTCTATCCACATCCTTCTATCTTATCCTTAGAAAGCTCACCTGAAAATGATGCTTAAAACGTCAACATAATGTTGGTGAGATTCATAGGTTTAAGACTCAACACACAAGGCAACCAAATTCACTGTGATTACAAAATATAGCTGGACAAATAGTTATAGTTATCATATAGCTACATGCATTTGCAAGTTAATATCCACACATAAAGGCAACAACACTCATAAAGCAACCATTAGGACGGCTCGTGTCCTCCGATCCCATAATTAGTACCACATCAGGACGGCTCGTGTCCCCAGATCCCATAATCATTACAATATCAGGACGGCTCGTGTCCCCCGATCCCATAATCATCAATTAGGTCGCATGCGCGAGCAACAGGGTAAGCACCCTCCCAATTGAATCCCAAAATATATCATCAATTAGGTCGCTATCCTAATTGAATCCCAAAACATCCACGCAAGCAAATAATCACATATAGCATACATACAATAACATTATAAGTCCAAGCTCTTTAATACCACGCACATAATCATAGTAAATCAAATCATTTAAGACAAGCATCATTCCCATCCCAAGTTTAAAACAAAGTAAAAATATGGGACTATGAACTCACCTTAAACTCCGCAGCTTCCACAAAACAACTCACAATCTAAAGCACACAAAAATAATCCACATTACACAAGGTCAAGCTAAAAGCTACAACCCATGTAATACACATATGATGGATGTATAAGACTCATATGACCCACCATGGATCTCCTAGACACCACACTAACCACTACCATAACTTAATACTCACTAAATCCCTTGCACTCTAAAACTCAGAAAACGCATAATTTTTTAGTACATTCACTCACATGAAATCACGACAAATATAGCTCAACAACTCACACCAAAAATTTACCATGGTCTCCCATAAGCATAGAAGCTAATCCCAGAAGGCCATGGACCAATAACACACACAAGTACTCATAAGAAATTCAAACTTGTCAATTACTCAAATTCGGATCTGAATGCAAACCAAAAAGTTTTGATTTTTAATAATTACTTCCACAAGTTTTTATCGCAAATCCTCTTCGTGGTAGTCTAGTATAACCTAAAACTTAACTATTCCAGAAGACCAAGTCAAAATACCACTTTTACAACCACATGACAACCTCAAACTTTTACCCAATATCTGTCCCGGTTTGACAACTTTGACACCTTAACAAAGAAAAATCAAAAGACTGACTTCCCGACCTCAAAATTGATCGTGGTTAGACTTTTTGGAAAGCTCTTTCATTATACTTCAATTTAGACATAAAATTCGTGACTTAACTCATCACCATCTGTTATGTACACTCACATCTTTACAGCCTTACAAATCTGTCCAAACCCTAACTCAATAACTAGCATGTTTTACGCTCAATTCTCTTAACCAATCATCATACTATTATCATTAATTGATCCCAACATGTTTAATAACATTAATTTACAGAAGTTAACACAAACCCTAATCCACCATACTTAATATTACATGAATTAGATTAATTAATCAATTAATTGAACATAAGGTTTAAAAATTTTACCTTGATTCTTGATTATTGCTCCCAAATTACAAACCCTAATTTTTCTTATTCTTTTCTCTCTTGGATCAACCCATAATTGCAGAAAAAACGTTTTAGGGGTGTTTGGTTTGATATATATATTAATTATGGATAATCCTTGGGCCTAAGAGTCATATTTGGACTCAAATTAGGTTTTCTTTTTCCCCTTATCCCTTAAATCCGAATTTTACATATATTAAATATATATTTTTATTTTTTTTATTAAATTTATTTATTCCACTCAAAACCTCATACTTTTTATATTTTATAAATACCCATAGCTAATCCTAACGTCTTATTCGATAAACCACAACTTTTATGACAACCGGAAAAATATCATTTTCAAAAATAAAGTTTCCAAAAATAGAATTCCACACTCTTTTGAAACATAACTCATAAAAACAAATCCCACGTAACTTACTAACACTCAATTACTTGAACGAAGCCTCGTTACGCAAAAACACAAAAACACCAAAACTACACAAGTCATTTCTACACCACAAAGGTGATCAAAATGAACTTTCTCAAATTCCAACTTTCCAAATCACAATAAAACCACTCACGCAAAGAGATTTAGTGCTAAAACTCACCTATATCAATCCTATATCACTTCAAACACCTAATACACACCAAACAAACGTCAACCGAGTCAAGACTATCAGTCAAACTGACCTGCCAAAACCACGGTTGATACATCATCCCCCACTTAGGGAAATCGCGTCCCGAGATTTCAACTACTCGTCTCACCAAAAACATCAGCAAAAGAAAATTTATGGATTTTTAAGCGGATAAATACCACACCATAAACTCACAGAGAAAGAATCGCAAAAATGTGAACCAACTAAATACCCGAATTCACACGATAGAAAACATATCGATACTCCAACAATACACGAAAATAGATACACTACATCGATCAATAACACCAAAGATCCGAACGACTTCTCACAGGTAGGTACGATACTCTCGAACCAAATGAAAAACCAAATGATAACCGAAAAACGCACTCGCAAATAACAGATACCCATAAAACAAACATTTATGAATACCCCGCATCAAACTTCCACGATCTAAAATCCAACTACAAACGATCTACTTCACCAACCACTTCAGCAAACAAAATTTGAGTACTTAAATTTCATCGGATCCTCACGTTCCCAAGTAAACTCAGGACCACACTCAGAATCCCACCATACCTTTACCAACGTTATCTCACCACACTTCAAACTCTTAACATCTCGATTCCATAATCTCAACAGGTTTCTCGACAAAACAAAGAGTCTTGTCAACCTTGCATTCATCTAATGGCACATGCAGACTAGCATCCCCCAACCACTTCTTTCCATTAGATACGTGAAACGTATCATGCACTCTAATTCACTCCTCAGGCAAATTCAACCGATATGTCTCAAATCCAATCCTTTCCGTAAATCTCAAATGGTTATACGTATCTCGGTGCTAGCTTGCCTTTCTTACCGAAACGCACAACACCCTTCCAAGGAGATACTTTTAACCTCACAATATCACCAACACCAAACTCTAAGGCTTACAGCAATAACCCGAATAACTCTTTTGGCGATCTCTTGTTGCCTTAAGTCTTTCCATAGCCAGAAAACCTTATTCGTAGCCTCTTGTTCTAGTTCAGGACCAAATAGTTGGCTTGTTCCAACCTTTGCCCACAGAACAGATGAGTTACATTACCTTCCATACAACTTTTCACACGACACATACTCAATACTAGAATGACAATTGTTGATATAGGAGAACTCAGCTAAGGATAAATGTATACCCCGGCTCCCTCCCAAAATTAAACACACCCATGCTCTCATCATACCATCCAACGCCTGATTTGTACGCTCACTTAGTTCACTCATTAGAGAACGATAAGTCATACTCATCTTCATACGCTATCTCAAGGCTCCATAAAACATTTACCACAATCGCGGAGTAAGTGTTTCATCATGATATAAGCTGATTGACGCGACACTCCACGTCTCTCTACCAACTCATCAAATGAAATTTCTCACCAATTCCTTCTCAACAAAATCTCCAAGTATCTTTGACCGTTGCATCACCATAATAATCATTGACATCAACACTCACCTTCAAGCGTATCACAACTTGCTAAGGTAATAATACGTCTTATCCATTCTCGGATGTATCTTATACCTTGCATGATCGATGTCCTTAAGCATCCTCTCCACGAAATCATTAGCGGTCCGCAAAATACACTCCTCCATCTTCGTTCCTCTCCATTTACTAGTCTAAACCAAGTAATCATTCTTCTTACATGTTCTCATCTTTGAACCTCTCTCCCCAGGCTGTCAATATCATCCTCCTAACTCCGAACTGAATTATCATAATCATTGCTCACAAACATCTAAGTTTCACTCGTTCACTCCCGCTCAGCGCTCTTACCACGATGTCCTCCCTTCCTTGACAATAGTGAATCAGACAATCGTAGTCACTGAGAAATTCCACACCAAACTTCTCTTCAACATATATTAACCTCTTGTCAAATATATGCTAAAGATTCTTATGATCTGTGTAGACAACACTTTCTGCTCCATACCAATATCATCTCCAAGGTCTACTCCCCAACTCTAAGTCACGTATCACATAGTTCTTCATATGTTTCTTCTACCTCCGCGATGCCTGAAGAACGTACATCTTGAAGCTGAACTTCTCACTTGGAGACTTGGCAACATCCTCTTCTTCTTCAACGAACAAATTGATAATCAAAACGACAATCTATCCTAAGTAAACAACGCGAACCATGAAACCGGTCGAACTAAAATGTATGTTAACGAACTCAAAAGGGTATGAATTACCGATTAACGAAGTAACGAACATCAAAATCAAAGCTAGAAAAAAACAATGAGAAAATTTTCCCAAATAAAATAGACACGGATAAAATGTTCATGAAAACCCATACAAAGAAAATACACATACCCATAAAACATGCACAAGCGTACCCCACCGAAAGAAACACTCGATAAACCAAATACATAACAAGTTTGGTAAATGAGAACCATAGACAGTTCTTATTCTCGTACTCGACCTTCCCAAAAACAAATGAACACCGTTTTTTTTTCACAAAACATATCTTAAACTTATACATTTTTTTATAAAATATACATAAACCATTTTATGTAAGACATCAACATAACCATTTTTTTTTCACACTTCATTTTCACCATAAAAATATTAGTTTCCATCAAACAGCCTTCAAATACCCAAAACGAATTTGTAAAATGCCATAAAGACTCTAACACAACCTCTTAATCGAACGCGAAAGACATTGAAGAATTCCGTAATCAAAATAATCCTCAAACGAACTCATACCAGCGAACACTCACGCAAATACATTGCAACCCAAGCGAAGAACGCAAAGACTCATTCGTACAACGATCAAACCAAAATCATAGAAAAACAACGATACTAACAGGTCACAAAACATGTCACAAAATTCAATTGGTGTATGTAAATGAGGAATCAAACATCCACACCAATTCGTCACGAACCAACAATACTTGAAGAATAGCATAACATTCATCCGAGGAATGAATGTATGGAATAATCAAAGAAACGAACCAGTATCCAACAAAAACGAATTCGATTACTCATCACCTATCACGACGTCAAATCGAAAGAATATGGCATCTGTACCATCATGGTACGAAAAGGAATGCCAACCAAAGAATTAGGTATACAAACGGAGTGCTAGCAAACGAATCAACTTAAATACCACAACATAAGTACCCACCGATAATTGAGGTATCAACATATGATAGGTAGGATGGAATCTTACCACCTACACACCCCCAACATATAACGACTGCCCAAACGGTTAAGAGAATACTTCTCTAACCATACAGCCATCACCAACATGATATCACTGATGAGGCGAAAAATGATCCGTTTTTAGGGGGTCATTTAAACCCGAATCCGACTTTATTTGATCAAATATTGCCCTAAATCGTTCTTTTTGTGATTTTAGGTGTTTGGAGAGTGAATTCTGGAAAAGAAGCCATTTTGGACGTTTTTGGAGCATAAAAGTGAAGAAAACGGCAAAGTATCAATTTTCCATGCTAAAGACACTAGGTGATGGCGTCAAGAGTTATACCCTGACGGCGTCAGACATCAAGAATAAAACACCGTAGTTGATGACGGCGTCAAAAGTCATCCTGACGGCGTCAAAGTAGCAAGAATAAAATACCGTGGTTGGTGACGGCGTCACATAGGCCGTCATAAGTAGATCAAGGCCGTCCGAGGAAGTATTTGGCGGCGAGGTGACGGCGTCACATGGTTGTCTTGACGCCGTCAGCCCAGTTTTCCTATATATAGTTTTCTAGTTTTTTCATTAAAGAAAGAGAAGTTTTGGTGAAACCCTAAAGACGAATTTGGTGTATCTTTTACAGGTTTTTCAAGGGTTCCAAACCCTTGATACCTTGCATTATAATTGAGATAAGTGTTCTTCTAATTCAATCAATATGTCTATGTGTTGGTTGTTTATATCTTGTTCTTGTCTCAATTCCATTATGCTAGGCTAGATCTCTTTTGTGTTTGCTTAGATCTAATGAAACCTAGATGTTGATTATGTGTTGATTACTTGTCTATTCTTGTCTTGGATGAATGATTTTATATGTTAGGCTTAAGAAAACTGGCAGATCTCCAAATGGTAACATGCTTGAACGTCTTAAGAAACATGAACCGAGGCGTACTAGGTCTTTATTGGTTGTATTTAATGCATGAGCCACTGTTTACAATCCCTATAGTTGTGATGGGTCATGGTGTAGGAGGAGATAAGAGCTCATAGAGTTGGGGAGTTATGTATGCCACCCCACGAATGGTATTAAGGAATACAATCCGTCATCCATACAAGTATAACAAGTAATTAACGTGTAAAAGATATCTAGGGAGTAGTGAAGTCTAAGTAAACACAATTTCTCCAATTACTGCTCACAACATTAGTATAATTTAGTTTAATTTCATTTTCAGTATTTTATTTTGATTATATATTAGTTTTGGGTTAGTTGAATAGCAACTAATTCCGCCCATTCCTCCAAAACCCGAGATTTTACTTGCTTTTATAAAAATACAAAAACACAAAAATAATCATCCCTCACCTCTAGAACTAGTAATTAGGTTTTCTAATCCTAGCGACACTATTCCTAAGTTGAACGATCAATCCCCCGGTACTTGTCACTATACTATACTACAACGATCAGGTACACTGCCTGGTGGGGGTTGTAAGCTTCTCGAGATCCCTCGAGAGGTAAAGCCTGTTGCGATTCCCACTCATCAAGTTTTTGGCGCCGCAGCCCGGGGAATAGTTATTGCCTAGGTTAGGATTTCTTTTTATTAGGTCTACTTGCTAGATTCCTTTCTAGTAAGATTTTATTTTTAATTTTTTAGGTCTTCGTTAGTCTATCTTATTTCTTTATGTCTTTGTTCGTAAACTGTTTCGATGGATAACAATAACATTGATCGGCTGATTCCTGTTATTCGTGTTTTTTGTCGTAGGATGTTCCAATTGCCCGCCTCACTTCCTTTGGCAGAAAATGAGAACCCACCTAACCTCTCACCTAACCACCACTTTGACAATAATTCTGAGCTAGAGGAGTCTGATCATGATGATGACCGTAGGGCTAGTCCTTTTTACTATTCAGACTCCGATGAGGATCTTGATGATGGTGACGTAATTAATGAGGATAGAATGGAGGAGGAAATAAACCCGCTTAGGTATGATGACCCTAGAACTAGGATCGAGTGCGATAGTTCATTTAACATGCAATTCCCTTGTAAGATTGGATTTAAGAGCTTTAACGCCTATCTCAACTCATCTCTTCCGATGAACATAATCTCACGTAACGAATACAATAAAATCATGGTAGATGAGTTAGAATACAAAGGAGACAACATTATTGCTAAGGCAATACCAATGCATGTGTTTGTAGGAAGGCTAATTTATCTTGTCGAGTTCATGGTTATGGAGAATCTAGGAGAATTTATTAATGATAAATTGACCCAAGTTGTGTTTGGAAAACCTTTCAAACGGTTGACCAACCTCGATGAAAAACTCATAGAAGGGCTAATTACATTCTCGGATGGGGATGAAGATTTTGTCTATCAAATGCCCCGCACGCACCCTAGGTTCAAAGATTTTTCCATGGAAAAGTGTAGTAGGTATCCGCCTATGGAAATGCTAAGTGAGAATGATAAGAGAAAAGGACTTCAGTACACGCATGAAAAGAATAAAAAATACTATCGCGGGTGCTTAGAGTTAGGAGACGAGTATAAGAAAGATGAGGCGACTATTAGATGGCTCACACTTGGTTATGTGAGCATAAGCGATACACGATAGCCCATGACTTTGAGTCTAGCTACAAGACTCGTAAATAAAGAAAAGCGCTTCTTGGGAGGCAACCCATGTTTTGTGTGATTTTATTTGTTTGATAGTTATTTGCTTCCGTATGCATGTCTTATTTTTATTGTTGGATGATCATGTTTCTCAATTAAAATGTGGAAATACTTTATTATGTTGTTTGGCCTAGTCTTAACTTCAACCTAAAGGTATTTTTGCAAAAGATAAGTGTAAGGGGAAACCCCAAATATGTTTTTAAGAAACAAACCGATCATGATTCTCCACAATATTAAATGAACATGTATATTCGTATTTGTTAGAGTCAAATGCTTGTATTGAGTCATAATGAAGTTTTGCAGGATTTACCAGGAAGTAGGACAAAGTTTTTCCAGAAATTTTCCGGAAACTTAACATAAAAATTTCTGCAGGTCCATTCTGACGGCGTCAGAGTATTACTCTTGACGGCGTCAGGAGTTAAAAATCTGGAAATTTTACCGGTTTTGTTTTTCTAACGGAGTCTTGTGGTTTTTGTGAATTATTAAGTTTTATAATCTCCAGGAAATCTGCAAACTTCATTCCACAAGCATTATATCTTACTTTGTTTTCTAGGATTTAGAAACTTATATAGGATGTCGCCGATTTTACACGAGGTTGTCTTGTCTATTTTTGTCAGGATTTACAGGTTATGTATGACAAGAAGATTATTTATATTCTGGAAGGGAAGCTTTGATTGTTCGTTTTCTTGGAGGAAGATTTAACCTGGCCAACCTATAATCCATACCGAGCGAATCAGGGGAGTATTTGATTTCATTCTCTTTACTTTTTCACTTTTACATTCTTTACTTGAACATTGGGGACAATGTTCATCTTAAGTGTAAGGGGAGGGTAAAAAGATGATACCTTACATATGCACTTTCGCTTGAGTTTGTTTTGTCTAAAGGTAGATGTGTAATAAAACTATGAGAAATACTTGTTAGTGTAATTTTAGCGCCAAATTTAAAATTTTTTACAACATTTAGGAGTGAAACTTTAGCCATAGCAAGCGTCTCATGGATAGGAGGTTGTATGACTAGCACATAACCGTATATTCAGAAAAATTTTCCACCCAAAAACGTGAGGTTCGCCTTTAGATTTGATAGGAAAAGCATTCATTATTAGTGCTTATGAGTGTACCGGTAGCATTTAGATTCTAGAACTTGCGTTAGTGATGCATCCCGAGACCACTAGTGAGACTACATTCGTGTAGTAGGATTTACTACATGATAAGAGGCATTAGGATCACCCTTGTGTTAAACCCGTATCATAATTACTTGACCATTTAGGTCATATTACTTGGCTAGTTAAGTCAACTAATTTTTCCCACACCCTTTGCGTTGTACTCATTTTTAGTACACGAAACCCCTAGTACACCCCTCCGAGCCTATCTTTTCGTTTCTAACTTTAAGCATCTTACTTAAAGGAAGAATTTGTTACACCCCACTTAAACGTACACCCAAATCGCCTTAGCCTTCCGTGTATGCGCTCATTTTTAGTGCATTATTGTTATTTGTTAAACCCTAAGTTAACTTTCTAATTGATTACATGGTTGCTAAGTCGAGTCATATCCTTGTACATATTGTTTTGGGACGATTGGGACTCATGGGTAAGTACTTATTTTATGGAGTAATGGGGAAAAACATAATATTATTACCCCCATATGTACGTTAATCTTAAAAGTGCTCCAAGTGTTTTAATTTTCTTAATTCGAGTCATTAGATTAGTTAATTGTAAAGTATGTAAAGATTCAAGTGTAAGGGGAATGCTCATACCCCTATGATGTATTATTTTGGATGGTAGGGTAAGAGTGTATGCAAAAAAAAAAAAAAAAAAAAAAAAAAAAAAAGAAAAAAAAAAAAAAAAAACATACGGACTACCATCCCGTTTTTATTCTATGTTCATTTTATGTTTTTGTTATTTTTCATTTATTATAAGTCGAGTCTAGTCTTGGCTTAGCAACGCCATCTTGTACATGTAATTAACCGAGATTGTTAACTCGCCACCAGTAAAACTTCCTTTATCCAACAAAACCGTGTAATTCATATCCCTATACCTAACGTTACAACCCTTTAAAAGACCTCTTTTATAGTTTATCCTAGGTGCTTACGCCATGTGGTGGAGGTTTGATCCTTTCCCAAGCCTATGGTAATCTATTTTGCTATGACAGGTAGTGAGAGATATCTTCCATTTCCATAATGTTATATTACTTTATTACACCCGAGAGATGTGAGTATCTAAACACTATTTGTGAGGTGCTTGTGTATGACCTCCGTGCTTGTCTATTGGTCTTTAGTGGAACGATTATTTGTTGTAATTACTTTTATATTAGTGTTAAATGACCCCTAACTTGTCTTTTGAGTAGAATAAAAGCTCATTTGCTTGAGGACAAGCAAATCTCAAGTGTAAGGGTATATGATGAGGCGAAAAATGATCCATTTTTAGGGGGTCATTTAAGCCCGAATCCGACTTTATTTGATCAAATATTGCCCTAAATCGTTCCTTTTGAGATTTTAGGTGTTTGGAGAGTGAATTCTGGAAATGAAGCCATTTTGGACGTTTTTGGAGCATAAAAGTGAAGAAAACGGCAAAGTATCAATTTTCCATGCTGAAGACACTAGGTGACGGCGTCAAGAGTTATACCCTGACGGCGTCAGACATCAAGAATAAAACACCGTAGTTGATGACGGCGTCAAAAGTCATCCTGACGGCGTCAAAGTAGCAAGAATAAAATACCGTGGTTGGTGACGGCGTCACATAGGCCGTCATAAGTAGATCAAGGCCGTCCGAGGAAGTATTTGGCGGCGAGGTGACGGCGTCACATGGTTGTCTTGACGCCGTCAGCCCAGTTTTCCTATATATAGTTTTCTAGTTTTTTCATTAAAGAAAGAGAAGTTTTGGTGAAACCCTAAAGACAAATTTGGTGTATCTTTTATAGGTTTTTCAAGGGTTTCAAACCCTTGATACCTTGAATTGTAATTGAGATAAGTGTTCTTCTAATTCAATCAATATGTCTATGTGTTGGTTGTTTATATCTTGTTCTTGTCTCAATTCCATTATGCTAGGCTAGATCTCTTTTGTGTTTGCTTAGATCTAATGAAACCTATGTGGAAAACTAGAAGGGGGGGTTGAATAGTTTTACGTCTTTTTAATTTTATTTTGAAAACTTAGTTTAGTTTTAAAACCTTGTTTGCTTTGAAAACTTTGATTCAATCTTATGTGAACTCAAATCTTGAACAATATGAACAAGTATATCTAAGTATAAACAATAATAATAATGTATGCTAAGTATGTGAAATCAACACATGCATAATATAAACAATTGTAGCTATATACGAGAGATAAGTACGTAATCGTTTATTTTATAATCCTTAGTTATATTTTGTATGAAAACTATACTTGATCGAAATGATCAATTATATGTATGTAACCTTTTTAGTTTGATTGTAAAAACTTTGTTTTGTGACTAAAACTTTCGTTTGATCTTTAAGTAAAATCAATACTAGCACTATATGAGCAACTATATATATACGTCTACGTCTACAAAAGTAATAACGATATAAGTAAGATAATAAGTAAGATATGGAAAGATCTAACCGCGAGACAAAGGATTTATAGTGGTTCGGCTACAAGGACACCTTCCTTGCCCTACTCCACTCCTCGAGTCACCTACTCGAGAGTTTTCTTCACTATATCAACAAGCTCCCTTATGGCGGAGAAAACCTTACACACCTTGGATTACACAAGTTAACGACACTAAGCTAAATGTCGAGTTCTAATCGTAGCTAGAACCAATCTCACACCAAATATCACACCACGTGATCTTCACACCTTAATCACACCTTCACACCTTCTTCAAGACTTCACACCGTCTTCACACCTTGTCAATCTTCACACCTTCTTCACAACTACTTCACACCAATCTACTACACACCTATCTTCACAACTACTTCACACCAATCTACTACACACCTATCTTCACAACTACTTCACACCAACTATCTTTACTACAATCAACTAGCCAATCACACTATCTATATTCCTAACACAACTATCTACAATCAAATATTCACAACACACTACACAAAGATATATGTAAATATTCTTGATGATGCACCAACAACTTGGATGTGGAGGTCACAACAAGTTGTAATACTTCTTGTCTTGGAGGATAGAAGTATTCTTCTCTTGCACTTGAGAGGATGATGTAAGAATCACTTTGAAACAAAGGATTATGTATTTATGATCAAAGGATTTTAGAAGGATGTTTAGAGAGAATTGGATCTGAAAATATTTGTGCAAAGAGGTGAGAAAAATTCCAGGTTTGAGGTGGTATTTATAGAGAAAAATTTCTGACAAAATCTGACAGGGAGCGTGGCCGGTCCCTTTAATTGTGTGTCGGTCCCCTTAATTATTAAGGGGACCGCCTAGTATAATTAAGGGGGCCGCCAAAGAAAAAAAAAAATTTCTTCAGATTTTTTGTCTTTTTGTGGGGGAGGTTTTTCTTGAAGAATGTGGCCGTTTTTTGGGTAGAAATTTGAATTCAAAATGTTTATTTTGAATAAAACATTTTTTATAAATACAAAAATGTTTTGTATAAGTTTAGAAATGTTTGTCCCATTTTAATAAAATATAAGGTTTGTAAAAATAAAAATTCCTTTGATCATAAAATGCATTAGACACTTTGTTTATTCATACCTTAAGTGATATGGATGCTAAAGCAAATATTTACGACTAAATACTTGTTTACGTCATAATTTGTAGTTTAATGAGTTTACGTTTTGTGATTATCAAAACATAGAGATATCGATATATGTTAATAATGTTTTTAGACATTATTTATATCAACAATCTCCCCCTTTTTGATGATTACAAAACCTAAACTCATTAAGTCTAAAGATTAATTTTTAGGCAAGTACTTAGTGAGTTTATATTCACTTCTCCCCCTTTTTGTAGAATCAAAAAGGTTATGCCGTCTAGCTTCATAAATGAAGTTAGACGGGATGAAAGCTCCCCCTTGATGTGTGCTCCCCCTTGTTCGATGGCACCAAGGGATCGAGATATGGAATGCTCGCAAGAAAAATATTAGAAGCACAAGCATATATAGAAGAATATGCAATATACAAATAACAAGCATAGTAAACAAATATTAAGGATACATAACAATTAATTCAAAGTGATTATGTTAAAAGATCCTAATTTGCCAAAGAGAGCCATCGGACTTGCTTATAACAAAAGGTTGGTTGATTCGTATTTGAAAGTGAAAATCATAAGCATATGGTATGCTTAGATGGTTGATGATGGAGTGTTTGGAATGAGGATGGTTGAGTTAGGATAAGGTTGTTGGATTAATGGAGGTTGTTGGATTAATGGAGGTATATGTTCGGGTCATGAATGTTGGATAGTTTGGTGGTGGAGAGTTTGTAGCAGAAGAGGTTGATTGAGGTTTTGGATGTTGTTCAAGTGAGGGTATTGGATGTGATCTAGTGAGAAGATATTCAATCCAAGTGTTCATTGAATGCAATGGTTTTTAGGAGAAAGATGCAACAAGGTCAATTGTTGACATGCTTCTCAAGTTGATTTATGTTGTGTGGTGATGAGGGTGATCTAGATGAAGGTGGATCCAAATTGCGTTGAGCAAGATGTAAGGCTAAAAGAGCACTAAGCTCATGGGCTTCTTTTAGCGCCTCAACGAACTTCAAGTGTTCGGAGGAAGGTGATGGTGGTGGAGCATGATAGTTGTCTTGGGTGATGGTTTGAACATGCAACATAGGAATGACATGTGAAGTTGTAGGATGTGGTGGTGATACTCTTGGTGGTGGAGACATGTTTGAGCTTGGGTAATCATGAAAACATGATATGGGTGGAAGAGATCCTTCATGAGTGGATGGTGTTTTTGTTGAATGAGCAACATGTAAAGTGTTGGTAATGAGGTTGGGATTATTGTTTTGGGATTGTGCATGCTCATCATAAGAAGGAGCATTAGTCAAACCACGAATGGATGATTTGTTGTTAAATGGATCATTTGTGTGAGAGTGAGGTTTAGGTGTTGGTTGATTATGAACAACATCGCTTGAGTTGTGCAAAGATTATGAGGTTTGAGTGTAATGTAAAAGGATATAGGTGAGTAAAGGTTTTTGATATGTAATGTTGGTGAGAAGGAAAGTGAGGTGTTAGGTAAGTAATGTTTGAAGACATAGGAGGAATTTGGTGTTGGATGTTTGACAACGTCATTTGATTTGACGGAATTTTAAAGGAAGTTAGGCTTTCTTCTCCAAACAAGTTTCTTGGTGGTTTTGGTTTAATGGGAGAGGAAATGATGAGATGAGTGGAGATTGAGAGGAATGAGAGTGTTTATAGTGTAGGATTGGTGGGATCAAGGATGGATAAACATTGATGGAAGGTTTAGGATAAAATAGGTTTGTGAATTTTGGGAAGTGTAGGATGAAATGGGCTAAAAAATAGAAAAGGGAAACAACACCTTCGACCATCAGATGGCCGGTCCCCTTAATTGGAGGCCGGTCCCCTTAGTAATTAAGGGGGCCGCCCATCTGGTGATTCCCAGATTGCCAGAAAAGGGTTTTTGGTAGTAAATTGCAGAAAGGTTGTGTTTTTGGTTTCAAACAAGTCCAACTCTTTGAGGCAATCAAGCATATACTAATTATGTAGGCAATTATGTAGCCAAAGCATGTTAACCAAAGAGATTAAGTAAACAAGCAATTTCATCTAGCATGCAAACATACTCATCAAGCAAGTAAAATATAAATGCTAGGAAACAATAAGCAACATCAAGTATTTCATAACTACATAACAATGAGGATTAATCCTAATGTGTATCAATGTGCAATAAGTGGGTAGTTATGATAGCATGTATTTCTAGACTTGTTACAAACAAAGTCTTAATGAACAAACCATGGTCCTCTTGATTTGATTTAGTTCACTTATAAGTGTCATTTATATAAATATAGATGACAAATATGAGATCACCATGCATGATTTTAAAAGAGACGTTTTTAGCATTATTCAACAATGTTTGAAAGTAAGTTTTCACTTGGATGTGAGAGTTATTTGAATAAAATAGATTGGGTTTTTACTTCAAAATGTGTGAATGAATGGCAAAGAATATTTTCCCAATCTTTAGTTTTGATCAAAACAAAATTGTGGATATTGATAGTGAAAACATGTTATTTAAAAGTGGGATAGTTATTTGAAAGACTATTTTCCAAAATGTGAGGTTTTTGCATATTTTTAGAGGTATTAGATTTTTAACAACAAATATCATAAATCAAATATTTTAAAAAATGTTTATTAAAGATCTCATGCTCAAGAGGATTGGTTAAGCCTATTATTATCTCATGCTATCGTTTCTACATATCCTATGATCCTAAAGGAAATGAAGACGATAATTTATATGTTAGATGCGAGAGTGTTGAATGGGGTATAACCTAACATCTATAGTTCCTTTGTTTTCGCACGCTTATCTGACTTAATGCCATAGTCTACGAGAGCTTGTTTCATCCATAGTTTTCTTACGCGAGGGATCTAATCCTACTTCTATATTAACAATTGATCCACTTAACTCATTTCACTTCATCACCATGAGTTTCCTAATAGTGGATATAGAAGATTTCCATTTTCTATTTTGTTCGGCAATGAACAATTTTATCTTATTCCTAGGAAAGTCAACCAATGTTGTTTCTAGGTTATAAGAATATAATCAATTATGTACTAAGCATTAATCTAACTAATCATTTATCTAAGCATGCAAATTATAGTGATGAACTTAAAAGAAACGCGTACCTTTTAGTCTTCAATGGAATATCTTCAAGCACTTCAAGTGACCATGTTGACTTATAGAAGTCATTTGTCGATGATATTCCAACTTCTTCCAAGATTGACAATTTAGCCACTTGGTCCCCATTGTTTCATTGGTCCAAAGTTGTTTGGTCTAAACATATTTAACATTTGGCAAGGATGCATGTATGGTGGTAATATTTCTCAAGGATTGTAACTTGGTTGATAATTCCACATTTGATTTCTAGTGTTATTGTAATATTGTCTATTTAGATTTCTTCTAGGTTGAGATATTTTAGATCTTGGATGATGATTCTTAGGTTTTCTTGGTGGTGGAGTTTTAGATCTAAATTTAGGTTTAGAGGATCCTACTTCGGTCTTTAAGGATGGTTTATAAAAAGTTTTTACTTTTTCATCATTCGCAATGGGTATTTTTCTATCTTTTGTAAGTATATACTTAGGATTTGATTCTAATGATTTTTGTTTACTAGATTCACATTCAAACTTTATACTTTTATTTTCACTAGTTGAAACATTAGTTGAAGTTAATCCTAGACCGGTTTTATCTCCCGAAGTTTCTTGAGCACTTAGTATTTTCTTAAGTGGGTTATTACTATTTTTAAACCTGTCAAGTTTGAAAATTTCATCTTTAAGTTTTTCGTTTTCATTTTTAACCTCTAAGCAAGTTTTACATTTTACAAAAACTTCTTTTCCTTTTTCCAAATGTTGTAGTTTAATTTTTAATTCGAGTACTTCATTTTCTAATTGATTATTAATATGTTTTAGTGACTTATTTTTAGCTATAACCTTTTGACCTAATTTGCATAACCTATTATATTCACTATCTAGGTCTTTTTCATCTAATGATAAATTTTCGTCACTAAAGTATTCGGTTTCGGAACGTACCTCGCTTGATGTCTTAGCCATAAGACACTTTTCTTCATTTGTGGTTTCTTTCTTGTCCTCATCGCTATCACTCCAAGCACCTCCAATAAACGCCTTTTGATTTTGATCTCTTGATATCATTGGACACTTTCCGATGAGATGATTTAGATTGCCACATTTAAAACACTTCCTTTCATTATATGGTTGCCTAATGTATCTTCCTCGTCTTTTGAAGAATTTCTTGAAGTCTCGTACAGCCATAGCATACTCTTCATCGTCACTTTTGGAGGTTGAGCATTCTTCGTCACTAGAGTCCTTTTTAGCTTTCAACACAATTGATTTGCTTTGCTCCCTTTTTCCTTTGACCATCTCGGAGTCTTTCTTTATTATTTCTTCGTAGACCTTTAAGTTACCGATCAATTCGTCAAGTTGTAGAGTTGACAAATTCTTTGATTCTTCAATAGCCGTGACTTTAGCTCGCCATTTTGGATGAAGAGCCCTAAGAAATTTCCTGACAAAATTCTTACTAGAAAAATTCTCATCAAGTGCTTTTAGACTTGTGATAATAGTGTTAAACCTAGCAAAAGCATTATCAATTGATTCCTCTTCCGGAATCATAAATTGCTCATATTGTTGCATAAGTAGATCTATTTTGTTATCCTTGACTTGACTATTACCTTGGTGAGTTATTAGTAAAGAATTCCAAATTTCTTTTGCGGTTTCACACATAAAGATCCTTTCGTATTCTTTACGTGGTAACGCATTGTAAATAACCATTTTTGCTTCATTGTTTTTAGAAAGTCTTCTTTTTAAATCATCATTTTGTTTTTCAAAAGGTACTATTTCATCTTTATTTGTTTCGGGATTATTTTGAGTAGGTAAAAAATCACCATTAGTAATAACATGCCAAAGATCTAGATCCTTTGATTTCACATAAGTTTCGAATCGATTTTTCCAATATAAAAATCCATCATTTTCAAATAGTGGTGGTCTTTGCATAGATTGCCCTTCTAAATATTTTTCAGATTCCATAGATCGTTACAAGTTTTAAAATACAATATATTTTAAAAATCTTGCTAGACGTGGCTCTGATACCAATTGTGGAAAACTAGAAGGGGGGTTGAATAGTTTTACGTCTTTTTAATTTTATTTTGAAAACTTAGTTTAGTTTTAAAACTTTGTTTGCTTTGAAAACTTTGATTCAATCTTATGTGAACTCAAATCTTGAACAATATGAACAAGTATATCTAAGTATAAACAATAATAATAATGTATGCTAAGTATGTGAAATCAACACATGCATAATATAAACAATTGTAGCTATATACGAGAGATAAGTACGTAATCGTTTATTTTATAATCCTTAGTTATATTTTGTATGAAAACAATACTTGATCGAAATGATCAATTATATGTATGTAACCTTTTTAGTTTGATTGTAAAAACTTTGTTTTGTGACTAAAACTTTCGTTTGATCTTTAAGTAAAATCAATACTAGCACTATATGAGCAACTATATATATACGTCTACGTCTACAAAAGTAATAACGATATAAGTAAGATAATAAGTAAGATATGGAAAGATCTAACCGCGAGACAAAGGATTTATAGTGGTTCGGCTACAAGGACACCTTCCTTGCCCTACTCCACTCCTCGAGTCACCTACTCGAGAGTTTTCTTCACTATATCAACAAGCTCCCTTATGGCGGAGAAAACCTTACACACCTTGGCTTACACAAGTTAACGACACTAAGCTAAATGTCGAGTTCTAATCGTAGCTAGAACCAATCTCACACCAAATATCACACCACGTGATCTTCACACCTTAATCACACCTTCACACCTTCTTCAAGACTTCACACCGTCTTCACACCTTGTCAATCTTCACACCTTCTTCACAACTACTTCACACCAATCTACTACACACCTATCTTCACAACTACTTCACACCAATCTACTACACACCTATCTTCACAACTACTTCACACCAACTATCTTTACTACAATCAACTAGCCAATCACACTATCTATATTCCTAACACAACTATCTACAATCAAATATTCACAACACACTACACAAAGATATATGTAAATATTCTTGATGATGCACCAACAACTTGGATGTGGAGGTCACAACAAGTTGTAATACTTCTTGTCTTGGAGGATAGAAGTATTCTTCTCTTGCACTTGAGAGGATGATGTAAGAATCACTTTGAAACAAAGGATTATGTATTTATGATCAAAGGATTTTAGAAGGATGTTTAGAGAGAATTGGATCTGAAAATATTTGTGCAAAGAGGTGAGAAAAATTCCAGGTTTGAGGTGGTATTTATAGAGAAAAATTTCTGACAAAATCTGACAGGGAGCGTGGCCGGTCCCCTTAATTGTGTGCCGGTCCCCTTAATTATTAAGGGGACCGCCTAGTATAATTAAGGGGGCCGCCTAAGAAAAAAAAAATTCTTCAGATTTTTTGTCTTTTTGTGGGGGAGGTTTTTCCTGAAGAATGTGGCCATTTTTTGGGTAGAAATTTGAATTCAAAATGTTTATTTTGAATAAAACATTTCTTATAAATACAAAAATGTTTTGTATAAGTTTAGAAATGTTTGTCCCATTTTAATAAAATGTAAGGTTTGTAAAAATAAAAATTCCTTTGATCATAAAATGCATTAGACACTTTGTTTATTCATACCTTAAGTGATATGGATGCTAAAGCAACTATTTACGACTAAATACTTGTTTACGTCATAATTTGTAGTTCAATGAGTTTACGTTTTGTGATTATCAAAACATAGAGATATCGATATCTGTTAATAATGTTTTTAGACATTATTTATATCAACAACCTAGTTGTTGATTATGTGTTGATTACTTGTCTATTCTTGTCTTGGATGAATGATTTTATATGTTAGGCTTAAGAAAACTGGCAGATCTCCAAATGGTAACATGCTTGAACGTCTTAAGAAACATGAACCGTGGCGTACTAGGTCTTTATTGGTTGTATTTAATGCATGAGCCACTGTTTACAATCCCTATAGTTGTGCTGGGTCATGGTGTAGGAGGAGATAAGAGCTCATAGAGTTGGGGAGTTATGTATGCCACCCCACGAATGGTATTAAGGAATACAATCCGTCATCCATACAAGTATAACAAGTAATTAACGTGTAAAAGATATCTAGGGAGTAGTGAAGTCTAAGTAAACACAATTTCTCCAATTACTGCTCACAACATTAGTATAATTTAGTTTAATTTCATTTTCAATATTTTATTTTGATTATATATTAGTTTTGGGTTAGTTGAATAGCAACTAATTCCGCCCATTCCTCCAAAACCCGAGATTTTACTTGCTTTTATAAAAATACAAAAACACAAAAATAATCATCCCTCACCTCTAGAACTAGTAATTAGGTTTTCTAATCCTAGCGACACTATTCCTAAGCTGAACGATCAATCCCCCGGTACTTGTCACTATACTATACTACAACGATCAGGTACACTGCCTGGTGGGGGTTGTAAGCTTCTCGAGATCCCTCGAGAGGTAAAGCCTGTTGCGATTCCTACGCATCAATCACATACCATCTTCCACAACATATAACAACAAACATCAATCAATACAATAATGGTCACAAGTACACGTGTGTGATACCCTTATAATTATGTTTGCGACCATAGTTATAAGCCTATTCCACACGCATACTTACTTCCAAAACCACACATCTCAATGATAACGCACATGTACCACATAGCACCTAATACACCATGCAATCCATGCTATCATACTTGCAAGTCCACTTGTGTTGTGATGCATGTATAATTATGTTGGCCACCATAATTATCTATGCCCCCTTTCATAAGTGTACTCCCTCCTATGACAACACATCATGCAAACAAACATGCAAACAAAAACTAAAGACGTCGCAACAATCATCTCACATGGAACAATTCCAACGATAACGTAAACTCTATAATCAGAATCACTTGGATAAGGTCGATCCAATTTCCAAGAGTAATTACGCTCCAACATGGCTTCAGACGGAAAAAGACAATATACGAATTCCAAAACATAACACAAAACAAAAGACGTCGCATAATGGCTCAAATTCCACTCTCGCACTTATCTCCCTACTCAGATCAATTCAACTTACTACTCGTTGTGGACTCTAGATCCGAATCCACACCATTCCATCCTAACTCCCTTTCATCTTTATTCAACCACCCATTCATGTTTCCTACATGTTGAGGTAGTCGACAACATGCAAAACCATCTCTATTTTTTTTTCTTCCAATTCTACATAATTCACAAGCACATACAAATCACAAGGTTTAGACTAAACCACATCTCCTTCCTAGGTGAAGTGAGGACACTACCAAGGGTATTTGGTAATGGCTCCATCTCCAGAAGTCGTCGTGGTTCCAAACCTCTCCACTTCTTCTCCACCAACGTTTCCTATAAACGTCCTCTCCTTGTCCGAACGTAGATACATATTATCAAAAACTCGGATTATACGGTTAGTCCGCTTCATCCTACCACCTCTCTCGCATCCGATAATGACAACGATAGTCCAACGATGCATCTTACACGCGGAAGATGATATAATAAAGTCGATATATACAATACTACGTATAGGGGATAGAATATACGTCCAAAACTCAATAAAACATCACATAAATATAGGAAAATAGACATATAAAATACTATACTTACACATAGGTCCTAAATGCAACTATATGAAGGACTCCTAGGCTATAGTCTAGGTTAAACCACCTAATTCTCTATAACCAAGGCTCTGATACCAATCTGTCACACCCCACCACGGCGGAAAAGCGCGGGTGTAACTTCATGGATATCATCACAACACCTGGTGTCAACATAGAGAACAACTACATGCACATAAATAGAGCAATGTACCAACACATAGTGTTGTAACAATACCCAAAGATAAACATAATAAAATCCAAAACATAAATCCAAACATAGATGATAAACCACTTCCAATGCAACTAAGGTCTCGTCTATCCACATCCTTCTATCTTATCCTTAGAAAGCTCACCTGAAAATGATGCTTAGTCAACATAATGTTGGTGAGATTCATAGGTTTAAGCCTCAACACACAAGGCAACCGAATTCACTGTGATTACAAAATATAGCTGGACAAATAGTTACAGTTATCATATAGCTACATGCATTTGCAAGTTAATATCCACACATAAAGGCAACAACACTCATATGGCAACCATTAGGACGGCTAGTGTCCTCCGATCCCATAATTAGTACCACATCAGGACGGCTCGTGTCCCCCGATCCCATAATCATTACAATATCAGGACGGCTCGTGTCCCCTGATCCCATAATCATCAATTAGGTCGCATGCGCGAGCAACAGGGTAAGCACCCTCCCAATTGAATCCCAAAATATATCATCAATTAGGTCGCTATCCTAATTGAATCCCAAAACATCCCCGCAAGCAAATAATCACATATAGCATACATACAATAACATTATAAGTCCAAGCTCTTTAATACCACACACATAATCACAGTAAATCAAATCATTTAAGACAAGCATCATTCCCATCCCAAGTTTAAAACAAAGTAAAAATATAGGACTATGAACTCACCTTAAACTCCGCAGCTTCCACAAAAACAACTCACAATCTAAAGCACACAAAAATAATCCACATTACACAAGGTCAAGCTAAAAGCTACAACCCATGTAATACACATATGATGGATGTATAAGACTCATATGACCCACCATGGATCTCCTAGACACCACACTAACCACTACCATAACTTAATACTCACTAAATCCCTTGCACTCTAAAACTCAGAAAACGCAGAATTTTTGAGTACATTCACTCACATGAAATCACGACAAATAAAGCTCAACAACTCACACCAAAAATTTACCATGGTCTCCCACAAGCATAGAAGCTAATCCCAGAAGGTCATGGACCAATAACACACACAAGTACTCATAAGAAATTCAAACTTGTCAACTACTCAAATTCGGATCTGAACGCAAACCAAAAAGTTTTGATTTTTAATAATTACTTCCACAAGTTTTTATCGCAAATCCTCTTCGTGGTAGTCTAGTGTAACCTAAAACTTAACTATTCAAGAAGACCAAGTCAAAATACCACTTTTACAACCACATGACAACCTCAAACTTTTACCCAAAATCTATCCCGGTTTGACAGCTTTGACACCTTAACAAAGAAAAATCAAAAGACCGACTTCCCGACCAAAAAATTGATCGTGGCTGGACTTTTTGGAAAGCTCTTTCATTATACTTCAATTTAGACTTAAAATTCGTGACTTAACTCATCACCATCTGTTATGTACACTCACATCTTTACAGCCTTACAAATCTGTCCAAACCCTAACTCAATAACTAGCATGTTTTACGCTCAATTCTCTTAACCAATCATCATACTATTATCATTAATTGATCCCAACATGTTTAATAACATTAATTTACAGAAGTTAACAAAAACCCTAATCCACCATACTTAATATTACATGAATTAGATTAATTAATCAATTAATTGAACATAAGGTTTAAAGATTTTGCCTTGATTCTTGATTATTGCTCCCAAATTAGAAACCCTAATTTTTCTTCTCCTTTTCTCTCTTGGATCGACCCATAATTGCAGAAAAAACATTTTACGGGTGTTTGGTTTGATATATATATTAATTATGGATAATTCTTGGGCCTAAGAGTAATATTTGGACTCAAATTGAGTTTCCTTTTTCCCCCTTATCCCTTAAATCCGAATTTTACATATATAAAATATATATTTTTATGTTTTTTATTAAATTTATTTATTCCACTCAAAACCTCATACTTTTCATATTTTATAAATACCCATAGCTAATCCTAACGTCTTACGCGATAAACCTCAACTTTTACGACAACCGGAAAAATATCATTTTCAAAAATAAAGTTTCCAAAAATAGAATTCCACACTCTTTTGAAACATAACTCATAAAAACAAATCCCACGTAACGTACTAACACTCAATTACTTGAACGAAGCCTCGTTACGCAAAAACACAAAAACACCAAAACTACACAAGTCATTTCTACACCACAAAGGTGATCAAAATGAACTTTCCCAAATTCCAAACTTTCCAAATCACAATAAAACCACTCACGCAAAGGGATTTAGTGCTAAAACCCACCTATATCAATCCTATATCACTTCAAACACCTAATACACACCAAACAAACGTCAACCGAGTCAAGACTATCAGTCAAACTGACCTACTAAAACCACGGTTGTTACACTCATGAACTTGTTCCATTCTGCTATATAGAAAAGAAGACAAGTATTAAGTTATAAACTGTAGAGCAATGAGTAATTAGGTTGTGAAAAATGTACAGATAAAAAAGGTTCTAGTCATGAAAACTATTTGACAGCAAAATCAAAAGTAGCTACATAAGCAATGAACCTTGAAATAAAGTAACATTGCTGGATTACTAATATAAGGTTCATGGGTGATTTTGGTAGCAAACTTTTTAACTTACTATTTTTTTAAGGGTAATATATTATATTTATATAAATATACTAGCAAGAAGCTAGAATTATAATGATACCATCACGACGCTACCAACCAACTTGATTCTACACTTATAGATTATAACACCAAGACCCTAAACGTTACGACCAAACACCCAATGACCGAAACCATAAGGATTACCCTACGACGAGCTAGATATGGAAATTTAACACATTAAGGTATAAACCTAAACCTCAAACCTGCCAAAAAGAATATCACTAAGGGCAATCACCGAGTAGAAAGCATGGAACGGGTTACAAACTGACCACAACAACAAAGTGTAGCAACATCACCAACTAAAACCCCATGTTGATGCAATTTCGACCCTTAAAACACGACCCTAGGAAAACAACCTGTAATCATGATCTTCACCTTGACTCAAAACAGTTGTTGTAATGCCCCGTAATACCTCAAGGATGTCCCAAAATAGACCCGAACATCAAATCTAAATGGCAACCCCAAGCTACCTGAAAAAACCTTCCTTGACCACAAAAAGGCCTTACCTGATCATATAAAGACAACCAAACATCTACATTCTACGATCACCCGAACCACATACTTTAACCACAACCCATATCACTTGACACTAAACCAAAAAACCCAAAAACTTGATAATCGAAACAACTATAAATCAGATAAGGTGCTTACACACATATAATAGTAGTAATAATTGCAACAACTAGGCTAATTTCAACAATTAATAATACTGTAATACAAAACAAAGAAGGATCAGATAACAAGCCCTAACCTTATATTGCTTGTGAAATCGTCTCCGGTAAATAAAGATAATTTTTTTTCTAAACTTTAGGGGAACCTAAAAAAGAGTGTTGTAGGTTCTGGTTTCATTTTCAAAGTTGTAAACATTGTGTTTGCAATTTAGGTGCTGTTAATCTGTTATAGTATGGGATTTGACACGGGTAGAATGACGTTTGGATGACATGGTATAAAAAAAGCGTATAGATATTTGAATTTTGTTGTGAAAAAGAGAGGGTCCACGGAATGAATTGCATAGACATCAAATTAGTAGGTAATGAGTCTATGACTATCATATACCCATTTCATACCTAGGGCCACTAACCAAACAACATTAATCGGTATGAAACCCATAACCCCATTCCAATATACCCATACCAAACACACCCTTAATTTACTCTTTCAGTGTTTTGAAACCCGAGTCAACCTGGTTAACCGGTTCGATCGGTTCTTACCAAAAAAAGGTTAAAAAAACCGGTTAGACCCGCTGGGTTTTGAGTGACCCGGGTCAACTCGGTTCTAGAAACCCGGCCGGGTTTTGTTTTTTAAAACTTTTTTTTAATAAAAACCCGAGTTGACCCGGTGGTCGAACCGGTTGACATGGTGATGAGGCGAAAAATGATTCGTTTTTAGGGGGTCATTTCAGCCCGAATCCGACTTTATTTGATCAAATATTGCCCTAAATCGTTCCTTTTGTGATTTTAGGTACTTGGAGAGTGAATTCTGGAAAAGAAGCCATTTTTTACGTTTTTGGAGCATAAAAGTGAAGAAAACGGCAAAGTCTCAATTTTTCATGCTGGGAACAGTAGGTGACGGCGTCAAGAGTAATTCCTTGACGGCGTCAAACCTCAATAATAAAAATCCGTAGTTGATGACGGCGTCACACACAGGGCGTCAAGAGTAATTTGTGTGACGGCCTAGGCCTTGACGGCGTTAGAAGTAGATCAAGGCCGTCCGAGGAAGTATTTGGCGGCGAGATGACGGCGTCACACCTTTGTTCTTGACGCCGTCATCCCTATTTTCCTATATATAGTTTTCTAGTTTTTCACATTAAAGGAGAGAAGTTTTGGGAGAAACCCTAAAGACGATTTTGGTGCAACTTTTACAGGTTTTTCAAGGGTTCCAAACCCTTGAGACCTTGCATTGTAATTGAGATAAGTGTTCTTCTAATTCAATCAATATGTCTATGTGTTGGTTGTCTATATCTTGTTCTTGTCTCAATTCCATTATGCTAGGCTAGATCTCTTTTGTGTTTGCTTAGATCTAATGAAACCTAGATATTGATTATGTGTTGATTACTTGTTTATTCTTGTCTTGGATGAATGATTTATATGTTAGGCTTAAGAAAACTGGCAGATCTCCAAATGGTAACATGCTTGAACGTCTTAAGAAACATGAACCGAGGCGTACTAGGTCTTTATTGGTTGTATTTAATGCATAAGCCACTGTTTACAATCCCAATAGTTGTGCTGGGCATGGTGTAGGAGGAGATAAGAGCTCATAGAATTGGGGAGTTATGTATGCCACCCCATGAATGGTATTAAGGAATACGATCCGTCATCCATGCAATTATAACAAGTAATTAACGTGTAAAAGATATCTAGGGAGTAGTGAAATCTAAGTAAACACATTTTCTCCAATTACTGCTCACAACCTTAGTATAAATTAGTTTAATTTCATTTTTAGTATTTTATTTTGATTGCATCTTAGTATTGGGTTAGTTGAATAGCAACTAATTCCGCCCACTCTTCCAAAACCCGAGATTTTTACTTGCTTTCCATAAAACATAAAAATACAAAAATAATCATCCCTCACCTTTAGAACTAGTATTTAGGCTTTCTAATCCTAGCGACACTATTGCTAAGCTGAACGATCAATCCACCGGTACTTGTCACTATACTATACTACAACGATCAGGTACACTGCCTGGTGGGGGTTGTAAGCTTCTCGAGATCCCTCGAGAGGTAAAGCCTGTTGCGATTCCCACGCATCAAGTTTTTGGCGCCGCAGCCCGGGGAATAGTTATTGTCTAGGTTAGAATTTCTTTTTATTAGGTCTACTTGCTAGATTCCTTTCTAGTAAGATTTTATTATTTTTATTTTTAGGTCTTCTTTAGTCTATCTTATTTCTTCGTGCCTTTGTTCGTAACTCTTTACCATCCGACATCATGGAAGGTGGTAACATCTTTGAACCCGTCATCCCACCACAACAAAACCCACCACTAGAACCCCTTAGGCCCCGAACCTTAGGAGAGTATTCCCGACCTAGCCACCAAGGCTACCGAAACACCATTGAGCTCACCGGAGCCGATGTGACCCCCTTGCGATCCGACACCATCCGGTTGGTGCAAAGCGGATGTGCATTCCATGGACTTCGTTCCGAAGATCCAAACCAACATCTTAAGGACTTCCTCAAAATCGTAGATTCCATAGACCTAGGTGTTGAAACTAGAGAGACTACCCGTTTACGCCTATTCCAATTCTCACTACGGGATCAAGCTAGTCAATGGCTTGAGCGTTTACCCGCGGGATCCATCACCACATGGGATGATCTCACCACTCATTTCCTTGCTCAATTTTTCCCACCAGGGAGAACTACTAACCTTAGGAATGACATCTTGATGTTCCAACAACGTCAAAATGAAGCCTTTTATGAAGCATGGATTCGATATAAAGACCTACTCCGAAAAGTCCCTCATCATGGCATCGAACCATGGCTCCAGATCCAAATCTTTTACGATAAGGTTGACTATCAAACGAGGAAAGCCATTGATTACGCAGCCAAGGGTAGGCTAGATAGACTTAGCGTTGACGAGTGCTGGAAAGTTCTTGAGGAGTTGGCACAATACGAAGAGGAAGGATGGGAGGACCCGATGTTCCCAAGCAAGGTAAAACTTGACTACGCATGTGCCACCCAAGAAGAGTTGTTAGGAAGCATCGAGAAGCAGGTAAATGAATTAATAAGTATTGAGAAACTTGCTGCTGAACCCGTGTGGAATCATAATCTACGCAGGAATACGGTTATCAACCAGAATTTTCCTGAACGTTCACGACAAGAGGAATTCGAAGGGATAATGGTAACCTTCATGGATAATCAGGAAAAACAAATCCAGCACCTAGAAGCACGCATGGAGAGTACTCATAAAGCGTTTATGAATTTCGCTGACCAATTCATGTCAAGGGTCAAAGAAAGGATCAAGGAAAATTCCGTACCTAAAAAAATCGAAAAGGTCGTCGAGGTCTCAACCCCTTTGATGTTTAACCAAGAGGATAGCGAGAAGCTTTACCCAAGTGCTTCACCGTCAATCACCCCCCACTCTCGTGAGCATCCTCAGAAAGAAAAGAATTCGCAATTCCATAACATTTTCGTTGGATGCCTGCTAACCACATTCCCAAACCTATCTAAGAAAAGTTCTTTTGGTTTTAAACCCGGTGTAAAGAGGTTGCACCTCAAAAACACCACTGGTTTGAAACCCCCTATGGAACAACATCTTTCTTCTCACACCAATGACCCGTGCATAGGGATCAACTTAGCCAAAACGTCACCCGACCCCTTCTACAACCTTACCTCTTTCCGTGACAGTAATGAGACGTTCGACCCTGGTGGACCTCGTTAACGAAATAGCTACTCATGGGTTTTACTAATGTTTAGTTATTCACGCAAAGAGCAGGGACTAAACATGGAACTACTCCAAACCTCACCTTACACGGGCATCTGATGGCGTCAGATTTAACTCTTGACGCCGTCAGCTCGATGAATCTGCAATGTTAACCCAAAACCAATCACTTTCAACCCATACCCCACAAATCTCACCCAAAGTGCTGCTGCTACTCCGATTCTCCAACCTCCAATTCGACGTCTTCCGCATCCAATCTTCACTTGGTAAGTGATTCTTCTTCATCCTTTTTCGATCAATTGTCCCTAGGACCCATCAATTTGAAAAACCCCTTTCGCCCGAAACCCCACTCTCGACCCTTCATTAACGAATCATAATACCATCCATTTGGTGATTTGTAATCGTGGGGTTACCATTTGATGATGTTGTCTCACTCACATCATGCATTAATTTAGAGAAAACCCATCATGCCTCGGATTCTTTGACCCCCCACACCTGTTTCCTGATTAAAGGAGCGTTTGGGTAATGGGTTAAGAGTTTGAAAATTGATTTTTCCCTCGCATTTGCATGAGTCGATTTTTGCTAATTCTAACGGCGTCAGGACCAATCCTGACGGCGTCAGATGTCTGACAGCAAAAATCGATAAAAAATTCTTCTGCTAATTGTTTTTGTCCGCTCTAACTTTCTCCAGGAAAATGAGTAAGCGATCAAGACAACACAGAGGTAGCTCATCCAGGTCCCAACAAGTTAATTACGGGGAATTGGTCCACAGTTGGGGTCTATTTGACAACGATGCTGCCACCACAAAGTATTTGGAGCTTGCTAATCACCACATTGACGCTGGTTTTGTTATTGATTGGGAACTTCTTAGATCCCAAGGTCTAGAGGCTGCATTTCTGAGAAGGATCAACACTGATGGATTTGCTGGTCCTCAATGGGAGAGGATGTTTAGAATGAGGGAGATTGTTTATAGTGAGTTGGTAAGGGAATTCTTTGCGACTTTCCGCTTTGATCAGGCTGAGGCTAGGACGGATATGGGGGGCACCACTATCTATTTTAGGCTAGGAGGGGAAATGAGGTCGTGTTCGGTTACTGAGTTTGGTTGGAGGATTGGATTGTATACTAGGGAAGAGGTTGATGGGACTCTTATGCAGAGGTTGTTACATGGGGAGACTCAGAGGAGTGAGATGAGGTGTGTCACTTTTTGGCCGACCATAGGGGATGGGGTTTACACCTCGACTACTAGGGCTGCATCGATCAGGGACCCCATTGTTAGGTTGGCTCACAGGTGCATCACATACAGCCTGTCTGCACGTCATGGCACTACTCACCGTGTCACTGCCTCTGATCTGTTCTACCTGTACACTATCTTTTCAGAGGATGTTTACTGCAACATCCCATTTTGGGTAGCCAGTTATTTGAGGACCATTGTAGGTGATAGGGATATAGATAGGGTGTATGGAGGGATGTTTGAGACCCGGTTGGCTCGCTCCTATGGTCTTCTTACTCCTGCAATCATAGGGTATTTGAGCGACTGCGGGGGCTGTAGGGTGGTGAAGGCTAAATCCCTCAGGCAGATGAACATCTTGATGCAGATGGTGGATGGGTCCTACACCTGGTACGTGGCAGCAGGGCCTGATGGTGAGGATGATGATGATGATGATGAGGGAATACCCCAGCAGCATCAGTTTGCTGGGTATGAGGAGGGGACTGCTGACTACTACTGGCACATGGGTCGAGGAGATTGGCAGGCGCATCAGGGGGCTTGGATGGGTCAGGTGGATGCTTGGAGAACCACCACTGACCAGAGATTTGACTGGATGTATGAGCACACAGTCCGCCAGATGCAGCATCTTTCGACCCGTGATCACATCGAGCCCCATCTGCAAATTGACCCATTCCCTGGGCGCGAGCAGGACTATCCTCCCTATGGGTATACTGGGCACCTCCCACCTGGCTATGATTACCGCTTTGGTCCTCCCCCTCAGTGATTCGTTTTGATATCTGTGGTTCTTGAACAATTTATTCTCGGTTGTATGATTTGAAACATTTGGTCATGTAATAGTTTAGGATTCAGCCTCTGTTGGCTTTGGACACTTTTTATTTTTTTTTAACAAATATTATGCATGTTCGACTTTTAATTTTATTGTTGGTTAATCTTTGCAACCCATGCTTTGTGTGATTTTCATTTTATTTGTTTGTTATTTGCTTCCGTATGCATGTTTTATTTTTATTGTTGGTTGATCATGTCTCTAAATTAAATAAGTGGAAATACTTTACTTTGTTGTTTTGGCCTAGTCTTAACTCCACCTAAAAGTATTTTTGCAAAAGATAAGTGTAAGGGGAAACCCCAAATATGTTTTCAAGAAACAAACCGATCATGATTCTCCACAATATTAAATGAACATGTATATTCGTATTTGTTAGAGTCAAATGCTTGTATTGAGTCATAATGAAGTTTTGCAGGATTTTCCAGGAAGTAGGACCAAGTTTTTCCAGAAATTTTCCGGAAACTTAACATAAGAATTTCTGCAGGTCCATTCTGACGGCGTCATGAGTTTACTCTTGACGGCGTCAGGAGTAAAAATCTGGAAATTTTACCGGTTTTGTTTTTCTAACGGAGTCTTATGGTTTTTGTGAATTATTAAGTTTTATAATCTCCAGGAGATCTGCAAACTTCATTCCACAAGCATTATATCTTATCTTGTTTTCTAGGACTTAGAAACTTATATAGGATGCCGCCGATTTTACGCGAGGTTGTCTTGTCTATTTTGTCAGGTTTTACAGGTTATGTCCGACAAGGAGATGATTTATATTCTGGAAGGGAAGCTTTGATTGTTCATTTTCTTAGAGGAAGATTTAACCTGGCCAACCTATAATCCATACCGAGCGAATCAGGGGAGTATTTGATTTCATTCTATTTACTTTTTCACTTCTACATTCTTTACTTGAACATTGGGGACAATGTTCATCTTAAGTGTAAGGGGAGGGTAAAAAGATGATACCTTACATATGCACTTTCGCTTGAGTTTGTTTTGTTTGATGGTAGATGTGTAATAAAACTATGAGAAATACTTGTTAGTGCAATTTTAGCGCCAAATTTAAAATTTTTTACAACATTTAGGAGTGAAACTTTAGCCATAGCAAGCGTCTCATGGATAGGAGATTGTATGACTAGCACATAACCGTATATTCAGAAAAATTTTTCACCCAAAAATGTGAGGTTCGCCTTTAGATTTGATAGGAAAAGCATTTACTATTAGTGCTTATGAGTGTACCGGTAGCATTTAGATTCTAGAACTTGCGTTAGTGATGCATCCCGAGACCGCTAGTGAGACTACATTCGTGTGGTAGGATTTACTACATGATAAGAGGCATTAGGATTACCCTTGTGTTAAACCCGTATTATAATTACTTGACCATTTAAGTCATATTACTTGGCTAGTTAAGTCAACTAATTTTTCCCACACCCTTAGCGTTGTACTCATTTTTAGTACACGAAACCCCTAGTACACCCCTCCGAGCCTATCTTTTCGTTTCTAACTTTAAGCATTTTACTTAAAGGAAGAATTTGTTACACCCTACTTAAATGTACAACCAAATCGCCTTAGCCTTACGTGTATGCGCTCGTTTTTAGTGCATTATTGTTATTTGTTAAACCCTAAGTTAACTTTCTAATTGATTACATGGTTGCTAAGTCGAGTCATATCCTTGTACATATTGTTTTGGGACGATTGGGACTCATGGGTAAGTACTTATTTTATGAAGTAATGGGGAAGAACATAATATTATTACCCCCATATGTACGTTAATCTTAAAAGTGCTCCAAGTGTTTTGATTTTCTTAATTCGAGTCATTAGAATAGTTTAATGTAAAGTATGTAAAGATTCAAGTGTAAGGGGAATTTTCATTCCCTATGATGTATTATTTTGGATGGTAGGGTAAGAGTGTATGCAAAAAAAAAAAAAAAAAAAAAAAAAAAAAAAAAAAAAAAAAAAAATCGAAAAAAAATCAAGAAAAAAAAAAAAAAAAAAAAAAAAAAAAAAAAAAAGAGAGAAAAAACATACGGACTACCATCCCGTTTCATTCTATGTTCATTTTATGTTTTTGTTATTTCTCATTTATTAGCTTAAGTCGAGTCTAGTCTTGGCTTAGCAACGCCATCTTGTACATGTAATTAACCAAGATTGTTAACTCGCCACCAGTAAAACTTCCTTTATCCAACAAAACCGTGTATTTCATATCCCTACACCTAACGTTACAACCCTTTAAAAGACCTCTTTGATAGTTTATCCTAGGTGCTTACGCCATGTGGTGGAGGTTTGCTCCTTCCCCAAGCCTATGGTAATCTATTTTGCTATGACAGGTAGTGAGAGATATCTTCCGTTTCCATATTGTAATTTATACTTTATTACACCCGAGAGATGTGAGTATCTAAACACTATTTGTGAGGTGCTTGTATATGACCTCCGTGCTTGTCTATTGGTCTTTAGTGGAACGATTATTTGTTGTAATTACTTTTATATTAGTGTTAAATGACCCCTAACTTGTATTTTGAGTAGAATAAAAGCGCATTTGCTTGAGGACAAGCAAATCTCAAGTGTAAGGGTATATGATGAGGCGAAAAATGATCTGTTTTTAGGGGGTCATTTAAGCCCGAATCCGACTTTATTTGATCAAATATTGCCCTAAATTGTTCCTTTTGTGATTTTAGGTACTTGGAGAGTGAATTCTGGAAAAGAAGCCATTTTTGACGTTTTTGGAGCATAAAAGTGAAGAAAACGGCAAAGTCTCAATTTTCCATGCTGGGAACAGTAGGTGACGGCGTCAAGAGTAATTCCTTGACGGCGTCAAACCTCAATAATAAAAATCCGTAGTTGATGACGGCGTCACACACAGGGCGTCAAGAGTAATTTGTGTGACGGCCTAGGCCTTGACGGCGTCAGAAGTAGATCATGGCCGTCCGAGGAAGTATTTGGCGGCGAGATGACGGCGTCACACCTTTGTTCTTGACGCCGTCATCCCTATTTTCCTATATATAGTTTTCTAGTTTTTCACATTAAAGGAGAGAAGTTTTGGGAGAAACCCTAAAGACGATTTTGGTGCAACTTTTACAGGTTTTTCAAGGGTTCCAAACCCTTGAGACCTTGCATTGTAATTGAGATAAGTGTTCTTCTAATTCAATCAATATGTCTATGTGTTGGTTGTCTATATCTTGTTCTTGTCTCAATTCCATTATGCTAGGCTAGATCTCTTTTGTGTTTGCTTAGATCTAATGAAACCTAGATATTGATTATGTATTGATTACTTGTTTATTCTTGTCTTGGATGAATGATTTATATGTTAGGCTTAAGAAAACTGGCAGATCTCCAAATGGTAACATGCTTGAACGTCTTAAGAAACATGAACCGAGGCGTACTAGGTCTTTATTGGTTGTATTTAATGCATGAGCCACTGTTTACAATCCCTATAGTTGTGCTGGGCATGGTGTAGGAGGAGATAAGAGCTCATAGAATTGGGGAGTTATGTATGCCACCCCATGAATGGTATTATGGAATACGATCCGTCATTCATGCAATTATAACAAGTAATTAACGTGTAAAAGATATTTAGGGAGTAGTGAAATCTAAGTAAACACATTTTCTCCAATTACTGCTCACAACCTTAGTATAAATTAGTTTAATTTCATTTTTAGTATTTTATTTTGCTTGCATCTTAGTATTGGGTTAGTTGAATAGCAACTAATTCCGCCCACTCTTCCAAAACCCGAGATTTTTACTTGCTTTCCATAAAACATAAAAATACAAAAATAATCATCCCTCACCTTTAGAACTAGTATTTAGGCTTTCTAATCCTAGCGACACTATTCCTAAGCTGAATGATCAATCCCCCGGTACTTGTCACTATACTATACTACAACGATCAGGTACACTGCCTGGTGGGGGTTGTAAGCTTCTCGAGATCCCTCGAGAGGTAAAGCCTGTTGCGATTCTCACGCATCACATGGTCGAAAAAAAAGTAATAAATTAAAAACCGGGTTGACCTGGCGGTCGAACCAATTGACCCGGTGCCCGGTGACTTATTTTCAAAAATGCAAGACCACTCACAGAGTTTACACAAAAAATCCACTCGTTGATCTGTCAGCGGTTGATTTGTTTAATAAAAGAGATGAGACCAAAACTGTACCAATCACCCGCTGACACGTCAGCGAGTGAATTTTTTTGTAGATTTTATGAATGGGTCTAACATTGCTCCGTTATTTTAAGTGACTTATTTATCAATGGAACTATTTTTTTTTACTGTAATGTGGACTACAATTTTGAGAAAAATAACAACAAAATATATGCAATTGGAGAAAAAAAAAAAAGGTTAAGAAACAATCGTCGTGAAACTTAAGTAAAAGAAAAACTCTGATGAAACTTCAAGTTAATCATGTTAGCAGCAGTGGCGGAGCTTGGCCCATTTTACTAGGAGGGCCAAGATATAGTTTTTGAAATTTATGAGCACTACCGATGGTTATTTAATAAATTTTTAAGGTTTATAATATAACGTGTGGAAGATGACAAATTCTAGGAGGCCACAAGCCCACAACCCCCTCTAGTCCTATTATAGCTCCTCCTTTAGTTAGCGACATGGGTGTTTTGACACCCCACTCCCATGAACTTTCTTTATTTCTTCCAAACTGCTTCATGAGATCAAAACCCTACTCACTTGCAATATGATAGCCAAAATGTAGTGTTAAACGTTTTATTTATCATTTTTCATATGTTTTCACATCATTCTCATGATTATTATTTGGGTAATAGACACAAAACTTCTTTTAAAATAGAAAAGCTTTTAATGAATATTAATTCAACCTTAAATTACATTAATTTAGTATAAATTATTACTAATTTTGTCTCAAAATTATTGTCCACATGAAGGCAAAAAAAAAAAAAAAAAAGATGGAATTACTACACTCTTTAATCAATCAAACAACATCTACACCCACTAAACTCACTTTTGATTGGTTTACACAAAAAGGTGACTATTGTTTTGAGACATTCTAAAATGAAAATGATAATGAGGATTATAATTTTGAGACGGAAGTGAGTAGTAAATTAATTTAAACTTTTCATTTGTGTATCAAGTATCAAGTATCAAGTATCAAGTGTTAGCAATATATTTATTGTATTAACGGTCATACAACTGTAGCTTAGCACAACATAATCATTGATAAAGTCCTCACATTCGAGCTTAACCATAGCCTTAGGGATATCAAAAATCATTGAACTAATGACCCATACGAGGAATTGATGGAGCCGGTCCTAATCGTATCATTCATTTGTTTGAAGTTAGACTCGTTGTGCACGATATCTAATATATTGATATTATCGTGTTTAGGAAAGATCATTGCAGTAACTCTGTTTTTATATAGATGTCGACAATCTGGTTCTTGCTGGAATTTAACCTATATTGCCAATCCAGTGTTCAAATGAAAGGAAAGAGGGTATTTAGACTTTAGACACATAGTATAATAACAAAGGAGAGTCGCAAAAGATCGTATTGACTTTTAATTAAAAGTATTTACTCCGTATGATACTACTTAAATAAATAGACTTTCAGAAGTCATGGGACAGAGCATCCTAGTATTCTACTGCACAAAGTTCATGCAAAATGAAACAGTTGAAACAACATCAAGGCTGTGGAGCTCCAATCTTATTGTCTGAGCACTTGAACTTAATTCAGAAAACAAAACAAGCAACATATAGCACCTTAATTCATATTGAGCTAATGATTACATCTTCATTTCTCCATACACGTACTTGATTTAGAAATTAAAACATAAGGTAAAATCATAAGTTCTCGGATTACATGAGCATACTTCCAAAAGATTGGCAGAAGTCACACAAACAAGAAATAAAAGAGAAGTTCTAACTACTAAAACTACTTGATGTCTATTTCGGCTATTGGGGAGGCTCGATGGAACTTCAACAACTTTTGACAAAACTCCCAAAAGATCTTATATCTTCCAGTCGCACGATTCTTAATACCACGAACTGGATAATCTAACTTATAGATAACGTTAAACTTAATACTAAACCTCGTTAAATTCGGGGAACAAGCAAGAATAAACTTTATCAGACATATTTCATTCTCGAAACCCATGAAACCCGTAAGCGCCACACTTTGAAGCTTCAGCTGCCCCATTTTGTTGCAGTTTAAATCTAAAGAACAAGGTTCTAAAGATGGGGGTTATATGCCATTAATACCCAGTAAGGTTACATAGCATTCAGATGCAGGATAATACAGTAAAATTTTAAGATGATTAATGCAATGCATATGCATTCAACTCACTTGGATCTCAAGCGTCTGCAAATTTGGAGATCCACAAATCAGATAATTCTAGTCTTGAGGCAGACAAAGGCGGAAGGGACCTTCAATTGGTCACCATCTTTTGCCAACATCTACAAAAGTAAAGGTGCATGAGATGCCGATTCACTATTTTTCTTCAAGCAGTAATGCAGCATTCATTAATGTGCAATTTCTCTTTAGTTTATTAAGTGTGATAGGGCCTCTTTGTTGTTATTGCCTAGGGTCATCGAAAATCACAAGACGTCCCTGGCAATGTCACCTCGTGCATGTTAAGACCTCATGATATGTTTTCATTTTCAGTATTGGAGTTCTAAGCTCACAATGTCACTCACTAATGTGTTACATTTCCCACTATTCTCTATACCTGTAAACAACAAAACACAAAAAACAAAACTTATAGTGTGAATTTGTAATTTCTTCAAGAAATAGGGACCTCTGGTTCAATCAAATCAGAAATTAATAACCATCATTGATTCAGAACAGAACCATCACCATACTTGAACAATAGTTTCACTTAAATCACAGATAAAACAGCACACTGCAAAAGCCTTAAGAGTAACCAAAATTTCACACAAAATCGATGAGAGGTTCAAACTAGTGAGCTTAGCAAAGGTCTATTTCCACTATGGGGGAAGCTCGGTGGAGATTTAACAACTTCCCAGCCATCCTCCAAGCAAACTCAGCGTGCCTCTTCACAAAGTACTGATCAACACTAACTACAAACTTCTTTAACAAAGGGGAAGAAGCAAGTATAAACTCTATCAAACATACTTCATTCTCTGAACCTCTAAAAGATGAAAACGACACACTTCGAAGCTGTAGCTGCTTCATTGTGTTACAGCCTAAATCTAAAGAACAAACTGCTGAAAGTGAGACACCATAATTGGCTCCCTGCAAGATTAGATGCAATTCAGAACCACGAATGCCAGTAAATACGAAGTAATTAATTTGGTGCATTCTTTCTGCTCACCGTGATATTAAGAGTCTCTAAATTTGGGGAGTTACAAATCATTTTCAAGACAAATGATGCCATAATATCACAACCAAAATTTACATCGGATAATATAAGAGTATTGAGGCATAGAAAGGCCGCGGGGACCTTCTTATCGACACCAGCTTCTGCCATAAACTAAAAAATAGAAAGCCATTTTGATTTGTTAGTGATAAATTCTAGGCACAATAATTTGTAAAGAGACTTTTAAATACCCAGCTTACACTTATCTTGCCTTCAAAAAGAACAACTAACACTTACCTTGCAACATCCAAAGTCCAAATTAAGTTCTTGAAGTTTTGCAAGAGCCGTAAGCTGATAAAAACTGGAACTTTTGATCATGATTGTTGGGTCTGAATATTCCATACACACTGACCAAGATAACTTTTTGAGATTTGCTAGTTTGCAAATTTCGATGAGTTCCAATTCGCATGTATCATAGAGATCATAGTTGCTCAGAATCTCAAGTAAGGGACACCGAGAAATAAACTCTCCAAATGTATACCTTCCGAAACTAACACTTTTCAAGTGTAAGCTCAACAGATTTGGAAATCCGTGAAAACCAGGTAAGGAGGGAATAAAAATGTTACGGAGTTCGAAATGTTTCAACTCCACACAAGACCGAAGTTGGGTTGGCAAATCAAAATGATCATCACATTCAAGAGTGAACTCTTTAATTCCTCTTCTAGACAAGAAGAGAACCCAATGCTTAATATCCTCAAGATCTAATATGTCATCCTCACATGGTATGTACAATGTAAACTTTGCTACAGGACCTTTAAGATGAAGGAGAAGTCTGCTTATAATTTTCCCATCAAACTTTTCGGGTAAATAACGAAAGAAATCCTCATCGAATTTGAGATGGGTGAGCAAAGTCCACTTAAAATTCCAATTTTTCGACAAGACATCAGTCTTCACAGCATCTTGTATAGGCAAACGGTCCAGAATATTGGTTATCACATTATCGGGCATGCCGCTAATGAAATCTTGGGGCTCGAATTTGGATGCTTTAGGTGTCCCATGAACTTGTTCCATTATACTAAATAGAAAAGAAGCTGAGTATAAGTTATAAGCCGTAGAGCAATGTGTAAGATTGTGAAAAAAGTGCAGATCAAAGGTTCTAGTCATGAAAACAATTTGACAGCAAAATCAAAAGTAGCTACATATACAATGAACCTCAACAAAAAGTAGTTATTCATACAAGTAAAATGGCCCTTAACCTTCAAATGAAGTAACATTGCTGGATTATTAATATAAGGTTCATGAGTGACCATAAACTTTATGACCAAACACCCAAACCATAAGGATTACCCGACGACCAAACAAAGACATTAGATAGTGAAATCCAACACATTAAGGTATAATAAACCTAGACCATAAAATTAAGGGCAATCACCCTGTAGAAAGTAAGGAACGGGTTACAAGCCAAAACACAACCACGACCTTGACACTTGATCCATAACCCCTTACCACACAATGCTCAGCAACCCGAATCAAAAACTTTGACCGACCCGACCCGAATCAAAAAAACCCAGAAACTTGCTAATCGAAACTAATATTAATCAAATGGCAGCAAATTAAATTATAGGCTAATTTTGCTTATGAACAAGTGACACAAGTTTTAATTTAAGAAATAATAATAAACAAAAAGAAACAGATAACACAAGTGCTAACCTTAATTTGCTTGTGAAATCGTCTGAGGTAAATGAAGATGAGAATGAAAATGAATTTGGTTTGTTTTGTTCTATTCATTTCATTTTGGCAGCATTTTCAAAGTTGTTAACATTGTGTTTGCAATTTAATTTACTCTTTCTTTATGTTGTTTTTATACTCCGTATGACACAAATTATTTTAAGCGACTTTTATTTTTCAGTGGAACCATTTTTTACTGTAATGTGAACTATCTTTTTGAGAAATTACAATTGGCAAAAAAATAAAAATAAATAAATAAATAAATAATAATAATAATAATAATAATAATAATAATAATAATAATAATAATAATAATAAGAGTAAATTTCACTGTTCGTCCCTGAATTTGTCAAGATTCTCGTGAATCGTCCTTAAACTATTTTTTTTCAATTTCGTCCCTGAACTTGTCAAACGACGGTGCGTTTGGTCCCTGGGAGCGCGTTTTGGCAGACGGACGTTATGTCCGTCCGTTATCTGATGTGGCAAGCTTGGGTTTTTTCGTCTTTTCACGTATTTCAAATTCTCACCGTTCGTCCCCAATGCCTTTTGTATATTGTAGCAAACAATTTGCATGTTTCGTCCCTAAGATTTGATGCGTGTTGTGTAAAAATTCGACCGTTGGCAAGAAGTGAACCATGTAAATACCCGTCCATTGTGCACATAATAAGTATGTAAAACACACATCTTTTCAAAAGAAAAAACAGAGCAACGATGGTGGTCTGCTCATGTGGTAAACCCGCTGTTGTCAAGACTTCTTGGACAAACAGGAATCCAGGTCGCCGTTTCTTTGGCTGTCCGACAATTGTAAGTTTGTCATTGTGTTGTTTAATTTAAAAAAAAATGTGTTGCTCATTTACACACTTTGTTGTTTCAGGGCTCAAACTGTCCTTTTCTGGGATGGTTGGATCCTCCGATGTGCCCAAGGTCAGCAGACATTATCCCTGGTTTGTTGAGGAGGATTAATGCTCTACGAGGTGTTCTTGAAGAGCTTGAAGAACAGCGGTCCAAGTACAAGAAGTATATCATCATCAGTTGGGTTTTGTTTGCATTGTATGTTTATTTAACTGCTTGACATGTGTTGTGTAGTAGTAGTTGTTAGTTTCTGATGGTGGTGGGTGAATGCTTTTAGTATTTTCAAGTAGATGATGGTAGTTGGGTGGTTAAGCTGTCGTTTGTAATGGTTGTCAATGGTCAATGAAATTTCTTGTTTGAATAATGGCTAAATCCAAATGGTTTTTGATTAAGTGAATGTGGCTTGTTATTGTCAAGTATTTTGTTTGATTGTTCAATGCATAATATGACTGAGTTAGGGAAGTTAACAAAATATAATGCTGTACTTTGAGTTAGGGAAGTGAACAAACCATTAGGCTATAGTTTGACTTAATAAAGTCAACTAAGTAAACCATTTTAATGGTAACTATTTGCGCATTGTGCCATAAACCTTTTTTTGATAATATTAACTAAAACAGTACATGACAGTCAAAAATAGCAGATTCATTACCAATAATAAAAGAACATAAATCTGCTCTTCATTACAAAAGAGATACTAGTTATACCATGAAAACACATTCTTATCATGAACTGGTATATTTAAATGCTATAAGTTTCCTTTTCCTTGACTGGCTTCAAGGCTTATTTGCAGGAGTGGAGGTTGAATCTTTGTTAGCTTGAAGCTTTAAATACTTGCTATAAGCAGAATCAGCAGTACCAATGACATAATGAGAGCTTGTTGGAATGGTGCCTGAACGTTTTGGACCTATAAGCTTTAAATACTCGGCATAATCAGGATCAACAGGACCAATGATATACTCAGAGGTTGTAGGAGTGCTGGTTGAACCTTTTTGAGCTTGAGTAGTTAAAAACTTGGCATAATCATCATTAACAGGACCAATGATATACTCAGACCTTGCAGGTTTGCTTTCTGCAAATAAGGAAAAAGAGAGCATCAAAAAACAAAAAAATATAGCTTCACAAATAGATAAATGTTAACAGAAAACGACCGTATATTGACCTTTTTTAATTAAATACAGCCAATTACATATAAAAAACAGAAATAACACTACTTTTTTTTGTGGCCTTCATTTTGTGTGAACGTTATAGGATATTTAGGTATAAGAGAAATTTAGGTTACAAGATTGATTATGTGGGTTTGTGTGTGTGTTTCATCGTTTGGGTGGGTATTATATGAGATGGGATTAAATGATATGGAAATATGTGTGGTTGATCGGTTTGGTGGGTATTTAATGGGTTGGGTGGGTATTTAATGGGTTTGGTATGCTGGCATCACAGGGCTTTATCGGCTCACCAGTACTAAGTTCCATATTTATAACAGTATTAAAATCTTAGTACTGGTAGTACAAAATTTCTTGTAACATAATATCATTTATTTAGGGAAGTCAAAAAACCATAACAGCAAGCCTGAGAGGGCCAGTTTCCGTGGAGTTGAACGCAATGCTTTGCTTGACATGTCTACCGATGAGTTGGTCAAGATGTTCACTGCTCGTGCTCCAAGTTGGTTTCAGAGGGGTTTGTAAACATTCATCCCATTGAAGTGAGGATGCTACTTGTTTTAAAGGATTATGTTTTTAAAGGATTATGCTACTAGTTTTAAAGGTTTACACCTAGTATGTTGTCATTTCAGAAGGTTAATATGATACTTATTTTAAAGGATTTTGCAACTTTATTTGTTTTGTGTTTTTTAAAAAAACACGTGAAAAAGGGTGTAGTTTGACTTGAAAAGTCCCCTTTTGCACTACCAATATTACTTTTTTACTACTGTTTGAAATAAAAAACTTAATACTGGCGAGCCAATAAAGGCGTGTGAAGACCACCCAACACAACCCAACCCATTACATACAGTACACAGATACATTCCCAAATAAAATGGAAATATAAATGTGTTCATATTTCCAACAAATAATTGGGAACCGAAGAGTCCAATAAAAGGCTGTAAAATTTAATAAAGACTCTTCGTTTTCCCCATTATGTGCCTATATATTGGTTACTGCCACATTATGCATCATACTAATCTAATACTAGCAAACATCAAACAATTTAAAGTGTAAGTAAAATGTCAGGAACCAAGAGAGCAAGAGAGGCTGTTGCAACCGACAACATAGAAGAAGAAAATAAGGAAGTGATGAAACGAGCAAGGGGAGATCCAAAAGAGCCAGAGGTGCCTTCGTTGGAAAAAGGCTCTAACAACAACGATAACAAGAAGGTGGATGAAGAAAAGGAGAAGGCTCCTCCTCCAAGCCCTGCTGAAGTTGAAAGACGCAGGCTTGCTGCAAAAAAGAGGGCCGATGAGCATTGGAAGGAGATCAATGCTGTTAGGAGATTAGAAGAAAGGGATAAAAAGAAAAACAAATATGTTAAATGTAATGAAGAAGAAGAAGAAGAATGTTTAGAAACATTCTCATATGATGATTTGTATAAGTCATATAAGTCCGATTAATTTCATCGTGTAATGGAAAAAGTTTGTTTAATAATAATTTTATTGTTGATTTTGTGAGTTTTGTTTTTTTCAATTGCATGTTTTTTTTTTTTTTTTGTATTTATTTATTTTTTGTGCAAATTTTTTTTATGGTTATTTTCATGATGCACGTTTGACTTTCAATTTATGCACCAGTATGACTTCAGTTTATAGTTATTTTCATATGTATATCTAATAGTGGTATTATTCACATTGTTGACCAAAAAAATATGTTGACTTTCATAGTCAACTCACTTAATTATTCAAAACACGATACTATAGTGCATATGTAATTGGGCAAATATAAATTGTAATTAGTTAATTTTACCCATGTAATGTAATGAAAGTAACAAAACAGGTTTACAAGTGAATATTCAATAATGGTTCAGTTAGTTGACTTTATTAAGTCAAACTAGAGCAGTATGTTTATTGACTTCCCTAAGTCAAACTAGAGCCTTATGGTTTGTTTTTATTTTAAAGCACAATCCTTTAAAACAAGTTGCGTCTTCACTTTCTGAAATGATAAAAGACCAACAGGGAACGAAATTAATAGTCTTTCATGCGAACGATAAGTGGTAGTACTGAATGGTTTGGTTTGGGTGGAATTCACACGTTTGGAAGACTCAGCAGTACTAACTTCCTTATATCTAACAGTATCAAAATGTTAATACTGGTAGTACAAAAATTTGTCTAACCGTATTAACTAGTTAGGCCTGGGACTGTCGTTATCTTTTCATTAGTACATGGTTAGTCTACCATTCAACTGCTTGAATTACAAATACCCACAATAGTAGTACAAAAGGGTAACAACATGTTTATTCAGGTTACAACAATATTATTCAATTATACCACGTCCTAAATCAACTATTACATTTTCTTTTTACCCTTACCTTTTGGAAAAGGTTTGCCAATTGCTGGAGAAAATGGTTTGATTCCATTGTCTTCACAGAACTAATCACTTGGAAGGCCTAACACCTTTTCCCTTTCATAAAAAAAGTTGTTTTTCTGTCTTTTTAGGATTCTTAAACTTCCTAGCATCAATCTTTCTTCTCACAGAACCTGAATAAGTCTCTGGAAAATAGCCGTCCCAGCTGTTTGTTGCAATTGAGTCACTCCAGTTGTTGATGGAGATTGAATCACTGCTGTTAATGTAAATGATTTCTGCAAACAAGTTAAGAAAACCATTAAAAAAAAGTATGCTAGAAATGAAAATGAGCAGGGTGTTGCAATTGAGGGTGTCTTTCAAACAACCTTTGTTCTTGGAACTCATTATTTCAGCAGTTAGGATTGGGTGGTGGAAGACTGGTTGGTGTCTTTGGTTTTATAGAGGAAAACTTATGCTTGTTTAGTGTTTACAAAATGCAAAAGTATTCACGTGACTAAACAGAAAATAGTAGTCTTTGGCGCCCTATGACAAGTCATGCCATGTCTTACTTTTATCATGTGTGCTGACATGAGAATAAAATAGTGTTTGCATAACCAAGCCCAAAATAGTCATTTTCAAACACAAAATGCCACCACATTCAATTGATGTGAGCATTTAATACTCCTTAACCTACCTCACACAGGGATTCTTCAAACGGGTTTATTTCAAACTAGATAAATATGGCACAACAATCCTTGTAAAGTCAATGATCATACCAACTTGGATACTCAAGTAAACTCTCATCTTATTCCAAAATTATCCAAACCAAAAAATATGGCACAACCTGAAACTCCAAATTTAAAGACAGAGACAAGTGGTGGTTTTATAGGTCTGGGTGTTCGAACTGGTAATGATCCACAGGTACAGGTGTTGGATGAAAGATGCTTTATCTGTTGCAAGGACAGACTCTGTTGGAGGCATGCAAACACAGGACCAAGTGTTGTTGTAGTCACAAATGCGGCTGGTGCTGAGGCAAACAAAGTGAGTGGTTGTGTTATAGGTCTGGGAATTAGATCTTGGGAGAAAAAGAAGAAAAAAAAATGAAGAACAATAAAAACCCAAAAAAGTTGATTACAAAACAACCACAAATTTGAATAGCTGTATTGTTGTAGACGAGTGTCATGGTTTAGGGCATGTCCAATCTTTGGTTGTATGTCATATGTACGTTACCATTTTAATGTTTCGTGTCTGTATTACGGATTGATTAATGTGATGCTCATGTTTATGTTTGTGATACATATCAAACACACTAAAAAACCTAAAACATATATGAACACATTATTCATTGAAAAACTCAATCATAAGACCCATTACATTAATTAAGCATAACATGGTGATCAGAACAAAAGAAACCCATGACCAATGCCCAACACACAATAACCTCATGGATATTTGTTTCTCACAACAAATTCAATCTTCTTAAACATCTTGTCTTTGACTTGGTTGGAGTTCGTCAACAGTGCCTTCGCCCGATGCTTATCAATTGTCTGTAATCTCCTAAGCTTCTTGGTGTTGCTCCTTGCAATTCTTGCACGTGAAATGTTTCGAACTTCAGCAATCAGCTCCCCCCTACGTTCGACCCTTTCAGAATTTTTTTTGGACTTGTACTCCAAATCTTGTGCTTGCTGCAAGTTTTCAAGAATCTCTGTGTGGTAAGGCCCAAGCATTACTTCAGTTAGAACGTACGCGTTACAAACAACCTTTAGATCAATATTAATTTCAGAGTTGTTCATGATTAAGGAAATAGGGAGCTGTGTATTGCAAGTTTTGAGTTGCAACAAAGGATGTAGGTGGGTAGGTAAGTATTGAATATGAGTAGTAAATGAGACACAAGTAAAGCAACCCATTTTGTCTTAAAGGCCTGTCATACCTTTGTGACACATATAAAAATGTTATAATTACCAAAGATGCCATATATAATTAGGATTTTTTAGAAAGTACATCATAAATTTAAAACATTGCATAAATGTAACATAAAAATTACATAATACTTCAGTTGTAATCTGGGTGATCCCATGTCTGAGAGTTGTTGTACACGTAACCGTCGTCATAAGTAGCAAAGCTCGCAAACTTATCGGCTTCTAACTGAGCTTCCAACCTACTAAGCTCCCGGTCCTTTTCTTCGTTCCAGTCCCCATCATCAGCTGCCACCACATTTTCTTCAAAGCTTGGCTTAAAGTGCTCCAAATGAGAGTGTTGCTCAACAACTCTCGGTGCAACAGATGAAGTAGATGCACCAGCATCACATGCTGCCACATTATCCATATAACTCCAACGGATCTTATTAGAAATTTGTGCTTGTATTTGAGAAACACAACCCCACAGGGACTCAGTAATGGCACATGTTCACTTGTTTGCATTCAATTGACTTGACTTAGTGAAACCCAACAATGATGAATCTTACCTGTTTTGTTACCCATCAAGCACATGACTAGTTTTGGTTGACATAATGTATAAGTCAAACAGGTCACAAACCATCTAAAGTAGCCACACAATTTGACTTATATAACTTTGCCTTAAAAAGGACTTTGAAAATTGCCACATATGTGTACTTTCAATGTCTGCCTATAATAAGCCATTAGATGAGTGCCACAGATGTGGACTTAGAAAATTGCCACATATGTGGACTTTCAATGTCTGCCTATACAAGGACTTAGATGAGTGCCACAGATGTGGACTTGATGTTTGCCACTTATGTGGACTTTCAATTACAGACGTTTAAATTTGTCCTGAATTTAAAACATGGCTAAAGGATAGCCCATTCACTGTCATTGACTTGGCTGGATTGAGTTGGAATAGGAGCAGATACTACTTGGAAACTTGAACTAGGACCAGCTTGAGACGCACCAGATACTCCTTGCACAGTTGACCTCTGACCACCTTCAATAGCTACATCTCCATATTGGACAGCTGAACTAGGACCAGCTTGAGCAGACCCATTACCCTTAGCTTGTCGAGCTCCAGCTTTGTTGAAACCTACATAAGAAAACAGGTTATAAAAAAGAGCCAAATATAAAACAACCAAAAAACATAACTATCAAACTCTAATAATTACCTTTTCTAGGAGGTTGACCTTGTCCTTTGCATGTAGTCTTGTTGTGTCCAGCGTTACCGCAGAGTCTGCAAGTAATAACTCTCCCTCTTTTGGTCAGCTTTCCAGAATCTACACAGGGTGCATCCTCAAACTTGGACCTTCTTCTCTTCTTCTTTGGTCTTCCAACCTGGACATGATGCTTTGGTGGCAAGAGCTCTGTAGCATGGGTGGTCTTCTCCCAGTAGTTGATGCCTCTAATTGGTTCCACTAAGTGAGAGTATACTTCCTTCCATGTGGACAACCAATAACAGCTATGTACCCAAGATTCAGGAGGTCCAACTTGAATGCCATTGAGTCCCATGTTCTAACAGGCTGCAACAGCATGCTTACAAGGTATCCCTGTCAATTTCCATTTCCTGCATGTACATACCTTATCCTGTACATTCACAACACACTGGTCACCCCATGCCCCTGTTACCTGATACTTAACTCCTCCATTCCATATCACCCGCAACGATTCAGCCTCGCTCTTAATCTTTCCCAATATTTTAGCTGCAGTTGGGGTTAGAGGGCCATCAGTTTTGTCAATCATACCTTGTACAACTACTATCCTCTTCATGCAGTATTCTCTGATGTACTCTAAAAGTGTAATGACTGGCTTGTCTCTTGCTGGAGCTATTTTAACATTGAACACCTCACAAATGTTGTTGATCAATAAATCTGTAACTGGTCTACCTATAGCACAAAAATATGAAACACTTAAATGATATACATGTCTACTATTGAACCACTTTTGTTGCAAACAAACAAACACTTACCAGAAAAATGAGATCTTGCCCAATGTTCAGCTGGTATCTTGCTCAACCATTCGTGTGCTTCCTTCTTCATAGCCTTCAAATGTTTCATACACTTTGCAAAACCAGACAGGGTTGTAACAGATGCACATCTCCACAAAGCTTCCTTATATTCCAAGCCACTAAACTGCTGCCTCATATTTTCATGAATGTGCCTCAAGCAAAATCTGTGTTCTGCATTAGGGAAGACAGATTTTAAGGCTGGAACGGTCCCTGCATAAACCAACAAAGTTAGCAAAAGAATCATTTATATTTTGTTGGTTATTAAAGAATTCAATTAGAGGAGCATCATTTACTAACCTTTTGTCTATCACTCATGAATGTGAAGTTAGATCTAGGGCCTAGATCTATGTCATCACCCAAGCACATTAAGAACCAAGACCATGAACTCTTAGTTTCAGCTTCCACCAATGCATAAGCCAATGGGTAAATCCCATTGTTAGGATCAAGTCCAACAGCCACCAACACTTGCCCCGGATAAGGACCTTTCATGAAATAACCATCTAGCCCCAACAATTCTCTTTTGCAAGCCTTGAAGCCTTCCTTCAACGCTCCCAAACAAACATAAATTCTTTTAAACACCCTTCTAGAGTCACTAGGATTAGCAGAATCTCTATCAATTCCAAGCTTCACAGTCGTATTAGGGTTTGTAGACAGCAATTCACCAATATAGTCCCTTAGCATCATATACTGCAGGTTGTGATCACCTGAAACATCTTTTTCTGCTTTGGCTTTGGCCCTGAATGCTTTTGTCATAGATACCTGAAGATGTAATTCACGCTGGAGCTGGTCTTGAACTGCCTTTCCTGGAATCTCTGGATTAACCTTCACTAGGTCATAGATCTTGTTTGCCAGGTATTTATAAGTGCATTGTTTGATTTCCCTAGATTGAACGCAAGTGTGTTTGTCTCTGTGTGTCTTTACTATCCAGTTTTGCCTAACTCTGTCTTTGCCTACATACAACATCCAGGGGCATCCATCACACACATCATCAGAAGTTCCTACATCTTTTCTCTTTCTTTTTCTCCCTCTACCTAATGGGCCAGTTGATCCACTAGGCCCAACACCTGTATCCACAGTTGGGCCTGTTGATCCACTTAAGACTGACTCTATAAAGACAGGAATTTGGTTATCACATACAGCTCTTATCCTAATACCATCATTCTTGAGCAACTTCAAATTTCTCCTGGTCTCAACTGCATGCATGTACACTCTTTCCTTCATGATGAGGCAAAAAATGAACCACTTTTAGGGGGTCATTTAAACCCGAATTCGAATTTATTTGATCAAATATTGCCCTAAATCGTTCCTTTTGTGATTTTAGGTACTTTGGGAGTGAAATCTGGAAAAGGAAGCAATTCGGATGTTTTTGGAGCATAAAAGTGAAGAAAACGCCAAAGTCTTAATTTTCCTTGCTGGGAACAGTAGGTGACAGCGTCAAGAAGGAATCCTTGACGGCGTCAAGAGCAAATTTCCATGACGATCCAGTACAGATTTGACGGCGTCACGATGTAGGGCGTCAAGAGTAAAAAGCATGACGGCCTGGAAATGCATAATACATGACGGTGTCAAAAGTAGATCAAGGCAGTCCGAGAAGAGTTTTGGCGGCGAGGTGACGGCGTCACAGGTTTGGTCTTGACGCCGTCAGACCCTATTTCCTATATATATTTTTCTAATTTTCACATTAAAAGAGAGAAGTTTTGGAGAAACCCTAGGTACGAACTTGGTGCGAATTTTACAGGTTTTTCAAGGGTTCTAAGCCCTTGATACCTTTCATGTGTAATTGAGATAAGTGTTCTTTTAATTCAATCAATATGTCTATGTGTTGGTTGTCTATATCTTGTTCTTGTCTTAATTCCATCATGCTAGGCTAGATCTATCTTGTGTTTGCTTGGATCTAATGAAACCTAGATGTTAATTATGTGTTGATTACTTGTTTATAATTGTAATGGATAAATGATTTTTATGTTAGGCTTAAGAAAACTGGCAGATCTCCAATTGGTAACATACTTGAACGTCTTAAGAAACATGAACCGATGTGCACTAGGTCTTTATTGGTTGTATTTAATGCATGAGCCACTATTTATAATCCCTATGGTTGTGCTGGGCATGGTATAGGAGGAGATAAGAGCTCATAGAATTGGGGAGTTAAGTGTGCCACCCCATGAATGATACTAAGGAATACGATCCGTCATCCATGCAACTATAACAAGTAATTAACGTGTAAAAGATGTCTAGGGAGTAGTGAAATCTAAGTAAACACCTTTTCTCCACTTATTGCTTACAACTTTAGTATAATTTAGTTTATTTTCATTTTTAGTATTTTATTTTGATTGCATCTTTAGTATTGGGTTAGTTGACTAGCAACTAATTCCGCCCAAATCCTTCAAACCCGAGATTTTTACTTGCTTTCTAAAAAAATATAAAAATACAAAAATAATCATCCCTCACCTTTAGAACTAGTATTTAGGTTTTCTAATCCTAGCGACACTATTCCTAGCTGAACGATCAATCCCCTGGTACTTGTCACTATACTATACTACAACGATCAGGTACACTGCCTGGTGGGGGTTGTAAGCTTCTCAAGATCCCTTGAGAGGTAAAGCCTGGTGCAATCCCTACGCATCAAGTTTTTGGCGCCGTTGCTGGGGATTGTCTATCTTTACATCTATTCCTCAACTTTCGCAAAAGAGTGCGGCGCCATCAAGTTTTTGGCGCCGCAGCCCGAGGACTAGTTATTGTCTAGGTTAGAATCTCTTTTTATTAGGTCTACTTGCTAGATTCCTTTCTAGTAAGACTTTATTTTTATTTTTTTAGGTTTTCTTTAGTCTATCTTTTTCTTTATGTGTTTGTTTGTAATTTCCATTGACTCTTCCGTTCACCATTATGGAATACGCGAATCCATCATACCACCAACCACAAAGGCCATTCTACCCTATTGACATCTCGAATTTCAAACAATATCGAGATGAACCCATATATGATGCATGGACTAGTTTTAGAAATTTACTCTGAAAATTCCCTCATCATAGTTTCGCTTTAGCATTCCTAACCCGAACCTTTTACTATCGTGTTGGCCAATATGACCAAATGCGCATTGAGGATTTTGCCAATGGGGACTTTAGGGAATTAAGTGCTGAAGAAGCATAGGATGCCATAGAAGATTGTGCCCAATATTATTATAGGGTAGACAACCCAACAAACGTTAGTACAAGTCAATTGAATATAAATTTCCAGGATCATGAAACAAGTTTGTTTGGGGATGAATATATTAGTGTTGAGATACCTAAGTGGTTGTCATGTAATGCCATAGTACAAGCTGAACACATAGGTGACCTTGATGTGATGGAGGATTTAGCCGAACATGATCACATTGATCAAAAAGACACAGGTTTTATGATCGATGATGATGAATCTCAAGAAACATATGATGAATCTTTTGGGCAATATATATATAGCAATCAGAATATTGAGGATGATCCATATGATTCGGACATAGAAGTTGAGATGCCTAAAGAAGTACGTGAGATACTTGGGAAAATGTTAGGGTTGGATTATAATGAAACACATGTTGAGGATATAGGTGATCTTGATAAGATGGATGATAAAGTAGGAAATCTAAGCTCACCAAATACCCCACAAGTCCTACCATCATTTGAGGCATATACACCGCCCGTGACTTACTCGGAAGAAGTAGAAGAGACTTTAGGAACCCCAATAGAGGTAGAACCTTTAAACCAAACACAACTAGAGGATATAGGTTTGAATACTTATAATGATAACCTTACTCTTAGTTTTAGGGAAGTTCCTATTTTTGATGAATCGGAGCCTCAACCAAAACCGTTACCTAATCTTCCATCCTTGGATGAAAATTTAGGAATTGAAATAGGTTCCGATCCACCCATCAAACCATATAGTCCGGGTAGTCTTAGGATAAAGGTAGTAGACTCTAAGCCTTGTAGAGAGGAAGCTGATAGAGGAGTGGAAGATGACCTTACATGCTTACATCACCCATTCATGATTGATCATAAGAAACATTATGGGTTTAAACCGGGTTTATTAGGTCAAGATGGATTCCCAACTAGGAGTCTCTTAAAGTTGATTGAAAATGATCCCTTTCTAGGAGAAAATCTTAATCCACCCATTAACCCGATTGAATTAGGTAAGGTTATGATGATAGGAGCACACCCCTTTGAGAATATAATTCATCCACCACTCTTTCCTCACGAGGCATATTTCCACCCTAAGGGTGTGTATCGCTACTTTCACCCGCACTTAATCCTAAGTGTAGGGAAAATCTCCCCTATTTCCGTTAAATAAGGGTAGAGTCAGGCTCGTGACTCGAACAAAAACAAGCACTCCTTGGGAGGCAACCCATGTTTTGTGTGTTTTTATTTGTTTATTTGTTTGTTTGATTTTATTTGTTTCCGTATGCATGTTTTATTTTTATTGTTTGTGGCTCATGTTTCAAAGTAAATTGTGAAAATGCTTTATTTTGTTTTTAACTTCGTCTTAATTGCATATAAAGGTATTTTGCAAAAGATAAGTGTAAGGGAGATCCAAATTTGTTTATAAGAACGAAATTGAGCATGAACCACAACAATATTAAATGAACATGTATATTCGTATTTGTTAGAGTCAAATGCTTGTATCGAGTCATAATGATGTTTTGCAGGATTTTCTAGGAAGTAGGACCAAGTTTTTCCAGAAATTTTTCAGAAACTTAACATAAGAATTTCTGCAGGTCACTTCTGACGGCGTCAAGTGTAAAAATCTGGAAATTTTACCAGTTTTGTTTTTCTAACGGAGTCTTATGGTTTTTGTGAATGATTAAGTTTTATAATCTCCAGGAAATCTGCAAACTTCATTCCACAAGCATTATATCTTATCTTGTTTTCTAGGACTTAGTAACTTATATAGGATGCCGCCGATTTTACGCGAGGTTGTTTTGTCTATTTTCTCAGGTTTTACAGGTTATGTATGACAAGAAGATGATTTATATTCTGGAAGGGAAGCTTTGATTGTTCATTTTCTTGGAGGAAGATTTAACCTGGCCACCTTATTATCCATACCGAGCGAATCAGGGGAGTATTTGATTTCATTCTTTTTACTTTTTTTCACTTTTACATTCTTTACTTGAACATTGGGGACAATGTTCATCTTAAGTGTAAGGGGAGGGTAAAAAGATGATACCTTACATATGTACTTTCGCTTGAGTTTGTTTTGTTTAATGGTAGATGTGTAATAAAACTATGAGAAATACTTGTTAGTGCAATTTTAGCTCCAAATTTAAAATTTCTTACAACATTTAGGAGTGAAACTTTAGCCATAGCAAGCGTCTTATGGATAGGAGATTGTATGACTAGCACATAACCGTATATTCAGAAAAATTTTCCACCCAAATATGTGAGGTTCGCCTTTAGATTTGATAGGAAAAGCATTTACTATTAGTGCTTATGAGTGTACCGGTAGCATTTAGATTCAAGAACTTGCGTTAGTGATGCATCCCGAGACCGCTAGTGAGACTACATTCATGTGGTAGGATTTACTACATGATAAGAGGCATTAGGATCACCCTTGTGTTAAACCCGTATCATAATTACTTGACCATTTAAGTCATATTACTTGGCTAGTTAAGTCAACTAATTTTTCCCACACCCTTAGCGTTGTACTCATTTTTAGTACACGAAACCCCTAGTACACCCCTCCGAGCCTATCTTTTCGTTTCTAACTTTAAGCATCTTACTTAAAGGAAGAATTTGTTATACCCCACTTAAATGTACACCCAAATCGCCTTAGCCTTCCGTGTATGCTCTCATCTTTAGTGCATTATTGTTATTTGTTAAACCCTAAGTTAACTATCTAATTGATTACATGGTTGCTAAGTCGAGTCATATCCTTGTACATATTGTTTTGGGACGATTGGGTCTCATTGGTAAAGTACTTATTTTATAGAGTAATGGGGATGAACATCATTTATTACCCCCATATGTACGTTAATCTTAAAAGTGCTCCAAGTGTTTTGATTTTCTTAATTCGAGTCAATAGAATAGTTCATTGTAAAGTATGTAAAAATTCAAGTGTAAGGGGAACGTTTATTCCCTACGATGTATTATTTTGGATGGTAGGGTAAGAGTGTATGCAAAAAAAAAAAAAAAAAAAAAAAAAAAAAAAATCGAGAAAAAGAAAAGAGAAAAAACATACGGACTACCATCCCTTTTCATTCTATGTTCATTTTATGTTTTTGCTATTTTTGTTATTAGCTTAAGTCGAGTCTAGTCTTGGCTTAGCAACGCCATATTGTACATGTAATTAACCAAGATTGTTAACTCGCCACCAGTAAAAACTTCCTTTATCCAACAAAACCGTGTATTTCATATCCCTACACCTAACGTTACAACACTTTAAAAGACCTCTTTGATAGTTTATCCTAGGTGCTTACGTCATGTGGTGGAGGTTTGATCCTTTCCCAATCCTATGGTAATCTATTTTGCTATGACAGGTAGTGAGAGATATCTTCCGTTTCCATATTGTAATTTATACTTTATTACACCCGAGAGATGTGAGTATCTAAACACTATTTGTGAGGTGCTAGTGTATGACCTCCGTGCTTGTCTATTGGTCTTTAGTGGGACGATTATTTGTTTTAATTACTTTTATATTAGTGTTAAATGACCCCTAACTTGTATTTTGAGTAGAATAAAAGTGTATTTGCTTGAGGACAAGCAAATCTCAAGTGTAAGGGTATATGATGAGGCGAAAAATGAACCACTTTTAGGGGGTCATTTAAGCCCGAATTCGAATTTATTTGATCAAATATTGCCCTAAATCGTTCCTTTTGTGATTTTAGGTACTTTGGGAGTGAAATCTGGAAAAGGAAGCAATTCGGACGTTTTTGGAGCATAAAAGTGAAGAAAACGCCAAAGTCGTAATTTTCCTTGCTGGGAACAGTAGGTGACGGCGTCAAGAAGGAATCCTTGACGGCGTCAAGAGCAAATTTCCATGATGATCCAGTACAGATTTGACGGCGTCACGATGTAGGGCGTCAAGAGTAAAAAGCATGACGGCCTGGAAATGCATAATACATGACGGCGTCAAAAGTAGATCAAGGCAATCCGAGAAGAGTTTTGGCGGCGAGGTGACGGCGTCACAGGTTTGGTCTTGACGCCGTCAGACCCTATTTCCTATATATATTTTTCTAATTTTCACATTAAAAGAGAGAAGTTTTGGAGAAACCCTAAGTACGAAATTGGTGCAAATTTTACAGGTTTTTCAAGGGTTCTAAGCCCTTGATACCTTTCATGTGTAATTGAGATAAGTGTTCTTTTAACTCAATCAATATGTCTATGTGTTGGTTGTCTATATCTTGTTCTTGTCTTAATTCCATCATGCTAGGCTAGATCTATCTTGTGTTTGTTTGGATCTAATGAAACCTAGATGTTAATTATGTGTTGATTACTTGTTTATAATTGTAATGGATAAATGATTTTTATGTTAGGCTTAAGAAAACTGGCAGATCTCCAATTGGTAACATGCTTGAACGTCGTAAGAAACATGAACCGATGTGCACTAGGTCTTTATTGGTTGTATTTAATGCATGAGCCACTGTTTATAATCCCTATGGTTGTGCTGGGCATGGTATAGGAGGAGATAAGAGCTCATAGAATTGGGGAGTTAAGTGCGCTACCCCATGAATGATATTAAGGAATACGATCCGTCATCCATGCAACTATAACAAGTAATTAACGTGTAAAAGATGTCTAGGGAGTAATGAAATCTAAGTAAACACATTTTCTCCACTTATTGCTCACAACTTTAGTATAATTTAGTTTATTTTCATTTTTAGTATTTTATTTTGATTGCATCTTTAGTATTGGGTTAGTTGACTAGCAACTAATTCCGCCCAAATCCTTCAAACCCGAGATTTTTACTTGCTTTCTAAAAAAATATAAAAATACAAAAATAATCATCCCTCACCTTTAGAACTAGTATTTAGGTTTTCTAATCCTAGCAACACTATTCCTAGCTGAACGATCAATCCCCTGGTACTTGTCACTATACTATACTACAACGATCAGGTACACTGCCTGGTGGGGGTTGTAAGCTTCTCAAGATCCCTTGAGAGGTAAAGCCTGGTGTAATCCCTACGCATCAAGTTTTTGGCGCCGTTGCCGGGGATTGTCTATCTTTACATCTATTCCTCAACTTTCGCAAAAGAGTGCGGCACCATCAAGTTTTTGGTGCCGCAGCCCGGGGACTAGTTATTGTCTAGGTTAGAATCTCTTTTTATTAGGTCTACTTGCTAGATTCCTTTCTAGTAAGACTATATTTTTATTTTTTTAGGTTTTCTTTAGTCTATCTTTTTCTTTGTGTGTTTGTTCGTAATTTCCATTGACTCTTCCGTTCACCATTATGGAATCCGCAAATCCACCATACCACCAACCACAAAGGCCATTCTACCTTATTGACATCTCGAATTTCAAACAATATCGAGATGAACCCATCTATGATGCATGGACTCGTTTTAGTAATTTACTCCAAAAATTCCCTCATCATAGTTTCGCTTTAGCATTCCTAACCCGAACCTTTTACTATTGTGTTTGCCAATATGACCAAATGCGCATCACTTCACCTCTTCTGGGGTTGAAAACTCTTGTCCAGTGAAAAAATAATACTTCATAACAGGATTCTCTGACATGTCAACTCCAATTGCTCTCCTTATTTCCCTTAACTGTTTCCTAACACCAGTATCTGGTTCACCATCACTACCTAATTGACTCTCGAAACCTTCAACACAAACAGGTTCTACTCCACCGACAACCTCTCCAACTAAACTGCTGTTGCCAATGTTGTCATAAGCTTTATTCTCTGTTAGTCTAAACCTATTTACTTGATCACCACTGCTGTTGCCAATACTGACAGAAGGATTATCCCTTACTAAATGAAAACCATTTAGTTGCACAGGAGGCTCAACTCCAGTGTGTCCTTCATCATTCATAACTGCAACCTCTCCATCATCACCTGAACCATCATTGTCACTTGACCCTCCTTCATAATCACTATCATTGACATTATGAATGTCATCCTCCTCATCCTCTAGTGGCCTGACACCATTACCATGCTGAACCTCACCCTCTAGTGCCTCTTGCCTGGTATCCTGTTGACCCTCACCTGAATGTGTTTGGGGATCATCTAGGCAAAAAACAGGCAACCCTACATTTAGGTCCAGGTCACCAACACCAAAAAGTTCATCAGGACTTAATCCACAAGTGCTGTAAAAATTCATGGCATCCAAATAACTATATGACAGAGGCACATCTAACTCATTCTCTTCAAACTCCATCATCCTGACTATATCAGCAATTTTCTTTGCCACAATCTCCTGACTAGCAGGTACAACAGGGGTGAAACTTAAATTCAAACTTCCAAATTGTGAATCAATCAGGGGAAGTTCATTGTTTTCATTTTGACCACATTTACTTAAAGTCAGTTGTGTAAAAGGAGTGCCTTGACTTGAGTTGCCAGGAAGTGGAACACTATCAGTATTATCAGGCCATGTGAGGGGCAACAGTTGAGGGTGTTTAGTTTCCTTAGATGCTTTAAGTGGACTAGAACCTAGTTCCTCTATTACTACCCTCGTTTTACCAGTGACCCTGGAACACCCGTGCTCTATATAGACTTCAATCAACTTGTAACGACCTACCATATAACCCAAACATCTGACATCATCGTCAGATGAAAGGGGAAACAGTCCATAGTCTAAACTACTCATTAGACTAAGATAATGATAAAACAGAGGCTCTGTCTGACCTGTGTAGCCCAACTTAAGCACCATCTCGTCCAGATCAAACACTGAGAATACATCAATATCCACCATGTCAAATATGTCTTAAGTACCACCAACGTATTCCCTGTTAGGGAAACGCATAAATGCCCCACCATGATGTATTCGAATGGTGAATAAATTCCGATTAAATTCTGCAATATAAAGTCAATTACTTAGTACCTAAACATACATAAACACAACCTAACAGCAAAATAAGCTCAAATCAACTGGACTTAAACTCATTACCGTAGGCATTCTCACATTGTGCCTCCAACTCATCTGCAGGGACTGACACTCCTCTTGTGCGCATCTTCCACATTGGTGCGGGCATTGTTCGGGACGCTTTTCAAGACTTTTGTGATTTTGACGTTGATGTGATTGCGCGGGAAAGTTTTTTGCAGGTGTATCTTGGAAAACGAAAGCTTCAGGCAAAACTTAATAGAACCTTCTTTATACGCAACTTTTAGGGACGATTTGCGCAAATTACACATCTTGGAGCTATCTTTTAGGGACCAACGGCGACAGTTACTATTGGATAAGTTTGGGAGTGAAAAGACGAAACTATCCATGGTATACACGTCAGCTAACGCTGCATTGCAGCGTCCGTTTCCCAAAAGGACCATTCGCGCCAAAATCGACAAGTTCAGGGACGAAAATGAAAAAAAAAAGAGTTTAAGGACGATCCGCGCTAATCTTGACAAGTTTAGGGACCAATGGTGAAATTTACTCTAATAATAATAAAAGAACAGTCCTTGTCAAAATGAATAAAAGAAAAACTTTCACTCTAAACTAGATGCCGATGAAACTTCAAGTTAATCTTGTTAACCACAGTGGCGGAGCTTGGCCGATTTTACTAGGAGGGCCAAGATACAATTTTTGAAATTTAGGAGGGCTAAACCATGGTTATTTAATAATTGTTTAAGGTTTATAATATAAAGTATGCTTAAATATAAGGTTTTATAGTGTAAAGATGACAAATTCTAGGAGGCCACAAGCCCACAACCCCCCTCTAGTCCAGTAGTCCTAATATAGCTCCTCCTTTGGTTAGCGACATGGGTGTTTTGACACCCCTACTCCCATGAACTTTCATTATTTCTTCCAAACTGCAGTACTTCATGACATCAAAACCATTACTCACTTGTAATATGATAACCAAAATGCAGTGTTAAACATTATATTTTTCATTTTTCATATGTTTTCACATCGTTCTCATGATTATTATTTGGGTAATAGACACAAAACTTCTTTTTAAATAGAAAAGCTTTTAATGAATATTAATTCGACATTAAATTGCATTAATTTAAGTATAAATTATTACTATTTTCGTCTCTAAATTATTGTCCACATGAAGCAAAAAAACACACAATTTAATAAAGAAAAGTGGAATTACTACACTCTTTAATCAATCAAACAACATCTACACCTACTAAACTCATTTTTGATTCGTTTACACAAAGTGACTATTATTTTGAGACATTCTAAAATGAAAATGATAATGAGGATTATAATTTTGAGACGGAAGTGAGTAGTAAATTAATTCAAACTTTCCATTTGTGTATCAAGTATCAAGTGTTAGCAATATATTTATTGTATTAATGGTTATACAACTGTAGCTTAGCAGAACATAATCATTTATAAATTCCTCACGTTCGAGCTTAACCATAGCCTTATGGATATCAAAAATCATTAAACTAATGACCCATACGAGGAATTGATGGAGCCAGTCCTAATCGTATCATTCATTTGTTTGAAGTTAGACTCGTTGTGCGCGATATCTAATATATTCATATTATCGTGTTTAGGAAAGATCATTGCAGTAACTCTGTTTTTATATAGATGTCAGCAATCTGATTCTTGCTGGAATTTAACCAATACTGCCAATCCAGGGTTCAAATGAATGGAAAGAGGGTGTTTTAGACACAGTATAATAACAAGGAGAGTCACAAAAGATCATATTGACGTTTAATTAAAAATATTTACTCCATATGATACAACGTAAATAATAGATTTTCAAAAGAGTCATGGGTCAGACCATTGTACTGCACACAGTTCATACAAAATGAAACAGTTGAAACAACATCAAGGCTGTGGAAATGAGCACTTGCACTTAATTCAGAAAACAAAACAAGCAACATATAGCACCTTAATTCATATTGAGCTAATGATTACATCTTCATTTCTCCATACACGTACTTGATTTAGAAATTAAAACATAAGGTAAAATCATAAGTTCTCGGTTACATGAGCGTACTTCCAAAAGATTGGCCAAAGTCACACAAACAAGAAATAAAAGAGAAGTTCCAACTACTAAACCTACTTGATGTCTATTTCGGCTACTGGGGAGGCTGGATGGAACTTCAACAACTTTTGACAAAACTCCCAATAGATCTTAAATCTTCGAGTCGCACAATTCTTAATACCACGAACTGGATAATCTAAATTATAGATAACATTAAACTTAATGCTAAACCTCCTAAAATTCGGTGAACAAGCAAGAATAAACTTTATCAAACATATTTCATTCTCGAAACCCATGAAACCCATAAGCACCACACATTGAAGCTTCAGCTGCCCCATTTTGCTGCAGTCTAAATCTAAAGAACAAGGTTCTGAAGATGGGGGATACGTGCTATCAATACCCTGCAAGGTTACATAGCATTCAGATGCAGAATAATAAATTTTTAAGCTGACTAATGTGATGCGTATACATTCAACTCACTTGGATCTCAAGTGTCTGCAAATTTGGAGATCCACAAATCATTTCAATGACAAATAATAACATAATATTGCTGGTAAAGTCTACTTTAGATAATTTTAGAGTCTTGAGGCAGAGAAAAGCGGTAGGGACCTTCCTTTGGGCACCTTCTGCCAACATTTGAAAAAATAAAGCTACATGAGATGCCCTTTCAATACTTTTCATCAAGCATTAATGCAGCATTCATTAATGTGAATCTCGAAGACCCAATTAGCGCTTTACCTTGGTATTATAAAAAATTAAATGAAGCTCTTGAAGTTTTGGAAGACCCGTAAGCTGAAACAAACTGGAACTAGTGATCATTACGGTATAGCTTGAACTAGAGATCGTCGCGCTTTCAAGAATATCCAATCTTAAAGATAACATTTTGAGATTTACAGGTTTTGCAATTTCGACGAGTTTCATCTTGGTTCTCATTTCGTGGTTACAAATTATTAGAATCTCAAGTAAGGGACACTGAGCAATGAACTCCGAATAGGTAAAGCCTTCAAATTTTACAAAAGTCAAGTCTAAGCTCAGCAGATTTGGAAAACCATGAAAACTAGGCGTATGACATAAGCAACAGTAATAGAGCTTCAAATGTTTTAACTCCATACAAGAGTAACGTTCGGTTGACAACTTAAGATGGTCTCCATAGCCATTTTTAAGAGTGAGCTCCTTAATTCCTTTTCTAGACAAAAACAAAAACCAATGACTGACATCCTCATACTTAAATACACCATATTCTATATAGAGGACAATAATAGAAAAGTCTACTCAAATTCCTCCCATTATAATCACTTTTTTTCTCCCGTTCATTACCTCGTAAATCGAAAAACAAACACTCATCTAACACGAGTTGAGTCAACAAAGTCCATTTAAACCTCCAGCTTCTCGACAAAATATCAGTCCTCTCCGCTTCGTTTGTTGGTAAACGATCCAATATATTGGTTATCACATTATCTGGCAAGCAACTAATACGATCTTCCGGTGCACATTTGGATGCTTTACGTGTCCCATGAATCGGTTCCATTACTCTAAACAGAAGACGCATAAACTATTAGTATAAATCAATGGAATAACAAGTTAACAAATTGTGATGCAATAACATACAAATACCATCTTGCACACACATAATATTGGAAAACCATAACCAGATGTAGCTATAGAAACATGTTTTTACCGTCAAATTTCTATGATCGATTTTTGAGAAGAACCATTTATCCATTTTAAGAAACAAAAAGATAGAACTGGGGCCTAAAAGAAGTAGCCATCCACTGCTACAAAAAGATACAGACAGATAGAAACAAATGATGGAGCATGATTTTAAATCAGGCCAAAAAGATATACGAAATAGTCAAACAGAAGCACACGCATAGACCCTACTACATGACCAATCTATTATGAAAAAAAAAAAACAAATTGATATTAAACATATCTTGGGCAAGTTACATTGTTAAATAGAAAAAGCCTTCAAGCAATTATATTAAAGAAAGGTGGATCAAGGGGTTACAACCATGAAAGAAAGTTTGCTACCAAATGCAATGGATCCTGAACCACTGTAAAACCAATGAATGTTGATGCTTCAGGATCACTCTTTTACCCATATCTTAGATCTTATATTTAAAGCTTGATTATAATTAAAGGGGGTGTTTGGGTGAGCTTATAGCTTTTGCTAAAAGAAATGTTTAAAGGGCGCAAAAAAACTTGTTTTTAGCCTCCAATAAGCTATTAAGTACTTCTTAAGTAGGTTTCTGGGTAAACTTCTTGTACTTTCAAACTACAATAAGCTATTAGACGTCTCCAAAATGACACATCTTAAAATCAATGCAGGAGCCACGACAACATCTTTATACACACGAGTTCATCAACGGGTCAAAACAGTTGTTACCTAACCACATGGTTGTAAAACTCGCTAGGCGGTCGGCTACCTTGTAGCGAGTAATTGGCCTAGGCAGGGAGAACTTGGATTGGATTTTTTTTAAGGAAGAGGTTTTCCCTCTTCATGTTACCCAAGGAGGGCGAACCTTTTAACTCGAATGTACTCGACCTCACTGGGTTGATCCCGGGACCGTTTCCGACCCTTCCCTGGCCACCCCCAAATGTACAAACCTACCGGGATTTGAACCCTTGACCTCTTGTAAGGAAACCAAGGACCTTACCCCTAGGCCATTTTGTATATATAAAATTTGCAATTATATGTATAACATGTTTATAGGACTATAAAATATGCTAAAATACTTCAAACATAGTTCTGTCCGAGTTGACCGAGCTTTGAAGTTGAACGAATTTTGAACAAACCAATTTTTTTCCGATTCGGCGCAACTCGCCTCAGTCACTCACCTTGCAACAAGACTACTCGGCCTTGTAACTAACTATAATTTATAAACATAAATCCTAACAAGATTCAAAACCCAAATACTACATTCTAAGTTATAGTAAGAAAAACAAAAACGGCTTATAAAAAATGTTGACTTTGCTACAACTACCACAAAACCCTAACTACAATTCAGTTACAGTAACAAAAACATTACCAACAAGTTAACCAACACACAATCATTTCTAGAAATGACTTATATTTTAACAAGCTAATTTATTATTAGCATATGAAAAGAGCAACAATTTATAACAGATCCTAACTAACCTTGAAATGGTCTCTCCGGTGGGTGACTACATTGATGATTGATTGAATGACTTTGTTAACCCAACTGAATGAAACCCAATCTTAGAGCATGCGGTAAGTTAACCTTGCACCCCGAGTTATACCATAGCGCACCTAGTTAACGTGGTGCGTTAACTTACCGGCCCCTACGTTATGGGGGTGCGTTAACTCGGCGAGTCAAGCCCTTAACGTGCGTTAAATGTCGAAGCTGTGTAAAAAAAATCGTTTCAGCCCTTAAAACGGCTACTTTTAGCCGCGGTATTCAAAAAAAAATTTACATTTCAACCCCTATAATTTCTATCCGTTGTAAACGGCTATATTTTGAAAAAAAAAAATCTAACCCATTTTTTTACAACTATAAATACTCATTCACCCACACAATATTTTTTCGCACTTCCACTACTCTTGATAATCTACAATACACTTCTATTAGCACACAAAAAAAATGTCGGGCGGCAACAACAACGACAAAAACTCGTTCACGAATCTTTTCGGTTGTGGGTGGAATCACTCATATGCGGGTTCTTCCTCAAATCCGAATTGGAATAACCCAAACGAGGGTTCGTCGTCAACTTCGACTTGGGGTAACCCAAACGAGTTTGGAATGTCGAGTCAAGAAGTTTTCGCTCAAGATCAAGCTTTCCAATATTGGAGTGAAAGCCAACAAAACACCTTAAATTCCAATTTGCAAAATCTTCAATTCACTCAACAATCACAACAATCCCAAACGAAAACATATGAAGTTCCGGAAACACCTACTTCTCCTACAATACCAAAAATTCATGGAAAACGTAAGGCAAAAGAATCCAAAGACCCTGTACAAGACGAGGAAGAAGATGCTGAAAAAGTGAAGAACTTGCATTGGACGTCAGGGGAGGAAAAATTGCTTGCCGAGTGTTCGGTGGCATGTTCAGAGGATCCGAAGGTCGGGCGTTCCCAATCTAAGGATACGTTATGGCAACGGATAAGAGCCGAGTTCAATAGAATAAATTCAAAAGAACGCAACAAGGATATGCTACAAACTAAGTGGAAAACGTTGAACCGTGATTGCACTAAGTTCAACGCTGCTTTTAAACGGGCGCAACGCGAGCAAAAAAGTGGGGAAAGTGAAGTGGATATCATAACACGGGCTAACCAACTGTATCGTCAAGACCACAGCAACGCGCCGTTCGCGAATAAAGAGGCTTGGAACGTGTTGCGTAAATATCAAAAATGGAAGGCGCCGGAGGCGGTTGATTTAACAGGTGACGTCCCAAGCAAAAAAAACGAGGCTTTGTTTGGTCATGATGAAGAATCACGGCCTATTGGAAAATAACGAGCTTCCAAGAAACAAAAATCCGAGACAACGACAAGCACCGGAGGCACGGCTAGCACCGGAGGTTCCTTTTCTTCATTCAATTTCAAGGAGATTATGCACGAAGAGTATCGGTCAAAATGTGAAGAAGCGGTCAGGGCGTATCAGGCGACCGCAGAAAACCAAGCCACACAACAGAGGTTGAAGAGTTAGAATTTTTGATGCTCGACACTACCGGCAAGGATCCAACCTACGTGGTGTTGGTCAATATGGAAAAGGAACGAATCATCAAGAAATTAGGATTGCCTCCTCGTCAAGATAGAATAATTGTGTGTGTGTGTGTGTGTGTGTTTTTTTCTTTTTTTTTAAGCGTTTGTTTGTTTCTTTTTTTAAATTCCGTATTGTAATGTGATCGAATTAATGTTATGGTTTTAAATAAATGAAGTATTTGTTAAAGTTTGGGGTTGAAATTGAAAATAATTGAGGTGAAGGTGAGTTAAGGTGAGTTATAGGTGAGTTATGTTACCATGGTGGAAAGTGGTGAGCTAAGGTTAAAATGTTAAAGCTGATGTGACAATGAGTTAAGTTATAACTCACAAGTAACTTACCTCATGCTCTTAGAGAGACAACGAATTTCAAGGCTTGTTTGTTGTTTGTTTGTTTCTTGAAAGTGTAACGGGGTGTCTGTTTTATTTAACGAGGGTTAAGGGTGTGATTGGTTCGGACCGAGAAAAACCGGACCAGACCGAGACCGAATTCGGCAAAAAAACCTAGACCGAGACCGGACCGAATGTGGTCGGTCCGATCTCGGTCCAAATAGGCTAAATGTCCATTTTTAAGCTGGACCGGACCGGACTGAACCGGACCGAGACTGAAATTATGAAAAACCCTAGGCCAAGACCAGACCGAATGTGGTCTGTCCGGTCTGGTCGGTTTTGTCGGTCGGTCCGGTCCATTTGCTCACCCCTAGTTCATAGGGAATGGGAATAGAAATAAGACAAAAATACACTGTTGGTCCCTAAACATTCCAAAAAACATCGCCATGTACCCTAAGTTTGCAAAATCATCGTGGTGCGTCCAAAAACCATGTTTTTGAGGTCGATTGCGTCCTTTGACTTGTAATTCTAAGGTTAACGTCCATTTTGAATTATATCATCAAGGGTATAATAGACCAAACACATTTTTCACCATATGTTAGTTAAATCTAACTCAAAAACCTTTAACATCATCATTATGTGCCTTAATTGTTTCCCTGTAGTTACTATTCATCACCACGTTGTAAGCTAGCAAGCGCTTCAGCTACATTTCTTGTATCTGATGTCTCAACATCTACAATCAGACCAATGCTAAAAGTTTTTGGGTTAGATTTAACTAACATATGATGAAAAATATGTTTGGTCTATTATACCCTTGATGATATAACTCAAAATGGACATTTACCTTATAATTACAAGTCAAAGGACGCAATAGGACTCAAAAACATGGGTTTTGGACGCACCACGACGATTTTACAAACTTAGGGTCCATGACGATGTTTTCTGGAAAGTTTAGAGACCAACGGCGTATTTTTGTCTAGAAATAAGTTATGGTGTTGTTTTCTTATTCTAATCCTTAGTCATTCTTAATTTCAATAAATTACGTTTAATCAAATTAAATTCATTTGATAAATGTTACAAAATAAAAATACATTTATGTGACATATGTTAAAAAAATCTACACATTAGTCTTGAAATAGCAAATGTTAAAACTTAAAATTTTAAAATATATTGTTTAAAGATATCTCAAATATAATATAAGTAGTAATAAATTACTTTTAGGGCTTGTTTGTTTAAGGTAGTTGGTTTAATAGATTGAGAATCAGACAAAAATAAAATGTTTGGTATGAGTATATAGAGTTTGAACAGTGACTCATACACCACTGTGAGGGAATCTACAAAATCACTCATATGAGTCCGGTTTGAGATAAAACAACTATCATTTTGTCATTGATAAAATCTCAGCTACATGTCACATCTTTACTTTTTTATTTTAAAAAATGTATTTTATATAACAATTAATTTCTAAAACACATACGTAGTATATTTTTTAAATAATAATATATATATATATTTTTTTTTAATCATTCTTTCCATTCAAACCTACACCAAATTCAAATCTAAATCTAAATCCAAATTCAAATTTAATCCACCTACAAACCAAATCCTTAATCTATTTTTTTGTCCAAAATTAGTACAACATTGAAGTTTATTAATTTACTTTACTCGGCTAATACAAATACTAAACATGAACTTAAGAGCTTATTATTTAAGACATGAACTACTTATGAAACACAAGTCTAAACCCAAAATATAAGTTTAGACAAACATTCTTTGAATATTGTTTGAGTAAAATCCTGTAACCCTTCGATGGTCCTTGTGAAGTCCCCCGAACGGTTGATGCGGACCTGTGGAGCACAGCAAAATGCGTTAGCCTCGCCCTGGGTGTTATCCCAGGACCAAGCTCCGGCGTAAGAATGAGTATAGGGTGATGGTAACAAGTGTGTGTAATGATAATGCAGTAAATGCTAAAAAAATATGGAAGTACACAAGGGGTATTTATACTACTGACCTATCACTGTTTACCACTTGTGAGTAGGCTACTGTTCCCGACATATAGGGGATGGCGTTGTGGGCCACCCCTATACTAGAGTGTCAGATCAGATTGAGTCACGTGTCATGCACGTGCCTTCCGGAGGGAGGGACAAGTCGTCCGGTCTTGACCTGATCGTCCGGAATCTTTTGATAATCGTCCGGTATATTTATTATGACCGTCCGGTCATATACGCAATCAAATATCGGCAAACAAATAAGATGCAGGTAAAAATAATAATTTGAAGGTAGGAAATATCAAAATCAAATAAGAAATCTTTTTGCTATGTGGGTTAGCTTAGTTGAGTAACAAAAGGCCTATAATTACTCGCAACCACATTGAAATTACATATATCAACACACCCCTAATACTCCACATCAAAAACATATAATCTTTTCCGATCATTAAGCTCAGCTACTTTGCACCTTTCAATGCGAGGGTTTGACCCCTTAATTTGACTTTTATAAGACATGGGTAAAGATCGTAACTTATAACAGCCCTAGTCGTAAGAGATAATTCTTAAGGTTAAAATTGTCCCTTTCTTATAAAATGAAGAAATTGTCTATTATCATTATTCAAGATTAGAGCATCATACATGAAAAGATATAATTTTTTCTAAAAAACTTAGGCATCGTCGCATAAGAGAATTTTGAAAACAATTTACATAGAGTTATGTTTTTCATTTTTAAAAAGATGAAAAGATACTTTAATTAACGAGATACCAACAGTGAGGATATTACCAATGGTGATTAGGGTTAAAAGGAGATACATGAATACTAGATTGGAAAGCTTTTTATTTTTTTTTTTAATTTTTTTTAATAATTATTATTATTTTTATTTATTTATTTTTTTTAGGAGAGAAAAAAATGAAGAATGGCAAATTGAGGTTTTCATTTTTCAAGTTAAAATGAGAACTTTATTTTTTTTTAATTGTTGGAATAAAGTGCGAATAAACGGGTTTTCAGTTTTCTCTTTTTCAATAGAAATATTCCTAAAAAAATATGATGTTTTTCATCGATTAAACACACCCTAAGGCTGTGTTTAGCTGCATAGAAATATTCTCACTTTATAAAAAAAAAAAATTCTTGAGAAAAGTTTTATTCTTTAGGAAATAGTTAAGAACTTGGAAAATCCGTTTAGATGGTGTTACATTTTTCATAGTGAAGAGAAAAGTAGAGAATGGTAAACTAGACATATCATATTTTTAGTTACAATTTGGAGAAATGAGATTTTTATTATATTAGATTTCGCATAAATTTGTAATTAAACAGTTTTTTGTTTCTTCATTTTTATATAAAAAGAATTCTTAAAAAAACGAGGTATTTCTCAACAAAACACACCATAATCTTCAACTATAATTAGAGTGAGTTTTTGTTTTTTAATCATGTGAAATTAAAAGATCTAAAATTTTAAATATAAATAGTTTAATGTATTTGACTTACGCAAGATTTTAAAATGTGGACTTTAGAATGATAAAAGGTCGTGTCAAATGTTGGTGTAACATGCATAATGAAGCATCTATATATGCACTTCACTAGTCCTAATCGTGTGTGCTCAAGAATAATCAATCGAGTTGTAATGTCAGGTCACGTACGTGTATACATTTTAAGTCATCATGAGATGTTTTTTTCAATATCCGAGTTCTACACACTCAAAGTGCACCAACTAATGTGTTACATTTCCCGTTATTTATACGCGTGAACAACAAAAAACAAAACTCTTCGAATTAATTTGTGAATTTGTAATGTGTTCAAGAGATAGATATGATGCCATGATTGTATTCATTCATAAATAATATGTAATCATCAACAATTCAACAGACACAGACATGAAACAGAAAAGAAAAGAAACCATCACCATACTTGAATAAAAGTTTCACTTAGGGTGTGTTTGTTTCAGTAAAATGTTTTGAGTCTGAATCTCACTACCACATCTTACTAGTAAGATGTGGCTATAAAGTCTGAATCTGAATGAAATAATGTTGTTTGTTTTTTTATAATTGTCTGAATGGTTTTAGTTGCCCATTTTTTTAAATGTATATTAAATCATAGCGATATGATTAATACATAGCTTGAATGTATTTTTGAAAATGAATATTTGGAAGAAAAAAACTATATTTTGAAATTCACAAACACAATAGTTTCAATTACGCCTCTTTAACACAAACAAAATACAGCCAACCTTTTCTTCTTCTCTTTCACCTAATCTTTATCCATTTTGTACTTTATGCCAAATCCGAACCACAAATAACTTTTAGCGTATCTTTGGTTTAAAAAGACGCAAGGTTAGTTGAATAACAAGTCAAAATAGTTTAAATGGTTCAAAGGGATTCAAGCGCTTAAAGGAGTTATTGAGCTAACCTTGTCTGCTCTTTTTCTTTCTTTCTTGGCTATAAGGGTGTTGTGGGTTTAAAGGGTTCGGAGAGTTTGAACTTTGATGGGTGTAGGATGTGAACAAAAGTTTATTAACAGGGAGTAAAGAGGTGGTCAGAGGTGGTCAGACTTGCTCACCAACTCTTACTCGGTCAGACAAAAAACATCTTACCACGTCTGACTCTAAATGAAAAAACAAACAAGCTTACATGTCCGACCGCCTCTTACCGGTAAGATTTAGATGCTAGTAAAACGTTTTTTTAAAAAACAAACACACCCTTAGATTACAGATATACGAGTGCTGCTGAAACAATAGTCAACCAAAATTCACACAGAACACTAAAACTAGCATAGCTCTATTTCAGCTATTGGAGAAGCTCGGTGGAGCTTTAACAACCTTTGAGATGGCTCACACCCTCTCATTTTTGTAGCAACACGAATAGCAATCTTCTTTAGCATAGGGTAACAAGCAAGTATATACTTTATAAAACATACTTCATTCTCAGAACCGAAAAAGTTACCAAACACCACATTCCGAAGCTGCAGTTGCACCATCCTGCTGCAGTCTAAATCTAAAAAACAAGGTGCTAAAGGTGCGACACTATCACTGTAAGCCGCCTGCAAAATTTAAATAGTATTCAGATTCGTAAATTAAAAAAGTAACTAATTTGATGCATTATAGGCACCTTGAAATCAAGAGTCTGCAAGTTTGGGGAGTTACAAATCATTTCAAAGGCAAATGATAGCACAGTATCATAACTAAGATCTAGATGTGATAACGTAAGAGTCTTGAGGCATAGAAAGGAGGTAGGGACCTTTTTATCAACACCAGCTTCTGCCACAATCTAAAAAAATAGAAAGCCAGTTTCATTCATTAGTGATACATAAAGCCTAGACACAATCTTATTTAATACGGAGTAACCCAATTTAGCCTTACCTTCAGATACCATAAATTTAACACAAGTGTTTGAAGTTTTGGAAGAACTGCAAGCTGAAAGATACGGGAACTTCCGAACATTTTGTCCCGTCTCATTTTGTCCCGTCCGGTCAATAACAAAGATAACATTTTGAGATTCCCAAGTTTAGAAATTTCGGCAAGTTCCAATTCGCCTATAATATTGTGATCAAAGACACTCAAAATCTCAAGTAATGGACACCGAGCAATAAACTCTCCAAATGTATACTTATCAAATTCAACATGAGACAAGTGTAAGCTCAATAGATTTGGAAATCCACGAAACATATGTAAATGGTAAAAACAAAAGGTACGAAGCTCCAAATGTTTCAACCCCATACAAGAGTAAAGTTGTGTTGGCAAATAAATTGGGTTGCCAAACTCCTTATGTTTAAGAGTGAGCTCCTCAATTCCATTTCTAGACAGGAAGAGAATCCAATGATATAAATCCTCATCATCAAATGTGTCATCCTCTTCTAATACGTAGATGACAAACTTTTTTATGGGTCCTTTAAGATGAAGGAGAAGCCTGCTTACAATTTTCCCAATCTTCTCATGATATTCATATGGTAACACTGGTACAAAAATGGCCTTTCGTCACACATGGTCGATTTCAAACGGTCACATTGTAACATATTTACGTAACTAAATTTATGAAAATAAAATAAACAACCACACTCGATCCGACTTGTGTGACCATTTCGGAAGATATATGTCACACATTTGTGTATTTATGTGACTAGAGAGTAGCTGGTAAATATTTTTCGATCATTTAATCACGTTTAATTTGGGACGTGTGACCGATACAAATCAGATTTAAGCATTAGTCACACTACATATATACATATGTGACAAATATATGTCACACAATTGAAGAGTGTGACCAAAATAGATATATATGGTCACATGAAGTAATTATGTATGTGACTAAATTATATAGTCAAGTTTGTCACACATTGTTTAAACGTGACTGCTATTCTTTGCTGAATATTTAGCCACATAGCGTTTGAAATGTGTGACAACTAAAAAGTAAGTTTGAAGCGTTAGTCACGATATGCATTTAATAGTGACAAATATATATGTCACACACTTGAAGAGTGTGACCAAATGTCATATATGGTCACACGAAACCATAGAAACATGATTAAGTGTAACAAAAATTCGATACATATGGTCACGTAAGTAAATATGTGTGTCTAAAGTTTAGTGTGTGTTTGCTTGCCACAACCTAATGTGTATAGTCACATTTAATTGTAGCATGATCATGTGATTATATGCTTTACAATAGTCACACCATATCACAAATGTGTATCTAAATTATGTTTATTGCCACATTATAAAGGTATTATATGTGCAATACATTCAAAATAGTCACATTGTGATATTTATGTGACTATTATTTATAGCAAAATGTGATATTTAAGTGTAACGAAAATTCAAAATATATGCAACACATTCAAAATTAATGTTGCTAGGCATAAGTTAATGCTGCTAGGCATAAATCAAGCTTAATGAATAGATAAAAAATCAAGCTTAATCAAGTTTTAATGAAGCAAGAAAGTTAAAATTCATATATAATAAACAAACAAAAAAACATTAGTATCCATATATAACAAAAGTAAAATAAAGCAGTTCAAACATATAAAAAGTTTAACAATTAAATTTCGGAGATTTCTCCGGATCAAATGACAAATGCACATTATCGTAGTCAATGGAGTCGAATCTCTCTTCCTCACTCAAAAATCCAACATCAGCCGCATCCTCTTCCACTGAACCAACCATCGGCTTTGATCGCTTGTATTCCTTCTCATCTTTCTTAATTTGAAGCAAACTTGCTTTGCGTCTTGCCTTGTTTCTTCGAGAACTCCACGACTCATACCACTCTTCAATGTTAAATACCTTCTCTGGTTTCCTGAAATCAAATAAGCATTAGATGATAAATTTACAGATTATCCTTTTAATTTGGTATTCTTAATTATATGATGTATATAATGTAATATTCTAACATTAAAGATTATCATTTTGATAAATTTACACAGATTATCCTTTTGATAAATTTACAGAATATCCTTTTGACCGTCTTGATTGGGGGGGCCAAAAATTTTTGATATAATAATGTTACATTCTAACATTAAAGATTATCCTTTTGGTATATTATGATGTAAGTTTTGAATGCTAGGTGAGTAAAGCTAGGTTTTTTTCACGGATCTTATGTACTAGGAAGATAACAAATATAAGGAATAAAACATTCAAACTACTACGTAGTAAACTAATACAATTTCATAACTGATTACCTAAAGCTACCAATTGATAACCATTTTTATAAATTCATAAAAGCTTAATACACCAAAATTATTATGGATTAACTAACTTCTACTAAAAAAAAAAAAAAAAAAAAAAAAAAAAAAAAAAAAAAAAACATGTACGTACATAACATCTTTACAAACTTTGAATGTTTATGTGTACAAAAGTTTAATTAGTAGTACTTACTTTGAACGCTTCTTCTTTGATGAAATGCTCCTTTTCTTGTTTCCAGCCATAACTTCGATCTTAATTTGTTTTAAAAAGTGTGTGTTGAAAAGCTAAGTGATGGCCTTAAAAAGGGATGCGACATACTATACGCCTAGGGAATTTTGAAAGTTTCAACATTAAAGATTATTGCAATTTACCAAGTTTAACGTCACATTAGCATGTGAAATGCACTAATTACTCATGCCTAATTGTAATCATTTTAATTTTACACATTAAATGCGCGCTCCTAAACATTCTATAATTTTATTTTTAAACTTTAAATGGTAATAAGCATTGTAAGTGGTTTCAAATGTTAGAAAATATAGTAAGAATAAATATAATGGTATTAATCTAGTTATTAGTTGTGTAAAATTTGTGTTTGTGACAGTGTTTACTCCCTGAATTGGCAAACTTACTTCAACACTGTTATGACCTGATTAATAAAGAACTTAATGCTGCTAGGCATAACTTAATGCTGCTAGGTATAAATTACTATGAACCGGTGTAACTGTAAAAAAGTAACTGTAAACCGTTGTGACACTTTGTAAATCGTTGTGACACTTAAACGTTGTGACATTGCGACTCTTGTGTGCCTATAAATACAAAGGAATTACAACCAACTTCTTTCATCTTTTCATTACGTATTCAATTTTTGTTTGGAATTGCAATGGCTTCATCATCTTCAAATCCGGCTTCAAAGAAAACAAACTGTTCAAGGGATACTTTTCCTCATCCTCCTCCTCCTCCAATGCCAGAAAAATATAAAATCCGCGGCCTAACCCAAGAGTGCTTGGACAAATGCAATTCTCAAGGCCAATATGGTACTGAAAGACAGTTGGTTGAACTTTACAACAAACGAATCGCGTTGTTGGAAGAACAAAACAAAAAAGACCAAGATATCATACTGGTGCATCAGAACAAAGTTAATGTTCGGAATCAAGAAATAGAACAAAGCCGTGGAAACATTGTTAATATTTACAAAGGCATTCAAAATAGTTTGTATAAGTTTCTTTGAATTAACCCTGATGTAGGATGATATTAATCATTATTATGTTATTTCTTTGAAGTTTAATGTTTTTGTGTTCAAAGAAAACTTATCTTATGTTTCTTTGTTAATCAAGTTATCGATTATATTACTATATGATCAAGTTATCTTTTTGTTGATTAGTTATGTTATGTTGCTTTGTTGACTATGTTATGATGCTTTGTTAAAAGTCAAACAAAGATTGTCAAACTTGATTGTCATTTGTAAAAGTCAAAGATTGTCAAACTTATCTTATGGGCAACTCCGGGTTTGGATTGAAATTTGGGTGAATGCTAGTAACTCAGAACTTAATGCTGCTTGGCATAACTTAATGCTGCTAGGGATAAAAATAAAATGCCACAAAAATTAACCGATTCATATACAGTTCATTAATGAGAAAATTGAGCAATGACAACATGTTTATTCATAAAGTCAAATAAAGTAGTACAAACGGATTACACAGGTTTATTCAAATTACTTCCTAACTCAACTAATACATTTTCTTTTTACCCTTCTTTTTTGAACAAACTTTGGGCATTTTTGGTTCCCATGGTTTTATACCCTTGTCTTCACAAGGCTTAGCATTGGGCAGGCCTAGCACCTGAACCCTCTCATCAAAAAGCTCTTTGGCAGTCTTTTTTGGAGTTTTAACCTTCCTAGCATCTTCCTTTTTTGTGCCTGATCCAGAATATCCCTTTGGAAAGTAGTCTGCCCATGTATTTGGAGGACCTTCAGAACTGCTTGATATGTGAAATGAACTTGAGTCACTGCTGTCAATGTATGATTTCTGCAAAAAAAATAAAAAAATATATTAAAATTTAAAAAAATATAGTGTAAATGAAATAAAAGATAATGTTGCAATTCAGGGTGTATTTGAAACAACCTTTGTTCTTGGAACTCCAATGGCCACATTACTTGGTGGATGGTTGGTTTTAGATCATAAAAAAGAATGGAATGCAATAAACCAACATACGTAACCCTTCTAAGTTCCCGATACAGCTCCTTTTGTCGTTTCAACTCCCTTTGAGCAAAGGACTGCACCAGCCGCATTACTAGATTTTTGAAAAAACAAAAGGAACTGTATGGGAACTTAGAATGGAAAGGTATGTTGAAACAACATACGTAACCCTCCTAAATTCCCGCTACAGCTCCTTTTATCGTTTCAACTCCCTTTGAGCAAAGAACTGCACCAGCGGCATTGCTAGATCGTTGAAAAAATAAAAGGAACTGAATGGGAATTGAGAATGGAAAGGTATGTTGAAATTACAGACTCATTTAGATAAAAAAAAAAGATTTGAATGCAAACAGAGTGATACAAACAATCTAGAAATGTTAAGTAAAGAATAGAGTCTAAGTAACATCACTCATCTTGAATGCGATGATGAAGGAGTGTGGCCTGTCATGAACAAGACACACTATATCATCATCGCATTGAAAACGTCTCAATGATCAGGCCAGATCTATCTAAAGTTGCAGAAAGGTTCCATTGCTTTGTTTTTTGGACACCGTCTAATAACGGTAGTAGAGGTTTCCCAAATTAAGTAATGGAACCGTTCTACAACTTTAGATAGATTTGCCCTAACATTGAGCTTTAAGTTATTAGAAAACAGATTCTTACTATCATTTATATTGCTCCCTTAGATGTGACGAACATACATATTAATTATGTAGATTCTATGACATTAGAGAGCTAATCATGGATGTTTTAGCCTAAATATTCGCACACACATCTGCCACTTATCTTCATTATACTCTCAATACAAATGCAACATAATTCTTATATCAAAAATACATCATACATATATATAAAGCAAACAGAGAGATACAAACAATCTACAAATGTTGAGTAAAGAATAGAGTCTAAGTAACATCACTCATCTTGAATGCGATAATGAAGGAGTGTGGCCTGTCATGAACAATACACACTATATCATTATCGCATTGAAGACGTCTCAATGATCAGGCCATATCTATCTAACGATGTAGATGGGTTCCATCGCTTTAATTGGACCCCGTTTTCTAACGATGATTAATCTTGATTATTGAAAGAACCATTAAACATCGTAAGATAATGGGGTCCAGTTAAAGCGATGGTACCCATCTACATCGTTAGATAGATCTGCCCTGATAATTGAGCTTTAAGTTCTTAGCAACCAAATTCTAACTATCATTAATATTTCTCACTTAAATGTGATGAACATACATATTAGTTATGTAGGTCCTACGACATTAGAGAGCTAATCATGAATCAATGAAATCATATTAAATTTATATCAACAATGCAATGAAAATATTTTCATTGTAACTAAATACATGAAAAAACTCTTTAAGTTCTTGATATGTTTATGGTACTTCAACCTAATCCTAAGATAAAATATTTTCATTGTTTCTGTATTTTGGCAAAGAGGAAAGATGTATCAAGAATGGATGAACAACACCAGAACAAGTTTATGTTCATACTTGAAAGTGGTGTCTTTTCATCCATCCTTGATACGGATACAGATACATATTATGTTCATACTTGAAAGTGGTGTCGGTTCACCCATCCTTGACAAAGAACAAAGATGAATCAATAATGGATGAACAACACCGGAACAAGTTTATGTTCATACTTGAAAGTGGTGTCTTTTTATCCATCATTGATACTTCTTCCATCTTTGATACTTGAAGTTTTAGCCTAAATATTCGCACTAAAACTAAAAAACAACCATAAACCCTAACAATAAAAAAACACAAATATACAGATCATACATAAACCCTAACACTAAATAACACTAATTAAATAAACACAAACAATGAAATAATCAGATAAACAAAAAAAAAACAACTAAATAATCAGATAAACCAAATCATCTGTCAAACTTAGGGTCAATATAGAAGCGATCTAAGTATATTACCATATGCTTCCGATCTAACTTAGGGTCAAACTTAGGGTGTAGTAGTGAGAGAGAGAAAGAAAGAACTAGGCAACTGTGTGTGATTGTCAGATAGAGTATTAAGTATATGTTAGAGTGTGTGAAGTGTGTTTGAGAAGCTTTGTAAATAATATATATTATAAGTGATGTGTGTTATAATATATATTAATTATAAGTGTTGACCAGTCAATGTGTGTAGGTGCTAATGCTTAAATTGATTGTACATATAGCTTAATTTGTTGTATTTACTTAAAATGTATAAATAAGTTTAAAATGATTAAAAATATAAAAACTAAAAGTATTAAAAGTTTCAAGATCGGGATCAGATCCTACCCAGGATCGTTTTCGTCTTTGCAAGATCATGATCGTATGATCGGATCGGGATCGTAAGATCCTACTAGCTATAATGTCATTTTCTTAATAGTCTCGCTCTCTTTAACATGCGGTTTCCTTGTAAAATCAGATACATGAACTTGCATGCATGCCTACCTTAACTCATTAGTACTTGTTTGAGTCACATGCGTATATCGAGTCACAATGAATGTTTTGCAGTATTGAATGGATAAGTTACACCACCGCCAAACTCATTAACTCTCTAGAACCGACTCACACCACCGCCACACTTCACCGCCTTATCTCGCCGTGGTTCCACCAACCATCGATCCTCCACGCCATCACCGTCATCAAGACAAGGGAACGTAACTGTATGGGAGAGTTTGTTTGCTTCGGTTGTTTGGTTCGAGATAACTACCACATCCACCACCATCACAGTCAAGCCTCCATCACCCTCGCGATCATGTTATCCGGGATTGAGAAAGTTTGAACTCGGCTTAAGCTTGACTCGAAAAGCTCGATTTATCTGTAAAGATGTGTTTTCTGACACAAATTAAAATTGAAATATAATATAACCTAAGAATTGAATTCGGTTCGACTTCAGCTCGAAAAGCTTGATACATTCATAAATAAATATTTACACTTACTACACTTAAAAAAAAAAAAAAAAAAAAAAAAAAAAAAAAAAAAAAAAAAAAAGCATATTTTATATTACTTACAAGCTCGAGAACTCAACAATAACTCGAGTCGAACTTATATAAGATTGAGCTCAACTCATTAAACCTTTCGAGCTCATTATTTGATAGGCTTTCAATCTCTAAAATTTTAATCAGGCGCTCAGGATCTCAACATCCGCCTCTAATTTTTCCCTAAAAATCTCAATCTCCCGCTCAAGATCCCGCCCCTTTTTCCCCAAAATCGAAACACTAACACTTACACTAGCCAGATCTATCTTTTCTCTATTCATCTCTTCTCCTTCTCTCTAGAACCGACGCACACCATGCATCGCCACACTTCACCGCCTTATCTCGCTGTGGTTCCACCAACCATCGATCCTCCACGCCATCACCGTCATCAAGACAAGGGAACTATATGGGAGAGTTTGTTTGCTTTGGTTGTTTGGTTCGAGATAACCACCACATCCACCACCATCACAGTCAAGCCTCCATCACCCTCTCGATCATGTTATCCGGGATCGAGAAAGTTTGCACTCGGCTTGAGCTTGACTCGAAAAGCTCGATTTATCTATAAAGATGTGTTTTCTGACACAAATTAAAATTGAAATATAATATAACCTAAGAATTGAATTATGTTCGACTTCAGCTCGTGAAAAGCTTGATACATTCATAAATAAATATTTACACTTAGTACACTTAAAAAAAACATATTTTATATTACTTACAAGCTCGAGAACTCAACAATAACTCGATTCGAACTTATATAAGATTGAGCTCAACTCATTAAACATTTCAAGCTCATTTTTCCCCAAAATCAAAACACTAACACTTACACTAGTCAGATCCCGCCCCTAATTTTTCCCCAAAAATTTCAATCTCCTGCTCAAGATCCCTCCCTTTTTCCCCAAAATCAAAACACTAACACTTACACTAGCTAGATCTATCTTCTCTCTATTCATCTCTTCTCCTTCTCTCTAGAACCGACTCACACCATGCATCGCCACACTTCACCGCCTTATCTCGCTGTGGTTCCACCAACCATCCATCCTCCACGCCATCACCGTCATCAAGACAAGGGAACTATATGGGAGAGTTTGTTTGCTTCGGTTGTTTAGTTTGAGATAACCACCACATCCACCACCATCACAGTCAAGCCTCCATCACCCTCTAGATCATGTTATCCGGGATCGAGAAAGTTTGCACTCGGCTAGAGCTTGAGTCGAAAAGCTCGATTTATCTGTAAATATGTGTTTTCTGACACAAATTAAAATTGAAATATAATATAACCTAAGAATTGAATTCGGTTTGACTTCATCTCGAAAAGCTTGATACATTCATAAATAAATATTTACACTTAGTACACTTAAAAAAAACATATTTTATATTACTTACAAGCTCGAGAACTCAACAATAACTCGATTCGAACTTATATAAGATTGAGCTCAACTCATTAAACATTTCAAGCTCATTTTTCCCCAAAATCAAAACACTAACACTTACACTAGTCAGATCCCGCCCCTAATTTTTCCCAAAAAATTTCAATCTCCCGCTCAAGATCCCTCCTTTTTTCCCCCAAAATCAAAACACTAACACTTACACTAGTCAGATCTATCTTCTCTCTATTCATCTCTTCTCATTCTCTCTAGAACCGACTCACACCACCGCCACACTTCACCGCCTTATCTCGCCGTGGTTCCACCAACCATCGCTCCTCCACGCCATCATCGTCATCAAGACAAGGGAACTGTATAGGAAACTTTGTTTGCTTCAGTTGTTTGGTTCGAGATAACCACCAGCATCACATTCGAGCCACCATCACCCTCATCTCACCTATCCTACTCTGTTCATGGGTATGCTCAAACACATATTTAATTTATATTTTCTTAAATGTGTAATCGAATATAAAATGATTTAAATTGATTTTCGTGGATTAAACTAGCCTAAAACATGTTTTTGATTATAAATTCGTGTGGTGGTAATCGTTGCAGGTAGACTTATTAAGACAAAATAGTTATCCTGTTTATTGGAATGGAGACAATCGACGTGTTCTAAGAGGCCATTTTTTTGCTCGTAAAGGGAGTCTTGATTGGTTTCCACTCCGGGAGGATGTTGCTAAACAGTTGGAGTTTGCTTATCGCAGTTGCGTAAGTTATCTATTAAAAGATTAACATAACATCTGTTATATAGGAAATTAACTCAAATATGGTTGCTTTTTGTCAAACTGTTTCATTTGTACCAAATGTTAGTGATTTGCTTGCTTGGTAATGTGTTTGACATTTATTCGTTCCACGTTTGGCACTGCACAAAATTGCAACCAATTGTACATTATTTGTTGCCCGAGTCGATATGCAACCCGTACGTTTGTTTTTGAGGCTAAACTTATATTTGGGACATCTAATGTTGTCGTCTTTTATGTTAGCATTAATCACGTTACTTGTTTCTTGCAGGGGCTACATGCTATTTTCACGGGTGAGGATGATACATGGGATGCCTGGCTAAAAATTCCCTCAGATGGATTTTCTGGCACACTTCATTTTCGAGGCGTGGGTATGCTCCATCTCAGTCACCAAAGCCAACCAATGTATATTTTTACGGTTTCATGGTTGGCAGATCTTATATTATGTAGCGTTATTAGTGCCTTAGTTTCTTACATTTCCCATATTTTTTTGCAGAAAGAAACTGGCATAAGACTCAGATGTAAGCCACTTTTTATGTTGTTAACAATTTCATTTTCTAATGACAACACATTGTATTTCTTAATTTATATTGCAGGTGACCACTCCAATGGCCATTGAAACTTTGGAAAACGTACCAGTAATGGAAACAGTGGTAAGTAATAAAACATCCACCTTTGATTTTTTTAGTTTTACGTACATGACTAATGTACCGTGTTTTATATATACATATAGGAACCTGTTAAAACTATCGGACATACGAAAACGCTTGAGCCACGACAAACCAGTTCTACAGGTTACACCACCAACTATGATACCAAATATTAGTGAACAAAATACAGGACTAAAATTAGTACCAACGAAGCGAAAACATTTGGTCTCTAGTGAAACCTTGCAAAAGCAAGCTAAGGCGGCGAAGAGTCAACAGGTTTTAATTTATGATAGTTGAGAATTTGATTATATACGACATTACAATAATATATATATATATATATTTGCTTCATTTATATACATTCGATTTTTATTGAATTTGAAATACAATTGTATATATATATATATATATATTTGCTTCATTTATATACATTCTGTTTTATATATATATACTAGCAGTAGTAACTCTGCTCCAGTAGTACTAACGTGGTACTAGTATTAACTCTCCTATCATGTTTGTGAAGATAGTTGAACCAGTGGCTCATCTAGTTCTGTTATGTTGTGAGCTTTGACATGTTCTAGTCCTGCTCTCATCCTGATGTGTTGATATGCAGCAGCCTACATTTTCAAGGCTTTTATATCCAGATGATGAGATTAGATCAATGGGAGAAAAACTTGTAAGTTTAACTGCAAATTTTATTAGTATGTTCATTGTTTTGGATTAAAAGTCTTCATGATGTTGTTTGAATTACTGCTGATCATGTTTGTGTTAATATTGCTTAGATGGATTTAGTGCAGTTCATGAACTTCAAAGAAAATGTGGCCAAGTATTTACTACTGCTAGTACAAAAGTTACTATTGCTAGTAAAAGTTGGTACTGCTCAGAGATTAAGACCGCTCGAAGTTGCTACTTGCTTATGAAAAAGATTATAGATACTTATAAAGAAACTATTGTAAGCCGACTAGGACTCCTTGGTGTATAAAAGGATGTCTAATTTTATATTTTGTTCAGTTATATACATTCCAATTTTATTGTATTTGAATTTGTTTTGATATATATTTAAATTGTTTTGATATATATTGATTTTTTAAATGTGACTAAAAGATGCATATAGTCACACTTATTAACACTTTTGGTCACTGTTTGCTTTAGTCGTTGTGTGACTAAATATTACCGAAGGCCACACAAACATAAAATTCACGTGGCCATTGGATGATCTATAGTCACACAAAATACACATTTCTTCACTTTAAACAGCATATGGTCACACTTATTTACACTTTTGGCTACTGTTTGATTAATGGTATATGACTAAATACCCAAAACAAATATGCTTTGTGTGACTAAATATTACAAAAGGCCACACAAACATAAAATTCACGTGGCCATTGGATGATCAATAGTCACACAAAATACACATTTCTTCACTTTAAACAGCATATGGTCACACTTATTCACACTTTTGGCCACTGTTTGCTTAATGGTATGTGACTAAATACCCAAAACAAACATGCTTTGTGTGACTAAATATTACAAAAGGCCACACAAACATAAAATTCATGTGGCCATTGGATGATCAACAGTCACACAAAATACACATTTCTTCACTTTAAACAGCATATGGTCACACTTATTAACACTTTTGGCCACTGTTTGCTTAATGGTATGTGACTAAATACCCAAAACAAACATGCCTTGTGTGACTAAATATTACAAAAGGCCACGCAGACATAAACTTCATGTGGCCATTGGATGATCAATAGTCACACAAAATACACATTTCTTCACTTTAAACAGCATATGGTCACACTTATTCACACTTTTGGCCACTTTGTGTTAAATTGTATGTGACTAACTCCAAAAAAATAACACCCATTGTGTGACTAAATCATCACAAACGTCACATTTATTGTATATTCATGTGGCCATTGGATTATCAATAGTCACACAAAATACACATTTACTTGAATATATCATCTCAAATGTCACATATATTATATATTTATGTGGCCAAAGGACGAAGAATAGTCACTCTCTAAAAACATTCGTGTGACTATAAGGTGTTTACGGTTACTGATAATAACTAATCCAACAAAACTTGTGCCTAATTTGTCACACATATTCGGGGTTTTGGTCACTCTTTTTCGATGGAAAAGGCCACGAACTCAACAATGTGACCATATGCCACCTACGGTGGCGGGACCTTTAATGACACACAACAAAAAAAAGTGTGTGACTATATGCATATCGTCACATATTTTTGGCGTGAAAAATATAACTTTTTGTACCGGTGTAAATACTCGAAGAATTTGTCATAAAAAACGAGTTGGGTTAGCAATGTTGTCCACTTTAACCTCCAGCTGCCCGACAAGATATCAGTCCTTACGGCATCTTGGATTGGCAAATGATCGAGAATATGACTTACCACATTGTCTGGCAAGTTGTTAATAACATCTTCTTCTGCTACTTTTGATGCTTTATGTGTCCCCATGAGCCTGTTCCATTACTAAATCCAAAAAAAGACAAGTATATAAGCTATATGTATGAATCCATGAAATAATAAACTACTGTAATGTATTACGTTAGCAATGGATATTACTATATTAGTGGGCCAAAAGATACTTGTACTTAACCCCGTACACACTTTTAATCTAAAATAGTAGTAGTAACTTTTAGCATAAAAATTAAACCATAAATCACTTGTGGCCTGGTGGTAAAAAGATTTTGACTATTATCATTTAAATGTGAGAGGTCTCATGTTCAGATCCTCCTTGGTGAAACTACTCTAATGTGGTCACATCAACTTTCTCAAAAGAAGATAGGGCTTTAGTGTGGGGTTGTGTTCAAACCCTAGGGAATAGTCGGCCAAAAGGTCGGAAGAAACAATTTTTGTTAGGTCATCATAACCTTAAATGCTAACGTTATGGTTCACAAGTTAGTGTCTTGGACCCCTACTAACACATTATAATCACCGCACAACTAGTCAAACTTTGCTCAGTAACACAAGTATATTATTATTAATAATAAAAGTATAAAATAAGAAGAACATTAAACAGATAACAAGCCCTAACTAACCTTATTCTGATTTTAAAATCGTCTTCGGTGAGTGATTGCAAATTGTATAAGATCAAATTGTCAAGAGATAACATTTCCCCATTTTTGTCATCATTGTCTTAGAGAGAGTAAAACAAAGGAGAAGAAGAGATTTAACGAATTTGAAGGCTTTTGTGAAGAAGAAAAGAAGTTCGTCTTTTTAGGCCTTTGACTCGATGTTTGATACTTTCATTTATTCCTATTTCATTGGATGACTTTTGACTAAGGATGTCAGCGCATAGAGGTGGCCAAACGAACCGGTTCCGGAACCGGAACCGGATAATTATCCGAAACTGAATCCGGTCAACACCGGTTCCGGCAGGATCCTGTCCGGTTCCCATAATATCCGGCGAATCGTGTCCGGTTCTAGGATTTTGCTACTCGATCCGGTTCGGAACCGGATAATTCATCACCAGTTCGCGATCCAGTTCGCGATCCGGTTCCTGGGAACCGGTTCCAACGTATATATATTTTTTTTTCTGGGTTTTGTTCACAGTAAGCAGCCAAGCAGCAGTGCAACGGTCATATGACCGTTTTTTTTTTTTTTTTTTTTTTCCAATGGGTTTGTCCCTATTTTGTCCTCCTAAACATTCCTATAAATAACATTGATGATTTTGGTTGAATCACAACAATCAAATTCAAGAAAAACACTCAAAAGAGCACCGGTTCTTTGGAACCGGTCCGACCGAATTTTGGGACCGAACCAGATTGGAACCGATCCGGAACCGGGTAGACCGGTCCCGGTTTTTGGACCCCGGATCCGAAAGGAACCGGATCAGATTGGAACCGGATCCGGTCCTTTGACGTTGACTGCCGAACCGGTCCGGATTAGAACCGGTACGGTTTTTTTCGGAACCGGCATTTGGCCACCTCTATCAGCGCATCAGGCTTGGGGTGGGTTTTAGTGCACCTGCACTCATTTATAATAGCTCTAATTACTTAAAAATGCATCAAACTTGACACTTTTTATTGTTGTACGTAGCCATGTTTACTTTTTTATAATGTGTGACTAAACTTTCGAATTTGGTACATTGTGTGTATTTTGTGACCATTTACCGTTAATTTTTCCAAAATTTGAAGGGTAAAATGGTCATTTTAAAGTGCTGAATAGTCACAAAATACATGCAATGTACAAAATTCGAAAGTTTAGTCACACATTAAAAAAAAAATAAACATGGCTACATACAACGGTAAAAAGTGTCAAGTTTGATGCATTTTTAGATAATTTGCCCGCCTTTATAATATCCACTTTAATACTTGCCATATTACCCGGTGGATAGGAGTTAGTATTCTCCTTCGGGTTTTTTTGGGTTTCTCCATGGGTATCGATTATCCCCAATGGAATATTTGCTCGACAAAATGGCGGATATCAAGATTAAATAAGACTGAAACTCATCGAAAAAACAAAACAAGACACCACAATATATTCAAAGATTTAAAAGTTAAAGATATGTTGGGTCGGGTAAACAAAATCTAAATAAACATCTCTTTGCCATCCCTACCCATATCTGAATAAACAAAATTAAGCATCCCATTAGGCAAGTAACCTTTGTATAGACTAAAAACCCGCACAAATGGCATCACAAATATCAAATCAAATGGAACTACAAATGTTGGTCAAAGGATTAAAATATTTTATCTGCTACATGAAAGATGTTTAACATTAAGTGAGAAGTGACAATATCACCTAATCTCACATTAGACTATCAAAGTAAGTATTACATTTTATACTCCCCTGCTTTGCATCCACTACAAACTAAGCTAGGTTGAATTTTGAAGCCATGAAGACTAACAAAATTGCCATAAAGCTACATAAAATACAAGATAAGATCACAAATATGATTACTTGGATTTGAAATCTATTTCGGATGTCGGTGAGGCTTGATGGAGCATCAACAACTTCCTAGCAAACATAAACACTTCATCAGGCCGTATATATGGACCAGTTAGGGTTTAGCTTATGCATTTCAACTAGAAACAATATCCCACTAGCAACACTACAAGTCAAGCTAACTATACAATCCTATAGGCTCCAAACAACCCTTAAATTAGTTAATCTATAGCATATTAACCAACAGTAACAATAAAATCATTTAAACAGAATTTCACAATGCTTCAATCTTCATGCCCATACTAATAATTTTTCGCAAACCATGCAGCACTAGCTTGCTAACACTTCAACTAACCAAACAAATATATTAGCTAAAATACTTTTCCTAAAAACATCTAAACTGATAAAAAGTTTCTCATAACAACAGCTATCAATAGCAAAGATATCACTTATAAACAAAACGTAAAGGAATCGTTGTATTATACCTGATTTGATAACGGTGACGATGAATGATGACGGTTACGGTGGCGACGGTGCCGGAGTTAGGGTTTCGGTGGTGGTGGATAACGACAGTGGAGTGGCGTTTTGGGATCGAGAGTGTGCATGTGTGGGATTGTTGTCTAAAGAATCAGGGTTACGAAAGTTAGAGAATTGAATGCTCTACTTTTTTTTTTTTTTAATTTTATTTTATTTAATTCGCCCAATCTACCACATATCTCCTCATAATATGCTGTATATATTTTCTTTTATTTAGATATCTATTCTCCTTATAATTATGTTAAGTTGAGCTTTTTTTTTCTTTTTTCTTTTTTTTTTTTAATTCGCCCAATCTACCACATATCTCCTCATAATATGGTGTATATATTTTCTTTTATTTAGATATCTATTCTCCTTATAATTATGTTAAGTTGAGCTGTTGATAAATGGAAAAAAGAAATTGAAAAATTGGTTGTATATATCTATCAATCTATGTATTCTAATAAAAGGGAGTTCTGTACAACTCTCTAAAGCACCCAGTGCATTTAAAAATCTGATGTGCCTTGCACCATATTTCACTGTATTTTTAGATAGTACTACTCTTCTTAAGCTCTCTTCAAATCTTCCTTCATACGCTTTTCATTTGAATTAACACATTCAATGGGCAGTTTCAACACCACATTTAATTAACACATTCAAGACACACAGCTTTTAAAACACGCTCCTTCAAAACCTTTTTGGTAGTTACAACTCCTCTTTATTCTCTCTTCAATCTTCTCCTATACGATTCTTCATTAAAATTCACCCAGATTCACCATCCCTCAGAAGCTGATCTATGCCGGTCGGTTTTTTGCTGTGCAAACCTTAAAATCAGTAATTATTGCTCATATTCAAATTTCTATTTAGTTTAGATTTGAATCACATAGTACCACAATTTGGATGTGTTGTTTTTATGTTGTCACTTTAATTTGTTTTTATAATGTATTTTATGAATGAATTTTTGAATCGATGTTGCTATTCATTTATGCTATTTTAGGTGGCTTTGCTTTATGAGGATGGGAATCATGTTGAGCCATTGTTAGAAGAGTTCCCAGCATAGTCTTAGATGGTTAGGTTTATAAAAATGATGGTGATTGACACATTCAAAGCGCAAGTTTTAACTCCACCATTAATTGCATTCAAAAATCATCCCAAAATTAGTTATGATTTTAGAATTTAAATCCTATATTTGGCTGTGTTTTATATCAATTCATTTGTGTGTTGCTAAACCCTAGGAAAAATTAGGGGAAATCACATTCATGAATTAGTTTTTATAATTTGTGTGTTCTACGGATTCAATTCATTCAAAAATTAGGAGAAATCACAACATGTATCTTATGGACCTTTTCTTTGTATATCTGACGAAAATTGTATGTCAACGAGATGATTGTAATTGTTGTGATATGTTTTTTTTTTTTCTTTATTTATTTATTTTTTTTTTCTTTCTTTTGTAGGGATTTTGGTCATGTGGAATTCAATCTTGATGACAGGTATATGTTTTTCTATTGCGATACTTTTCCTGTTGCCACCATATGTTCGATAAAATGTCTATGAAGCAATCTTCTGCTTTTAATCACACAATGTTTCATTCTCTTCCTCTCTAACCCTGAATGATTCAAAAACGTATACGAAATCTTATGACTAACACTAAAATACTGAATTAATGGTAAGTATCACATCTATTATTATAGAGTTTTGATTTTTAAATTCCGTAGTACAACTATTTTGACGTTGATGAATTAATTTGTGTATGTGGTTAAAGAATATTAATCGCAAAGCCAGGAGAATGACGTAATTAATTAAATCATATGATCACCACTCCTGTTGAGATCCTTATTATCAAACCATATGATCTCTCTTTTATCGCTTTTTAAACAACCATCAACACACTTGCAGTGATCATAAATGTATAAGGAGTGTTTGGAATTGTTTATTAAAACTGTTTATTGTGTTTAAATACACTACATACACAACATTACGGTTACCACACTATGCAAAGTGAGTTTTAGTAACAATTTTTTTTTTTGTTTTCACCGAACTGAGAATGGTGAATGGGTTAATATTTTGTTACCACTATATATATTTTTTTTTGTTAATGATGGATGCAGGTAAAAATGGGTGGGTGTCACAAGTTCCAAATAAGGTCAAAACGGGTCAGCTTGAGTAATATGGAGAGGTTAAGGTGACAAACAAGGGCACCGGGTTAAACTTTTGTGATGTTTATATCTGTAGATTTATTATATTCAAGGCACCTTCGATGCCATTGACACTAGGTTCAATGCTTATATCGTCTCTTCTTTGACACAGATTTTGATTATGAGATAATAGTGTATGTATGTGTACTACTCTCTTCCGTCACAAAATAAATGTAATGTTTTTCTCAATTAACTATACATTTTGCTTGAAGGTGTGGAGGCAGTGGGAGTGGTAATAGCTGTGGGCCCTGGAATAACTGGCCGACAAGTTGGGGATGGAGTTATGTATGGCGGGGCGCCAGTTGAAGCATATGCTGAAGAGCAGATACTTCGTGTAGAAAGGGTGATACGTGTTCCTTCTTATACATACCCGGTTGTAGCAGTTTCTGCGATACTTAAGGGAATGATTGCTCAGTTCCTACTCTACTGTTACTTAAAGGTGAAATTTAGATAAATCTTCTTTTGATTTGTGTTTGTGTTTTTTTCTTATGTTTTTATTCTTTGCTTGACTTTATATAATTTGGCCATCAATGATAATTATGATAAGAATATAAAATATTGTCAATACATGAGAAAATGATAAGACCTTAAATCTTGCAGAATTTGGCTCAATCTGTACGAATTATGTAGACATCAATAGGTGCCTTGGTGATTTCTTGAAAAAAAAAAAAAAAAAAAAAAAACTTTTTGCCATTTGTATAATAACTATAGCGTCATTTATTTTTCATGAGCTGTGATAGGAATTGGCTGCATTTGTAGTGATTAAGATACATCTCACTTTGATTAACCTCTTATTGAATTTATTTTTGGCGAACTTTGACGTCTTGCCATTTTACGAGGATAGTATTTCAATACAATTGTTGTTATATTATGAACTAAATATGACCAATACTGAACACTTTTACTATGTTTGATGATTAGATTGATACATATGAAAATGTATTGATGAGCTTGAATAAGTGATTTTATGAGCAACTTCCAAGCCGCACACTTTAATAAAGTAACAATTTTACATGTACTGTTATTTTTGAATATTTTAAACCAACCTAATGTTAAAAACCGAAAATAGCAAAATTATGCATAACAATTTCATACAAGTGTTTAAAATTTTATAGTTCCATACCCATTTGTTGGTACAATTTAATTACTATCAGATGTTGTAGTGACATCACACCCTTTTGTTAGTACAAGTTTTATACTATCTGATGTTAGTAGGTGGTCATTAACTAGGCTTAACATTGAGTTAATGATATTCTCACACTATTGGAATAGATTATTACATGTCTAACTAAACGCACACAGGACACTAAGACCCGGGGTGGACTAAAATAAGAGAGGTTAGGATTAATGAGGACTTATCTTGCTTTCGTATTTAACTTTTAGGTATTTATTGTGGGTCATGCATCATTTAACTTTGAGATTCACTTATCAACCTATTTCAAAGAAAATTCCAGTCTTTTTAAGGGTCAAAACTCTAAGATCGTACTTTTTTATTACATTTCTTTAACAATGAGTGAACCTTGGTACGAGTCACAATGGGTGAACCATGGTACGAGTCGTGTTAGGACCAGTCTGGTTATGTTATATAACCTCCGTACGAGTTGTAACTCCTAAATGAATAATTTATTTAGCAACGGGTTAGGACCAAGTAATAAGAGGGTGTTTGGCATTACCTATTTTTTCTATTTTTTCGGTTATGTACTTTCATTTTAGCTGAAGTAACTGCAAATAATAAGGTGGGATTCTAGCTGGTGCCTTCAAGATTGGTGACACTGCTTAAAAAATTGATAATATTATACAATGCAAATTAAGCAGGCCTGGATCCGTCGATTTTGTGTCCAAATCTATGAGCAAACATCTGACCTTATGTTGCTAAATAGAGATGACAAAATGGGCAGGGTGAGTAACGGGCCGGGTTAAAATGGGTAGTTTTGTACAGGAACTGCAATTAATAAGGGGGTGTTTGCGATTACTTCTTTATTATGCTTTTCTACTTATGTATTTGTAATAAAATTTGTCTTGGATGTAACAAATATTGCAAGTCCCCTCTTTAAATACTTTAACATAGAAGTTGAGTTAACATGGAGCAACATTAGTTGTGGGTAATCGAACTACATTTTATGAGTAACAAGGTAATAATGTGAAAAGTATCAAGACAAAATGATTTGGAAATGGACTTTCACAGGTAATTACATTTGAACCCAATGTTCTGTGTGAATACATTGACAAAATGTTTAATGGTAGATAAGTAAATCAAAAACTTATAAGATATGTTTTTTTTAATCTATTTCAGCCCAAGGTGATTCAAATTACCAAATATTTCCAGGTGAATTTAGCTCTTTCCCTTTATACTTTTTATTTATAGGTAAGAGCTTGAGCGGGTTAGGTGGTATTGGTAAGGTTAAAGCGAACTATTTTTGGTATGGCTTGGTCGGATGGAAATGAAGCACTTTACGTTTGAACTTTTTTAACGTAAATGGTGTGCAAGTGAGATCATAAAAATAGTTATATTTTTCAATAAAAAAGTAGAGTAGTTTTTTTTTTTTTTTTTTTTTTTTTTTTTAATAATTAACTATATTATTTTTGTAGTTGCAGCCCGAGACTCCTTATGCCAACGGAAGTGGTCGAGAAAGAGGAAGAGGAAGGGTAGAGGCAGAGGCCGAGGTCGACCTAGCCACGCAAAATTCGGTTACTAAAGGTGTTGGTTTTGAAACATATGTGCTGGAATTTTCTGTAGAGGCAGAGGCCGAGGTCGACCTAGCCACGCAGAATTCGGTTATTAAATGTGTTGGTTTTGAAACATATGTGCTGGAATTTTCTTTGCTGTATCTTTGAACCTATTTGGTTGCTAAAATATATGTGCTGGAATTTTCTTATTACTTCTGAACTTATTTCACCCAATGTTGATAGATTAAAGGGGTGTTTTGATGCGTATGTTTAAGCTTTACTTATAAAATAGTGTTTTACTAACATGTTAAAGTGGATTGGCATAATATAATACAACTTTGATCTCCTTGATCATGTTAAGTAACTGATGGTATGCTATTTTATTCTTAATTAATTATGTTATAATGATATTTACCATCTAAAATATGATGCTTATGCTTAAAAACTCATAGGTATATTGTGTGTTACATGCTTATGCTTTTCAAGACCTGAGAAATATTGTCATGGATCTTAGAAATAATTGGTCATGACCTTTCACGTGTAATATAGTTGGCTATATTAAACTTTCTGTGAGCACGTATGACATCTTTTAGATTTACATATATTATTAATCTAAAACTTCTTTTACTTACATCCTTTATTAAACTTATTAGGTGCTCGCGGAATAGACATTGGCTTATCACTTAATTAGCCCTCACTACATACATTTGTTTTTCAAGACCATTAAAATTGGAGGCACGATACATGAACGTTTATTACATTAATAGTTACAAGCATAGTAGTTTATGGTATCATTGACTTATTACTTATTATTCTTTACAAAAAAATAGTTCAATCATTATTTCTTGATGCATTATTTCTTTAAAAACTCGGCGATTCCGCGGGTCTATAAGCTAGTTGATTGTATAAGTGAAAAATAATAAAATGATATTTTAGTGAGAAATTTGATTGTGATAAATTGTTAATAAGCATGGCCTAAGATATTAATTATGTGTGTAAATACATTAATAAATAATAAAGAGCGTAAATAAGTTACATTTTTTTGTGAAGAAAATAATAAGTAATGTGTTAATGTGTATGTTTTAGAGTTTCTATTATACGGAGTATACACAATTATAATTTGTTAGTTATAGTTGAAATTGGTAATATAATTTGTCAATTTCCTCTGATTTCTAAATATACCTCTATTCGACAGTTTATAAACTTTTTTAATAAAAATGGCCTTATCGACATTGAGTACCTGGGAAAACTAAGAAGATGTCAAAAGAGCAATTTTGATGAAAAATACTCTATATGAGTATATGACTATATGCATCTATGATTTTTGTTTGTATTTAATATTTAGAAGCAGATCAACTAAAAAGAAATACACTTATTTATGAAAGTGAATGATCGCAACAATAAAAGAACATTAGGTATTAGAATTGTTAACTGGAATTTCTTTGAAAATGATGTGCATCATGTTTAAAGTTCACCTTACAAATTCAAACTTTCAAAGTGAAATCAAAACATTACATAAGATTATTAAGCACTTAGAACATAACACTGAAAACACTTGAACATAAACTTAAAACACTTCAACGAGGTTGATCAGGTAGCTAGACCACTAACTTATTCAAGAAAAAGCTTGTGAGCAATCTTGTAGGAAGCATAAGCATCAATGCATGCATACTCCACTTGTTCATCATTAAGCACTTGCGCATCCCAGTTGCTCCTGCAAACATGCATCGGCTTCTCCATGTGAAGACTGGCTACATCCCTCGCAAGATGCTTCAACCCCGGCTTCCTGTAATACATATTAGGCCACCTCTTAATAGTCGCTGACCGAATATCAGCACTTCTAGCACAATCCAGCCCATACTCATTCTTAAGCTTTTCTACATCCTGTTCAACTTCAACTCCAACAAAAATAAACTTTCGATTCATAAGAAAATTCTTAAGGGATTGTGGGATTACATCCATGTAAAAGAGTTGAAGGATTAGACACTTGGTGTCAATGCATAGTTGAAGAGTTGCTGATTTGTTGCTCATGCCAGAAATCCTATGGGGGCGCCATTCGACGTCTAGACCTACCACCATCTTTGGAACGTTGGCATGAGCCAAGAGAGTTTCATTGACCCATTCAGTAACATCGCTAGCTCTTTTGGTCAGTGTTGTCTTGATCGTTTTATTGTCGTAGTTGACATGATACTTGGAGGTTGTTGAGTCGTTGCAAACACGAAGTGCCATGGTACTCTTTATTTAATTTGGAAGAATAATGCTAAGTAGTGAAGTGATGTATAAAGCCATAGGGAGGTGATAATTTATAGTACTTTTGGCAACAAGTTACAAAACATTTGAAATTCACGAAATAACCGTTTGGATTTTTTATAAGTTGATATTGGGTAGCTTTGAGATATGAATTTATGGGTAGTTATTATAACGAATTTATGTTTCTTGACTTGGCACTTGAACCAAGCACGCCGTATCAATTTTCCATGCTAGTAGTTAGTGTACATCGCATTTATTACTCATTCATATTACTACTCTACATCCCAAAACGAAAAATTAACATGCACTTTATAGACCAAACTTCCAAAATTCATATGTAGAATTTTTATTCCAAGAAAAAAAGAAAAGAAAAAAGACCACCTTTATTCTTGCAAGCTACTGTAAAACATAGTACCGGCGTAATATATTATAACCTTAATTAAGACCGCGTATTTCTTATAATAAAGCCATTATATTAATCTTCAAGAAGAATTTTGTGAGCAATCTTGTATGAAGCATAAGCATCAATGCAAGCATACTCAATTTGATTTTCATTTAGCACTTTTGCTTCCCAGTTGCTCATACAAACATGCTTTGGCTTCTTCATGTGAAGCCCCAACACGTCCATTGCAAGATCCTTCAAACCCGGCCTACGAAACCTTCCAGGCCACTTCTTCATTGCCGCTGAACGTATATCAGCACTCTTAGAACAATCCAACCCGTACTCGTTTCTAAGCTTTAATATATCGTCTTCAACTTCAACTCCAACAAAAGTAAATATAGGGTTCAAAAGGAAATTTTTGAGGGATTGTGGGATTTCATCCATGTAAAAGAGTTGCAAGATTAAGCATTTGGTGTCAATGCATAGTTGAAGTGTGGCAGATTTATTGCTCATGGACCGAATAAGATGTGGTCGCCATTCAACATCGAGCCCTACCACAACCATTGAGTCGTTTGCATGAGCTAAGCGGATTTCATTGACCCATTCCTCGGTTATGGAGGCCTTGTCAGTGACGGTTGTTTCAATTATTTTTCCATCGTACATGACATGGTACTTGGAGGATGTCGAGTCAAAGGTTACGGATGGGATGTTGCTACGAAAAGCGATGGCTACGGGTAAAGTTGGATGTCTTGGATGCATATTTCAATTGCATTTATGTATGCTTATAAGTCGACCCTTGGACATCTTCATGAATGTTTCTTGTCATTAATCAATAATCAATTAACCATTGGTTTTCCAGCATACTAGTTCTCGCTACAATTAATCCAATATCATTATGCATAAACATTCAACTTGAATTATTATTATTCATAATCTTTTCACACTACTACAAAAAATGTTAAATAGATCGGTTAAAACATCTCAAATAGATCGGTTATGAACCACTCTAACTAAGGGGATCTTTTTGAGGGGAACACAAATAGATCGGTTGAAAACCGATCTTATTAATGTCACAATAAGATCAGTTAATACATAAGAGCCGATCTTTTAAGGCAATTTTCAAACAAAAAAAAAAAAAGTTTCCAAATTTTCATCAAAATGCATATCTTTACAGAATTTCCATTAATTCATAACAAATACAACAATATATTAATACAAATGCCTGCAACAAAAACAACATCCTAGTCCTTATATCTTGAGAGCTTGAACTGCAGTCACTATTGTTCCTAGCTCGAGCCAGCCATATCAACCACTGAACAGCAGCGCCACAGTATCAGTACCACCAGACACGCAATTGTCTTTATAGTCCTGTAATTACAAACAAGAAGGATTATGTTTCCTACTTCAAGGGTTCATGTAATTACTACTGAGTCAAGACTATATGTCATCAGATAAAGTGATAAACCAAAAAGCTTTGCTCACCTGAAAACTGAGTAAAATTCGATTGCTTCTCGCTTTCACCACCAACCCTACAACCGACTGAGCAAACTTCTCAGTCTCATCTCTCCCTATATCGACACATCAGGCAACCCAGAAGACATTTACAGCTGCAACATAGATAGATGTACCATTATAAAGAAATGAATAACTCAAGCCTAAGACAGATTATCCGAGTTACGCCAAAAGAAAACAAAAAACAAACACATATCTTCAGTTATAGAAGTTCTAGTTATACCATCAGCAATACTTGTTTCAGGTTCATATAACCTCCGCTTACCTTTGTCACTCGGCTTCTCACATGTCGTTTTGTCACATGGGCACAACTCACTAAACAAATCATGACTCTATTGCAACAAACAATAGAAAAGAGGAGTCTTGAGAAAGTACTTTCAAACATGTTGATGTTCTATGTGACATTTCATCGAGCGCCTGGCGTATAGACAACAAACTCTAATCCAGCATATGATCTGCTAAAATAAGAACAAAATGAACTTCTGATCAAACAAAAAGCAAAATTAAATCTTAACAAAAAAAACCATTTCTTAAAAGGAAAAAATAAAACAGCTAATGTAAACAAACAAAAAGGAACTTTTATCCGACCTTCAACTTGAGGAATTAAGCTTTCGACTGATTTTCCAAGTTAATTGTAAATCATAATAAGTAATTTTTTTAACAACCAACTAAGTAAACTTGTGTATTATATACAGTAGTAAAGTAGTAATTTATTAGTGTAAACAATCAATTAGGGCACATAGAATAATAATAATAATAATGAATGGAATTAGAGTATTACGAATTAATTAATTATCTAAAATGAAATTAAACAACAAGCACCTGATTAGATCGATCTATGAAAGAAAGTCAAAAGCAAGGGGAAAGTATTACCTTGAGTGAATCAATCAATTAGTCATCAATTTCAGGTAATTAGGAGGAGGAAATTATCTTATTAATACTAGTAAGGTCGATCTATGAAAAAAAGTCAAAAGCAGGGGAAGTATTATTACAGTATTTGTTTGGTGGCTAAAAGGGAAGTGGTGATTGTTTGGTGGTCTAAACTGTGATGAAGATGTGAAAGATTGAGGGTGCGTTTGGTATGCTGGGAGGAATGACAATGGGTATGAGTTTGATAGTACTCAACTATGAAAGTTTCATTCCCCACTCTCTAGCCATATATGGAGTACGGAAAATAATGAACTTTCATAGTTATAGTTGTGGGCCCAGGCATCCTAAACAAACACCAACTATCACTTTCATAGTGATAGTTGATTCCCAGGAATAGGTACCAAACGCACCCTGAAATGAATTATTTTGGTAAACAGCAGGTGATAGAAAAGTTTTTTTTGAGGTTTTGGTAAATGGGCGGGTTTAATGAAAAGTTGAAAGTGAAAAGCCCGCCGGAATGAAATCACAAACAAATAGATCGGGCTTTTTTATACTACCGATCTTTTTTTAGTAAATACGCAAACAAATGGGTTTCTTTTGGTAATAAATGATCTATTTGATACTCCCCACCCTTATATTACTTAAATAGATCAGTTTTTAACAAAAGTGATCTTTTTGAGGTGATCTTAATAAGCTTTTGTGTAGTAGTGTCATTTCCTCTTCCAGTAATTAAATCATATCAGTTACGAAGGCAAGTACATATCTTAATTATACAAGTAATTATTTTTTTGTTAAACAGTTGTTCCATTTCTTGCAATCCTAGAGGTAAGATATGTATGTAAGATTAGCCAATATTAAAGAAACTAGACAAATATTTTGCCATCGTATTTGACATGATACTTGTAGTATGCTGAGACAAAGGTTACGGCAAGTGCTTGATTACCTTTCGGTCCACAGACCGTTTGGATTTCCAAAATAGTTAATTTTGGCTAAAATAAGTACTACCTCCGTCACATATTAAATGTCCACTTTAAATTTTTAAAGTCTTGTTTTATCAACTTTGACCTTAAATATTTTTATTTATACTATATAATATATGATGCAAAATATATGAATGAATTGATCAGTTTTAAATGTACTTTTCATTGATATAATTTTTATCAAGTATCATATAAAACAAACAAAAATATTTAAAGTCAAAATTGAAGAAAAAAGACTCGAAAAATCAAAAGTGGACATTTAATATATGACGGACGGAGGGGTAATTATAAAATACACTTATAAATTACCTTTTAAAATTACATGTAACAATATATTTCTTTCATGTTAAATATCTGTAAATTAGAACACCACTGGTTCTGTTACAAATTCCTTTTTAGTTTGCTTTGTAATTATGTCCAATAATTATGTTAGTCATAACAGTTAGTACTTCTTCGGCAACACAAAAAGAGAAGACTAAACTAAAAACGAAGGGTATACAAGAAATATATAGGGATGAAATGGCAATAAACTTTCACATACTTGGCTATCCCGCATTAATGGTGGTTACTGATGTAAACAACCTCTTCATACTCGCTTTTAGGAAGAGCCATTTCCTGCAAACAACAAAAACATTTCAAACAATTAAGCTATCAACAGTGAATTGATGATGGTATTTTTATTAGAACGGCAATTTTTAACTGTCTCACAATATTAATACCACAAATATATCTCACATATCCTAAGCATTACTTTGAAAGCACAACTGTTTTTGTTGAGAAGCTTCTCACACAACTATGAGGACACAAGCCCTTTAGTGAATTAATAATGCCATCCATAGAAAAAAATTCGAGATCACTCTTTTCATAATTTACTAATTACGAGTTTTTTTTTACTAAATTACTCCCTCTTCTAATTTCAATTTATTAATACAAATTAAAATAGATTATAAGATATATATACTTCCTTCGTACCAAATTATAAGTCCACTTTCACTTTGCACAAAGTTTAAGAATTTTCCACTAACTACTCTATTAACCAATCAAATATCATGTTTCTCCACTAAACACTCTTTTGATTGGTTGGAATATTAAAGTGGACAAGTATTTTGGGACAACCAAAAATACCAATATGGACTTATAATTTGGGACGGAGGTAGTAATATGCATGTCCGCTAATGATCCTACCATTCAGGGACGGACTCACATGTGAGCCGGTTGCGGTACGGGCCACGCCCCGATTTGAGGTCACGAAGTGTATAATTTTTTATAAAATATGTTTTTTTTAACACATGCAACCCCAAATTTTACTTAATAAATTCTTTTATATGGTAACTTTAGTACTCCTAATCATTAAAAAAAATGTACAACACTCTCTCTAGGGTCCGTCTTTGCTACCAACACGATTATACTCAACTTCCCTTTCACTTTTCCCTGATAACAACTTTCTCGGAATTGTTTCTTCGGTAGCAACATTCCCATATCTCAACAAAGTCGTCTCCTTTACTCGTGATTCCATCTCTCTTAATTAACCTTGAAGTTTTTATATAACAACTCAGCTTGTGGAGGAACCGCTTGCAAATGCACATCAATCCCTTTACATGCGAAGCATGAATATTAAGTGACACTAGTAATAGTGTTTGTGATAGTACTGCTGGCACGTGAGGTACACATAACCAGTTTATAACTGTGCGTGTGAGGTGCACGTGACTTTCTCCCATAACTCACCCACACACTCTTAACTGACTTTGGCGCCAAAACCCCTTTTAAATACTTAGCTGTTGTAATTCATTTCTTCTTAGCTTGTGATTAATAAAACTCACTCTTTGTTGGGTTTTGGATTCTGCTGCTGATTGAAACTGCTGCTATGGTAAATGATTCTGCTGCTGATGTCAAAGTGCTGCTAAGGGAAAATGCTGCTAGAGGAATATACTGCTAAAGTGATAAGCATGTATTCGAAGTAGATAATTATAGAATAGATTGTGTGTATATAATATACGTCTAGAATATTCTTATCTTGCATTGAAAGTTATTGTAAACCTAGTAGGACTCTTTGGCCTATAAAAGGAGGATCCTAGGGTTAGATTACATACGTATTGTTTAGTTTTCGTTTACACTTCAAGGTTGTAAAACCCTAGCATTGTCGAGTGCTCGTATTAATAATATTGAAGTGTTGATAGTTAAATTGTTCTTCTTAAGTTAAGCTTTTATATTCCGCATTCTAGCTTAAGTGTTTAATACAAGTCAACTTCTATATAAGATCGTTTGCTCAACTGGGATCAACAAGTGGTATCAAAGCTTGTGATCTAGAAGTTGTAATCAAGAAGAAACTGTTCCTTGCAAGTTTGTTGTTCCTAATCAACTGCTAAAGATGGGTGATGACACACATATGGTGACTGCTTCAAAAGTTCCCATGCTCAACCCTGGAGAATATGAGCTGTGGAAGATGAGAATCAGACAGTACATTCGCATGATTGACTTTAACATGTGGAATGTGATTATCAATCGTGACTCTTTACCAAAGAAGGGTCCTGATGGTAAGGAGATTCCAATCAAATCTGCCGAAGAGAACTCAGTGAGGAAGATGGAGATCAAGGCACACAGTATTCTCTTAATGGGAATACCTAATGAATTTTAGTTGGACTTTGATAGCTGTGAGACTGTAAAAGACTTGATGGATGCTGTTGAATTCAGGTTTGGAGGGAATGATGCTAAAAAGAAGTCAAGGAAAAACATGTTGAAGCATTAGTTTGAGAACTTTACTGCTAGAAGTGGAGAGAAGATTAATGGCACTTACAACAGGCTCAATCAACTTGTCAGTCATTTAAAGCTTGTTGGCTATGTGGTTCCACAAGAAGATGTAAACCTCAAGTTCCTTAGAAGTCTTGCACCTGAATGGAGTATGCACACTGTTGTTTGGAGGAATAAGCCTGATTTTGAAACTATGAAGTTGGAAAGTCTCTATAACAACTTAAGAGTGTATGAACCAGAGTTGAATTCTTCATCTACTTCATCTTCTGGTACACAAAATCTTGCCTTTGTATCTTCAAAGTCAAAGGGGTCTAAAGAATCTCACTCTACTGCTTATGGAGTATCTACTGCTGATGGATCTGCTGCTAGTTCTAATGATAATAATTCCACCAGTGATATTGCTTTGTGTACATTCTTGGCTGATCTAACTACAAGTGTAAGGTCACAGGCTATTAATCAAGATTTGGATCACCTTGATCCTGATGATCTTGAAGAGATGGATCTTAAATGGCAAATGGCCATGTTGACCTTAAGGGCAAGAAAATTCTTGAAGAGAACTGGAAGAGAAATCAAGTGCAGGACTAAAGAGAATGTTGGCTTTAATAAGTCAAAGATAGAGTGCTACAACTGCAACAGGAAGGGTCACTTTGCCAAAGAATGTAGAGCTCCAAAGAAAAATGTTGAAGCATCAAAGAAGACTGAAGAAACAAAGAATACCACTACTGCATTGGTATCTTGTAATGGATTGGGAGAGTATGATTGGAGTGATTTGGCTGATGAAGAACCAAACTATTCCTTGGTGGCTCAAGTCAAAACTAAAGTGCATAACTTTGCACTGATGGCCTATGCATCATCATCTTCTGGATCTGACTCTGAAGTATCTAATGATTCTGATTTATCTGTGTGTTCTTTTAAGTCATGTGCTGACACTGTAAAAGAACTTAAGTCTAGGAATGAGAGTCTAATTAGAGAAGTGAAAACCTAAAACTTGATAACCTAGGTTACAAAGTAGGTATTCAAAATGTTGAAAGAAGACTTGAGTACTTAAAAGAGTGTGAACTAGAATATGTAGATAGAATTAACCAACAAGATGTTGAAATTTTTAAGAAAAACAGTGAAATTGAGTTTCTTAAGAATAAATTAGAAGAAGCAGAAAGAGATAGGGATGCAGCTCTTGCTGAAAAAGAAACACATATAGTAAGAGTGAATAAACAACAATATGCTTCTGATTTGGTTAATAAATCTATTGAGAGTACCATAATGAGGAAAGGAAGTGGAATAGGTTCCAATGAGGTTGCTCCTCCTGCTAAGAGTGCCTATGCTCCACCAGGAAAAGAATTGTCCTTCATTAATGAGCTGAACATTGAAAAACCAATAGGTGAGTCTAGTACAAGTGTCTTAGAAACACCTAAGGTAGAGGGTAGAAAATTTCCTGATGCTCCCATTATTGAAGATTGGTACTCAGATAGTGATGAGGAACAAGAACAGGTTGAACTAGAACAAAGTGTAGAAAAGGAAGAAATTCCTACCAAAGTTGAACCTAAAATTGAATAGGTGAAGTTTGTGATACCTGTGTTAGGTAAGGGTATCTCTAGGAAACTGGTTGAATATAATGAGATTTCTAGAGATAGAATGAATGGTTTCAATAATAAGCCTAGGGGTAATCAGAGAAACTTTAATAACCTAGTTTCCAACAAATTAGGTAGTGAGTTTCAATTAAAGAAAAAGGCTTGTTATAAGTGTGGTAGCTTTGAAGCATTTGATTAATAGCTGTCCTGACCACAAGAAACCTGTTTGGAATCAATATTCTAGGGTGAATCACAAATATGTTAATCAGAATACTCACCCTCATCCTAATAGAAACATGATTCCTAGGGCTGTGTTGTTAAGATCTGGTGCAACTAGATCCATTTATGCTGCTAAATCAAATGGTGTTTTTAAAACCACAACTGGTTCTGTTACTGGCTCTACTGCTAGTAAGCACTCTACTACTAGTAAGCATTCTGCTGCTAGTAAGAAATCTGCTGCTAGTACAAAACTTTCTACTTCTGGGCCAAAAGTTTTATAAATACAGTTGTTGGAAATTATTTTTATGCTGTTAAGGCCTCAGCTTGTTGGGTTTGGAAACCAAAATCAACTGTTACAAACAATGTTTCCAAAAACAGCAGTGCATCAAGTGATTTAAAGAAATTTAGCTATGTTGACGCACAAGGCAGATCCAAGTCAGTAATGGCTTGGGTCCCCAAGAGAAACTAATTTCTCTATTTTCATGTGCAGGGTAATCTACTGGATGATCTTAAAGATATGGTTATAGTTGATAGTGGATGCTCTGGACATATGACAGGGGATGAGTATCAGCTTGAAGATTTTGAGGCTTTTGAAGGTGGTTATGTTGCTTTTGGAAATGATCCAAAAGGTGGAAAGATTGTTGGTAGAGGTACTTTAAGAACAGGGAATTTGGATTTTGAGAAGGTGTTTCTTGTGAAAGGGCTTAAGTTTAACCTCTTTAGTGTTTCACAAATGTGTGACAAAAGGAATTTTGTTCTTTTTACAGACACTGAATGTATGATCATTTCTCTTGATTTTCAGTTGCCAAATGATAAATTTGTGCTATTGAAGGTCCCTAGAAACGAAAATATATACAGTGACCATATTAAGAACATAGTTCCCAAAAGAGCTTTAACTTGTCTGATTGCAAAAGCCACTATTGATGAGTCCAAATTATGGCATAGAAGGCTTGGGCACTTAAATTACAAGATAATGAACAAGTTGGTGAAAGGAAATCTTGTGAGAGGCATGCCCACAAAGTTGTTTGAAAATTGTGAGACTTGTGTTGCCTGTCAAAAGGGTAAACAACACAGAGTTTCATTCAAGTCTAAGACAGTGAACACAAATACAGAACCCTTGCATTTACTTCACATGGATTTATTTGGGCCTGTTTTTGTGAAAAGTTTGAACAAGAAGTCATATTGCCTAGTTGTCACAGATGAATTCAGCTGGTTTACTTGGGTGTTCTTCTTAGCCACTAAAGATGAAACCCCAGAGATACTTAAGGAATTCATTACAAGAGTTGAAAACCTGCACAACCACATAGTGAAAATTACCAGATGTGACAATGGTACTTAGTTCAAGAATAGTGTGATGAATCAATTCTGTGTGGGAAAAGGAATTTTAAGACAGTACAGTGTTGCAAGAACTCCATAACAGAATGGTGTTGCAGAGAGAAGAAATAGGACACTTATTGAGGCTGCAAGAACAATGTTATCTGATTCTAAATTACCTATACCTTTTTGGGCTGAAGCTGTAAACACTGCATGTTTTGTGCAAAACAGGAGTAAGGTAGTGAAGCCTCACAACAAAACTCCATATGAGCTTTTTCATGGGAAGAAACCATTAATTGATTTTTTTCAAGCCATTTGGATGTCCTGTCACTATTCTGAATACTAAGGATCAGTTAGGCAAGTTTGAAGAGAAAGCTGATGAAGGTTATTTGGTTGGTTACTCTGTACATAGTAAAGCTTTCAGGGTATACAACAAGAGAACCAAACATGTGGAGGAGAATTTGCATATCAAGTTTAGTGAGAACACATCTAATGCTGAAGGAAAAGGACCTGAATGGATGTTTAATGTTGATATCCTGACCAAGACAATGAATTATGCACCTGTTATTGCTAGTGTTGACACTAACAAACCACAAGAAGACATTGTTTTGGTTGAGAAACTGAAGGTTGGTCCTACTTTCTTACCCTTACAGAAAGATCAAGATATACAAGAAGATGTTGTTACTCCAGAGAAACCTAAGGAAGCTGAAGCAGATGTTGAAACTCCTATTGATGCAGAAAAGATACCCAATGAAGCTCCAAAAGTAGTTGTTGATGACTCTCCTACAAGGCCAGAAGACTCTATAGTCAAATTGTTTCTCTATATCAAACTTCATCACCAAAAGTTTTTTTTTCATTGAAGCTGCTGACTCAGAAGACTCTACTGCTAGACTAAAACAAGCAACTACTGCTTCAATCAATTCTACTGCCAAGCCTATTAACTCTGCTTCTACATCACAGTTTCCTTCTTTGGACACTCAGGATAGAACTTTTGCTGATTCAAACTATCCTGATGATCCAAATATGCCTCCTCTAGAGAATATCTATGATGACACAGATGATGAAGCTCTTGATGGTAAACTATTTGGAGCTGAGGTAGATTATACTAATTTGAAAATCAACATTCCTGTTAGTCTCACTACTACTACAAGAGTTCACAAGGATCATCCAAAAGAACAAATTCTCAGTGATCCACAATCATCTGTACAAACAAGAAAAATGACTAAAGAGCTCAAAGATCTTCAACATCAAAGTTTCTTTGCAAGATCTCTGCATCAAAGAAACAGTCACAAAGATCTACAAAATTGCTTGTTTGCCTGTTTTATGTCTCAAATTGAACCCAAGAACACTTACAAAGCCTTACAAGAAGCAAGTTGGGTGGAAGCAATGCAAGATGAGCTTCTGCAATTCAAACTACAAGAGGTATGGACTTTGGTTGATTTGCCAAATGGAAAAAGAGTGATTGGCACTAAATGGGTTTTCAGATGTAAAAGAGATGAAAGGGGAATAGTCATCAGAAATAAAGCTAGGTTAGTAGCTCAAGGATACACACAACAAGAGGGACTTGACTATGATGAGGTATTTGCACCAGTGGCAAGAATAGAAGCCATTAGACTATTCTTGGTTTATGCTTCATTCAAAGATTTTGTGGTGTGTCAGATGGATGTAAAGAGTGCTTTCCTTTATGGGACCATTACAGAAGAAGTTTATGTGTTTCAACCACCAGGTTTTGAGGACCCTGATTATCCTGATAAAGTTTACAAGGTGAATAGAGCAATATATGGTTTACATCAAGCTCCTAGAGCTTGGTATGATACCCTTGTCAACATATTTGTTAGACTCTGGGTTCAGTAGAGGAAAGATTGACAAGACTTTGTTTCTTAAAAGACAAAAAGATGATATTTTGCTGGTTCAAATCTTTGTAGATGACATCATCTTTGGTTCTACAAATAGAGGTATGTGTGTTGATTTTGAGAAGCTTATGAAGGATAAGTTTGCTATGAGTTCTATGGGAGAACTCAACTTCTTCTTGGGACTACAAGTGGTACAAAAGAAAGATGGCATATTTATTAGTCAGGATAAGTATGTTAATGACATTTTGAAGAAGTTTGGATTTGAAGATGCTAAGCCTGCTAAGACAACCATGGATACCAAAAAACCTTTGTTGAAGGATGAAAATGGAAAAGAAGTAGATGTTCACTTGTATAGATCCATGATTGGCTCATTGATGTATCTTACAGCATCAAGGCCTGATATTATGTTTGCTGTATGTGCCTGTGCAAGATTCCAAGTATGTCCCAAAGAATCACACCTCAATGCAGTAAAGAGGATTTTTAGGTATCTAAGGCATCAACCTAAATTGGGCCTATGGTATCCTAAGGATTCACCTTTTGATTTGGTAGCATATTCAGACAGTGACTATGTTGGTGCTTGCTTGGGTAGAAAGTCTATAACTGGAGGTTGTCAGTTTCTTGGAAACAGATTGGTGTCATGGCAATGCAAGAAACAGACAGTGGTTGCAAATTCTACAACTGAAGCTGAGTATGTGGCTGCTTCAAGTTGCTGTGGTCAAGTGCTTTGGATGCAAAATCAACTACTGGATTATGGGTATAATTTCATGAACACCAAAATTCATATTGATAACAACAGCACACTTTGCATAATTAAAAATGTTGTTTTTCATTCTAAAATAAAACATATTGAGATAAGACATCATTTCATAAGGGATTGCTATGAAAAGAAGTTAATTCAAATTGTCAAAATTCATACTGATAACAATGTTGCTGATCTTCTCACTAAACACTTTGATGTGGGGAGATTTCAATTCTTAATTGCAAACATTGGTATGATAAATCTTTGAAAATCTTATCTCTTTTTGTTTTTGTAAAGTGTGTAAAGGTACTGTGCTGTTTGTTCTTCTGTTTCTACTGCTTCTTAAGAAGCATATGCTTGTGTTAGAATGTACTCTGCTGCTATTTAACTCTCCTGCTAGTACATATGTTTGTATGTTTTGTGGTGTTTGGACTAACATTTTGCAGGCACAAGTTTAAAGGATGTTAGTTGATGATTGGCAAGTAAACAAAACAAGAAGTAAACTTTCATCATTAATCGTAAACACAGTACAACAAATCAGAAATCAAAAGAGTACATCCACATCACTTCAGAAACAACAAAAGACTGCTACATAACAAGCTAAAATTTAAAGACTACAAACATCAATGTCTAGGGCATGGAAGCCCAAGTACAATCTTTCTCTCCTTAGGAAGAGGAGGGTTTGCCTTTCTTGCCTTGGCTGATGTCTTGGTCTTAGCCTTGAAGACTGTGGTCTTTCAGGAGTGGAAGGTGGATTGTTGTGTGGCTCATCCTCATCAGATGAAGTACAGAGAAAGGGGGAAACAAGCTCCATTGGAGATGGAGGTCTTATAGGGATCCAAGCAGGGTCTTCTGATGATTCTGAAGATGATGGAGACTTGGGGGACATCACCTCTTTACCCCTAGAAGTGCTTGGGGTTTGATTCAAGTTTAAAAGATCTTTGAAAACAGGGAGATCGTGCTTCCTCTTGCGGGCTTGTTCCTTGGTTCTACATCTGTTGTGAGGAGGACGGAATGGAGGTACATAGGTTTCAAAGGGTGCTTCATCCTCAGAAGATGAATCGGATGATATGTTGATAATTTTGGGGGAAGATTTCATGGTTATTAAGATTTGATTTGGGTTATTGAGATTTGATTTGGTTATTGATTGCTATTAGGGTTTGATCGTGTTGAATTAGGGAAAGATTTAGTCCGTTTTAATAGGGATTACGGAGTATCAAGCGCATTTATTGCTGAGGGTTCTTGACTTTTTGACCAAGTTTGATTAGTCAACTCTGCTGCTGGCTTAAAATCACTCTGCTGCTAGTTGTTTCATTCTGCTGCTAGTTATGGATGATATGGTTATGCTGCTGCGGTTGTAAGTGTGAGGGTGGAATGTGTAACTTCTCCAAATCAGTTTAAAACCTAATTAATATTCACAATTGGTTATTACACGCTCCAAATTGAAGTTCTCACAAACCCTAACACTCTATTATTCTCAAAGTCAATTATTCCCAATTTCTCTAAACCCTAATTCATGGATTGTACATGTACCTGGGCAGAGCAGCACAATAGTGTGGTTATTTTGGATGAAGAGTTGGTTCCTGAAGGTTTCACAGACATGGTAAAATTCTTGAATGCTACTTCTCTTAGGTATGCATTAACTGTGAATCCTACAATATTTGTTTCCTACATCAAACAGTTTTGGCTTACTGCTAAGGTCAAAACTATGAATGAGGAAAAATATGTCAGTGCTATAGTAGATGGTCAAAAGGTTCGTGTAACTGAATCATCTATAAGGGAAACTCTTTTCTTAGATGATGAAACAGAGACCACTTGTCTTGCCAATTCTGCTATTTTTGAAGGTTTAAATGCTTTGGGGTATGAGGGAAGACATACAAATTTAAATTTTCAAAAAGCTCTCCTCTGTCCTCAATACAAGTTTTTGGTACACCTTCTCCTTCATTGTTTGAGTCCTAAAACTTCTGGGTGGAATGAGTTTAGTGCTACTATTGCTTCTGCAATGGTATGCCTAAGCAAAGGCCATCCATTCAATTTTTCAAATATGATTTTGGAGGGGATTGTTAAAAGTGTTAAAGAATCTGGTTGTTATTTGCTTTATCCAAGATTTATCCAGCTCTTTATTGAAAACCAACTTACCAATTTCAGATCACATACTGCTACTTATGATGCTCCCAAATTGGTTTCCAAAACTTTTACTTTCTTGATTAAGCATGGAAAAGGTTTTTCAGGCACACATACAAATCTTACACCTTCTATGGTGCAACTTGTGCAAAATATTCAGGGTGAAGGATCAGAAAATCCCACTGATTCCCATCACACACCCAATTTTACTGCATCTGCTACACAACACAAAATACACTATACCCGTAGGAAAACCAAAAAGAACATTGATCTACCTCAGGATAGTGTTAATATGGTTGTACCAGATGAGGCTGTCCTAGGTAATGGAGGGGACATGTTGGCAAGGGCTGTCACTACTGCTTCTAGCTTAGCAGCAGAGCAGGACAGTGATAACATAATTAAGACCCAAACCAAGGCAACATCTAGAGAAAAGGATTCTACTGAATCTAATTCTCAGGATGGTAACCCTAGCCAAATGGAAAATATAGGGGGCTCAGATGATCAAAATAGGTTTGATATTAAGTTTATGCCCCAAGATTCACCTCTCGGACTAGGTCACACAGGTCGAAGTGATGAGGACAGGATAGTGATAAATGAATTGACGGAAAATCTTGTACATGATGACAATGTCCATGATTCGCCTTTCGGACCAGGTTACACAGGTCGAAGTGATGAGACTACCATGAAACTCATTCAGGAATTGACGGTTACTTGTACCAACTTGGAGGTGAAGTGTACTTCATTGGAAGATAAAGTTCTTAGTCTCTCTACTGTTGTTGATGGTCAAGCCAAGCTCATCACTAAACTGCAAAAACAAATTAAGAACTTAAGGAAATCAAGATCTTCAACCTCCTTGAAAAGATTGAAGAAAGTGGGCACTTCTCAAGTTATAAGTTCACTTGAACTCTCTACTCATTTGGAAGAGGATGCTTCCAAACAGGGGAGGAATGAAAAAATAATGGGTTCAGGGGAGGCTAATTTGAAGAAAGTTGATGGTGCTCAGGATATGGATGCTGGAATGGTTTCAGGGGAGGTTCCAGAGGTTGGAGATATGGAAGTGGAAAGTCCTCAGGATGCTGAAAATTTTATGATTACTGACATATTTGGGAATGAGGTTGTAATGGAGAAAGTGATTGCTACTCAAGAAAATGTGGTGGAAAAACTAAAGACCTTGGAGCCTGAGCAACTAGTGAAGGCAACAGGGTTGATGGGTGAAGCTTTAACGACTTTGGGTGATTCTATGGTTAAAGAACTTGAAAATGCTGCTAATGCTAACAAGATTAATGACTCTACTGCTGCTCAAGACTCTACTGCTAAGGACTTTGCTGATCCTGCTGCTAGTGGAAATGTTAATTTTGCTGATGCACAAGACTCTGCTGCTGGGTCTAGTGACAATGCTGCTGCTGAGGCTATCGTTTTGTTACGTAAGAAGACTACAGAAGTTCCATCTGAATCATCTTCAAAACATACACCACTACCAACTCAATCATTACCACAACAACCAATAACCACAATCACATCATCTACACCAAGAATACCTCTAAAAGGAGTTGTAATCAAAGAACCTGCTGCTCAACAAAAGAAGATTGTTTCATCATCTTCTACTGATAAAGGGAAGGGCAAGCAAGTTGAAGATCCAAAGATAATGTATAAGGGGATTGATTACTCTAAGATACCTTTTCATTGGTGGCCCAAGGAATTACAAGTTGAACATGATACAGCTGTTGCATTGAAAGAACAATAATTGCTTGATCAAGAAGAACAACAGTTGGTTCAGGAGGAAAAGGAAAGGGTTGAGAAGGAAACTGAAGACTTAAGGAGGTATGAGGAATGGGTTGATGAGAAGATAAGAATAGATGCTGATATTGAACTCTCCAAGATGATTAAGATTGAAAAAAATGAAATTCCAACTTTTGATGTGCAATCTTGGATAAGAGAGTTCACTGCTAAGAAAAAGAAAGAAGTTGCTGCTACTAGAAGGAAGAAAAAGGTTCTCAGGGGTCCAACTCCATTGCAACAAAGAAGAGAGCAAGAAAGATACCTGAAGAATATGAAGGGATGGAAAGTGGTGCGGCTAAAACCTAAGTCTAATCAAGAGGTTTTTTATCTGTATCAACAAGCTAAGAGACAAACAAATACCTTCTATCCTATGGGTTGTGCTGAAGATTTGGAACATATTGCTCAAATGAATAAAAAGTTGGTACCTGATAAAGTGGCTGAAGTAGAGCATGTTCAAGAGGCAGATGGTGTTAAGCAACTTGATGATAGTGTAGATAAGACAACTTATTCTGTTCAAAGTGGTCAAAGAAAAGGTGTTGTTCATAAATCCTATGCAAAAAAGAAGAGAAAAACATGAGAAGAAAGCAGTTCTAAGCCTGAAGGAGATGAGTTCAAGAATGATTATGATCATATTCCTTCTGAGCATTTAAAGGAACAATTGAAGGTTCTCACTATGGTTGGTAAGATGGAGGAACCTGAAGTAGTTGATGCCACACCAATAGGAATCAAATATCCTATTATCAAAGTAACTACAGGATATGATACTAAAATTGGAGCATTTCATGATGTTGAGAGATCTGATGGAAAGAATCACAGGTTTCTTAGATTTCAACAGATGCTATATTACTTTGAAAGAGAGGATGTTGATGATTTGTGGAAATTATATAAGGTAAAGTTTGGAGCTAAAAAGTTTGATGGTAAAAAGTATGAAACAGAGAATATTGATTACATTAAGACTATGGCTGATAATGTTCTCTGGAGAGCTCTGAAACTTATGTATGAACCTTCAATGGATGATTCTGAATGGACAGAGATAGTAGGATACAAAGTAAGAAAATGGAGACTCTTTCAAGATTCTGGAGTTCATGTCTTGGAAATTGGACCAATTACTTTGTATATGCTGGCTGAAAAGGATTACCCAATGGTAAGATACTGGAATACTATCAATCAGATGGTTAATGGTGCTGGATTACTCAACTTGCAGAAAGACTATGATACTGATGATCAGGCATTTAATTTGCTGTCAAAGTATAAGAAGATACTTGGTCAACAAACATCTCAAGACTTGAGTGTTTGGAAGCATCCTCCTAGTGTTTAACTGTGCTTTGAAGAAACTTAAAGATTTAGTGATAAATATTAAGTTTAGGGGAGGATTGTTGGGTTTTGGATTCTGCTGCTGAGTGAAACTGCTGCTGTAATGAAACTGCTGCTAAGGTAAATGACTCTGCTGCTGATGTCAAAGTGCCGCTAAGGGAAAATGCTGCTAGAGGAATCTACTGCTAAAGTGATAAGCATGTATTCGAAGTAGATAATTATAGAATAGATTGTGTGTATATAATATACGTCTAGAATATTCTTATCTTGCATAGAAAGTTATTGTAAACCTAGTAGGACTCCTTGGCCTATAAAAGGAGGATCCTAGGGTTAGATTACATATGTATTGTTTAGTTTTCGTTTACACTTCAAGGTTGTAAAACCCTAGCATTGTCGAGTGCTCGTATTAACAATATTGAAGTGTTGATAGTTAAATTGTTCTTCTTAAGTTACGCTTTTATATTCCGCATTCTAGCTTAAGTGTTTAATACAAGTCAACTTCTATATAAGATCATTTGCTCAACTAAGATCAACAAGTTATAAGTTGTTATAGGTTCTCAAGTTATAACATTCTGCTATAATGAAACTGCTGCTAAGGTAAATGATTCTGCTGCTGATGTCAAAGTGCTGCTAAGGAAAAATGCTGCTAGAGGAATCTATTGCTAAAGTGATAAGCATGTATTCGAAGTAGATAATTATAGAATAGATTGTGTGTATATAATATACGTCTAGAATATTCTTATCTTGCATAGAAAGTTATTGTAAACCTAGTAGGACTCCTTGGCCTATAAAAGGAGGATCCTAGGGTTAGATTACATACGTATTGTTTATTTTTCGTTTACACTTCAAGGTTGTAAAACCCTAGCATTGTCGAGTGCTCGTATTAATAATATTGAGGCGTTGATAGTTAAATTGTTCTTCTTAAGTTAAGCTTTTATATTCCACATTCTAGCTTAAGTGTTTAATACAAGTCAACTTCTTTATAAGATCGTTTGCTCAACTGGGATCAACAAGTGGTATCAGGGCTTGTGATCTAGAAGTTTTAATCAAGAAGAAACTCTTCCTTGCAAGTTTGTTGTTCCTAATCAACTGCTAAAGATGGGTGATGGCACACATATGGTGACTGCTTCAAAAGTTCCCATGCTCAACCCTGGAGAATATGAGCTGTGGAAGATGAGAATCAGACAGTACATTCGCATGATTGACTTTAACATGTGGAATGTGATTATCAATGGTGACTCTTTACCAAAGAAGGGTCCTGATTGAAAGGAGATACCAATCAAATCTACTGAAGAGAACTCAGTGAGGAAGATGGAGATCAAGGCACACAGTGTTCTCTTAATGGGAATACCTAATGAATTTCAGTTGGACTTTGATAGCTGTGAGAGTGCAAAAGACTTGATGGATGCTGTTGAATTCAGGTTTGGAGGGAATGATGCTACAAAGAAGTCAAGGAAAAACATGTTGAAGCATCAGTTTGAGAACTTTACTGCTGAAAGTGGAGAGAAGATTAATGGCACTTACAACAGGCTCAATCAACTTGTCAGTCATTTAAAGCTTGTTGACTATGTGGTTCCACAAGAAGATGTAAACCTCAAGTTCCTTAGAAGTCTTGCACCTGAATGGAGTATGCACACTGTTGTTTGGAGGAATAAGCCTGATTTTGAAACTATGAAGTTGGAAAGTGATGAGTGTGTAAATACTCATCATTTTTACCATTTCTGAGCTGCCAAAACATATAAAAACACTCAATATTGAACCAAAATAGTGAAAATATCCCAGGAAAGTGTTTTACATGTTTCAAATGCAAAAATATCAAAAACAGATGAAAAACTCATAAAGTTTGCAAGATTGGCAGTTTCAGTCCCTCAACTTTCAAAAGTTGTCAAATCTAGTCCCTAGTTGTTCTAAAAACTTGAAAAAGTCACCAAAGGTCCTTTTAATTCAAAAAGAAACATAATTAGTCCTTTGGTGAAAAGTTTCACAAAATGTCAAGTTTAGTCCCTGAACTTTGAAAATTGTCAAAAATGGTCCCCGGGATATGAAAAACTTTGAGAAAAACAAATTTTGTCCTTGCACTAACCTTTTATGACAGGATTGGTCCTTGGTGGAAAGTTTTGTGAAAATTACACAAATGGTCCCTGAAGTTTGAAAGTTTGGCAGTTTTAGTCCCTGGTGAAAATAATTGGAAAAGTCAACCCAGGACCTTATACTATTCATGGATTGGCATAATAGACCCTTGATAATACTTTGGAAAATTGCCAAATCCCCACCCCAAACTTTCGTTAAATTACAAAAAAGGTCCTTGTGTAATCCTAAAAACCAAACCGGACCATACACAATAATAATACTACTCCAACATAAACCCAAGTCCAATCCATCCCTAGCCCACCCATTTCTTTTCACTTGGGCCCAAATTACCATAGCCCACACCACACCCTTAATATTAAACCGGGTCAAAGTTTGACCCCTCGGTCAAACTAAGTCAAACAACCACCATCCTTCCCTCTCAGCCTCCCCCACACCCCCACAACCTGCCAAACTCCACCTCCTACCACTTGCAATGTTATCATCACCTTCCCACCACCCTGCACCTACCCTCACATCACATTTAATGCACCCCCCCCCCCAATTGCTATAAACAGTCCCAATTGCCCCATTATAATTTTGGCGCGAAAAAATTCAAAGGCTGAGATTGGCTAATAGTGATCCAATGGCTGAGATGAAAGATGGGAAATGATCAGAGGCTCAAGGAAAACCTAATGGATGGCTATAAAAGGAAGAAGGAAGCAAGGATTAGAGTGTGTAGCCTTTTAGTCAAAATTTAGTGTTGTATTTTAAATTAAGCTCTTATCTCAATGTAATTTTCAATTTCAAGCATTGTAGTAGTGTTAGTATTGTATTTTAAACCTTTTGAAGTTATAAAATCACAAGTTTTCAGTTCTGTCTTTTATCATTGCAATTTACTCATTTCTGAATTATTCAATAAGCTCAAGTGTCAATGGTGTACTGAATTATGGACTGAGAATATGACATTTAGGTTCCAATAAGCTTATTAAAGCTTTAGAGACAATTAAAAACCAGTGTTACTAGAAGAAAACCAAAAATATAAAAATAGTCAACATTGGTCAACTGTCTTGTTCATAACTTGTTTTCAGGTACTGAGAAGGATTGGTGGGCAAGAATTGGAGTGAAGACAGCCTATCTAAAGATAGGCTTCATTAGGAAAACCTCTTGTTCATGCTAGAGGTGTTTAGTAAGCCTTTGCTCATTTACATTTTCCTCTAAAAAGCTTAGTTTCTAATTCCTTGCTTGTGTCTGAGAATCTGTGTTTGTTTGTGTTACTTGCTTATTGTTTAAGTAATTTTTAGCTTAGAATTAATAGCTTGTTTGTTAGAATAAATAGCTACTTAACATTTTAAGATTTAACTGTCAAAAATAGTTTAAGTGGTATACTTGTGTTTTCATAGTTGTATTCTATGTTCAAGTGCTTAAATTAGTCTTCCTAATCATAAAAAGAAGTTGTGAATCCAGATCTTAAATCCTAGTAATCATCTGCTTTGAAAAACTCACAACAGTCCAACATTAAGGAGTGTTTGGATTTGCAAGTTTTGGTTTGTTGTTATTGATCTCATAGGGTAATTGTAATTCAAATAGCTTGCCTTAGGTTTCATTTGGTGGTTTAAACCATAAAATCCAGTCTCATAACACAAAAAAGTCAAAATCTCCATTCAATCACCCTCACAGTTAACTGTGAGGGAATTGTGTTCACAAACTTTTCAAATTAGTTCAAAAGTAGTAAATGTAGCTTAGGATAGTTGTAATATTGCTTAATACAAGTTTTTTTAACCAGTAATCACCACCCAAAACTCACAAAAGTCAAAAGCTCATATTTCACTAAAAAGTCAAAAGGTGCAAGTTCAGATTTTTGCCAAAATGGCATGAATTAATTTGATTTTTGAGTTGTGATTCAAGGTTTGAAATTTGTTGTGTGTAGACTCTACCAGTAGAACTTTTGATTTTCATATTGTGTTCATTTTTGTGATTTTTTCTTGTGGACCAAAGTGCCCCTTGAATTGACCTGCAGGGCAACCATCTGCCCTGTGCACTCAGACCCCCAGCTCACCACCCAACTTTGGTGGTCATTTTTGGGTAACCCAGTGGGTCCCACACCTTGTACTTGGGATCTCCCAACCCCCCTCCTACCAGGGAACAAAACTTGACCATTTGTTTGACCTAGAATCAAGTGGACCCCACCTGGAATCCATCCCAAAGTCTGTCCCAATTCTATGTTGAAATTCACTTTGCTCAAGTGCTTATTTGGTTCCAAACTGCTTATTTGTGATCATTGTTTGTTGTTTCTGGCTTATTTGAGTTAGTATAACTTATTTGCACTCATTTTCACCCTTGTGGGTCCCACCTCTAGTCATTTGTGCTTATTTGTGCATTCAGTCAACCAAAGTCAACTGATAAGCAAAAGGGGGTGCATACAGCTTATAAATAAGCTATTTCAAAAGTGTTTTCACAAAAGTTCTCTATTTTTAGTAGTAAAATAAGTTTGCAAAAGAAAATCTAAGAAAAACCAAATTAATATTAAGTGATAGTTTCTATTTAATTTAATTTAAATTTTATTTTTCATTTTTAGATTTTTATTAAGCACTTAGTATTTTTATATTTTTATTAATTACCTCTTATATTAAAGTAAATTCAGTAATTTTTTCAGATTTTTATTTTGTCATTTAGTATTTATTAGATTTAATCTTAGTTTTATTAGTAATTAGTTAATAATTAAATATTAAATAGCATATTTAGTTTTTATACAGCATAACCTAGTTTTTATATTTTTTATAGCTCTTATATAATATATTAGACTTTTAGAAAAATATATTTTTAGTTTCTACTGTTCATTTTCCATTTTTCTTATTTTAATTGTTTAAATTAGATTTAAAGTAATTAAAAGGTAATTAATTAGTGGATTAATCTTAAACATAATTTTTAGAAGTTTTTATAATTTTGTAGGATTCCTGTGATGGTTAAGTAATTTTATAAATTTTTTTATAATTTTCTAAGTTAATTTAGTATTAATAGTGATTAAAAGTAGTTTAATTAGTTTAATTAAGTTAACTAGTTTTTAATTAATAAAAAATCCATAAAAAGACAAAAATATTTATTTTTATTTTTTTATACTTTCTTCAAGTTCTAATTTAAGTTTAGAAATTGTTTTTGCAAATTTTTAGTTTAATTTGTAATACTTATAATTATTAGTTAATTTAAATTAGGTTTTAATTAGATTTTAATTAGTTTTATTAATTAAATAATATTTAAATAGTAAAATATTCACTTTTATAATTTCATTTTCAATTTAAATTTCTTTTTAATTTTCAAGTTTCAAAAGTTTCAAAAGCACCCCCTGTAGTTTGTAATTCACCAAATCCCATTTTTCCAGTCCGTTACGTGATCTTAATTGTGAATTTGTGCATATACCTGTATATCTGATTTTTGTGAATATTATATCTGTGTACAAATACCAAAATAACAGTAGCAAAATCAATTCCACATCATCTGGGCTACTGTCCTCAATGCCACTCACTCATAAACGATTTCAAACGACACCATTTCAATCTCGCTGGGACTTTAACGACCCGGGGACACACTATACTATCACCGGAGTATTGGAACGAGGCTGTCTTTGACTTATTGACCTTGGTCAATAATATCTGACTGCTTTCGGACCAATCAAAATTTGGCGCCGCTGCCGGGGAGGTTGTTGAGTGTTTTACAAAATCGTTTTAAGTTTAGTGGTTTTCAAAACCCTCCCTGTACAAATTTCACACAAATTTGTAAAAACATAATCATATCAAAAAGTTTATTAACACTTTTCCTAAAGTGTTAAAAACACCAAAAAAATCAATAACAACAAAACAAACTGTGAAGTTAAATTACTTCGTTTTCTTTAAGATTACAACCTGAAACAGTTGGTTTAAGGTAAGTTCTGACATTAAATTGCGAACTGAAGAGGAAACCTATTTACTTCCTCCCGCCAGCCTGCGAGTAATCTTAAAAGAATGATTTCAGTTAACGAATTAGTTCCAAAAATATTTCCCAAGTTTTCTGCACACACACCCATAAGCCTAAAGCAGTTTTTCCAAATTAATAAATACATAAAATCTTACCACCGAAAACCAAGGCTGAACACCTACCAACTGGGGGTGTGGACATAATAAGTTCCCAAACTTAAGATAAAAACTTGCCTTTATATCCCTGTGAGTGGTGTACCTTTTTTAAAGAAGCCATTCACTTGTGATAATTGGTTTAAGTTCACTGTGGTTTTGCCTCGATCTTGTTTCGAAAAATTGTTTTTAGTGCATGCGCACTCGGTCACAAACAAAACGTAAAAATCAGAAAAAACGTACCTGAGCTACGTTCTGACACACAAGAACCAAAGACCGAAATGGCCACTGGGCCACCACCACCTTTACCACCCCCTGACCCTCCCAGGGATGTGCCAGCTCCCGATCTCCGAACGATAGAGGAGCTGTGCCAGCCTACCATGCAAGGGCTGGGTGGGCCTATTACACCACTCACTATTGAGGCTACGGACTTTGGCCTCAAGCACCACATGATCCAACAAGTCCAGAATTCGTGTCAATTTCACGGATTACCGGGTGACGATGCCAATAAGCATCTTGACAAATATCTCACGGTCACCCAAAGCATGAAACAGCATGGTGTCACCGATGATGCCCTCCGGCTGTACCTTTTCCCCTATTCTCTCACTCATCATGCCACTGCATGGTTTGACTGACTCCCAAAGAATTCTATTCACACCTTTGATGAAATGGTAACCAAGTTTTTAGCAAAATATTTTCCACCTTCCATGGTTACCAAGTTACGAAATGATATCAGCAACTTCCGGCAGCGTCCCGATGAGTCTCTTTTTGAGGCTTGGGAACGTTATAAGCTAGCTATTGATCGGTGCCCTAACCACAATATGTTGCAAGTTACCATCATAGACACCTTCTATAATGGTCTGACATTGAGGCACCGGGATATTCTCAATGCTGCTGGTGGTGGGACCTTTATGAAAAGGCGTCCCGAGGAGTGCTATGATTTAATCGAGAACATGACTGCCCACCATAACTTTTGGGATTCCTCTGCGGAGAGGGATGCGTCATGTAATTCCGTTACTCCTTCATTATCATCTCCTGAAATAATTGCTCTTACCAAAAAGATGGATGATATTTCTACGGCTGTGTTGAGAATGAACCAAACGATGCAAAATCAGGTTCAAAATCAGCAAGTGAAAGCCGTGGCCCGAAGTTGTGAAACTTGTGGGGGCCCACATCTTTATTCTGAGTGTCCAGCTACTGCTGGCTTTCCTCAAGAGAACGTATATGCTGCTCACGGTTCCTACAATACGGGAGGTAATTCTTACCAACCGCAAGGGGACCGTAATCTCTTAAGCTATCGTTCCAACAATTTTCTCGGACCTCCCGGTTTTAACCAAAATCAAAACCGTAACTCGAATCAGAATTTTAACCAAGGTCAAAACTTAAATTTCCAAAACCCGAACCAAAATCAAGGCCAGTTTAATCAAAACAATTTTCAAAATGGCAATCAAAATCAAGGTTTTCAAGGAAATTTTCAAAGAAACCAGAATCAAGGGAATTACAATCAGGGTAATTTCAATCAGAGAAACACTTTTCAGGGTAACAACAATCAAAATCAAGGGAATTTTCAAAACAACCGTGTTCAAAATCCTCCTGTTCAAAATCAAAACGTTGTTCCACCCTCGTCTTCCTCCGATGCTGAGTTTAAACAATTCATGAAAGCACAAGAGGAAACGAATCGGTTATTGCTTAGCACAATCTCTGAGCTTCAGAAGTCTTTAAATGATCGACCCTCGGGCCCGGGTACATTACCGAGCAACATGATCGCTAACCCGAGGGGCGATATCAAAGCGATCACCACCCAAAGTGGGGTATCATAAAATGGACCCTCGATTCCCTCTCCCTCTTCTTCTCCTCCTAAGGTAGCGGAACGTGAGCCTGAGGTTACTACGGACAAGGTACTTCCTACTAATAATGGAGGTATCAACAACGTCCACCCTCAAGTTGTCCCGGTCCCGACTCATAAGTCGAAAGTTGTATTTGATCCCCCTGTGAGTTCTGATGAAATCCCAAAGAATGATCCTAAGCCTTCAATTCCATATCCTTCACGTTTGAATGATCAAAAGAACCGCGAAAAAGCTAACCATCAGTTGGAAAAATTCTATCAAATTTTCCAAGAATTACACTTTGATATTAGCTTCGCGGATGCTCTTCTTCTCATGCCTAAGTTTGCCTCGACAATCAAAAATCTGATAAGCAACAAAGAAAAACTCTGTGAGATGGCAAAAACTTCACTCAATGAGCATTGCTCAGCAGTGCTCTTGAAAAAGCATCCCGAAAAGCTTGGAGATCCCGGGAAATTTCTCATTCCTTGTGTTTTCCCTGGGATGGTTGAATGCTTTGCCTTGGCCGATCTTGGCGCAAGCATTAACCTAATGCCTTACTCAGTCTGGAAAAGACTCTCTCTACCTGCTCTCACTTCGACCTGCATGACTCTCGAGCTTGCAGACCGTACTATATCCCGTCCTCTCGGCATTGCCGAAGATATCTTTGTGAAAGTAGGAAAGTTCCATTTTCCGGCAGATTTCGTGATTGTTGATTTCGATGCTGACCCAAGAGTTCCTCTCATTCTCGGGAGGGGGTTCTTAAGAACGGGTCATGCTTTAATCGATGTATACGAAGAAGAAATCACTCTACGTGTTGGTGGCGAAGCCATCACATTCAATCTTGATCAGACTTCAAGATACTCCTCCAACTATGACGCTGAAACGGTTAACCGAATTGACATCATCGATGTTGCGTCCAAGGAGTATTCTCAAGAAGTCCTTGGTTTCTCATCCAGTGGCAGTCTTTCTACTGACCCTATCATTTCCGACCCTTCCCCTTCCCTCACTCCGTTTGAGGGAAGTGACTTCCTTCTGGAAGAGGACGAGGCTTTTCTTGCTCAAGATAGCTCAATCCCAAGTGGGGTTGATGAAAACTATCTTGACCCGGAGGGGGACATTCTTCTCCTTGAAAGATTGTTAAATGACGATCCTTCACCCTCTCCGTCTCCAAAAATACTTCATAAAGCGGAAGTCAAAAATGTTGAAATAACTAAAGACTTTCTCGAAGTTGAGCTCAAGGACTTGCCTCCTCATCTAGAATATGCATTTCTGGAGGGTGATGATAAATTGCCCGTCATTATTGCTAAAGACTTAAAAGATGAGGAAAAGGCAGCACTTCTAAAGGTTCTTAAGTCACATAAATAAGCAATCGCTTGGAAACTCTCTGACATTAAGGGCATAAGCCCGAACTTTTGTACTCATAAAATCTTAATGGTGGATGACTTTAAGCCAGCAGTGCAACAACAGAGAAGGGTAAATCCCAAAATCCACGAAGTTATCAAACAAGAGCTTCTAAAACTTCTTGATGCGGGATTGATTTACCCTATATTTGACAGTCCTTGGGTTAGCCCAATTCATTGTGTTCCTAAAAAGGGTGGCATTACCGTTGTCACCAACGAGGATAACGAGTTGATTCCAACTCGTTTGGTCACGGGTTGGCGAGTATGTATTGACTATCGAAAGTTGAATGAAGCCACCCGTAAAGACCATTTTCCTCTCCCTTTTATGGACCAGATGCTTGAAAGACTTGCGGGGAATGAATACTACTGCTTCCTCGATGGTTTTTCGGGTTACTTCCAAATCCCCATTGATCCCCAGGATCAAGAGAAGACTACCTTCACATGCCCCTACGGAACTTTTGCATACAGACGTATGCCTTTCGGCTTATGTAACGCACCAGGCACGTTCCAGAGGTGCATGATGTCTATCTTTTCCGAGATGATCGGGAAAACCATGGAGGTATTCATGGATGACTTTTCAGTCATCGGGGATTCATTCCAGTCTTGCCTCTCCCACTTGGAACAGATGCTTAAACGTTGCAAAGAAACGAATCTAAGTCTCAACTGGGAGAAGAGCCACTTTATGGTCAAGGAGGGCATTGTCCTCGGCCATAAAATTTCAAAAAACGGGATTGAGGTTGACAGAGCCAAAATTGATGTCATCGCTAAATTACCTCATCCCACCACCGTAAAAGGTGTTAGGAGCTTTTTGGGTCATGCCGGCTTCTACCATAGGTTTATCCAAGATTTTTCTAAGATTGCCCGGCCTATGACCCATCTCCTCGAGAAGGATGCTCCTTTCATCTTCTCTCCTGAGTGCATCGAAGCTTTTGAAACATTAAAGAAAAAGCTTACCGAGGCACCGATTCTTGTTGCCCCCGATTGGGACCTACCTTTTGAGCTTATGTGCGATGCTAGTGATTTTTCCATAGGTGCGGTCTTGGGGCAACGTAAAGCAAAATACTTTCAGCCTATACACTACGCAAGTAAAACTATGACCGAGGCTCAGAGTCATTACACCACCACTGAAAAAGAACTCCTAGCTGTGGTGTATGCATTTGAGAAATTCCGGCCATATTTGATCCTGACCAAATGCGTGGTGTATACGGATCACTCGGCTTTGAAGTACCTATTTGCAAAGCAAGATGCAAAGCCGAGGCTTCTCCGTTGGGTTCTCCTCCTCCAAGAATTTGATATCATTATCCGTGATAAAAAAGGAGCCGAGAACTTTGCTGCTGATCGTCTCTCACGATTAGAAAACCCACATCAAGATGTGTCCGAGAAACAAGAAATAAATGAAACATTCCCTCTCGAGACACTCAGTGCGGTTACTTTTCGTGGTGACTCTACTACCCCATGGTTTGCCGACTTTGCAAATTACCATGCGGGTAACTTCATCGTGAAGGGGATGACGTCCCAACAGAAAAAAAAAATTTTAAAGACGTCAAACATTACTTCTAGGACGACCCCTTCCTCTTCAAAATCTGTGTCGATCAAGTCATCAGGCGATGTGTATACGGACAGGAAGCCGCTGATATTCTCAAGGCTTGCCATGCTAGACCCACCGGGGGCCACCACAGTCCTAACTACACCGCCAAAAAGGTGTTTGATTCCGGTTTCTATTGGCCCACGATCTATAAGGATGCCCACGAGTTAGTCAAAGCCTGTGATGCTTGTCAGCGTCACGCGAATATTTCATAAAAGAACGAAATGCCACAAAATGCTATTCAAGTTTGTGAAATCTTTGACGTCTGGGGCATTGATTTTATGGGGCCATTCCCATCTTCTTGTGGAAACAAGTATATTCTCATGGCTGTTGACTATTTGTCAAAATGGGTTGAGGCTAAAGCCTTACCCACTAACGATGCCCGAGTTGTAGTGAAATTCTTGAAATCCCTCTTTGCTCGTTTTGGAACTCCACGTGCCATCATTAGTGATCGCGGTACTCACTTTTGCAATGATCAATTTGCAAAAGTCATGCTTAAGTACGGTGTTACTCATCGTCTTTCTACCGCGTATCACCCCCAAACAAGTGGGCAGGTGGAGGTTTCCAACCGTGGTATAAAACGGATTCTTGAGAGGACAGTAGGTGAAAACCGTGCTTCCTGGTCGGATAAACTAGATGATGCACTCTGGGCCTTCCATACAGCTTACAAAACACCCATTGGGTGTACCCCATACAAGCTTGTATACGGGAAGGCGTGTCATTTACCAATCGAGCTCGAGCACAAAGCCTACTGGGCCTTGAAACATGCTAACTACGACCTTCATAAAGCGGGTGATCACCGTAAGGTTCAACTCAATGAATTAAGCGAACTTTGTGATCAAGCCTACGAGAACTCTTTGATCTACAAAGAAAAGACAAAGAAGATTCATGACTCTAAAATTAAGAACCGCGTTTTCAACGTCGGTGACAGAGTCCTTCTTTTCAACTCAAGATTAAAGATCTTCTCGGGGAAATTAAAAACCCGATGGACTGGACCATTCACTATTGCTAAAGTATATCCATACGGGACTGTTGAGTTATCTCAACCCGAAGGTCCCAACTTCAAAGTGAATGGTCATCGATTGAAACATTATTTTGGAGAGGACATACCACCCATGGTTGTCCTGGATCTCCAAACTTTCCCCATGGACCAATGAATTCGGGGATCGAGTCAAGCTAGTGACTCGGTGAACAAAAATTAGCAACATATATGGGTTTTCACCCATATTTCTGACTTCTTTCTACTTTCTACCACCCTAGTGTGGGGGAGTGGGCGTCCCCACCATTTGAAAAGTAAATATGTATATAAAGTTCATTTCAAAAAAAAATGTGTAATTGTATGTACAGATTAATAAAGTGAAAAATAAAATCGATATTTCCACAGCTAGATTCGAATATTAGCTTTTTCCGTTCAGAGATTCGGCATAATAGCCGGGATTTTGATTATTGAGGACAATATTCAATTCTAGTGTGTGGGGGGGGGGGGAAATTCTTACGAATTTTATCACAAAACTTTCTAAGTACCCCCATTTTTAGGCCTAAATTTTTCACTTTATTTCAAAATTTTTGTGGTAATCAGTCCGCCAAAGTCTAAATGACAAATGGATTGGCTAGTCCAGGAGCAAACGGCTCTTGGTAAAGACATCTCAAACCCGTTGATGGCTTGCAATTTGCCAAAAATTGTATGGTTCCTCAACTCCCCATATCCCATAAAGCAAATGAGTTGGCTAGCCCACAAGATTATGGCTTGTGGTAAAGGCCGTGGAAAATCCATAATTGGTAATCAGCTCACCAAGATGTTGACTTAGTCCATCAAGATGCTGGCTAGTCCAGAAGCAAACGGCTTCTGGTAAAGACTAATCAAATCCGTTGACAGCCGGTGGTTTGCTCAAAATCACACGGTTATCAGGTGTGCCACAGTTCTTACACCTGGCTACTCCAGAAGTGATGGCTTTTGGTAAAGAGAATTTCAAATCCATCTGGTTTTTCTCAAAAGATTGCTAGGGACTAGCAATGTTTTAGTGTGGGGGATTGATGAGTGTGTAAATACTCATCATTTTTACCATTTCTGAGCTGCCAAAACATATAAAAATACTCAATATTGAACCAAAATAGTGAAAATATCCCAGGAAAGTGTTTTACATGTTTCAAATGCAAAAATATCAAAAACAGATGAAAAACTCATAAAGTTTGCAAGATTGGCAGTTTCAGTCCCTCAACTTTCAAAAGTTGTCAAATCTAGTCCCTAGTTGTTCTAAAAACTTGAAAAAGTCACCAAAGGTCCTTTTAATTCAAAAAGTGACATAATTAGTCCTTTGGTGAAAAGTTTCACAAAATGTCAAGTTTAGTCCCTGAACTTTGAAAATTGTCAAAAATGGTCCCTGGGATATGAAAAACTTTGAGAAAAACAAATTTTGTCCTTGCACTAACCCTTTATGACAGGATTGGTCCTTGGTGGAAAGTTTGTTGAAAATTACACAAATGGTCCCTGAAGTTTGAAAGTTTGGCAGTTTTAGTCCCGGGTGAAAATAATTGGAAAAGTCAACCCAGGACCTTATACTATTCATGGATTGGCATAATAGACCCTTGATAATACTTTGGAAAATTTCCAAATCCCTACCCCAAACTTTCGTTAAATTACAAAAAAGGTCCTTGTGTAATCCTAAAAACCAAACCGGACCATACACAATAATAATACTACTCCAACCTAAACCCAAGTCCAATCCATCCCTAGCCCACCCATTTCTTTTCACTTGGGCCCAAATTACCACAGCCCACACCACACCCTTAATATTAAACCGGGTCAAAGTTTGACCCCTTGGTCAAACTAAGTCAAACAACCACCATCCTTCCCTTTCAGCCTCCCCCACACCCCCACAACCTGCCAAACTCCACCTCCCACCACTTGCAATGTTATCATCACCTTCCCACCACCCTGCACCTACCCTCACATCACATTTAATGCACCACCCCCCCCCCCCCCCCCCCGCGCAATTGCTATAAACAGTCCCAATTGCCCCATTATAATTTTGGCGCGAAAAAATTCAAAGGCTGAGATTGGCTAATAGTGATCCAATGGCTGAGATAAAAGATGGGAAATGATCAGAGGCTCAAGGAAAACCTAATGGATGGCTATAAAAGGAAGAAGGAAGCAAGGATTAGAGTGTGTAGCCTTTTAGTCAAAATTTAGTGTCGTATTTTAAATTAAGCTATTATCTCAGTGTAATTTTCAATTTCAAGCATTGTAGTAGTGTTAGTATTGTATTTTAAACCTTTAGAAGTTATAAAATCACAAGTTTTCAGTTCTGTCTTTTATCATTGCAATTTACTCATTTCTGAATTATTCAATAAGCTCAAGTGTCAATGGTGTACTGAATTATGGACTGAGAATAGGACATTTAGGTTCCAATAAGCTTATTAAAGCTTTAGAGACAATTAAAAACCAGTGTTACTAGAAGAAAACCAAAAATATAAAAATAGTCAACATTGGTCAACTGTCTTGTTCATAACTTGTTTTTAGGTACTGAGAAGGATTGGTGGGCAAGAATTGGAGTGAAGACAGCCTATCTAAAGATAGGCTTCATTAGGAAAACCTCTTGTTCATGCAAGAGGTGTTTAGTAAGCCTTTGCTCATTTACATTTTCCTCTAAAAAGCTTAGTTTCTAATTCCTTGCTTGTGTCTGAGAATCTGTGTTTGTTTGTGTTACTTGATTATTGTTTAAGTAATTTTTAGCTTAGAATTAATAGCTTGTTTGTTAGAATAAATAGCTACTTAACATTTTAAGATTTAACTGTCAAAAATAGTTTAAGTGGTATACTTGTGTTTTCATAGTTGTATTCTGTGTTCAAGTGCTTAAATTAGTCTTCCTAATCATAAAAAGAAGTTGTGAATCCAGATCTTAAATCCTAGTAATCATCTGCTTTGAAAAACTCACAACAGTCCAACATTAAGGAGTGTTTGGATTTGCAAGTTTTGGTTTGTTGTTATTGATCTCAGAGGGTAATTGTAATTCAAATAGCTTGCCTTAGGTTTCATTTGGTGGTTTAAACCATAAAATCCAGTCTCATAACACAAAAAAGTCAAAATCTCCATTCAATCCCCCACACAGTTAACTGTGAGGGAATTGTGTTCACAAACTTTTCAAATTAGTTCAAAAGTAGTAAATGTAGCTTAGGATAGTTGTAATATTGCTTAATACAAGTTTTTTTAACCAGTAATCACCACCCAAAACTCACATAAGTCAAAAGCTCATATTTCACTAAAAGGTCAAAAGGTGCAAGTTCAGATTTTTGCCAAAATGGCATGAATTAATTTGATTTTTGAGTTGTGATTCAAGGTTTGAAATTTGTTGTGTGTAGACTCTACCAGTAGAACTTTTGATTTTCATATTGTGTTCATTTTTGTGATTTTTTCTCGTAGACCAAAGTGCCCCTTGAACTGACCTGCAGGGCAACCATCTGCCCTGTGCACTCAGACCCCTAGCTCACCACCCAACTTTGGTGGTCATTTTTAGGTAACCCAGTGGGTCCCACACCTTGTACTTGGGATCTCCCAACCCCCGTCCTACCAGGGAACAAAACTTGACCATTTGTTTGACCTAGAATCAAGTGGACCCCACCTGGAATCCATCCCTAAAGTCTGTCCCAATTCTATGTTGAAATTCAGTTTGCTCAAGTGCTTATTTGGTTCCAAACTGCTTATTTGTGATCATTGTTTGTTGTTTCTGGCTTATTTGAGTTAGTATAACTTATTTGCACTCATTTTCACCCTTGTGGGTACCACCTCTTATCATTTGTGCTTATTTGTGCATTTAGTCAACCAAAGTCAACTGATAAGCAAAAGGGGGTGCATACAGCTTATAAATAAGCTATTTCAAAAGTGTTTTCACAAAAGTTCTCTATTTTTAGTAGTAAAATACGTTTGCAAAAAAAAATCCAAGAAAAACCAACTTAATATTAAGTGATAGTTTCTATTTAATTTAATTTAAATTTTATTTTTCATTTTTAGATTTTTATTAAGTACTTAGTATTTTTATATTTTTATTAATTACCGCTTATATTAAAGTAAATTTAGTAATTTTTTCAGATTTTTATTTTGTAATTTAGTATTTATTAGATTTAATCTTAGTTTTATTAGTAATTAGTTAATAATTAAATATTAAATAGCATATTTAGTTTTTATAAAGCATAACCTAGTTTTTATATTTTTTATAGCTCTTATACAATATATTAGACTTTTAGAAAAATATATTTTTAGTTTCTACTATTCATTTTCCATTTTTCTTATTTTAATTGTTTAAATTAGATTTAAAGTAATTAAAAGGTAATTAATTAGTGGATTAATCTTAAACATAATTTTTAGAAGTTTTTATAATTTTGTAGGATTCCTGTGATGGTTAAGTAATTTTATAAATTTTCTTATAATTTTCTAAGTTAATTTAGTATTAATAGTGATTAAAAGTAGTTTAATTAGTTTAATTAAGTTAACTAGTTTTTAATTAATAAAAAATCCATAAAAAGACAAAAATATTTATTTTTATTTTTTTATACTTTCTTCAAGTTCTAATTTAAGTTTAGAAATTGTTTTTGCAAATTTTTAGTTTAATTTGTAATACTTATAATTATTAGTTAATTTAAATTAGGTTTTAATTAGATTTTAATTAGTTTTATTAATTAAATAATATTTAAATTGTAAAATATTCACTTTTATAATTTCATTTTCAATTTAAAATTTCTTTTTAATTTTCAAGTTTCAAAAGCACCCCCTGTAGTTTGTAATTCACCAAATCCCATTTTTCCAGTCCGTTACGTGATCTTAATTGTGAATTTGTGCATATACCTGTATATCTGAATTTTGTGAATATTATATTTGTGTACAAATACCAAAATAACAGTAGCAAAATCAATTCCACATCATCTGGGCTACTGTCCTCAGTGCCACTCACTCATAAACGATTTCAAACGACACCATTTCAATCTCGCTGGGACTTTAACGACCCGGGGACACACTATACTATCACCGGAGTATTGGAACAAGGCTGTTTTTGACTTATTGACCTTGGTCAATAATATCTGACTGCTTTCGGACCAATCAGAAAGTCTCTATAACAGCTTAAGAGTGTATGAACCAGAGTTGAATTCTTCATCTACTTCATCTTCTGGTACACAAAATCTTGCCTTTGTATCTTCAAAGTCAAAGGGGTCAAAAGAATCTCACTCTACTGCTTTTGGAGTATCTACTGCTAATGGATCTGCTACTAGTTCTAATGATAATAATTCCACCAGTGATATTGCATTGTGTGCATTCTTGGCTGATCTAACTACAAGTGTAAGGTCACAGGCTATTAATCAAGATTTGGATCACCTTGATCCTGATGATCTTGAAGAGATGGATCTTAAATGGCAAATGGCCATGTTGACCTTAAGGGCAAGAAAATTCTTGAAGAGAACTGGAAGAGAAATCAAGTACAAGGCTAAAGAGAATGTTGGCTTTGATAAGTCAAAGATAGAGTGCTAAGGTAAATGAGTCTGCTGCTGATGTCAAAGTGCTGCTAAGGGAAAATGCTGCTAATTTGAAACTTCTCAAGTTATAAGTTCACCTGAACTCTCTACTCATTTGGAAGAGGATGCTTCCAAACAGGGGAGGAATGAAGAAATAATGGGTTCAGGGGAGGCTAATTTGAAGAAAGTTGATGGTGCTCAGGATATGGATGCTAGAATGGTTTCAGGGTAGGTTCCAGAGGTTGGAGATATAGAAGTGGAAAGTCCTCGGGATGCTGAAAATTTTGTGATTACTGACAAATCAGGGAATGAGGTTGTAATGGAGAAAGTGATTGCTACTCAAGAAAATGTGGTGGAAAAACTAAAGACCTTGGAGCCTGAGCAACTAGTGAAGGCAACAGGGTTGATGGGTGAAGCTTTAATGACTTTGGGTGATTCTATGGTTAAAGAACTTGAAAATGCTGCTATTGCTAACAAGATTAATGACTCTTCTGCTGCTCAAGACTCTACTGCTAAGGACATTGCTGATCCTGCTGCTAGTGGAAAGGTCAATTCTGCTGATGCATAAGACTCTGCTGCTGGGTCTAGTGACAATGCTGCTGCTGAGGCTATGGTTTTGTTAAGTAAGAAGACTACAGAAGTTCCATATGAATCATCTTCAAAACATACACCACTACCAACTCAATCATTACCACAACAACCAACAACCACAATCACATCATCTACACCAAGAATACCTCTAAAAGGAGTTGTAATCAAAGAACCTGCTGCTCAACAAAAGAAGATTGTTTCATCATCTTCTACTGATAAAGGGAAGGGCAAGCAAGTTGAAGATCCAAAGATAATGTATAAGGGGATTGATTACTCTAAGATACCTTTTCATTGGTGGCCCAAGGAATTACAAGTTGAACATGATATAGCTATTGCATTGAAAGAACAACAATTGCTTGATCAAGAAGAACAACAGTTAGTTCAGGAGGAAAAGGAAAGGGTTGAAAAGGAAACTGAAGACTTAAGGAGGTATGAGGAATGGGTTGATGAGAAGATAAGAATAGATGCTGATATTGAACTCTCCAAGATGATTAAGATTGAAGAAAATGATATTCCAACTTTTGATGTGCAATCTTGGATAAGATTGTTCACTGCTAAGAAAAAGAAAGAAGATGCTGCTACTAGAAGGAAGAAAAAGGTTCTCAGGGGTGCAACTCCATTGCAACAAAGAAGAGAGCAAGAAAGATACCTGAAGAATATGAAGGGAAGGAAATTTGTGCAGCTAAAACCTAAGTCTGATCAAGAGGTTTTTGATTTGTATCAACAAGCTAAAAGACAAACAGATACCTTCTATCCTATGGGTTGTGCTGAAGATTTGGACCATATTGCTCAAATGAATAAAAAGTTGGTACCTGATAAAGTGGCTGAAGTAGAGCATGTTCAAGAGGCAGATGGTGTTAAGCAGCTTGATGATAGTGTAGATAAGACAACTTCTTCTATTCAAAGTGGTAAAAGAAAAGGTGTTGTTCATAAATCCTTTGCAAAGAAGAAGAGAAAAATAGGAGAAGAAAGCAGTTCTAAGCCTGAAGGAGATGAGTTCAAGAATGATTATGATCATATTCCTTCTGAGCATTTAAAGGAACAATTGAAGGTTCTCACTATGGTTGGTAAGATGGAGGAACCTGAAGTAGTTGATGCCACACCAATAGGAATCAAATATCCTATTATCAAAGTAACTACAGGATATGATACTAAAATTGGAGCATTTCATGATGTTGAGAGATTTGATGGAAAGAATCACAAGTTTCTTAGATTTCAACAGATGCTATATTACTTTGATAGAGAGGATGTTGATGATTTGTGGAAATTATATAAGGTAAAGTTTGGAGCTGAAAAGTTTGATGGTAAAAAGTATGAAACAGAGAATATTGATTACATTAAGACTATGGCTGATAATGTTCTCTGGAGAGCTCTGAAACTTATGTATGAACCTTCAATGGATGATTCTGAATGGACAGAGATAGTAGGATACAAAGTAAGAAAATGGAGACTCTTTCAAGATTCTGGAGTTCATGTCTTAGAAATTGGACCAATTACTTTGTATATGCTGGCTGAAAAGGATTACCCAATGGTAAGATACTGGAATACTGTCAATCAGATGGTTAATGGTGCTGGATTACTCAACTTGCAGAAAGACTATGATACTGATGATCAGGCATTTAATTTGCTGTCAAAGTATAAGAAGATACTTGGTCAACAGACATCTCAAGACTTGAGTGTTTGGAAGCATCCTCCTAGTGTTTAACTGTGCTTTGAAGAAACTTAAAGATTTAGTGATAAATATTAAGTTTAGGGGAGGATTGTTGGGTTTTGGATTCTGCTGCTGAGTGAAACTGCTGCTAAGGTAAATGACTCTGCTGCTGATGTCAAAGTGCTGCTAAGGGAAAATGCTGCTAGAGGAATCTACTGCTAAAGTGATAAGCATGTATTCGAAGTAGATAATTATAGAATAGATTGTGTGTATATAATATACGTCTAGAATATTCTTATCTTGCATAGAAAGGTATTGTAAACCTAGTAGGACTCCTTGGCCTATAAAAGGAGGATCCTAGGGTTAGATTACATACGTATTGTTTAGTTTTCGTTTACACTTCAAGATTGTAAAACCCTAGCATTGTTGAGTGCTCGTATTAATAATATTGAAGTGTTGATAGTTAAATTGTTCTTCTTAAGTTAAGCTTTTATATTCCGCATTCTAGCTTAAGTGTTTAATACAAGTCAACTTCTATATAAGATTGTTTGCTCAACTGGGATCAACACTCTTTCTTGATTCTGTTATCATCTTCATTCCAAAAATAACTACCATTTAACCAACATCCACTTTCCCGCCAAAAATAACAATAATCCAATTCGAATTCATTATACTTCATTTTAGTGATTCCTATAAGTGTTGTGTATCAATTGGTATCAGAGCTTGTCACCCTGGCAAACTCTTGAATTCCGGTCATCTTCTCTAGCGTAATTTCGGCAAGAAACAAAGATTTCCGGCAAAGAAATTAGTCACCACTATTTCACTGTTATGTTTACATCTAGTTAGTGTCAATCATCTGTACGATCACGGGATTAGCCCATAAGTGGTTAAATCCTCTAATCTTGAACAAGCTGATCAGAAGCAGTTGGATTGAGTAACCCAGAACAGAATCAATAGTCATTAGCCCATTGTTGATGAGTTTTAATGATATTGATACAATGGTGGATACAAGAAGTGCTCAAGAAGTTACAATAGAGTCACTCCAACAAATTGTTCATGATTTGCAAAGAATGATGACAAAAATGGCTAATGAAATGACCAGAATGAGAAATGGTGAAGGCACCAGCGCTGGTAATCATGGCACCAATGGAAGAAATGGCAACATGGCAAACGAATATGGAAGGATGTCCAAGATTGAGTTTCCAAGATTTAGTGGGTATGATGTCAAGGGTTGGTTGTTTAGATGCCAACAATTCTTCAAAATTGACAACATCCAAGAAGACATGAAATTGGAATTAGCAGCCATGCATTTGTCTGATAGGGCTTTTGTTTGGCACCAACAGTTCTTGAAAAAGTATGGTGATGGGTGTCGTCCTTGGGAAATGTATGAAAGGGAAATCTTGAAGAGGTTTGGAAATATGTTTGAAGACCCTATGGTGGAACTCAAGAATCTGAAGCAGACTAGTATAGTATAAATCTACCAAGATCAGTTTGAGGAATTGTTGAATAGGTTAGATCTAACTGAGTCTCTTGCCATCACTTTATTCATTGGGGGTTTGAAAGATGAGATTAGCATGCATGTTAGGATGTTTAAGCCCCACACCTTGGTTGATCTCTTTACCATAGCCAAAATGTAAGAAGCTACACTTACAGCCACAAGACCAAGTATAATTCTTTTTACTCTAATATAAAGACTACTAATACTAAGGATGGGGGTATTCTACCAAGACCAGTTAGTAGACCTTTGGGTTTGCTTGCACCCATAAGGACACCATATGGTGAGAATAGCACAGTTAATAATAGGCCATTTAAGAGGTTGTGACAAAAAGAATATGAGGAAAAAAAGGCAAAGAATCTATGTTTCTATTGTGATAAAAAAAAATTTATTCCTGGTCACAAGTGTGGAGGACAATTATTCTCACTAGTAGTTTCACCTTTGGATGATGATGAGGAGAGGTGTGAGGAATTTGTTGATGCTTAGGAGGAATTGATGGAATTGAGTGCTATTGATGATATGCAACCTCAAACCCTCGTACACAAGAAACACATTTTTGGTATGCCTAAGAGACCTGAGTATGTTCTTGACAGCAGTCCTGTGCACCTCATCTGGTCCTGCTGGTGCCTATTTGTCATGCTTTTGGTAAAAGCGTTGTAATCGAACCAATAACCGAAGCATATGGGAAAATTTTCATGTACTATATCTCATCCTCAGTGGTTAAACTTTGAGACTTGCTCAACGTTACATGATCTTCCATTCAAAACCTTTTCAGGATTTTGTTGATGCACATACTTTGACATAGGCCAATAAACCATTTTGATTTATTTCCCTATATCTTGATTCCAAGGATAAACGTTGTGTCTCCTATATCTTTCATCGTGAAATACTTTCATATCCAAGACTTAGTGTCTTACATAATCAGAATATTGTCTTCCATAATCAGTATGTCGTCCACATACAGGATTAAGAAAATGGCGTTACTCCCACCAGCTTTAATGTATACACAAGACTCATCTCTATTTTGAATAAAACCAAACTCTATGATTTTCTCATCAAATATGAGATTCCAGGTTCTTGAATCTTTCTTTAATCCATAAATAGATTTTAGTAACTTGCAAACCTTATTAGGATACTTAGGATCTACAAAATCTTCAGGTTGCACCGTGTACACGTCCTCGCTTAGGTGACCATTCAAGAAAGCTGTTTTTACATACATTTGGCATATCTTGTAGTCATAATATGCAACTATGGATATAAGTATTCTAATCTCCTTTATGCTTTCTGTCGGTGACAAGGTTTCATCATAGTCAACACCTTCAGTTTGACTGAATCCTTTTTTCCATGAGGCGATATTTGAAAGTACTTACATTTCCATCCATGCCGGTCTTTTTCTTGAAGATCCACTTGCATCCTACAGTCTTACTATTTGGTAGCGGTTTTACTAGTTCCTATACCTGGTTATCCTTTGTGGATTGCATCTTTGTATCCATGGCCTTACGTCATTTATCGGACTCAGGGTCCGCCATAACTTCCTTGTAGTTTCCCGGTTCATTTTGATCCCCTAGATCACATTCCTTATGTTCAATGAGAAAACCATATCTTTCAGGTTCACAAGAAACTTGACTGAATCTGCGGAGTACATGTGCAACACTCTCTTGACCAACAGTTTGATGCTAAGGCTCAGAGCGCGGTTGGGTAGTTTCGCTTGAAGGCATAGCACCGTTTGTTTCTTGATCTTTTTCAAGATCTACAGGACTCCCATTGATTTCTTAAGATATGAGATTATTCTCTAGAAACTTAACATTTCGAGGCACAAACACTTTGTTCTCTTTTAGGTCGCAGAGGTGATAACCCCTGGTTTCTTTAGGGTATTCTCCGAAGATTCAATTTAAGGATTTGGATTCTAGTTTGTTTTGAGTGTCACATCTAACGTAAGCCTCACAACCCCATACTTTCAAATAATACAATTTAGGTGGTTTCCCATACCATAACTCATATTGTTTCTTTTCAACCTGATTAGAGAAGACGTAAGCATAGGTTATGAGTATATGAATGCTTTCACTTGATATTACGTGAAATATATAAGCTCTCTAGGTTTAGAAAAGCCTTGGATAGAGGCGAGAGTTAGAAAACATGAGTTGGCGTTTTCCCGAAAACAGGTATTTCAAAAGTGGGATCTCTCTAATTCTAAAACTCGTTTTGAGTGTTCTTAATTGAGCACACAACATATTCATACTTGTATTGAAAGATCCACATTTGTCATGTAAGGGGAAAGCCGACTTTCAAAGTTCATCCCGACAACATCAGTAGCCAGGCGCGTCGCTCACGCGTCAACGTGTGGGCAGCGTGCCAGGAGCAGATATTGAGTCAAGAGAACTTTATCTAACATTTGTTATTTTATGTGTTTCGAAGGTTTATTTGTAATCATTAAAGCATAATGAGATCTCGATAATGTTGCCTCAACAAAAACCTTGATAGACATGGTTCTATCTATGATGAGTTTAGCCACTCTACCTCCGTCCTTTTGGGGGTTATGTCGGAGACTACTGTACACATTCTAAACATGGTTTTAACAAAGAAGGTTGAAAAGAAACAATATGAGTTATGGTATGGGAAACCACCTAAATTGTATTATTTGAAAGTATGGGGTTGTGAGGCTTACGTTAGATGTGACACTCAAAACAAACTAGTTGGAGTTTGATACTTCCAACACTCCCACACAATATTCCTCTTTACAATATTCCCATCCACTTTACACTTTTTCTTACATATTCTCTTATACACACACACACACACACACACACACTCACATACACACACCTTTACATTCAAAATACACACACTTCACTCACATACTCTTTTCTACACACACAAGGCTCCCTATCAACTCATTCTTACATATTCCTTACACTCTTAAACACATCCCATCTTTCCAACTTATTCCTTACACTCCCAACAATTTTATTTTCCAAATACACACACTACTCACAACCATCTCATTCTCTATACACACAAGGCTCCCCATCACATCCCACTCTTACTTATTCCTTACACACATCCCATCCTTTCATCTTATATTCCCTTACACACTTACACACTCTTCATCCTAACCATCCATTTCAAACAAACACATCTCAACCTTCCATTTCACCTTCTTCTCCAAGAAATATAATATCCTCTAGCATATTCTTCTCTTAACCCAACCATGGTTTGTTCTCTACACACATCCTTCTAACCCAACCTTGGTTACTCCAAACTTAACCATGGTTCATTCTTAACCCAACCTCACTCACTCTTCCCTAGAGGAATATCCCATGGTATATTTTCTTCTCTCTTTTATGCCATGTGAGGAATACCTATTCTACCCCTACCCAATTATCTTTTCTACCTTTTTATCTTTGATAATTGGTTTCTCATAAACACTTCACAAAATATTTTACAAATTGGCTATTTGAGTTAGTAAACCTTAGAATGATTAATGTTAAGGTTTAAATGTGTGAAGTACAATTGGGGGTTTAGCAAGGCTAGGTATTTATATGGCCAACACCCAAATTGGGAAAATGTTTATAGCAGTCCTGGCGCGTCGCCCGCGCGTCAGCGATGCGCCAGTCTCAGTAAAATTTTCCCAAGATAGGTCTTTGCCTAGAAATACCCCACCTTGCCTCTTGTATTCCTCACCACTTGCCATTATTCTTTCTCTCTACATTCTTTCTCTCTAATTCTCTAATTCTATCTTGTGTTCTTAATCTTCCACACTAACATCTATTGAAAGAACACATCTCTTTGCAAAGGAAGAATCACAAGAACCTAATCCACTCTTGTGATTGTGTTGAGGGTCTTCTTCTCTATACCCTTTCTACTACAATCGAGTCTCTAGGTTAGGTTTGGGCTTGATTGATTAAACAAACACTTATTCATTCAATTTGTTTGTAAGGGAAGTCTTGTGTCTTGTGACCAAGCCTAGATCATTGAGGATCTAGTTGGGGTTTGATACTTCCGGTGGAAAGTTTTGGTAGTGGTCTTGGTGACCGTAGGTTAAGTCGAATCACCGATTCTTTTGGGTGGTTTCCGAGGGCGGAATAATGCGGGAGTAACTCCTTCTTTGTGAGCATCAATATTAGGGAATATTGGTGGAGTGAATTGTAACGGTTTGTAGTACACCGAAAGGATTATACTAGAGTGAATAGTATCGTGTCGTGGATTCGCAACTGGACGTACGGATGGTCTAAACCCCCCATCCTGAACCAGTATTTATCGTTGTGTTTTTTACTCGCTTTATATACTTTGGTTGTGTTTGTGGTTGATTGGATTCTAGAACCACTCTACGGTTCTACAGTTTTGTTTCTCCTTCCCGACACTCTATATACACATTCACATATAAAGACTTTCAACCATAGTTATACCATCCCGTAATTCTATCTACATGTCCTTTTCTTTTCAAATGACCTCACCATTAAGGGCAAATTCTAAATCTTCATGTAGTTTGGATAGAAAGCCATTTGACATTGAATTGGAATCTATAAAAAGACAAGTTCATCTTGTTGAGAACAAGTATGTCGCGTTATTGATGAATAAAGTAGCAAAAGATGAAAAATAATTCTTACACTACACGGTAATATGCTTACAATACACAGTGATATTCAACAACTCGAAAGGAGAGTTGAAGAAGGGAAAAAGGAAATTAAGTACTACATAACTAAAAATCTTTGATGTTGTAATGTTAAATCTCAAATGTTTGTTTCAAGCCTTTTATTTTATTTATTTATTTATATTTTTTTAAGAAAGGCATTGTAGTGTTTTTGTTTTTAATAACGTTATCATAAATTATGTTAAGAACACATCATATTACATAATAATGTTTATACATTCCCATAACAAATACTTACCATTAAATAAAAATATATTACATTACAAATCATTACATTTCATTACATTATAAAGAATAGATAAAAAATCGTGTAAAATTTAATCGTACTTGAAGCATTTTGGAGATAATGAATGAGTTGATTGAGTACTTGTTTTATAAAGTTAGAAAAACTCGTTTTTGGAATATAATACCCCAAATCAAACACATGACAGGTTAATGGCAGAACCAGAAAAATACAATGTGGGGGGTAAATTATTATTATTATTATTATTATTATTATTATTATTATTATTATTATTATTATTATTATTATTATTATTATTATTTGACAATAGCAACAAAATGTAGAAGAAAAAATTAGATTTGAAATGATAAATCAAGTATTGTTACTTAGAGATAAAGGATTTATAAGGTTTTAAAGTGTTGAATGTTGGGTTTTCTTGTGTAGGTGGGGGGCTATTTAAGTTTTGAGTGGGAGACACTTTAGAAAAAAGTCAAAAAAAAAAAAAAAAAAAAAAAAAAAAAAAAAAAAAAACACTAAAATCATAACTTTTTTGGCTAGCCATTGGGGGCCCCGCCACTTGATACTACATATATAAGTCTGCCCCTGTGACAGGTGGTTTCTTTAATAAGTTGGAGAAAAAGGGTGCATGTGTCAAAAAGATGAAAAAAATTGGCAGGGACATATGACCCCATGTACGACACGACAATTTTGTATCCAAGGCCTCATCCTTTAACCTGACATTTTCTTAGAAAATGCATTTCATTATAAATTGTGACATCATTAGTGTCTCAAAACGATATCATAAATGGAAAGATCTACACTAACATTCATGTAGAAACAATCGCAGTTGAAGCATCTTCGCCTTAAATTTCTGATTTCATCCATGATGCTTCACACGAAATGACATGATAAAGATGGGAAATGGATGCAAAAAGTGCAGTGAGGGTGGTTGTGGTTGATAAATAGCCATGTACTATAATAGGGATGGTATGTTCAAGTTCACACACTTGGTTCATGTGATGAGGCTTGACCAGGTATTTGATGCACATGCATCTTGTAGAACACTTGAGACACTTCAGACACCTGGAGAATAATTATAGCAGATTTTTTGGTGTTTTAGAAGCAACGTACTACCCCTGTAATGTCTTGGCTGTTACCGCAACCATCTCTTGGAAACGTCAAAAATTTTGAATAATTGGAAAACCAGCCGTCAATGTTCTCGGTTTTCATTGAACTCTGTCGTTAACCTTAATAAAGTGGTAAATATAGAGTAGTCGTAAATATCATCAGTAGATTTTAAGATGGGAGGTAGGGAGAGTTTAACAGTGATATGTTGAAGTAGAAAATTGTAAAGTGAGTTTATAACAAAAAATAAGCATTTAGGGCCCGTTTGGTTAAGTGTTTTTTGCAATAGTTTTGGAATGATAGTAAAAAGTAAGTGTTTGGTAACTCTTAATAGGCCCTTTGATTGGGGATGGTTGATAAATATTCCGCATACAGAAAACCTTAGGGGAAAGTTAAGAGTTACCTTCTAGTGAATAATAAATGTTTGTCTTTTACTAAAAGTACGTGGGTCTTACCTTGCTTATACTCTCTTTCCTTCTTTTTAATATGTTTTATAATAACATTTTTTTTGCTTTCTATTCTTTATATTTTTATAAAACAAATAATATTTTTAATAATTATATTTTTCTCTCTCATCAATTAATATCAAATCCAAACCCTAATCCTAATCTCAAACCCGTATACAAACCAAACGAGCCCTTAGATGTTGATGATGAAATTGAAATTCCATAGTTTTATTGAAAAGGTAAACAATTGTCTTGTTAGCGTTCCCTTTCACACGCATTCGCAATAGATTCGTAACGTTTTCACAGTCTTTATAAACCCGTTATGTTGAATCATTCGTAATTGGATTGAGCGGTTACAGTAGACTCTGTTGGGTGAAAACGGTCCCGTTTCTTTATCACGAGACCCTTATTTAGTCGTATCATCTTCGATTCCGCTCCGGTCGGAATCCGGTGTGCATGAAAATGGACAAGGTGGGTGTCATCATGATTGAATGAGACCGCGGTGAAGACAATGTATTTTCTGTAAAGAATGGAGTTTTGTGCGTGGAGATATAACCACTTATGAGACGTGTGGGGTGTGGTAAACTATTAAATAAAATGATAAATAAGTGTGCGATGGATGCATAAGAGCAAACTCGGCAAAACATGATTCAGTGTCATAGTTTTAGCAATATGATACAAAGTTAAATGAAGTTGAAAATAAATATTATATTCGATGTCAATTTTGCGAATTTCCCAAATAAAACAACTCATGTTTCACATATGTTTAATTGATGCACAACTTTTAGGTGTTTCGCAACCTTCCAAGTTACTAACATTGACATGTTCGTTTTTGGATGATGTGTAAATTTAAGATGTGACATGGACGGTTAAGTACTAAAAATATAAAATCGTTAGACCTTAAAATTGCATACCCATTCATTTTTTTCTACTTGATCTGAAAATTTCATGGATGATAAACGAAAATTACAAAACTCCCCGGAATAATTAAAATTATTTATGATTGTGCTCCTACCATGTGTGTTTTGGAGCATGTGTGTTTGAGAATCCTTTTATTTTAATCCAATGCAAATATTTCACATTTCAATCTTAGGATTTACATAAATAAAACATATATCAAAGGTGAATGGTTTTTCATTCACGTACTATGGTGAATGAATTTGCTTAAATCGGTTAGCAAAAGCTTATAAAAAAAAGGATTATGGATTTTCACCAGTTGTTTTTTGATAAGCAATGACAAGAAAGCAATGATTGTGATTGGAATTAAGACTTGATCGACAACTTTTAGTCGATGTTGACTTGGGGATCATCATTTGTGCCTTTGTGTTAGAAATGGGCCAATTTATGGACTGTTTGTTAGATTGCATTAAGAGTCACAAATGGATACTAAATTACGGAGTAAAGTCAAGTGAAAATTGAACATATGTGACCAGTTCAAAGTGGTTTAACAAACAGTAAATTTGACTACACACATACTATATGAAGTTATGAACTTAAAATTACGCTCTTTTAAATTCATAAAAGTATAAAACTATCATTCCATAATTTAATTAACTTTGTGATAGGATACAATAAAACATGACCAGTTGACAATCTTAACTTCCAGAATACTAGAAACTGCCTTAAGATACATTTTTTTCAAACCACAAACTTAGACGCAGAACTATGCCAGTTTGTAACTTGAAGTGCAAACACATCCTTACTTTGAATTTTCAGCAAAAAGGACGTGTCCAATCTTATACAAAGCATATGCAATGAGGCATGCATACTCAACGTGGGTGTCATCAAGAACTCGATGTCCCCAACCCCATGAGAACTGTTCACGTGGCTTGTCCAAATCGAGCCCTGCTAATTCCTTCGCGAGATACTCCAAATCATGGCGTTGAAACCTTCTAGGCCACTTCTTTATCACAGCTGACCGAATATCTTCACTTTTAGCACAATCCAAACCATAATCACCCATAAACTTTGTGAAGTCCTCATGAGCTCCCACAAAGGTAATGTTGGGGTTCATAAGAAAATTCTTGATGGATTGTGAGATTTCATCAATGTATTTAACTTGAAGAATTATACACTTGGCATCAATGCATAGTTGAAGAGTGGAGCATTTGCCGCAGGTACTGGAAGTCCACTCAAACCATTTAACGTGAAAGCCCACCACGACCTTTGGGTTGTCAGCATGAGCCACAAGTATTTCCTTCGCCCATGCATCGGCAACAGCACACTCATTAGTGACAATGGTCTCAATTGTTTTGTCATTGAATTTGACATGATACTTGAAGTAGGATGAAACGTAAGTTGCTGATGATTGCGATGACATGATAATTAATAAATCAAGTATGAAACAAGTGCTTGGTAAATTTCAAGTGATTGCTGATAATGTAAGGCAGATTCATGTATTTATATACTCATTTTGTAACTCAAGAGGCCGTTGGGCTTCAAATCCCATGAGTTCTTTTGGTCTAGACCTTTTGGATTTCCAAGAAAATAACTTTTGGCAACAAAAAATGACAATCATGATGAAAAGAGTGAACGACCTTTTGAATTTCCAGAGTTTCTAGGTAACAAACACTATTAACTACATTACTGCAGTTACCAATTCCTTTGTAGTCTATACTATTAAATTGTAAGACTAATTGCTATTAAATTGGAAGTTAGAGTAATTGCTCAATGCACCAAATAAAGAGATGTGGTGGCTCTAGGTGCATGGTAACCGACAAGAAACAAATTCTTTTGGATAACCATGGTTTCCAACGTTTTGGCCGATTATTCCACGGGCTTGAACCCATCACCACATAGAATCAAACTGGGTAAAGTTCACACAAAATCAAACAAATTCACATAATTTAGATATTTTAAAACTACTACAAATACTAATGTAATTGCAGAGTACGATAATAGTCATGAAAACTCACTATATTTATGAATCAAGCACCTCTAGTCGGGTAAGAAACTTTCTTATTTCTCGGATTACAGGGAGTGGATTTTCTATATGGACAGCATGCCCACAGTTAGCTATCTCAACCATTGTATACGGATATTCGACTGAACCATCTTTTATTTCTGTACCCTCGCCAATTTTTGAGCACATTCTCTGGGCAATCATCTTAAATTTCTCATCTTTCTCACCAACAATTAGTAGTAGGGGGGATTTATTGTGCTTCAGGTCTTCCCACAACGACCTATCATGAGAAATGACATTTATATAAGAAAACTGTAATTAATAGTATCAAAAGAATCATCAAGTTCCTTAAAATATCCATGAGTGAATAAACATACGGTTGTCGCCCAATACTAAGGTCAGAAAGAGCTCTCGCGAGCGCCTGCACGTCATCATGCTTTAAGCGGCTAGCAACCATCTGGTCAAACTGTGGATGACTTCTTAAGCTGCATGATGAATAGATTAGCATTACAAATAATCATGACGGTCTGGTGTCTTTTTACATATACAGGGTGTTTGGATGTAACTTATGAAGTGTGAACAGTTGATGTTTTATGTATTTGACATATTCCAATTATTTAAGATATTAAACTAGGATAAGATAGACAAAGTCATGACGGTTAGTGAAATGTAAATAAAAAGCCTCTAAAATTAGGTTAAGAGGTAAACAACTAATCTCATGCTATCCCTCAAGTAGTTATTCTTTAGCAGAATCTGCTTATCCAAACATTAAAAAAAAAAAAAAAAAAAAAAAAAAAAAACTAATTATTGCAAGAAGATAATTAGTTGTTGCACAAATTTTTGAACAACCATGTAGTATGTCATGGACCAAAGCAAATTTGTAACTGAAAACATGTAAATTACCTCCTCCATAGCTCTCCAGAATACCATGTCTCGATGAAAAAATCCAAGCCATATGAAAGAAGTGCACATGCTAATGAATCATCTTTAACACTCCGAACCTTTCTCTTTACCTCGTCATCTAACCCCGGGCTTCCTGATATCATGACTACTCCTTTGACCTTTCAAAAGTACACGGGGCAGAAAATCATTCAAACATTCAAGAAAAAGAATCTTCACAAAATGTTTATATAAATGAATAAATGATACATATGTCAGTGATGTACCATATTGCTGCATCGCAGAGCCATGTACAAAGTTATCCTTGCTCCCATGGAGTATCCAACAACTGTCACCCTTTTAGTGGTTAAAATAAGAAACAGCTTGTTTAGCATCTCTGCAACTACCTTAACTGACAGATCAACTCCTGGGGCCAACTCATCATCCACATGCATCTTTGAACCCCCGTGACCAGGAAGGTCAAATGCAATGCATCTTGAAGATGTTGACATGGCCTTCATAATTGGAATCCAGTCTTCACTTGTCCCAAGGAAGCCATGAAGAAATACAACAACATTATCCTGCATGAACATAAGTCATCAAAATACTACTCCGTAATAATTCACGTATACATATATGAAATTTTCTTACGTTTTTCTCGTCTCCAAGTTCTTGCACGTCGATGGAGAATGTTACACCTTCGACTTCCACTTTCAACTGATGTTTTCGTACTTTTTCAAATTTAAAACTTCGGACAACTGACTTCTGATTGATATTGAAGTTGACCAGTGTTTGACCAGCATTAACTACAGATGCTTCCATGAAGCCACTGCATGCACCACGACTAATAGACAATGGCAGAGTGATTATATCTTCTTTAAGCCATAGGTATGTTCCAAGACCATGAGCCACAGGTGATGGAGGTTCCTTATTCATTATTTTGCGTATATCTTCATTTTGCATATCAATAAAACAAGAAAACTGAATGTATGCTGACAAAGATATTCCAGTTTCAAATGCAGCACTGACGACAGCCATTTTTCCTTGCTGATGAGCCCATTTTGCAATTAATGCAGCCTTTTCAAATCCACCAACAAAGCTAGGTTTGATTACCTGGAAAGTAGAGTTTAATGGATTCTGGTCTTTCCTACTAAAGGTATGTTAACAAACAGATATGAAAGTTTGATATTAATTACTTACAACAGCAACAATTCCATTGTGTGTGAATCTAGCAAGCGTTTGAAGAGGATTTTCTTGAAGATTGTCAATGGTTTCATCCAGGGCCACAGGTAAGCCGCTTTCTTCACAGAACTTGATTATATCATCTTCATCATTCACAGGTTCCTGATATTTGGCAAGCTGATAGACTGAGTATGCAGGTTGTGATTATAAACACGTGTTACTCTAAAAATTCTATTAAAACCATAGTTGAACCACAATATTCAACAGATTGGCTAGTAACTATTTAGTCACCACCTGCATATAACATAACTATACAAAAACACACATTTATAAAGGATACCTCGATATATTGCAGTGCAGAGTCTTTCACATTAGAGCCAAATGTAAGAGCTTGGTCAAAGGACCATTTCTGGTTTGCATCAGCGCGAAGATGAATATGGAAACCAACCTTCTTCCTTATTTCTTGAATAACTGCAGCATCGTCAATGGGATTGGCTCTACGTGCCACCTGTGAGAATAGTTATTATTAGAATAAGTTCTTCATAATAAAACTCTAAGAAGCAAAATCCAGATAAACTGTTTTCTCACTTTAAGTTTGATTGCAGGAAATCCCTCTTCAACGAGCGTAGCTGCAAGGTAAGCTACTTCTTCAGGAGTTCCATCAGAATCGATAAGGGCACATATTTTAACATTTAATGACTTTGCAGCATTTTCTTCTTTAGGGGCTGATGGTTGAAGTACATTTAACATACTGGAACCTTGTGCTGCAGCTATAGCATTAAGAATTGCCACCTCCAATCCACATCTGACACTAGGAAGAAGTGAATCTGGCTATACATTATGCACACAAAATAATTGAAGATTTAGAAATAATTTAACTGACAAACATTCTTATTTCTTTAACCGGTATTCTTGTTAATAATTTAAATTGCATCACTAGCCAAATTTACACGTGGGCTGTTTTTAACTAATTATCAACAAATTTTGTGTTATACTAATATAGCCGTAATAGCGCAAGAAGACACGGATTTGCAAATTTCAATTTTTTTTTTTTTTTTTTTTTTTTTTTTTTTTTTTTTTTTTGTGGACTTATTTATTCATATATTTTTGCATTTTTGGGATTTGGTTGGAAGGGAAATACGTTCAGCAAAAAAAGAGTTCACTCCCCAATAATACATTGCATAACTGTTGGTTATTTTGGCATATACAATTTCTCAAAAATTTGTCAATAATCATTTTTTATATGGTTATTTTAATGAGTTTGCCTAAATTCCTTTCAGCTGTTACTAATTCTACATATGGCAGCAATATAAGGTTTGTATATACCGGAATTCCTAAGTTTTCCCATATCCAAGAAGAGAACGATCCCTTTAGAAGAGGAAGAGATGAATTAAGAATAGTTCCTTCAATAGCATGAGTAAGAAACTGAAGTTGCTCCTCCGCATCCGCCAGAGTTTCCTTGTGTATCCCAAGTGGCGCTACCTACACACTGTGACTACTTAGAAAGAACTCTACGAATAGAACGAAAGTAAGTAAAAGTGGTAGAGGATGAATGGGTCGGGTGATAGAAGGAATATACATTTACCTCCCCTATTCCAGTGCTTCCATCTTCGAGATACAAAGTAAGCACATAGCCTTCTCTGTAATGTGTTGAATGGTCATTACGAACAGGAGTTGTGGTCAGTGGAGCACAGAGTCCAATCCTGCAATAACAATAATTTGTAGAGTCTATAATATATCTGTATTAGCAATAAGATATGCTTCCATCTTCGAGATACAAAGATATGATGATCTTAGAAATCCTTTCCAACTAAAAAAGAAATCAAGCACTAACCTATACTGGAAGTACTCCAATTTACTAACTTTAAGATGCATAGAATCTTGTGACAACGAATCAAGAACAGAGAACTGTGAAATGGTGGATAAAGCATGCCTTGCTGCTTGACAAGCAAATTGTCTCAAATAACTGGAGAGAGTAAAAAAAAAATGATCAGCAACACATATAGATGACTACATAAGACATAGTCAAAACAGCAAAAAGGAGACTATTGCAACCTGTGGAAGTTTGCATTGGCATTAATGGAACTTTCAACTTCTATGACACAGTCAACTTCATCCTGTTGACTTCTGCTTAGTGCATTTTGCAGCTCAGCTTTTGTTTGGACTTGTACATGTTTCACGCTTCATGACGATCATCCAGATATCATGTTAGCAAGCAGCAAAGGAATTAATCATGATATACACCCAAACAAACTGTCGTAATCGCCACATTTCAAATGAATGTGACAAATTTTATAAAGATCTATGTACTAACAGGAAGGTGGGTGATGATAATGTGATTTATAAGACTGCAAGCCAACAAAAGATCGGAGTGATAATAACCGTGCGTTAAGACTTAGGAGTCATACCCATGTGCAGAACATAGGTTGTGAATTCCAACATTGTGAGATGTGTAAAAATATTGATTCAATATTTTATCTTCAGCTTTATTTGCAATGGGTAGAAGACTAAATATGGCACCACCGTGGTTATTGATCACAAGTACTGTCACATGTTTCCGAGAGATCCTACAAAAACAACATGCATGCTGAAATTTAGTAAACAGATGAGCTATGTGGGACCCTCTAAATAAACAGAAAAGACGCCTGATGTAAAAGGATTAATACCTCTGTTTTAGAAGTGCCAATCCATTAGTATCATGCAAAAAAGAGACATCTCCCATCACACAAACTACCTGAATTTAAGGTTTTAGACGATCATTAAATACCAAATACTTCAATTTTATCTACATCTAGCAAAAAAAGTAAAAATTCTGATACTAACTCTTTTGTTGTGGCCCACAGCAAAACCTACAGCAGTACTGAGTAAACCATCAATACCACTGGCACCTCGATTGCCTGCAACCTGTATCCAGCGAAACGGAAATCCAGAAATTAATGATGTGTCATTGCCATGTGTGCATTCTCCCGGGCTATTCCCATACATATCTGCATCTCGTATTGGCATGCTATTTCCTAAAAACATTGTAGATCCGTAGTCCAAAGCTTCTGAAGTTATATGTGCAACATATGGTTCGGTCAACGAGTTTTCTGAATTTATTAAAAATGATATTTCCCAATCAACCTACAAAAATGAAAAACCAAGATAACAATTAATAATTATCCATGTATAAAAAGCATCAGAGCCAGATGAAAAAGAATTCACACCATCATGTTTATTGAAGACAGGAAACTGGTCCATTTTCTGTCGATGTGGGTTATGCAGGAGTTCAGCACCATATCAGTAAACAGAGTGATAGAACTATGAATCCTATGTGTTATTATATGTGAAGGATCATGACGGCTAGGATGGTCATCAACCAATATATACGAACACGGAAAGAAACTTTCTAACATCTGTGAAATGCGTTTGCTAGTTATCCGACTTCCAATCTGTATTGAGAAGATAAATTCATTAAAAAGATGAACAAATGAAGTTGACCAGCATACTCACTAAGATATACCTGAAGAATAACATCTGCTTTTATCCACTCTTTGACTTCAGCAGAGAGTAGAGAGTGATCAAGGTGGTCAACAAAAAGAATGCCTTCATTTAGTTTGGAACTAGAATTCTTATATTTTCTCAACCGTAAACCCGATAAAATGTCAGCTACAACTGGCCATTGAAGGTGTTTAGCCAAATGTAGAGCTGCCCATATATCATCCTCCTTAAAAACCGCACCAATTAGTAGTAGACCACGTTTTGCCCCTTGGATTATACCTAACACGTCTGCTACATCACTTTGAATATTGCTAAGTGAAAAAGAGCTATAAGGTTGGATATAGCTTGTAAATGGTTCACCACTTGATACCCAAGATTCTAATCCTTTTAAACAACTTTGACTCCATTCTTTTGGTGTACTTTCAAGAGGTTCCCGAAATGGACAGTTGATGTGAACAGGCCCACAAGGTGTAGAAGTTGCAAGATATACAGCAGAGTCAAAGGTTGTAAGAACCATTCTGGAAGAGATAACATCTGTAGGTGCCGGAAGACTAAAAAAGTGCCTCACAAATGAACCATAATGGTTAACCTACCAAATTGAGTAAAAGTTAGCAAGCGAAAGAACGGTGAACCTACTAAATGTAATATGTAGGGGATAAACATTAAACAGCATACTTGATTAATTGCTTGGTTGGCTCCAGTGTCGAGTAGCTCAGGAGGGCGATCTGCTGTTAGTAGTAGAAGAGGCAAAAAATCTTGAGAAGCTTCCACTACCTGCCAGATTACATATAATACAGATAAAGGAGGTTGATTATAAAGGTAAGATATATGAATAATACAATTACCACTCACAGCAGGTAAAAGATTTGAAACTGCAGTGCCGGATGAGGTTATAACAACAGCTGGTTTACGACAGCCTCTAGCATAACCAATAGCATGGAATGCAAGTGACCGTTCATCGTAGCATGCGATACAATTAATCATAGGATGACAAGTGGCAGCAATGGCTAGAGGAGAGGAGCGTGACCCTGGAGCTATACAGAAATACTGTATGATAAATAAGTTAGATATTAACTTTTAACACAATAATTAAGAAGCAAATAAAATTTAATTTATCACTTAGACTCACCGTCAAACCAAGTCGATGGCATTCTTCAATCATAAGTGATGCCCACAAGGTATTGATGTTAGCAGATTCTTTCAAATAACAACTTATATCTCGGAACTGATCCATCTGCTTGTTGGCAGGAACAACGATTTTATTCAAGTAATAGCATAAAATAAAAATAAAATAATAATAATAATAAGTTTATAATTACCGTACCATGTTATTGGAGACGGCGGCAGTAGGTGAAAGTCTGAGGGAGAATTGACAGGATAATGAAGCATCTTCCTACATAAAACTGCGCATTTAAAACATTTTCCCAAACTACAAAAAAGACACTAGAACAAAATGAAGCAACATTGAAGTGAAATAATTACCAGGATAAAGAAGATACCAGTTCCATGTGCTCGAGGGAAATCAGAAAAGTATCTGTATATACCTACAAGACTGGAGCTATTAAATACATTATCAATATCCTCTCCAATGAACAATACTAGAAGAGATTTTTATTTATTTATTTATTTATTTTTTTTTTAAATAATATGATTACTATATAAGTTAATATGTATTAAAGATGAAACTGAATGTGTACCATCTGCGCATGTTTATCCTCCACCATGTTGAACTTTCTTAGAACAGCACTAACACATTTGTTCAGGCGTTCATCTGCAAAGGGCCTTGCAAGAGCTGGCCTAGAAGAATTGTTGTTAGAAACAGCAATTGAGAATATCAAATAAACAATCAACGCCTAACATGAGTGTAATTGTTCAAAATAGTAATTTCTATGAACACAAAAATGACAAACACATAACTAGAGGTCTGCACAAGCATCTTGCTCTAAACAAAAGCATAGAGGACATAAAAGAAGAAAAATGGAAATGCATACAAGATGGTCATACACAATATACTTTTTGATAGGGTGAATACTGATATTTTCTAACCTTGCTAGGTGATTGCAACTTGTAAGAGAGCAATAAAACATGTGATGTCATAACTCCTAACTCCTTATGTAAATATTGAGTGCTCTTTATGTCTTACTAGTTCACCCATCAACTTATATAACTAATGTCTACTCGGTTGACAGAATAAATTTTGCACACCAGAAAGATCTTCCAACAGAGCAAACAGTGAGGCAAAGAATGAATACAGACAAGAGTAAGCATAAACAAGCCATTACAGTCTGCTAAACAAACAAGTATAGCACATTTCACGTCATTACTGTTTAACTGAGAGCCTCTCATTACTAGCTAAAAGTTATTGCAAGTGTGCTCCAATTCATACTTTGATAGCCTCAGAAAATACCTGAAGTGAGATTGATTATGTCATCAAAAGCCTCTTCATATACACAAAGCGAAGAGCCATCCCAAGCTAGTGTTGCGGTTAATATGGATAAGCCATCAGATTCGACTAGTTCTATCTGTGAAATTTTTAATTCAATTCATAAGCCTTAATATATCACTAGAAATAAAAATATAAACCTAGACTCAATCACTGGAGACAAGAACAAATTTATGTTCGCATACATAGGAAAGCCATTATGGTTCTGTGTAACAAGACAACTGATATGATACTTACTTTATGTACAAGTCATAGTCCTTTTAAGCATAGGATAAAGCATACCTGTGGAATGAACATATCAAGTGAGTTATTCTCAAACTTGACAGATGTGTGGCCATATAAACCATACGCCATTGGATGTGTTGAATCAACCGACCGATACCTGTTAAAAGTAGGGAACAAAACTTACAAACTGGAAACGCCTTCCAAAAAAGAAATAATGGTTTTTGAATAAAGAAGTGGTTAAATCAGTAAGATATGTCCATCAAAATATTTTCATCTTTGATACATGATGGAAAACAATAATATGAACAAAAATATTGACCTTGTTAAAGGAATCTGCTCTACTGAGTCAGAGGAACAAGGACCTCTAATGTAAAGTGCAGCACCCATTCCATAAATTCCACGAGTTCTATTAAAAGTGAGAAGCTTATTGGTTGGATTCTCGACTCCCGTAGAAACAAAAAACTGAGGAAATACTTCTAATGACGGATTTTGGCTGCAAAACCAATTCAATGCTCTTGAACCAGGGGATACAGCAATCTGCACGTCATTAAACAAAAAGAAAGAAATGACTTGCTACACCTCTTACATGAATCATATGGGACTGTTTGTGTATTGTCCCTATATAACCATTATATCACGGGTGTTTCAGCATTGTGTTTCAAAAGCTATTATCCGGTTTTCACGTTTTCAAGGCACATATAACTAGTTTCGAGTGTCTGAACATGGTGAAAATAAGCAATTTTTTGTTAATCATTTATAACCAGTTTCCTTATAGCTGCTCATTTGATTCTGTGTAAGCCCTCCATCACAATGGGGTGTTTGTCATTGCGTCTTGAAAGTTGTGATTCTCACACTTCCAAGGCACATATAGTCAGTTTTTAGTGTTTTGATACATTTAAACTTTTTAACCAATCAGTTTCCGATAATTAGTTTAAGAGTAGCTGCAACTAAATCAGAAGCACATACCATTTTAAAAAATTTATGAAATTTATCCAAAATCCTTCAAAAAAAAATCGAATACTATTATATTCATATCCACAACAAAAAACCCAATCCCGCCGGAGCATGGTAATGTGGAGGTGAAATGTAGACAAATCCTACCCCTACCACCAGGATAAACCCGACAATAGAGTGACTACTTCCAGGTGAACCTCCCACCAGTGTAATACTATATTCATATCTAGATAACCTTAAATATCATAACATCTCCACGAATCATAAACGCACTTCCTTCACACACACATAGAGATCGTGAACTGTTCTATTACAATCCAAACCAAATATCACACAATCATTCACTACTACTTATACTTCGAGCCAAAACACATTACATCATAACATTTACATTTACAATAACAAAAAATATATATATTTCGAAAAAAATTCCGACTACCTGAATTCTATACATTCCGCCATTCACACAATCCGGTTTCGGTTTCGACTTCAATTCACTAACCGCATCCCTAATCTTCTCAAGCCCTATCTCCAGCGTCAACGCAGGTGACAACACACGTGTATTGCACGTGGCTAACATCATTTCAGCTTCATCTACTTCTAGTACCTTCTTAACTTCTTTTTCACCAATTGAATTCCTAACCATCTGTATATATAAACAAGCAAAAATATATAAAATAAAAAATAAAAAATAAAATGCATGTGTTTATATAAATATCTATATAAAAGTTAGGTGGACCTTGAGATTAGGGATAGAGTGACGGTGACGGTGAGGGAGGAAAGTGAAGCGGTGACGGGAGGGGGTGACGGTGACGGTGGTTTTAGAAGGTGGAGTGGTGGTGATGACGTGGAATGGTGTGTGAAGGTGAAGGAGGTTTATCATGGTGGGAGGGAGGGAGGATTGATTACCGTTATGGATAAGGAAGGAAATGGGTTGGGTTTGAAGGGGTTTATATACTGTCGTGGTTGGGTTTGGGAATTGGGAGGGAGGGTGAATCCGGGTGTTTGGGTTATGTTTCAAAATTCAGGCACAATATTTATAGTATAACTGTTTAATGCATAAAATTTTTAAATAAATCGTATTTGTGCAGGTTTTTCGTTGTTAAAACTAGACGAGTATCCGTATATAGTAACGAGATTTTGTAATGGTATGTAGTTATAGTGATATTTTAGCACTATATATTAAGTTCAGCATTAACATTTTTCATAAAATTAACTATAAATTAAGACATTAGCAAAAAGAAATGTATGGTGATTGTATATTAGAGAGTATTATGATTTTTTGAAAATTATTATTGATTAAGTTTGTGTTAATTTTTCATTTATAATAAAAGGTATAATAGGAAAAAAGTGTTGCTAAAAAATTAAGAACTTTTAAAACCAAGGGCGGTCTTATGAAGGGGCAGGCGAGGGTCCCGGCCCCCCCTCTCCAAAATTTACGGCACCTAGTGTAAATATTATAGGTTTTAGTGGTAATTTAGTTGAGGTTACAAACAAATCTTCGATTCCCCCCCCCCCCCCCCCCCTCCAAAAAAAATAAATTCGGCCCCCAAAAAAATTGTTCTAGTTCCGCATTGTTTAAGACATTAAAAGATGTCTCCAAAAGGTGAAGAACAGTGGATCACCCTGGTCTCATGTATCCTAAGGATTGCATGCTTTATAAGTAGTTAACACTATCGTCTATCTGAGAAAAAACAAAGAAAAAAAAATATTTATTATTAGTTTAATTATTGTATAATTAGAGAAGACATTGTTTTAACTTTTGACAATTATTTAGCGTTTTTAATTAGTTTGTAGATACTGATTTAAATCATGAACAATATGGTAAACTAAAATACAAGTTGAGAAATGATCAACAAATAATTTTGATACACGAATTGTATTTTGTTATTCATGTTGTTTATTTTAATTAGACTTCGTTGAGAAAATTCATATCAAAATTTTAGCAGTATCTTGTTAACTTGTTCATTAATCAAAAAAATTAATTGATTTGTTTAACCGATCCAATCACAGTACACAACATATATTTTGGGAGTTGATAAATCCACGACACTATATTATAACTTCACGACAATTGAGGATACAATTACATATATATCCTTGCACCTTTCTACCTTTTTTTCACCGCATATATGTTTATTTATTTACGTCATCATTGATTGTATGGTTCCTTACTTTCATCTCAACCTTGCTAGTGTTGGCCAGATGCTCAGATATAATTAAGACTATACTTAGAGTGTGGACTAGCAAGCACCTCTCAAAAGGCTACATTAGCAGTGGTAGTCATATTCCAAGAAGATATTGTGGAAACTATTGAGGAAAGAAAGTAACCATGAGTAATCACACGCGTAAAATAACATTCAAGTATCTCCAGAATAAATTTTCATTCCTTAAAACGATTGGAGATATACGTATTTGGCTTAACCATCTCTAATATCTCTACTTATAAAGCATGAAGACAACTAAACGTGTAACAAAATAACACAAAATATAATCACATGGCACCCGCCCCGTATTGTGCGGGTACCGTTCTAGTAAAAAATAAAATGCATGTGTTTATATAAAAATTTAAATAAAAAGTTAGGTGGACCTTGAGATTAGGGATAGAGTGACGGTGACGGTGAGGGAAGAAAGTGAAGCGGTGACGGGAGGGGGTGACGGTGACAGTGGTTTTAAAAGGTGGAGTGGTGGTGATGACGTGGAATGGTGTGTGAAGGTGAAGAAGGTTTATCATGGTGGGAGGGAGGGAGGATTGATTACCGTTATGGATAAGGAAGGAAATGCGGGTTTGAAGGGGTTTATATAATGTGCTGGTTGGGTTTGGGAGGGAGTGTGAATCCAGGTGTTTGGGTTATGTTTCAAAAGGGGCTGAATATAAATTTGGTAACAAGTGTTTAATGTATAAAACTTTCAAGGGTCTGTCTTAGAGTCATAAACGAACTGAACGTTCAGTAAACATTTCATGAACCGTTTGGTAAAAAGTTCGTTTATGTTCGTTTATTTATTAATGAACAAACATAAACAATATTTTACGATCGTTTAGTTAAATGAACGAACATGAACAAAAGTTATGTCCGTTTATTTATGTTCGTGAACGTCCGATTATGCGTTCGTTAACGTTCATTTATGTTTATTTATTTATTTATGTTCGTATATTATATATTTTAATTGTATAATTTTAAAATTAGTTCGTTTGAACAAAACAACACTTATAAAACAATATTGGATGCATAATTTAATAAAGTTTATGTTTGTTTGTCTATGTTCATTTATGTTCGATCGTTTATGTCTGTTTAGCGTTCGTTTAGTGTCTTAATGAACGAATATAAACGAACATGAACAAGTCATTTTCTTAGTAAACGAACATGAACAAGAAAATTCGTCCGTGTAAGTGTTCGTGTTCGTTTATTTGTCCGGTTAAAATTAAATAAACGAACATGAACAAGGCTCTGTTCGTATTCGTCCGGTTCGTTTACAGCCCTAGTCTGTCTGCACTGGCGGATAGGGATGTCAAAAGCACCCGAAGCCGACGGGGAAAACCAAAACCCGAACCGGTTGAGTCGGGTTCGCGGGCCGGTTGGCGGGTTTGGATGCGAGTTTGGGTATTAATAAATTTTTTTAGCCGGGTATAGGTTCAAGTAATACCCGACCGATTACCCGTACCCGTACCCATATCCGTTTACCCGACTCTATACCTGCTTTATTGATATTATAATTAACTAGAATATATATACATTATATATACTTTCTTCCATTATATTTTTATATAAGTATCTCTATTAAATAACACATTTTATTTTGTACATGAATTATTTAAAAGCATTAAATCATTTGATACGATATTCATTTTCTTTAACTTTTAAAAAATTTGAATATATTAGGGTCTTTTCCTTTATTTTGTAGGTGGATTTTAGTTTGACTTAATCTTAATACCACCATTTTGTACATATAATATTCAATTGGGGATAACCGACACCCGCGGGGAAACCCGAAAACCGATGGATAATATTAATCGGGTATCCGACGGGTAATGGGGTGGGTACGGGTAGGGCTGGCAATTTTGACACGAAACCTGTTAACACGACACGACACGACCTGTTCTTAACAGGTTTCGTGTCTTAACTTAACATGTTGCGTGTCTTAACAGGTCAGACATGTTAAGACCTGTTAATTTTCGTGTCTTAACAGGTCAGACCTGTTAATATTATAATATATATATATATATATATATATATATATATATATATATATATATATATATATATATATATATATATATATATATATATATATATATATAATTATATATAATAATATAATCCTTAAAATTAAAAACCCTAAAATAATAAATCTCATTTATCCTCTTATCCATCCGCCTCCAAAGACCAAAGTAACGGACCAAACAGCAGCAGCTCTCAAATCTCAATACCCAAATCGTTCCCTCTCATTACTCAATCTCTCATCTCTCAAGTCTCAATCTATTCCCTCTCAATCTCGCACTAATGAAGTAAGTAGGCCAGCAACTTCAACAACACAGCAGGTCAGTCGATTCCCTCTCAATCGTATATGTTTTGGTTTGTTTATTAATTGTTGTCGATTCCCTCTCAATCCCTCATTCTTGTTTATTAATTGTTGTCGATTCCCTCTCAATCTCTCATTCTTGTTTATTGTTGTCGACAGTCGACCCATATATGTTTGGGTATTTTTGTTACAGATTATTGTTGTCGACAGTCGACCCATATATGTTTATCTCATTCTTGTTTATTGTTGTCGACACTCGACAGTCGACCCATATATGGTTTTGGTATAAGATTTAGTTGATTACTCGACACCTAACTGGTATTTTAGCATTTTTATAAACAAGTGATAATGTGATATAGATATGTAAGTTTGTTATAGATTAGTGATGTAAGTTTGTTATAGATTAGTGACGGGTATTTTTGTTGTACTCTTATACTTTTTATATGCTTATTTGCTCGTTAGTTTTGAGCTTGTAGATGGATTAGTGTCGAGTCTTATTACTCGTTATATGCTTATTTACTCGTTATTTACAGATTAGTGTCAAGTCTTATTGTGTATTGTTGTTTCTTGTAGATGGATTCTGAATGTATTGAAATTGACCCACAAAATAATGAGTCTACACAACCTGATGAGGTCGAGTCCATGGAAAGGGAAGTAGGAGCCAAGAGAAAACGTAAGGAACGATCTATTTGTTGGAATTTCTTTGACAAAGATGAGAAAGGCGTAGTAAAAGGCAGCAAAAAAGTGCCATGTAAGTGCAAAAAGTGTAATACTATTTTCATGTATGATAGTATTCAAGGGACGGGTAATCTTAAGCGACACATGGAGAAATGTTTTGGTAAAAATTATCATGATGTTGGTCAAATGCTATTTAATAGTGACATGGCATTACGATCATCTAGATTTGATCAAAATACCTTTCGCGATTTGCTTGTAGCTGCTACTGTTAGGCATGAATTGCCTTTGTCATTTGTTGATTATAAGGGTATTAGGGATATATTTACATACTTCCAACCTGAAGCAAATGTCATTACTAGGAATACTTTAAAATCTGATGTGTTTAAATTGTATAAGAAAGAAAAGGAAAACATTAAAAGCATGCTTATGGAATCACCGGGAAAGTTATGTTTAACTTCGGATTTGTGGTCTTCTATTACTACCGATGGTTATTTGGCTATTACAGTGCATTTTATTGACAAGGAATAGGTTTTGCAAAAGAGAGTCTTATCTTTTTCTTTCATGCCACCACCTCATTCCGGTGTTGCTTTAAATGCAAAAGTGTTTTCGATTCTAGAAGAATGGGCATAGAAAATAAGGTATTTTGTATAACTTTGGATAATGCATCTTCTAATGACCATTTTGTTGAGCTTTTACGTGAGCAACTAGATACAAAATCACCACTTGTTTCTAGGGGTAGTTTTTTTCATATGAGATGTTGTGCACATATTTTAAACTTGATTGTGCAAGATGGGCTTCAAAAAATTGATCAAGCGGTTTCCAAGGTTAGAGAGAGTGTCAAATATGTTAAAGGATCACATTCACAAGTAAGGAAGCAAAAGTTTTTAGATTGTGTTAAGTTACTTTCTTTAAGTTCAAGAAAGGGGTTAAGGCAAGATTGTCCTACTAGGTGGAATTCTACTTTCCTAATGCTTGATAGTGCCATTTATTACCGAAAGGCATTTGCCCATTTAGCCATAAGTGATCCTAATGTGACAAACGGTAATTTTCCATCTGATACTTTGATAATAAAAGCCAATTTATTATTTCAGAAATATTAAACTAAGCGCGCATGAGCTTACATAACTATACCGGGTGAGTTTGCCGCACACAGTAGAGTACAATAACTCACTATATTACTAAAATTCATTAGGGAATATAGATTTCCCCATTTTATGACCATTACTGATTATTACAAATTATACCGAGAAGCATCTCGCATGTACTAGAGTACGACACCGCACGCGTACCGGCCCCGCTTATATTACAGTCTAATTTCTATAAATAATTCCCGGAGTCAATAATTTTGTTTTATGTCATGCTTGTGAGAACGTTTCCAAAAATTTCATCTTTCATATTTATACGAAGCCGGAGAGCCATCACTAAATCGGAACTCAACGGGACACGGGTACACAAAATACACTTTACTTAAATAAGACAACAAAGGATAAATCCTTATCCTACCCCTGATAACACTCCACCACATACATACACACGCCTCTTTCTTTTCTTTTCTTTTTCCTATTCTCCTTGTCTTCTTCTCCAATACACTAAGGCTATCACAAGTCACCATCACTATGACTAGGAAGCTATACAACTTTCTCTTTTTCCCAGCCTCCTGTCGTTTTCTATCTTGTATTCTCCCAGGAGTCAACGAGGCTATAACCTCATAGGAATCAAAGAAAGATGGCAACCTTAGCTTATTTTGGTTAATCCTCATTTTCGATGTCCAAAAGAGAGGTTGAAGACCTTCTATAATGTCCCCTTTTATGGCTTTCGATGTCCAGCAGATCCACACTCACTCAATCTTATTCACAATAATTTTCACAAGATTCAAGTATTCAAGAACATTCATCAATAATCGAAGGTGTGTGGGTTTGCTTGGAATTGGATTTGGGTCTCATTGTTCATCTCTACCAATCGATTCCCTTGTTGTAAGAACCACAAAGATCCCTGTCCTAATGTTCTTTTTTTGGGTTGATACTAGGATTTTATTTTGATACTGAATAAATCTAGTCTTCTTGTTATTAAACTCACTATTTGATTATAATAATGTTCGACTTTTGGTAAATCGGCTTAAGTCCATAAAATTCTGAGAATACTTGTTTCTTTTGTTCTTTCTTTAGTTGTTACTTTGAGCTTGTGTGGTATGATGTGATTTTGGATACGTAACAAACCTTAACAAAGAACCAGTAATGCATTTGTTTCAGTCACGCGTTAGACTTTATAAACTAGTACATTTTCTTGGGCTATCAACATAACCTGAGTATTGGCTTAAATAATGGAAGTTGTTGCGTTGCTACGTACCTTGTTCTACGTTTCTTTTGTTGGACACAATGTAATTAGTGCGCTTGAGTTTAGCATCGTAACGGAAACCACTGTGGCTCGACACAGTGGTGGATTGCTTTGTGATTGATTGAGGTTCGGTCTTGCTTAAAAGTTTTGTGGTGACGACTTGGTTACGGGTCAAAACCCACTGTGGTCGAACCACAGTGGATGGGTTTTGGTTGGTTACCTCTTTGTCTCAACATTACCGACTCGCAAAAGATTAAATAGATACGTGTTTGGTTTTCGTTATGGATCAAAACCCACTGTGGTGAAGTCACAGTGGTGTATACCTTGTTGGATTTTTTTTGATAAGTTAACCATAGCTCCATTTTCTTTTCCTTTCCGTTTTGCTTACTGTCGAGGGCCACAACCCCAATCAATGGGTGGCCTTGCTAATACCTTGATACTACTTTTGACGGTTAAAAAGAATTAAGTGATTGAGCGTAAGTTGATCGGTTATGTAACATTTGTGTCGACCCACTGTCCCAATTAGTTGGATGGTTTTAGTTGACCACTTTCTTGGCCGCTTTGATCACAAGTTCACAGCCACGGACAATGAAATGTTTTGCGTTAAGTTCAATTACTTTTATTTCTTTTTGAAGGCATCACTGTTGGGTCGAACCCACAGCTGATTACATTTATAAAGTTACTTTCACTTTCATTTGTTATTTTCATAACTTAAAAAGAGTAAATGGATCGAGTTAATGAAATGTGTTTTGGAATTGGGTTTTAAATTGTGATGTTGCAGCTTAGTGAGTCGAACCACTGTGGTCGAACCACAGCATGATGGTTTGAATTCCTCCTACTCTTACACCCCAACTATGAATGGTTTTGAAGTTGAAAGACTTGGCCCTTGCTTGTTAATTATATTTTTCTCTGAACTAATAAGTCACCTGTGAGGAGGGTTAGTCTTTTCCTTTTGAGTTGTGTTGAACCGATCATGGACCTGAGCCCATTCCGACTTGTCAGACCAGTGGGTGCGTGCGGTTGGAAGCTGGGCCAAAGCCCATCGAGAGTGCATGCAGTTGGGCCACAGGCCACTAGACAGTAACATAACTGGTACCTTGTGATTCTGCTTGCACTCGACTCACTCCATATCCGTCTATTCAATTCCGATTTCTTCGACTCATTGTTGTTATTCCACTACTCAACCAACTCACCCTCATCCAATCACAGTTAACATATATAACGAGATGTAAAACCATAAGATCAAACCTATAGAAAGTAGACGAATTTAACAATATATGTGTTAATTACTTAAAACTTGCATGACTAGTTTTATAAAACTTATAATCAGACATTTATTGTTTTTACACCATCAAACTATAAGTTTAATCAAACAAATTATAACTTATTTTGAGATCTTTATGTTGTACAACGACACATAAGCCTACAAGTTTTAATTTGAATATATCGCGGTACATTATCTTAATATGGAAACTTAGCTTTAATTATCTCGATAACATTCATATACATATGGGTCATGACTAGATTTAATTTATTTTTAATGAAACTAATAATTTGACATTTAGCATATATTTTTTTCTTTACGTAACATATATATATATAGTTACTAGTTATACTTTAAATAAAACCATCGCTTAAATACCTATTTTGTTATAATAGTAACAACATTTTTATTCACGGATATAAATACACATGGTTACATATATATAGTTCTAACATTGATGTCATTATATTACCGCCAACGTCTACTTTTTATTACTATTATTCTTCCATACTTCATCTTTTGGTTATTCTCAAACCAAAGGCCTATTCATCTTTATTGTCTATTTATTCACTTCTACACTTCCATGAGCCAATACTTATAACCACTTAGAAAATTGTTTTCATGCTTTAATGCTACCACACAAGCATCAACAACGCAAACATTCTAAAACTTTAAACGTAGTCAAACTTTGTTGAGTGTTAAATGGGAATTGTGTACTAAACTTGCCGTACTAATCTAGGTCGCATGTCGGTGCCGCTCATTACCACCACTTGACTTTTCACTTTCAGACTGCTTTTGCTGAGGTGAGTTTATAGCCCCACTTTACTTATACTTGCTTTACTAAAATTGGGGTGAGAAACATGCAAAACTTTTATGGACCAATACTATGCTTAAAAACTATTACGTGGAAAGCCTAAGCCTTTGATCCCATACTTATGCCCACTTTCATGAACCGTTAGTTCCTGCGGGAAACGCGATTGCTATAGATAGATCTATTGGGGTGACTCCCCCGTTCGGTTGGCCATTCATAGGTCGATGCGAAACGTATATCATATCGGAATCGAGTGTATTGGGATAAACACTCGCAATGGGCCCCGTTTTAGTATGACAACATTATGCATACACCACTGTCGTAGTTCGGTTGCATGAACTTAGTGCTAGCGTAATAGACGGTTTTGTATGGCATTATACTCATCGTAATGTGCATATGCTCTATATATTGGTCCAACTATACTGCTTACTTTAAACCTATGAACTCACCAGCTTTTCGCTGACTTTTAAGCATGTTTTTCTCAGGTATTTGATTCACGTGATTGAAGCAAGGTATGGGCATGGCAAGGGTCGTAGACTATTTACCGAAGTGTTTTTACACATCAATAACTTATGTTAATTGGGACCACTTAAACTATGGGCTCTATTTCCCGCAAATGAACTTATTGTAAACTTTAACTACTTGGTGTAATATATTTAAACGGAGTATGTATTCCGTTCTTTATTCCTTTGTGTTGTGATTACCAATTTAGTAGCACCCCATGACCCGAATGCTTCCGCTAAACCAGATTTGGGGGGTGTTACAGATTGGTATCAGAGCCAGGTTATAGAGAACTAGGTACATATAAACCCTAAACTATAACCGCTTTTTACAAAAAGATCACTCTACGACCGCCACTTGCCTGCCTGCTTTGCTTGCCATTTTAATTACTGTTTACTTACCGTAACTATATATTACACTTTACTATTTTACATTTTATACGATCTAAGTATTCTCTGTATACTTACACATAGTCACCGCCTTGTCACAGACCATGTCACCACCGCCTTCACCTACTACTTACAGTGATGTCCAGGTAGACACTTCAGCTGCAGGGCATGCTTACTCTTTGGGCCAGCTCACAGTCACTGCTGAAGACCCATATGTCCAAGCAGTACAGGCAGCACAACCTGACATCACACCTACTCAACCTACCACTACATACTCCACCGTTACTCCACCACCATCCATCCAGGCCACCCCACCTACTACTGGCCATCGTACTACTTATAAGAGAGTCCGAGGGTACAGCATATTGTCCTCATCTCAACCTTCCCCAAAAAGGACCCGGACTACCTCCACGGGCATCTCCATTACTTCACCCGCATCATCCCCCGCCCCACCTTCCACTCACTCACCACCTCACCAGGGTCTCAGCAGGGCTAGTGACATTCATTCAAATGAGGATGAAGAGCCACAAGAGGAGTCTGAGGAAGACCCACAGGAGGAGTCTGAGGAAGACCCACAGGAAGAGTCTGAGGAAGACCCACAAGAGGAACCCGAAGAAGAGCCTGCTACACCAGCACCAGCTAGACTTGAGTTAGCACCTGTTGGGCACATCATTGATAGTGCATGTGGAGACAAGGATGTGGGGGTACAGAAAGAGTTGGGTCAGGAGAGGATTGTGCCATGGTATGACCATATAATCCTTACGGATGTATCAGACACCCTTGAGATAGGGCAGAGTTCAACAGATGCACAGATTCAGGGTACGGATGCACCATTAGGATTGGGACAAAGAGCTGCAATGATTCATGCTAGGGCAGAAAGTTTGGATGGTATTCCTACTACATTTGAGATTGGACAGAGTTCTAGGGGAGCTTATCAGGAGGAAAGTGATGGAGTGATATGGAGAGACATTGAGTGCATGTTTAGCACTGCACCTCGAGTAGAGAGTCCGGACTACACACCTGCTACACCACCTTTTGTGATACCACCTTCCCCAGTTATTCTCCAACCGGTTTCCCCACATACTGAGGAAGAGGATTTAACTGATGGGGAGCGGATTATCCTACAGTTAGAGACACACGATAGTCTTTTGGATGTTCATACTGATCAGTTGGAGAGGTTACAGGGGCAGGAGCAGCGGATTGAGACTATGGACCAGGCTGCACGTGTTTTGTTTGAAAGTGTTGACCTGAATAGACAGGATATGTATGGTCTGAGAGGTAGAGTTGATAGGATGGAAGGATATTATGGTCGTGAGTTTCGAGACCTAGATGCTAGGATTCGTAGCCAGGGCAGAGGAGTTACCGGACTGTACGGTAGGGTCGAAGAGGTGGAGAGGACTCTATGGGTCGCACGGGACTCTACGAGGACTCATTGGCAAAGGACTACGACTTTGGAGTCCATGCTCGCTGCAGAAATGAGGTACGGCCGGGAGAGCCGTAGACGTATCGAGGAGCTTGAGGCCACGCAGCTAGAGCTGATTGCAGAGATTCATCGATTGCGCTGTGAGCACGATCAGGTTTAGGCATAGCTGGTAGGTGTTGTTGTAACCACTAAACTGAGTAGTCATCAGTTAGTGGCAGTTATGTTTCCTTTATGTATCCAAATCTAGTACTTTCCTTCCTTGAATTCGTAGCTTGTAATTTTCTGGATGTGTAACGACTCAAATCTATAACAAGCTCATTTATTTACTCTATCGTGCCATTTCTTATATGATTGATTTTAGTCATATACTCTACCTATGTTGATTTTACTCTCGAGTGATTAAAATTCCTCTTTATGAAACCTCACTTGTCTTTATCTCATTTTGTGATATAGCAAGATGCCTCCCAGGAAAAAGTCAAACAGGACTGCTCGTGCGCAACCAGTTACCCCAGCCCCAGCCAGGGTTAATGCAACCACTCCACCTGTGAACCGAGCTATACTTGATCAGTTAGTAGAGGAACGGGTGGCAGCAGCACTAGCTGCAGCAAATAATTCCACCAATGATGTCGGGAACTCACGAACGACAAACAATCACAATCGCGGTTATAACTACCAGGAATTCCGAAAGACAATGACTGATCTCTTTGGGGGAACGGAGGGAGCTGTTGTCTTGATCAGGTGGGTGGAAAAATTGGAAACTGTGTTCAGAATATGTAATTGTGCGGATGAAGACAGGGTTAAGTTTGCATCATTCACTTTCAAGGATGCTGCTTTAACTTGGTGGAACAATTATCTGAAATCCGCCGGCTTTGACGCCGCCTACTCAATGCCATGGGAAAGCTTCAAGGATATGGTGCTCAAAAAGTACTGTCCTCGCAACGAAGTTATGAAGTTAGAGGTCGAATTTTGGAACCTCAAGGTACAGGGTACTAATATGGCGGCATACAACCAACGCTTTCAAGAGTTGGCTTTACTATGCCCTGAGATGGTCCAAACTGAGACTCGCTTACTCGAGAGGTACATTGGAGGATTACCCCAGACCATCAAGGGTAATGTCACTACTGCTAAAGCCACAGATCTTCACGAGACTATGGAAGTGGCTAACAAATTGATGGACCAAGTCATTGAGGATTCAGCTGAAACGGTTGTGACTAACAAAAGAAAATGGGATGACCACTCCCGAAACAACCACAACAACCATAAGCAAAACAAAAGACAAGAAGTTGCTAAGGTTTACGCGGCTGGATCTGGAGAAAGAAAGCCCTATGAAGGGACTGCACCACTATGCAACCGATGCAAACTACACCATAAGGGTCAGTGTACGGTCAAATGCCGCAATTGCCAGAAGATTGGACATTTGACTAGGGACTGTAGGTCTAGACCTCTAGCAACGGCTCAAGCAACACCAGCTCAAAACCCAAGGGCCGATGCAACCTGCTTTGGGTGTGGTGGAAAAGGGCATTACCGGAGTGAGTGCCGAAATCCCCAAAACCAAGGAAATGGTGGTAACCGAGGTAACCAAGGTAATCAGGGTAATCAGAGGAACCAAGGAACCGGTGGAAATCAAAGAGCCACTGGATTTCGGGGAAATCAAGGAAATAGTGGAGGAGGTCGTGGAAGGGCCTATGCGGTAACCAAGGTGGAAGCTCAGGAGGACCCGAATGTTGTGACGGGTACGTTCCTTTTAAATAACCGTTATGCATCTGTATTGTTTGATACGGGAGCAGATAGGAGTTTTGTTTCAACTGCATTTAGTCCACTACTTGGTATTGCCCCGACCACTTTAGACAATGTGTATGATGTGGAATTAGCTAATGGGAACGTAGAAAGAGTAGACACCATCATAAGAGGGTGTACACTAAACCTTTTAAACCACCCCTTCAACATTGACCTTATGCCGGTAGAATTGGGTAGTTTTGACGTCATCATCGGCATGGATTGGTTGTCAAAATACCATGCTGCCATTATATGTGACGAGAAGCTCGTCCGACTGCCCTATGGAGATGAAATCCTAACTATAGAAGGCGACAGAAGCGATAGGAGAGCCATATCAAGATTAAACATCATATCGTGCACCAAGGTTCAAAAGTGCATTGAAAAAGGATGTCACCTCTTTTTAGCACAAGTCACCGAGAAGGAAGAAAAGGAACCTGAAGGGAAACGTTTGGAAGATGTGCCAATCGTGAGAGACTTCCCGGAGGTCTTCCCCAAAGACTTACCTGGACTCCCGCCAACTCGACAGGTCGAATTTAGAATCGATCTAGTGCCAGGTGCCGCACCCGTGGCACGAGCACCTTATCGATTAGCTCCGACGGAACTACAAGAACTATCGAACCAATTGTCCGAACTTTCAGAGAAAGGGTTCATTAGGCCGAGTTCTTCGCCTTGGGGAGCTCCGGTCTTGTTTGTCAAAAAGAAGGATGGGTCCTTCAGAATGTGCATTGACTACCGAGAATTGAACAAGTTAACCATCAAAAACCGATACCCACTCCCAAGAATCGATGATCTTTTCGATCAACTACAAGGTTCAAGCATTTACTCAAAAATTGACCTGAGGTCCGGGTATCATCAACTTAGAGTTCAGGAAGAAGATATACCAAAGACGGCATTCAGGACTCGTTACGGCCACTACGAGTTCCAAGTTATGCCTTTTGGCTTGACCAATGCACCAGCAGTATTCATGGACCTTATGAATAGAGTGTGCAAACCATACCTGGACAAATTTGTAATCGTCTTCATCGATGATATACTGATTTACTCTAAGAGCAAGAAGGAGCACGAGGAGCACCTTAGATTAATCCTAGAATTACTAAAGAAGGAGGAGCTGTATGCTAAATTTTCAAAGTGTGACTTTTAGATACCAACGGTTCAATTTCTGGGTCACGTAATTGATAGTCAAGGCATACATGTGGATCCTGCAAAGATCGAGTCAGTGAAGGATTGGGCGACACCCACGACACCCACTGAAATACGCCAATTCTTAGGACTTGCTGGTTACTATAGAAGGTTTATTGAAGGGTTCTCAAAGATAGCGAAACCCTTAACTAAACTAACTCAGAAGAATGTAAGGTTCGATTGGGGAGAGAAGGAGGAGGGAGCCTTCCAACTCCTTAAGGATAAATTGTGTAGTGCACCTATTTTGGCACTACCTGAGGGCAGTGAAGACTTTGTAGTCTACTGCGACGCCTCACACAAAGGCTTGGGAGCCGTTCTTATGCAACGAGAGAAGGTGATAGCATATGCCTCTCGACAACTGAAAAAGCATGAGAAGAATTATACTACACACGACTTGGAATTGGGGTCAGTAGTGTTTGCACTCAGAATTTGGAGACACTACCTCTACGGCACCAAGTGTGTAGTCTACACCGACCACAAGAGCTTGCAACACATCCTTGACCAAAAAGAGCTTAACATGAGGCAACGTCGTTGGTTAGAGTTACTTAGCGACTATGATTGCGAAATCAGATATCATCCAGGCAAAGCAAATGTGGTAGCTGATGCCCTTAGCCGGAAAGAACGACCAAAACCCCTAAGGGTACGATCATTGGGTATGACAATCATTTCACCTCTTCCATCCAAAATTCTTGAGGCTCAGGCAGAAGCCCTCAAGGAAGAAAACCGACCGAGCGAGAAAATCTATGGTATGCCTGAGAATAATAATGGGTTCGTCAAGAGATCAGATGGAATTTTATGTTTCAAGGATAGGAGTTGGGTCCCACTTTACGGGGGAATACGTGACCTCATTATGCACGAGTCCCACAAGTCTAAATACTCCATCCACCCTGGAGCCGACAAAATGTATCTCGATCTGAAGAAACTATACTGGTGGCCCAACATGAAAGCTGACATCGCATTGTATGTCAGTCAATGCTTAACTTGTTCAAAGGTTAAGGCTGAACATCAAAAACCATCGGGCTTACTTGTACAGCCAGAAATTCCCGAGTGGAAGTGGGAACGGATAACTATGGACTTTATCACCAAGTTACCAAGGACGTCAAGCGGTTACGACACTATTTGGGTAATTGTTGATCGCCTCACTAAGTCCGCCCACTTTCTACCGATAAAGGAGAGCGATAGCATGGATAAACTTGCACGGTTATATGTGAAGGAAATCGTTGCACGACATGGTGTTCCAATTTCCATCATCTCAGATAGAGATAGTCGTTTCACATCAAACTTTTGGAGATCACTTCAGGATGCCTTGGGGTCCGACCTTGATATGAGTACTGCATACCATCCCCAGACTGATGGTCAGAGCGAGAGAACAATTCAAACTTTAGAAGACATGCTACGAGCATGTGTGATAGACTTTGGAAACGGTTGGGATAGGCATTTACCATTAGCTGAGTTCTCTTACAATAACAGCTATCACACCAGCATCAAAGCTGCACCATACGAGGCACTTTACGGCCGAAGGTGCAGATCACCAGTATGCTGGGCTGAAGTAGGAGAAAGTCAAATTACTGGTCCAGAACTAGTGCAGGAAACTACTGAGAAGATTGTGCAAATCAAGAGCCGAATGCAAGCGGCTCGTGACCGTCAAAAGAGTTATGCAGACAAAAGACGAAAACCACTTGAGTTTCAAGTTGGAGATAGAGTCATGCTCAAGGTTTCACCATGGAAAGGTGTAATCCGTTTTGGGAAACGCGGGAAACTAAATCCCCGTTACATTGGACCTTTCAAGATTCTCGCCAAAATTGGGCCGGTAGCCTACCGACTCGAATTACCACAGGAACTCAGCTCTGTGCACAACGTGTTCCATGTATGCAACCTTAAGAAATGTCTCGCAAACGAAACTCTTACCATTCCCCTAGAGGAGATTCAGATCGATGAAAGACTAAACTTCATCGAGGAACCCGTTGAAATCATGGACCGAGAAGTCAAACGGCTTAAACAAAGCCGTATCCCTATTGTCAAGGTCCGTTGGAACTCACGAAGAGGTCCTGAATTCACGTGGGAGCGTGAAGACGAAATCAAGCGTAAATACCCTCATCTTTTCTTAACTCCATCGGGTAACCCTAACTGAAAACCGAGGACGGTTTTCCTTCTAAGGCGGGAAGGCTGTGACAAACGGTAATTTTCCATCTGATACTTTGATAATAAAAGCCAATTTATTATTTCAGAAATATTAAACTAAGCGCGCATGAGCTTACATAACTATACCGGGTGAGTTTGCCGCACACAGTAGAGTACAATAACTCACTATATTACTAAAATTCATTAGGGAATATAGATTTCCCCATTTTATGACCATTACTGATTATTACAAATTATACCGAGAAGCATCTCGCATGTACTAGAGTACGACACCGCACGCGTACCGGCCCCGCTTATATTACAGTCTAATTTCTATAAATAATTCCCGGAGTCAATAATTTTGTTTTATGTCATGCTTGTGAGAACGTTTCCAAAAATTTCATCTTTCATATTTATACGAAGCCGGAGAGCCATCACTAAATCGGAACTCAACGGGACACGGGTACACAAAATACACTTTACTTAAATAAGACAACAAAGGATAAATCCTTATCCTACCCCTGATAACACTCCACCACATACATACACACGCCTCTTTCTTTTCTTTTCTTTTTCCTATTCTCCTTGTCTTCTTCTCCAATACACTAAGGCTATCACAAGTCACCATCACTATGACTAGGAAGCTATACAACTTTCTCTTTTTCCCAGCCTCCTGTCGTTTTCTATCTTGTATTCTCCCAGGAGTCAACGAGGCTATAACCTCATAGGAATCAAAGAAAGATGGCAACCTTAGCTTATTTTGGTTAATCCTCATTTTCGATGTCCAAAAGAGAGGTTGAAGACCTTCTATAATGTCCCCTTTTATGGCTTTCGATGTCCAGCAGATCCACACTCACTCAATCTTATTCACAATAATTTTCACAAGATTCAAGTATTCAAGAACATTCATCAATAATCGAAGGTGTGTGGGTTTGCTTGGAATTGGATTTGGGTCTCATTGTTCATCTCTACCAATCGATTCCCTTGTTGTAAGAACCACAAAGATCCCTGTCCTAATGTTCTTTTTTTGGGTTGATACTAGGATTTTATTTTGATACTGAATAAATCTAGTCTTCTTGTTATTAAACTCACTATTTGATTATAATAATGTTCGACTTTTGGTAAATCGGCTTAAGTCCATAAAATTCTGAGAATACTTGTTTCTTTTGTTCTTTCTTTAGTTGTTACTTTGAGCTTGTGTGGTATGATGTGATTTTGGATACGTAACAAACCTTAACAAAGAACCAGTAATGCATTTGTTTCAGTCACGCGTTAGACTTTATAAACTAGTACATTTTCTTGGGCTATCAACATAACCTGAGTATTGGCTTAAATAATGGAAGTTGTTGCGTTGCTACGTACCTTGTTCTACGTTTCTTTTGTTGGACACAATGTAATTAGTGCGCTTGAGTTTAGCATCGTAACGGAAACCACTGTGGCTCGACACAGTGGTGGATTGCTTTGTGATTGATTGAGGTTCGGTCTTGCTTAAAAGTTTTGTGGTGACGACTTGGTTACGGGTCAAAACCCACTGTGGTCGAACCACAGTGGATGGGTTTTGGTTGGTTACCTCTTTGTCTCAACATTACCGACTCGCAAAAGATTAAATAGATACGTGTTTGGTTTTCGTTATGGATCAAAACCCACTGTGGTGAAGTCACAGTGGTGTATACCTTGTTGGATTTTTTTTGATAAGTTAACCATAGCTCCATTTTCTTTTCCTTTCCGTTTTGCTTACTGTCGAGGGCCACAACCCCAATCAATGGGTGGCCTTGCTAATACCTTGATACTACTTTTGACGGTTAAAAAGAATTAAGTGATTGAGCGTAAGTTGATCGGTTATGTAACATTTGTGTCGACCCACTGTCCCAATTAGTTGGATGGTTTTAGTTGACCACTTTCTTGGCCGCTTTGATCACAAGTTCACAGCCACGGACAATGAAATGTTTTGCGTTAAGTTCAATTACTTTTATTTCTTTTTGAAGGCATCACTGTTGGGTCGAACCCACAGCTGATTACATTTATAAAGTTACTTTCACTTTCATTTGTTATTTTCATAACTTAAAAAGAGTAAATGGATCGAGTTAATGAAATGTGTTTTGGAATTGGGTTTTAAATTGTGATGTTGCAGCTTAGTGAGTCGAACCACTGTGGTCGAACCACAGCATGATGGTTTGAATTCCTCCTACTCTTACACCCCAACTATGAATGGTTTTGAAGTTGAAAGACTTGGCCCTTGCTTGTTAATTATATTTTTCTCTGAACTAATAAGTCACCTGTGAGGAGGGTTAGTCTTTTCCTTTTGAGTTGTGTTGAACCGATCATGGACCTGAGCCCATTCCGACTTGTCAGACCAGTGGGTGCGTGCGGTTGGAAGCTGGGCCAAAGCCCATCGAGAGTGCATGCAGTTGGGCCACAGGCCACTAGACAGTAACATAACTGGTACCTTGTGATTCTGCTTGCACTCGACTCACTCCATATCCGTCTATTCAATTCCGATTTCTTCGACTCATTGTTGTTATTCCACTACTCAACCAACTCACCCTCATCCAATCACAGTTAACATATATAACGAGATGTAAAACCATAAGATCAAACCTATAGAAAGTAGACGAATTTAACAATATATGTGTTAATTACTTAAAACTTGCATGACTAGTTTTATAAAACTTATAATCAGACATTTATTGTTTTTACACCATCAAACTATAAGTTTAATCAAACAAATTATAACTTATTTTGAGATCTTTATGTTGTACAACGACACATAAGCCTACAAGTTTTAATTTGAATATATCGCGGTACATTATCTTAATATGGAAACTTAGCTTTAATTATCTCGATAACATTCATATACATATGGGTCATGACTAGATTTAATTTATTTTTAATGAAACTAATAATTTGACATTTAGCATATATTTTTTTCTTTACGTAACATATATATATATAGTTACTAGTTATACTTTAAATAAAACCATCGCTTAAATACCTATTTTGTTATAATAGTAACAACATTTTTATTCACGGATATAAATACACATGGTTACATATATATAGTTCTAACATTGATGTCATTATATTACCGCCAACGTCTACTTTTTATTACTATTATTCTTCCATACTTCATCTTTTGGTTATTCTCAAACCAAAGGCCTATTCATCTTTATTGTCTATTTATTCACTTCTACACTTCCATGAGCCAATACTTATAACCACTTAGAAAATTGTTTTCATGCTTTAATGCTACCACACAAGCATCAACAACGCAAACATTCTAAAACTTTAAACGTAGTCAAACTTTGTTGAGTGTTAAATGGGAATTGTGTACTAAACTTGCCGTACTAATCTAGGTCGCATGTCGGTGCCGCTCATTACCACCACTTGACTTTTCACTTTCAGACTGCTTTTGCTGAGGTGAGTTTATAGCCCCACTTTACTTATACTTGCTTTACTAAAATTGGGGTGAGAAACATGCAAAACTTTTATGGACCAATACTATGCTTAAAAACTATTACGTGGAAAGCCTAAGCCTTTGATCCCATACTTATGCCCACTTTCATGAACCGTTAGTTCCTGCGGGAAACGCGATTGCTATAGATAGATCTATTGGGGTGACTCCCCCGTTCGGTTGGCCATTCATAGGTCGATGCGAAACGTATATCATATCGGAATCGAGTGTATTGGGATAAACACTCGCAATGGGCCCCGTTTTAGTATGACAACATTATGCATACACCACTGTCGTAGTTCGGTTGCATGAACTTAGTGCTAGCGTAATAGACGGTTTTGTATGGCATTATACTCATCGTAATGTGCATATGCTCTATATATTGGTCCAACTATACTGCTTACTTTAAACCTATGAACTCACCAGCTTTTCGCTGACTTTTAAGCATGTTTTTCTCAGGTATTTGATTCACGTGATTGAAGCAAGGTATGGGCATGGCAAGGGTCGTAGACTATTTACCGAAGTGTTTTTACACATCAATAACTTATGTTAATTGGGACCACTTAAACTATGGGCTCTATTTCCCGCAAATGAACTTATTGTAAACTTTAACTACTTGGTGTAATATATTTAAACGGAGTATGTATTCCGTTCTTTATTCCTTTGTGTTGTGATTACCAATTTAGTAGCACCCCATGACCCGAATGCTTCCGCTAAACCAGATTTGGGGGGTGTTACACCTAATTATAAGAGTTGTCCAACTGCTTCTGAGTGGGATATCATTGAAAAGATTTGTGTTTTCCTTGGAGTGTTTTATGATGTGATTACCGTTTTCTCGGGATCCAAATATCCTACTGCAAACTTGTACTATCCGAACGTTTTTATGGCTTATCTTACTTTGCATGAGAGTATGAGTTCAAGTGATGAGTATATGAAAGATATGGGGATGTCTATGATGGACAAATTTCAAAAGTATTTGTATGATTTTAATCTCACTTTAGCCATAGCCGTGGTGTTTGATCCAAGATACAAGTTGCACTTTATTGAATGGAGTTACAAAAAGATTTATGGAGAAGACAACCCTCAATATGATATTGTTGATGGGTTATTGAAGACCACTTTTGATGAATATGTTTGTCATGTTTCCTTTACAACTTCAAATCATGCAACTACTTCAAGTGTTCGTAAAGTTGGTGAAGAAACAAGTGATGATATAGGGCGTCTATCTTCTGTTAGAGCAAAACTTTTGGTAAGTAATTTTTTATATATTGTATCGTATTATCATTTTCAAAGTGAAAATTGAATTACTAATTTTGTATTATTACTTTATAGGATTTTGATGAGTTTCAAAGCAATGAATCTACAAGCAACAAAAAGTCAGAATTGCAATTGTATTTGGAGGAGCCAAGAATGGAAAGGAAATTGGAACTAGATGTGTTGGCTTTCTGGAAATCCAATGAGTTTAGATATCCCGTACTTGCTAGGATGGCTCGAGACTTTTTGACAATTCCAATATCTACTGTTGCATCGGAGTCTACATTTAGTGCTAGCAGAAGAGTATTAGATCAACATCAAAGTTCACTTAGTAAAGAAACTCTTGAGGCCCTTATTTGCACAAAATATTGGTTGTTTGCAGGTTCAAATGACGTTCCTCTTGAAGAGCTCGCTGAAGATATAATGTCGATGTCGCTTGATGGTGGTCCTGAATCAGGTGCTTCAAACTCAGTCAACAATCCCGACTCACTTAATCAGGTGCTTACTTTTCTATGTATCTGTTTATTTTAAGCATAAAAGCAATTTAGAGTGTTTAGAAAACCCACACAGCTTCTGTGTTTCTGGCTTATTTTGGGAAAAATACCCAGGTTCGGACCTGCTTATTTACAGCAGCCTATATGAAGAAAAATATAGGATTCAGAAAAATATAGTATAAGAAAAATATAGTAGCCTTATTTACAGCACCCTATACAGGTTCTTAACAGGTTCTAATCTGTACCTGGTGTTAACAAAAACCATTTTCTAATATTTACTCTTTTGACTTTTCAGGTTTAAAATGGAAGATACGAGTAAAAGCGTCAAAATTGAAGAGCTCGCTGAAAGATATAATGTCAACAATCCCACTTCGTATTGTTAAGGATTATTATCATTATGTATTTTTTTTCCTATTTGATTTTTTCCCCTCCTAGTAGAAACTAATTCCATTTATAATAATTTTCAGTAGACATGAATGTATTAAGCTTTCAAGAGCTTAAAAATAGTTATTAATTGGCACTTTTGTATAACTGTAATAATGTTACTAGTTTATTATTACTAGTTTTCATGTTTATTTCTTATCTTTGTTATATACATTGCTCTAAGGATATAGAGTCTTTTATATTAGATTGTTATTGTATATTTTTCTCTCATAAATTTTTGGCCCCCCCAAAAAAGACGGTCAAGCTCCACCACTGTCTATTTGCCTGGGTGGATTTTAAAGATTAGGATATGACTTTGACCATGAATATAGTTGTATGGCTGAGCAATAGGTCAAACTCGACCCGAACTCACCAAATCCGACCTGACCTGAAAACCGAATAAGAGTAAAACGTGAACCGAGAACCAAACCGAGCAAACAATCAAAATCAAAACCGAACAGAATAAGGTCGGTTCGATTTAGCTATTTCAAACCGAATAAGTGTGTTTTGAACTGAACTGAACTGAACCGAACCGAACCGAACCGAGTAAAACCAAATAAGTATACAAAAATGAAAACCAAACCAAATAAGGTCACTTCCGGTTTGGGTCAGTTCGGTTCGGCCCGGTTTCTGTCGGTTTGTCAGTTCGGGTCGGTTTTCGAGTGATTTGCTCAACCTATGTAGTTGTTTACTTACTTTTTCAAAGAAAACATATGGACTTGAAACCCACTGACAACCAATATTACGAATCTTGAATCTTGCATAAAAGGTAGGTTTACCCATTTTTTTTAAATCCCACTACATATCTCTCTCTATCTCACTCATATATATAAATTTTATAAAATAACAAATTTTTATTTGAATTCTTCACTCACAATTCAAAACAATATTTTTAATTTAATATAATTTTTTATCTAACCAAATCAAATCAAAATCCAAATCCAAATCCAAATCCAAAATCCAAATTTAAATTCACATCCAAATCTCAAACCTATTTAAGAACCAAATGGACTCTAAATAAAATCATATGTGTGCAGATTAATTCATTTTGCATCGTGGTGGCAATTTCCTCGTTGTTAAGACTATTGTCCATCAGACAAAATCAAAGAAAACTATGTTTATTTATTTTTTAACAACAATGGAGATCATATTAAAGAATGAAAACTAGCAAGGCGCTAGAAATTACAAAGGCGATTGCTGCCAATAGTTCTAGTTATTACAAAGTTTACTTCTAAATTTAAGCCAAGAAAAAGAAACAAGACAAATAAAATCAAAAAAATCACATTTCCTCATAGATTGAGAGTTGAATATTGATGAGTGGATTGCAACTCTCGCAAAAAGTTTTACTTTTCAAGGGATCTTCAGAAGCTTGCAATCCTCCAGGCAGTGTACCTGATCGTTGTAGTGTAGTATAGGTATGTCCGGGGGATTGATCGTTCTCTAGGGATATTGTGTCGTTAGGTTGAAGTGTATGTCGAATAAGCCTAAAGGTGAGGGATGAATCTTTTTGTATTTTTATATTTTATGAAAACAAGTAAAAATCTCGGTTTTTAAAAGAGTTGACGGAATTATTTGCTAGACAACTAATAACCCAAAAACTAATTTAATAAACAAAAATAAAAATAGCAGAAAAGTAAATTGGTGAACTTCTTATAAGGAGACTGATGCGTGGAATTGCACCCTCGAAAAAGGTTTTACCTCTCAAGGGATCTTGAGAAGCTTGCAATCCCCACTAGGCAGTGTATCTGACCGTTGTAGTATAGTATAGTGACAAGTACCGGGGGATTGATCATTCAAATCAAAGAATAGTGTTCGCTAGGGTTAAAACTCAATTAAACCTAGGTCTAGAGATGAGGGATGATTCTTTTTGTATTTTTATATTTTTATATTTTATGGAAAGTAAGTAAAAATCTCGGGTTTTGAAGGAGTGGGCGGAATTAGTTGCTAATCAACTAACCCAAATAACTACAGATGCAATCAAAATAAAATAAAATAAACTTAAACTAATTGTGGCGAAAACAATAATGAGAGAAAATGTGTTTACTTAGATTTCATTACTCCCTAGCTATCTTTTACCAGTTGATTAGTTTGTTACAATTGCATGGATGACGGATTATATTCCTTAATACCATTCGTAGGGCCGTGTACGAATGTACGATCTTCCCTAACTCTATAAGCTTCTACCTCTTCCTATGTCGAGCCGACTACTAGCTCCTAACATGGTCTCATTAGTAGTTACCTATGCATTAAATATAACCAATATATCGTAGTACACCTCCGATCATGTTTCTTAAGACGTTCAAACAAGTTACTAATTAGAAGACTGTCAGTTTTCTTAAGATTAACATCGAATTCATTCATCCACAACAATTATAAACAAACAACCAACCAATAATCAATATCTAAGTTTCATTACATCTAAGCAAACACAAAGAAAACCTAGCCTAGCATGTTAAAGAGAAGACAAGCATAAGATATAATCAAACAACACATAGACATATTGAATGATTTGTTAGAAGACTTATCTTCAATTAAGCATGGATGAAACAAGGGTTTGAAACCCACAAAATTGCAGTAAAATTCGTCTAGGGTTTTCTCCCTTCAAAGTTGCACACAATGAATGAAAACTAGAAAAGTTTATATAGATTTTACAATCTGACGACGTCAAGAGTAGGGTCTGATGCTGTCAACTCGCCACCAAAATAATACTCGTATTGCCTAGATCCACTTCTGACGTCGTCACGTATAAACTTGGTCTTGGCCGTCATGTGCAATTTACTCTTGATGGCCTTGGTGACGCCGTCATGTATAAATCTTCAAAAACCTCTCTAGCGCGTCACGTGTAATTTGATTTATCCGCCTCTTTTTCAAGTCTTGACGCCGTCAGGTACAATTTTCAGCATGATTTTGAGACTTTGTCGTTTTCTTCACTTTTTCGCTCCAAAAACGTCCAAAATGCTTCCTTTTGTAAATTTCCTCTCAAAAGTACCTAAAATGATAAAAGGAACGATTTAGGGCAATATTTGATCAAATAATCTCGACTTTGGCCTTAAATGACCCCCCAAAAGCGGTACACTTTTTGTCTTATCAAATACCCTTACACTTGAGATTTGCTTGTCCTCAAGCAAATGGGTTTTTATTCTAATCAAAATACAAGTTAGGGGTCATTTAACACTAATATAAAAGTAATTGCAACAAATAATTGTTCCACTTCAACAAAAAACAAGCACGAAAATTATACACTAGCACCTCAGAAATAGTGTTTAGATACTCACATCTCTCGGGTATAATAAAGTATATATCAGAATATGGAAATGGAAAACATCTCTCACTACCTATCATAGCAAATAGATTACCATAGGCTTGGGAAAAGATCAAACCTCCACCACTTGGTGTAAGCACCAAGGATAAACTATCAAAGAGGTCTTTTTAAAGGGTTATAACGTTAGATGTAGGGATATGATAAACACGGTTTTGTTGGATAAAGGCAATATTTACTGGTGGCGAGTTAATCATCTTGGTCAATTACATGTACAATGTGGCGTTGCTAAACCAAGACTCGACTCGACTTAAGCTAATCACAAACTAACAAAAACATAAAACAAACATAAAAAGAAACGGGATGGTAGTCCGTATGTTTTTTTCTTTTTCTTTTTCTATTTTTTTCTTTTTCTTGACTTTTCGATTTTTTTTTTTTTTTTTTTTTTTTTTTTTTTTTTTTTTTTTTTGCATACACTCTTACCCTACCATCCAAAATAATACATCGTAGGAAATTGGCATTCCCCTTACACTTGAACTTTTACATACTTTACAATCAACTATTCTAATGACTCGAATCAAGATAATCAAAACACTTGGAGTACTTATTAAAATTAATGCACATATGGGGGGTAATATATGATGTTCTTCCCCATTACTCCATAACAATAATACTTTACCCATGAGTCCCAATCGTCATAAAACAATATGTACAAGATATGACTCGACTTAGCAACCATGTAATCAATTAGACAATTAAGTAAGGGTTTAAACAAATAATAATAATGCACTAAAGATGAGTGCATACACGGAATGCTAAGGCGATTTGGTTGCACATTTGGGGTGGATTGTAAACAAATTCTTCCTTTAAGTAAAATGCTTAAAGTTAGAAATGAAAAGATAGGCTCGAAGGGGTGTACTAGGGGTATTGTGGACTAAAAATAAGTACAATGCAAAAGTGTGGGAAAAATTAATTGACTTTACTAGTCAAGTAATTATGACTTCATTAGTCAAGTAATTATGATACGGGTTTAACACAAGGGTTATCCTAATGCCTCTTATCATGTAGTAAATCTTACTACACGAATATAGTCTTACTAGCGGTCTCGGGATGTATCACTAACGCAAGTTCTAGAATCTAAGTAGTACCGGTACACTCATAAGCACTAATAATGAATGCTTTTCCTAACAAATCTAAAGGCGAACCTCACATATTTGGGTGGAAATTTTTTTTGAGTGGTACGGTTTTTGTGCTAGTCATACAACTCCTATCCATGAGATGCTCATTAAGATTAAAGCTTCACTCCTAAATGTTGTAAAAAAAATTAAATTTAGTGCTAAAATTGCCCTAACAAGTATTTCTCTTAGTTTTATTACACACCTACTATTGAACAAACAAACTCAAGTGCAATTGCATTCTCTAAGGTATCATCATTTACCCTCCCCTTACACTTAGGCTGAACATTGTCCCCAATGTTCAATAAAAATGATGTTAAAGTAATGAAGGTAAAAGAATGAAACAAATACTCCCCTGATTCGTTTGGTGTGGATAAATGGATAACATGATTAAATCCTCCTCCAAGAAAATGAACGTTGAAAGCTTCCCTCCAGAAATGAAAATCATCTTCTTGTCCAATATAACCTGTTAAACCCGAGAAAACAATCAAGGCAAACCTCGCGTAAAATCGGTGGCAATCTATATATCTAAGGATATAATGCTTGTGGAATGAATGTTTGCAGATTTCCTGGAGTTTATAAAACTAAAGAATTAACAAAAACTTTAAGACTCCGTTAGAAAAACAAAACTCGCAAAAGTTTTCAGAATTTTTACACCTGACGCCGTCAGGTTATGATCCTGACGCCATCAGAGTGTTCTGACAGAAATCTCATGTTAAGTTTCCGGAAAATTTCTTGAAAAACTCACGCCTTAATTCCTGGAATTCCTGCAAAAACATCATTATGACTCGATACAAGCATTTGACTCAAACAAATACTAATATACATGTTCATTTAATATTGTTGTGGTTCATGTTCAATTCCGTTCTTAAAAACAAATTTAGATTTCCCTTACACTTATCTTTTGCGAAATACCTTTTTATGAAGTTAAGACAAACAACAAGGTAAAACATCTTCACAATTTATTAAGAAACATGATCCACAAACAATAAAAATAAAGCATGCATACGGAAACAAATAAAATCAAACAAACAAACAATCAAACAAATAAAACAAATAAAACTTGGGTTGCCTCCCAAGAAGTGCTTTTCTTTATTTACGAGTCTTGTAGCTAGACTCAAGGTCATGGGCTACTACGTGACCTCGTCATTGGTAACGGTTTCTAGGTCATCTTCCAAATCTCTATCAGGATCGCTTTCATGGTGCAGGTATTTTGGGTCTTCAAATTCAAAGACATCTTCCCAATAATTAGAACTAAGCTTACTGACGCCCTTAAAGAACCCACATGATAAGTCAAATGTGTTTTTACATCCTCTCCGAACATCATCATCACATAAAATAAGTTGGGACCCTAGCTTATCAAGTCCGTCGCAATCTACTCCTTCAAAATCTTTCATCTTATACGGCGTTTGGTATGAGATTCTCCTAATCCCATCTATGAAACTCATGATTCCATTCCGGTCGTCAACCATTAAGTTAGTGATTACACAAAAGGGCGCCCCAAAAACAACTTGTGATAACCTCGGGTCGATATAATCCTCGATGTTGTCTACGATCGTAAAATCCATTTTGAATGTCATATTTCCTACGAATACTTGAACTTCATGATCTCTACCTACAACATTTCCTCCTTTATAGATCAAACCCCCATCTGCAGATATTTTTGTAATGGAACAAGGACATAACATTCTTGGGTAGGCACACGTCAATGTAGACATTATAAAAATGCTTGTGACCTATCATACAAGGGATTTTGAGGTTATTCGGATCACATCGCTTTATCTTTCCCGACCTTCCACCCTGTAATTCATTTGTATTACATTCCAATGATGGTCGGTATTCATACACTTCCTCATTACCCTTACGAAAAATTACTTTCCTGACACCATTGGTAAATAGTGCACTACCATCGCTCTCATCTAGGGTCACTCCTGTTTCTTTTACAAATGGCTTTCCGAGGACGAGGTTAGTTAATGTTGGATTAATGAATGAGTCTATGTCATCGATCACGGTTAGATCAATGTTATAGATGAATCCCCCAATCATAATTGATAGCCTTTTCATTATCCTGACACTATCGAGTCCTTTACACGTAATTTGTTCAGGGAAGGCTTCGTTGTAAATGGAGAGAGGGATCGCATTTACAGGGAGGTTAGGATCTATGTAAGTATCGGTTATGAGCTTTTTCCTAGTGGTGCAAGAAATCTTAAAAACTTTAGAGTCGCTTTCCTCAATCCTATTTCTACACCCTATAGTAATCTCTACCATGTCTTTCTCGAGTTTCTCCATAATAGTTTTATCCAAAATTCCTGGATTTTCCTTATGCCCTTCGGATTCTTCTTTCGATTCCTTCCACTCGCTCGACCCTTGTGTGATGGAGTTCTTGAGTAAGTCTACAGGGCTTTTAGCCATATCACGGTCTTTCTTGGGGGTCTCTCCTTCAACTTCATGACCTTCATTCCAAATTGGTTGTTGGCTCTAATTGAGTGTAGGATAAAGTATTGTGGTAATGGTGTTTAGGAAGTGGGTTGGTCCCGAGGGGTTAACATGGTCCTTAACTTCCTTCACCTTTGGCGACATATGTTTAAAGAGTTTACTAGGGCTCTTTATTTTTACATGGGAAGGTGGCTGATTAATGATAGTGACGGATTTGACTTCTTTAGCCTGAGTCAATTTACTAGCAATGCGCTCATTGATATCGTTCAACAAGTTACCAACCTTGTTATTTATATTGGCTTGCCGTTGTCTGAATCGAGTCTCGAGCGTGGAAAGCTGTAATTCTTGAGAGAGAAAGAACTTTCGCAGTGCTTCTTCATAGCTTTGCTTAGGGGTGTTCTGTGGTGGATAATGCTCGGACCATGCGAGTGGGGGAGAACCATTGAAGGATATGCTCCGAGTCTGGTATCCTCTGAAATTTAGCTTATCCTTCCATGCTTCATAGGCCTCGCCAAAATTTCGAGGCCCTCGATTAGTGGTGGGCCAGCTATCCTTCGCTTTATCAGAACGTGAGGATGCGAATTCCTTAAAAGCTCGTTTGGGAAGTTCCATGCAATTATGAGTCTCATGAGGACCACTACAAAATTTGCATGAAGAAGTGATCTTGTTCACTTGGCTTGAAGGTTTAGGAGCTTAGTAAGATTTCATGAGAAACTTGACTTGGTCTTCAAGTTCCATGATCCTACGGTCGGGATTGCTTGAATTGTTCGAAGGCAAAGATATTTCCTTGACCGTTTTGTTCAAATCACGGGGGTCATTCCAACTTTCGTTGTCATAGAGAACAAGATCTTCTATGAGTTCCCATGATTCTTCCGCACTTAGATCACGAAGCTTGCCACCAGCCGATTGGTCAATGGTTCACCTTGTGGAGAGATCGATATGGTCATAGAAAATTTGGACTTAGAGCCAAAGATCTATGCCATGATGAGGGACTTTTTGAAGTAAGTCCTTGAAATGAGTCCATGCTTCATAGAGAGTTTCACCTTGACGTTGTTGGAACATCAAGATGTCATTTCTAAGCTTAGTAGTTACCCCTGGTGGGAAAAATTGAGCAAGGAAACGAGTGGTGAGATCATCCCAAGAGGTGATGGATCCCGCGGGTAAACGCTCAAACCATTGACTAGCTTGGTCACGTAGATAGAATTGGAAGAGACGTAATCGGGTCGTCTCTCGAGTTCCAACATCAAGGTCTATGGAATCTACGATTTTGAGGAAATCCTTGAGATGTTGATTAGGATATTCGGAACGAAGTCCATGGAATGCACATCCGCTTTGCACCAACCGGATGGTGTCGGATCGCAAGGGAGATACATTGGCTCCTTGAGTGAGCTCAATGGTGTTTCGATAGCCTTGGTGGCCAGGACGGGAGTACTCTCCTAAAGTTTGGGGTCTAGGAGGTTGGTTTGGTTGTGGTGGGTTTTGTGGATGGTTTTTTTGTGGTGGGTTGAAGGGATCAAATAGATTACCACCTTCCATGATGGCGGCTGGTAAAGGTTACGAACAAAGGAACGAAGAAAAAGATAGACTAAAGAAACCTATAAAAATAAAATAAAAATGTTGCTAGAAAGGAATCTAGCAAGTAGACCTAATAAAAAGAAATTTCAACTTAGACAATAACTATTTCCCTGGCAGCGGCGCCAAAAACTTGATGCGTGGAATTGCACCCTCGCAAAAGGTTTTACCCCTCAAGGGATCTTGAAAAGCTTGCAATTCCCACCAGGCAGTGTACCTGACCGTTGTAGTATAAAATAGTGACAAGTATCAGGGGATTGATCGTTCAACTCAAAGAATAGTGTTCGCTAGGGTTAAAACTCAATTAAACTTAGGTCTAGAGATGAAGGATGATTCTTTTTGTATTTTTATATTTTATGAAAAGCAAGTAAAAATCTTGGGTTTTGAAGGAGTGGGCGGAATTAGTTGCTAATCAACTAACCCAAATAACTAAAGATGCAATTAAAATAAAATAAAATAAACTTAAACTAATTGTGGTGAAAACAATAATGAGAGAAAATGTGTTTACTTAAATTTCATTACTCCATAGCTATCTTTTACCGGTTGATTAGTTTGTTACAATTCATGGATGACGGGTTATATTCCTTAATACCATTCGTAGGGCCGTGTACGATCTTCCCTAACTCTATAAGCTTCTACCTCTTCCTATGGCGAGCCGACTACTAGCTCCTAGCATGGCCTCATTAGTAGTTACCTATGCATTAAATTTAACCAATATATCGTAGTACACCTCCGATCATGTTTCTTAAGACGTTCAAGCAAATTACCAATTGGAAGTCTGCCAGTTTTAACCCTAACATCGAATTCATTCATCCACAACAATTATAAACAAACAACCAACCAATAATCAATATCTAAGTTTCATTACTATTGATATAAATAATGCATAAAAACGTTATTAATATTTTTCGATATCCCTACGTTTTGACGATCACAAAATGTAAAAACATTAAACGAAAAATTATTACGTAAACAAGTATTTAGTAACAAATATCATTTCATACAACAAAATCACTTAAGGTATGAATAAAAAAATGTCTAATACATTTTATAATCAAAGGGATTTTTATTTAAACATTACAAAGTTTATAAAATGATATAAACATCTTATATATTTTTGAAAAACACTTTTGGTAATTAAAGGAAAATGTTTAATTCATAATAAATATATGAATTCAAATTTTTAACCAAAATCAGTTTGTTTTTCACCAAATAAACTTTAACCAGAAAAGACAAGAAAACTGCCCGTTTTAGGGGGCGGCCCCCTTAATTTTAAGGGGGCCGGCACGCTCCTCTTGTCAGAAAATTTTGCCTATAAATACATGCTCAAACCTGGTATTTTTCCCCACGTTTTGCATGAAAATTTTGAGTCCCAATCCTTTCTAAACATCTCTGTAAATCCTTTGATCATAAGATTATAAGTCTTTGTTTCAAGTGATTCAATCCCTCACCACTCAAAGTGCAAGTGAAGAATACTCCTTCAACATCTAGTTAAGAAGTATTGTAGATTTGTGAATATAGTTTGTAGTTGTGTAAATTATTTGTAAAGGAGTAGAGTGTTTGTAATAGGTAGATTTAGGTGTGTTAGTAGTGAAGAAAAGTAGTGAATAGAAGTAGTGGAAGAAGAAGTTGTGTTGTGAAGAAGAAGTAGTGGTGTGAAGAAGAAGTTGTGGTGTGAAGAAGTTGTGAAAAAGTCGTGTAGTAACTAGTGGTGTGAGATTGGTTCTAGCTAGGATTAGAACTCGACATTTAGCTTAGTGTCGTTAATTGGTATAAGCAAAAGTTGTGTAAGGTTTTCTCCGCCATAAGGGAGCTTGTTGACATAGTGAAGAAAACTCTCGAGTAGGTGACTCGGGGAATGGAGTAGGGCAAGGAAGGTGTCCTTGTAGCCGAACCACTATAAATCATTTGTCTCGCGGTAAGATCTTTCCATCTCTTACTTATTATCTTACTTATATCGTTATTACTTTTGTAGACGTAGACGTATATATATATATATATAGTTGCTCATATAGTGCTAGTGTTGATTTTACTTAAAGATCAAACAAAAGTTTCATTCACAAAACAAAGTTTTTACAATCAAACTAAAAAGGTAACATACATATAATTGATCATTTCGATCAAGTATAGTTTTCATACAAAATACAATTAAGGATTATAAAATAAACGTTTACTTACTTATCTCTCGTATATAGCTATAATTGTTTATATTATCCATGTGTTGATTTCACATACTTAGCTTACATTATTATTACTGTTCATACTTAGATATAGTTGCTCATATTGTTCAAGATTTGAGTTCACATAAGATCGAATCAAAGTTTTAAAAGTAAACAAGGTTTTAAAACTAAACTAAGTTTTCATAATAAAATTAAAAAGACATAAAACTATTCAACCACCCCCCCCCCCCCTTATAGTTTTCCACAATTGGCATCAGAGCTACGTTAAACAAGATTTTTTAAAATTTATTGTATTTTAAAACTTGTATCGATCTATGGAATCGGAAAAATATTTAGAAGGTCAATCTATGCAAAGACCACCACTATTTGAAAGTAATGGTTTTCTTTATTGGAAAAATAGATTCGAAACTTATGTGAAATCAAAAGATCTTGATCTTTGGCATGTTATTACCTTTGGTGATTTCCCCCCTATTCAATATAATTTTGAAACTAAAAATGATGAAATTGTATCTTTTGAAAAACAAAATGATGATTTGAAAAAGAAACTAGCAAAAAATAATGAGGCTAAAATGGTTATTTATAATGCGTTACCACACAAAGAATATGAAAGAATTTTTATGTGTAAAACCGCAAAAGAAATTTGTGATTCTTTATTAATCACTCACCAAGTTAATAGTCAAGTCAAAGATAATAAAATAGATCTTCTTGTTCAACAATATGAACAATTTACGATTCCGGAAGAGGAATCAATTGATAATGCTTTTGCTAGATTTAACACTATCATCACAAGTTTAAAAGCACTTGATGAGAATTTTTCTAGTAAGAATTTTGTTAGGAAATTTCTTAGGGCTCTTCATCCAAAATAGCAACCTAAAGTTACGGCGATTGAAGAATCAAAGAATTTTTCAACTTTACAACTTGACGAATTGATCGGCAACTTGAAGGTCTATGAAGAAATAATAAAGAAAGACTCCGAAATGGTCAAAGGGAAAAGAGAGCAAAGCAAATCAATCGCATTGAAAGCTCGGAAGGAATCTAGTGACGAGGATAGCTCAACCTCCGAAAGAGATGACGAAGAATATGCTATGGCCGTAAGAAACTTCAAGAAATTCTTCAAAAGACGAGGAAGATTCGTTAGACAACCACATGATGAAAGAAAGGCATTCCAAGGATACAAAGATGACAAAAATAACAAGAGCGGAATGAAGTGTTATAAATGCGGCGACTCAAATCATCTCATCGGAAAATGTCCAATGATGACAAGGGATCAAAATCAAAAGGCGTTCATTGGAGGAGCATAGAGCGATGGCGATGAAGATGAGAAAGATATAACAAAGGACGAAAAATGTCTTGTAGCTAAGGCATCCAATGAGGTACTTTCCGAAACCAAATACTTTAGTGATGAAAATCAATCATTAGAAGTAAAAGACCTAGATAATGAATATAATAGGTTATGCAAATGAGGTCAAAAGGTTATAGCTAAAAATAAGTCACTAAAACATATTAATAATCTATTAGAAAATGAAGTACTCGAATTAAAAATTAAACTACAACATTTGGAAAAAGGAAAAGAAGTTTTTATAGAATATATATACTACTTATAATGGAGGAATGACTCTCTTTCCAAAAAATTCAGATATACAAAAAATGATGCATGATTTACAACACTTTAAAGCAAGCAATTTTCATAATTACAACAACCAAAGCATTGTGTAAAATAAAAACTAGCATGAATAGAAATTCAGACGACTTTCCTTAGAATTCTACATTAATAGCATTAAAAACACCCCTACACCCAATATTACAATCATTTAAACATAATGTACAACCCTCATTCTATATTAATAGTATTAAAAACACTCCTACACCCAATATTACAATCATTTAAACACAATATACAACCCTCATTCTACATTAATAACATTAAAAACACCCATACACCCAATATTACAATCATTTAAACACAATGTACAACCCTCATTCTACATTAATAGCATTAAAAACACCCCTACACCTAATATTGCAATCATTTAAACACAATGTACAACCCTCCATCTTAACCTAGACACGAACCTGTGACCAAGACTCGACTCAATAAAACTTGACTCGATACACAAGGCTGTGAGTTCAAGCTCATGGCATCCCTTGTTTTCGTGACTCAATAATAACGACAACAACAAAAAGAAAGAAAATGATACCAAAAAATTATTTAGCTTCATATTTATTAGTTTTAATCTTTATTTAATCAAAAACTCTTGAAAATTCATGTACTTATCCCCCACCGTCGCTAGAATGACAAAAAGGGTGGTGGGTTTTCCTACCTTCGACTGCCAGTATTAACAAAACGAGAGAGAGATGGTTTTGGTGATGAACTCGAGCGGTGGTGGTGTTAATCATGGTGTTGGCAGGTGTTTCTAGGCGTGTGATGTACGTCAAAATGTTGAGGAGGTTGTAAGGAGTGTGCTGGTGATGGCAGTGAGTTTTAGTGGCCGACAGTGGTGTTTGTTTGGCTGAAAAAACCATTGGAGAAGAAGAAGAAATAGGGTGCGGCTGTTTGAGAGAGAAAGGGTGTCTAACCCTTAGTGAGTATATAATGAGGTTTATATATGAACGTGTTTTAGACCTTGTGTGAACCCTATTGCACCCTTAGGGACTAAGATTGTAAATATATGCTAGAATATATGAAAGTGTTTTGGACCTTGTGTGACGGTGACGGTGAGGGAGGAAAGTGAAGCGGTGACGGGAGGGGGTGACGGTGACGGTGGTTTTAGAAGGTGGAGTGGTGGTGATGACGTGGAATGGTGTGTGAAGGTGAAGAAGGTTCATGGTAGGAGGGAGGATTTATTACCGTTATGGATAAAGGAAGGAAATGTGGGTTTGAAGGGGTTTATATACCGTGCTGGTTGGGTTTGGGAGGGACAGTGAATTGGGGGTGTTTGTGTTACCTTTAATTTAAAACCCGTGTTGGTGTAGGGCATTTGTATACGATAGTAATTTTGCGAGTAAGGTGAAATCAGCTAAAGAAGTGAACTAGCCAAAGAAGTGAACTATTAAAGTGCGCTCGCATGTTGCGATGTGACATCTGTGGTGGTTGGGTTTGGGAGGGAGTATGAATTTGGAGTGTTTGATTTATGTTTTAAAATTGTAGCTTAATACTGTAGAAATTTGGTACAATTATTTAATGCATAAAACTTTTAAATAAAACCATATGAGTGAAAATTAATTCATTTTGCATCGTGGTGGCAATTTCCTTGTTGTTAAAACTATTGTCCATCTGACAAAACAAAGAAAAATATATTTATTATTTGTTTAATCATTGTATAATTAGTTTGTAGATAATACTTTAGATCATGAACAATATGGTAAACTTAAATACAAGTTAAAAAATGATCAACAAATAATTTTGATACACGACTTGTATTTTGTTATTCATTTTGTTTGTTTTAATTAGACTTTCAGGTTGAGAAAATCCATATCAAAATTATAGTACTATCTCGTCAATTTTTTCATTAATCAAAAAATTATTGATTTGTTTAACCAATCCTATCACAATACATAGTATATATTTGGTGCCAGAATGTTTATTAAAATATATCATCCTTGATGCCAAAAATATACCCACTTAAAAGAAAAGTAATTGAAAAAAAATACATTAAATAGAAAACATTCATTGTGGCTATACTTTTGTTGATATTTATCAATCTTAAAACTTTAGATGCATTTGGTTTGTAAATGACATCATAACGAGATTTGGATTTGATATTGAATTGATAGAAAAATAAGAGAAAATAGTGGATTGTGCAAATAGTTGTTTGATTTGTAATTTATAAACAAAATTAGATTTGGGTGAAGTATTATTTTACAATTTAAAAAATATAACAGAAATGACAGGACTCATTTTGTTAAGTAGAAAAAAAAAGGTAATCATAAATTAAAGGAAAATGAAAGGCTACTCAAATGTTTTGAAAATGAAAAGTTTCATATGTCAATCTCACCAACCTTAATGGAGTTCGTAAAAAGCATCATATTAGCCTTGTTATTTTGTGAAGCTGACGTCTTACACGTGAATTGGACTAGATATATAGATAGTTGCTCATGAAAGGACCATTAGTGTCTAAGTGGCAAAGTAATGATGTGTAAGACCTATAAATACCCCTCATGACTCTCCATGAGGGGTGTGGGAAAACATTATCTAACTTTCATATTTCTATCTAATAAAAACTTTCCTTTTCTCTATTCTCTATTTACTTTCTCTCACTAGAAACCACCATGGGTTTTGAGTACTTCTCCACCCCAAGACCACCGGATCTTGACTCATAAAGGAAATCGTACACATCATATGACTGTCTGAATGTAAATTTTAAAAGTCACTACTAGAAAAAGGTCTATCCTTGACTCGCATTTTATGACGCACACTACAAGATGACGCGCAAATAGCAAAGTCATAAAATAAGAGTCATAATGAGTAAATTTTCTATTGGGGATGACTCGCTTTAAAAAGCGTCATACACATATGGGTCATAATCACATTTTTGGCTAACTCCCACCCACTTTTTTCCCCCAAAATCAAATGATTTTCATTATCCCTCCATACTTATCTCCATACTTATCTAGGTCACTCACTATTTTCACCACTCCCAACTATTTCACCACTAGTCTAAATGGGCGGGTCAGGTGCGCCTACCCACTCTTTTGTCTATCTTTTAATCCATTCAACCCATTATTTCAGGTGGATGATGAAACCGAGTGTGTTATCTTTGACCTTCGCCCATCAGATGCCATCAATATTGCTGTTAGGTGCAAGGTATGGCATCATAATAGTAATTTGTTACTTTACTTTCGTTATTATAATGGGGAAAAAGATTAATTGTTGTTATCATATATTTTCAGGTACCAATACAGGTCAACAAGTTCTTACCATATAGCGATGGAATGAAGATTGTTGAATCTACAAAGCCGTCACTTCAAGGACCTGCTACAGATGGGTTGATATTTAAAGAACTTGACAGGTGTCTAAACTTGACATAAAAAAGACTTGTAATTTGATTGAGTTACCCATTTTGACCAATTACCCAACCCACCCAATGTAAATTTGATTGAGCTTTTTATACTTGTATAAGTTGTTTTCAGCAATCCTTTGGTTTTTTTGAGCTTTTGTTGCAGGTTGGAGTTGATAGTTGGAATTTCAGAAGTTAAGCTGTCATAAGAAGCTCACATTAAGCTTAGCTTAAGAAGCTCACATTAAGTTTAGAAGTGTAGGAGTGAAGTGGATTAGAGTATTGTTGTTGATTGTGTAGTGGATTAAAGTAAGTGTAGGAGTGAAGTGCACTTAGTAAGATATTAGCGTGCGAAGGCATCAATATAACAGGTTACTCAGAAAGCTCAATGGCGCAACTGTAGCTTTATTGAACTATTGTTGTTGATTGTGTAGTGGATTATAGTAAGTGTAGGAGTGAAGTGCACTTAGTAAGATATTAGCGTGCGAAGGCATCAATATAACAGGTTACTCAGAAAGCTCTACGTATGTGCCATTCGTCACAGTTTTTAAAAAGAATGGTTGTAATATGTAAATTATATGTACACAGCTGTATATGTATCGTGCAATGATATTATATATCAATAGTCTAAACTGTTATCTGTAGGTACTATGATGAGAAGTGTCAATCTTTTGATTATACCAAACTTATATCTGTAGGTACTGAAAGCTCTAAGAAGGCTGGTGGTCAGGGTGATTCAGCAATTACGTCTGTTCAACCGAAGAATCTGTAAGCATTATTTCTTATTTGAATGGGCATGATCTATTTCAGTTTGTCCCTAGATTGATTATATTGTATATATTTAGTTTGTAGACTGATTTGGTTATGTTAATTGCTGTTTGGCAGAGGTGACGGTAGTTTGACAGGTAAAAGTACTGCTGTCGTTCCTGCTCACATGGGTTCGGATAGGTTAGAATTTGCTTTTACCTTTTAACACATATTGGGGAACTTGTCTATCTCTTTTCTCCAACTATGCACACGTGTCTAATATGAAACTTATCTGTTTTTCTCAGAGTAAGAATCTTGACCATAGGATATAATTGAAAGCTATTTAACGGACATGCCATGTTAAATACAGAGTATGCAATAAGGCTCTTTGTCGCTATGTTAATAAAAAATGGCTACGTGATCATGTTAACAGATTCGTCCATTGCAAAAATGAGACTTGATAAGCTTTAGCGACTTGAGAACCAAATAAAAACAGGGAGTTGGTATTCTAGTGGAATTTATTGAACTATCTTTTGTTCAGTCAAAGCAGATGATCTTAGTTTTTCACTGCAGATAACAGAGTTTTATTACTTGTAAAAATGGCTAGGTGATATGTTGCACTTGCACAGCGTAAGCAAGAGAGAAGGGCAAGGTCACAGACTTGCAGGTAAGATGATTGGTCAAGGTCTCTTAAATCAATATTAACAAAAAAAAGTTGTATCACCTATCATATTTTGTATAATAAAAGGAGTCATCCTCTAAAGTTGTCAACATTTATCTCCCTCAAGCTCAATTTCAACAAATGAGGCCAGTTGCAATGGCACCTTCAATGATGGCTTCTTGTATGCCTATGTACCCCCGTGGTGCTCCAGGTATGGGCCAGCAGCTATTCTATAGCCAAGCTCCCCCTGCTATGATTCCTCCACAGGTACTCTTTGCTAAACTTATTTGTGCACCATCTGCATTTATTTGTTAACTGCTTATTTGCAGCCTGGTCACAGATTTTTAATTCACTCATATTAAGCAGTTATAAGCTGATCTTTTGGATAAATAAGCTCACCCAGCTTATCTCCATTTAGTATTTTTAGATTAATTTTTAGAATTTTTTAAGACCTTCAAAACCAGGCCTGCAAAAGGTTGTAGTGGATAAATAAGCTCACCCAACTTATCTCTTGTAACGTATTTTGAATTTGTCTATCTTTTCTCCTTTTTAGATGTGGTTAAAGTGAATGGGAGACTTATTCCTCAAGCGGTTAAATCGTGGGTCGAGCAATACGAAAAGGAGCCAAAACCAGCAATGGTTGTATACTCAGTGGTCGATGTGGAAGCTGTCAAACTAACTTGTGAATTACTATCGATATGTAATTTTTGTCGTTAATTAACTTGTGACTTATCGTGAATTAGTACTTGAATTAACCTCATTGTTTTGATATATATATATGAAATGCGTTATTTTGATATTTGTGTTTTTAATTTTGTATTATCAGGTTTTAATTGTCATTTAATAGAAAATTAGTAACTGGAAAAAATTAATTAAAAAAAAATTAAGTTATGACTCGCAAAAAGGAGAGTCATAAAACGTGGGTCATAAATGCGCGTCATAGAGGGATGACGCACAAATGCGAGTCATGAAGCTTTATGACGGGTCTTTCCTTGACTCGCATTTGCGCGTCATAAAGCCTCTTCTTGACTCGCATTTGGAGTTAAGAATAGCCCTTTTTCTAGTAGTGAGTGATTCATGGCTACCAAACATTTGTTTACACTTTGAATCAATTACTCATAGCCGACTCTCATATAAAAAATGCATCCTTAAATACAACTTACAATTAGAATTCTATTGCAGATTATATAATGGGTCGGACAACAATCTAATGACTAGTGGTATTCAACGGTTCGATTATCGGGTTGTTCGGTTTATTTTGTTCATTACTTTGGTTAAAACTTTTTTTTTAAAAAAAAAATCGAAACTGACCGAATTGAATTCAAATTGGATTATATAGAACCAAAAACCGAATTTCAATTCAGTTCAGTTTTCGAGTTGACCCAAATAACTCAAATACACTAAAAAATCATTTAATCATATTGTTATTCCACGTAGTTTGAGCAAATGACGATATCATCATACTAATAATAAGAATAGTAACAACATCACCCAAAACCACAATAACACCACTTGTACTTTTCAACATGTATAAATCTTTATTAGAAATGAATCAAAGGATTTATAGTGGAATAGTTCTTGGTAACACTATTCCGGTTGAGCAACAAATGTAGCACTCCTTTGGGAACGACTAGAGGCAGCTAGCTTTGCTTAGTTCGTTCCTAGGGGAGAGGATCTTATCAACCGTAATGCTAAGTATTACTTTATGTGTTTATTTAGAATCCTACTTATCCTGGATACACAGTTTCGTTTAAATAGGCAAAGGGAATACTGCGGATGCACATGGGTATAGTAGTTCACTGTCCTTGGAGTAGATAGCACGTGACTAGTATACTAGGCGGAGCGTGCTTTGGTTTTCTAATGTTGACAACTTTTATACCCAAGATCTTACTTTATCGTCCTTTGATAAGATCTTATGTTTATCTTCCCAACAAGTTTCCCGCTCATTCATCAAAGACTAAGTCCATTTTAGAGACAAGTCTTCAGGGTCATTAAGATATTTTTCTGCTCTCAGTGCCTCTGGTGTTGCTTGTAGCTGCTTATACATTACTCCCTAACACCACATCAGTTTGTAAAGTGTTTCTTCAGTTGGTCTTTGACTTCCCTGAAGCTTTACAGTTGGCTGAGCTTTATACAATTCTCACTGATATCTTATATCAGTGAGTTTACTTCCATTGATGATCATTAATGAGGTACCTATCACTGATAACCAACAGAGTGTGCTCTCTGATAACTATCAGGGACCATCAGAGAGTAAGACCTTTGATTTCCATCAGAGAGTGAGTTACTCTCTAATCCTTATCAGTGAGTGTTGTTCTCACTGACTTATATCAGAGAATTAATAAATAAGGTTATTTTAGGTTTAAATACATGTCAGAGACAGTTGAGTTGAAAATCACACCCAACACATACAAATTTTTATCAAAAATAAAAAATAAAAAATAAATAAAGTCAAGCTTAAAAAATGTAGTATTATTTTAGGAAAGGGTTTTAATGAGTTTTTTTTTTCAAATATATATATATATATATATATATATATATATATATATATATATATATATATATATATATATATATATATATATATATATATATATATAGTGAGACTTTCTTGCGAGAACCATTTTATCTGCGAGAATTAAGAGAACCACCAAAAACATACATGCACGCCTTCAATAATTGTATTTTTGTACATATGTTTTAAAAACAACATATATGTTTTAAAAAAACCTAGTTGTTCTAAATAATTTGATAAGAAATTAGAAATACAAAATTTTTCTTTGAAGGTGTGCATGTATGTTCTGATAAGGCGTGCAACGATAATATTGCGGCCGTGTGTAAGGTTTTTGTGAAAAAAGATGATGAGTTCATGATGCTATTGAAGAACATAGGTGGATACTTACAATTATTGATGATTTGCATTTATTTTTATTTTATTTTAAAAGGCGTGCATATATGTTTTTGATAATGTAAATTTATAACAAATCAAGAACATATATGTTAAACACAAAAGTCGATATCGATTGAAATACAACTAAAATACAAATTTCTAAAAAGAAAAAAAAAAATCCTTGAATCTAATCGATCTATACATATATGCACTAATATTTAACGCAAACAGACATATGTGCAACTCATTGTTATCAACAATTTTAGAAGTCGAGCATATATGCGCGCCTTCAATAATCGTATTTCTTTAACCGCCGCATAGTATCATCATGTATCTATGTGTGCATCCACTTCTAGATCTTCATTGCTATAACCATCTTCAAATCTGGTACAAACATACTAGAAAACAATTAAACCTCAACTAAATAGGAAATGAACTTTTTAATCATATTTGTAAATCATACATGTTTTAAGCATACATGTGTATAGGCGATCATTTAAAAAAAAAAAAAAAAAAAAAAAAAAAAAAAAAAAGAAAAAAAAAAAAAAAACTTGTTTAAAACATACATATTTAAAAATCATGTTCTCAAACATATATGGGGAAAGCCTCTCATATATGTTTTGAACATACATGTTTTAAGAAAGCCTCACATATATGTTTGGAATATGTATGTTTTGAACATAAAACATATATGTTATTCATTAGTTATACACCCTTGTTTTGAAATAAAATAAACACCCTTGTTATAAACCTACACCTAAAAAAGCACAATCACCCAATTACTATGTACTTTATTGCAACCAATGGAATTAAATCCTTCTTCCCAATTACGCTAAATGGTAATTTGATTATATAAGTAAAATGGACCACAGTCTCATCTTTATTCATGGTTCTATAAGAATAACTAGGATCCATGGGCTTATGCTTTTTATTTTTGAACAAACATGGGCTAACGTGGCAACACAAGATGGAATTAAGTCTGTTGAAATGAAAAGTTCATAATAACGAAAATAATCTAGCACTTTTTAAAAGAATAAAACATTGAAAAAAACTATTGATCATCTATGTTCCATATGGGATAAGACTGCTATTTTAGTATTTTTATAGTTGCAATCTATCATAAAGCTAAAACACTATAACACAAATTAATTATGGACGAAATTAACCAACAACGAATAAGAAACAACGATGAAACATATCAAGAATGTGAAGTTACCAGTACAGCACCTTTTCCGACAAAACAAGCAGCGGCGGAGCATCCTTTTCCTTCCTCTTTCGTGTCGTCAATTACGGTTAGGATTATCAAACTAACCAACTAGAGCCTCATTCTATCATTATCTAAAAAAAACAACCTCAAATCGATTATCAATTTAAAAAACCAACTACGAAGATAAAGAATATCAACAAACAGATAACACCTAGAACAAACAAAAAATCGACATTTAACAATCACAAATCATAGATAATTAGATTTATGTAAAATCGATTATCATCATCTAAAAAAAAACACTCAAAGCAGATCCAAAGACACCCATCACAGATCTTGATACAAAAAGAAATCATATCAAAACCTTACCCGAGACCGTGTATAGGATCTTGAAGCCGTGGTCTTCATGATTTCGCTTGATAAACAAGAGATAATCTTTTGTTTGTGATTCATATCTCATCAAATACAACAATAGAAGTTGCAGTGTGGTATCATTCGATTTGATTTAAGGATAAACAAAAGCGCGGCGTTTCTTTTTTTAATTAGGGTGAGAAGATTTATTTTTACTGTGTGTATAAAGTGGTAAATGTAGATCCATGTTTAGTGGGACGGTTTTGTAGGGAGGGGGAGATGAAATTCCACTAGAACCCTTTTTTTATTTAAGGATTAATATTTAGTTTTTGATTTATTACAATTATGCCATACATCATCTTAGCCATTGATATACTTATCCAACGGTTTAAAGGAGGTTCTCGCAGTTCTTGCATATAAAAGTGGTTCTCGTAAGAAAGTTACACTATATATATATATATATATATATATATATATATATATATATATATATATATATATATATATATAGAATTGAGTTCATATAAGATCATTATTAAAATTGTTAAAGTAAGATCCCAATAGAAAATTGACAAGTGTAACTTAAGCTTTTAAATAAAATAAATTTGATAATTAAATCAAAAGGGTATTAAAGGTATTTCAACTCTCTTATCATTTCACTAACCTAAAGTTAACCACCACTTTACTTTTCCTCATAACTTTTGTGACAACTGGCAATTTAGGGAGACATTATGAAACCCGCATTACTTTAAAGTTGACGTTAATTAAATATTTGAAATTTTTATTCACGAGAAATTTGTAAAATTTGAACCATGGCTTGAATTATGAGGTTATGTGGAATTAAATTTGAATTACCGTTGTGATTTGGAATTTATGTTATGAATTATTGTTTGAGACGTTTCGTGGCACTACGTTCACTCCGGCGCTAGGAATAACCTAACAAATTTAAATATTTTGAATTTATGGTTCGGTTTACATATTTGTTGAACATATCGTGGAATTTTAAAATAATGGGAACGAGCTCGGTTTGAGAGAGTCGGAATATTTTGAAAAGTTTACGGGTTTGGCCTTGCGTTTTATACATTAGCCGCCCCCTATTATTAATATTACTATTATGATTTTTTTATTATTAAAAAGAGTATAATACAAATGGTCCTTGTGGTTCCTGGTTCACACACAAACACAACACAAACACACCCTCACCAATCTCTCTCTCTCTCTCTCTCTCTCTCTCTCTCTCTCTCTCTCTCTCTCTCTCTCTCACACACATCATCATCATCTTCTTCATTTATTCAACAAAACCCTAGCCACCATCACCACCTTGTGGCTGCAGCCGCCTAACCACCCTCCACCGACACCCAAAAATACTTCCAAACAATCCCCCATCACTAGATCTATTATACCTACTAATTCAAGCACAAGTTTTCTTGATTTTTGAAGATTTTTCATGACCTTTTCTTGTAATATCGAAGGTAAGACAAGTCACAAGTGTTGGTGACTCGTATTTTTATTAAAAACGTGGCTTGTGAGCCCCGGGGTTGTATTCTTGGGTGAGTTTTTGAAGAAAATCGAAAGATATATATGGGTTTTTGAATAAAACGTGATTTTAAGCAAGTTTGGTATCCGGGTTTCATGATTTTTGGTGGGTGTCGAGATGAAACCGAGAGCTTAGGCTTTCGGCTTGTGACTTATGTGAGCTAATGTGGTTTCTTGATTCTATTTGGTCTCGGGGTAATGTTATCGAGAGTGTTTGGTTTAGTATTTTAAAGTTTTGATTGAATTTTGGTCTCAAGATTTGATATAGTTGTTGTTGGTTGTGGTACCGTGACCCTAGGGGCCCGTTTGGTTTAGATTGATGCTCGGTCGAGCATGCTCGTGGCCCTCGTGGTCACGGGGTTGGACCTTGTGGCTCGTGGAGCTTAGCGAGACCCAAGTGGGTCTCTCGGTTCATGTTGTTGTTATTACTTTGTTGTTGAAACTTGAATATATTCTTGTGATTATTTGTTGTTGTTGTTGTTGTTGGCCGAAAGAAAAGAAGAGGCCGAAACCTCGTGGTCTCGGCAAATGAATTAATATTGGTATTGTGGAGTTGTGTTGACGGAAAGTGGTAATGGGGACCGATTGTGAGACGGTTAACTAGTATGACAGAGATAGGTTAGTCGGGTGCCGTAGTCGGACCCTATTGTTGTAGCTTGTGAAATGGGATGATTGACGGAGATGGATTTATTGTGATTGAGATTTGATTTTGTTACTTTGGACTTTCGGTTATGTGAGTCGATGTCACGTTGACTTTCTAGTCAATGATTGACTTCGGCAAAACGCCTTAACACTTGGACTTGGACAATGAGCCGAGAGTGATAACTCGGACATGTGACCCATCTTTTATAACTCGATATAAATTATAATCAAACTTAATAATAAAAACTCGTAATACTTGATTTGTGAAAATCAAAGTATATATTTAGTATTGTATTACTTAAAGAAATCCGCAAGAAATACGGATAACCCGAGTTCGTAGTCCGTGTGAAGGGTGAATGGAATTTCGAATTCCCGATTCGTGAAACGTGTCGTGAAAGTGGAGAAAAGTGATTTCAAAGAGATTTAAACTAATAAATATAAAAATGAAGCACAATTAATCACTTAAGCACGTAATTCAAATAATCAAACCTAAAACGTAACGTAGAATAAAAACCGTGAATTTGAAGCTATACTAATTCTACGGACTTGAAAATAATTTTCCTAAGTTAAAAATGATAAAAGAAAATTTTGAGAACAAGAAAAATATTTTTTTGACTTTTTATTTAATTTTTGTGAATTAAAAACTAATTTAACTAATTAAAAATTAAAAGAAAATGGAAATTAAGTGAGAAAAATGCAAATTAAATTTTGAAAATTCAAAAATAACTAAAAACTATTTTTAAAACTGAAAATATATTTTTTTTTGGCTTTTTGTGTAATTTTTATGAATTAAAAACTATTTAAACTGATTAAAAATTCAAATAAAATTGAAAATAAATGGGAAAAATGCAAAATTAATTTCTAAAAATCTAAAATAATTGAAAACTAATTTCTAAAATATTTTTGGATTTTTTAGGATTTTTCTGATTTTTTTGGAGTTTTTGGTAATTAAAAGGTATTAAAAATTGAATAAAAACTAAAATTAATTAAGAAAAATAGCAAATAAATTCAGAAAAATATGAAAAATTCAAAAATATTATTCTAATCCTAGAAAAAATTTAAAAAGTAGAAAATAAGTTCAGGAAATGCTATATGCTAAGAAACTGCTTAATTTGATGTGCTTATTAATAAGCAAACTTGACCCAAACTGAATCAAATTTTGACCAAATGTATTTTGGACTCAAATGAACTCAATGGAACCAGATTTAGCCCAAATAGAACTTAGAAACACAGAAATGGGCTTAACTCAGTTGATTAAGCACTTAAATAAATAAGCAGTTAAGCAAACAGATAAGCAATGGGTCCAAATCAATGAAATAAGCAATTATAAGCACAAATGAATTTATATGAACAATAAATCTCAGATAATGATAACCCAAACACAAATGCAGCCTAAATTGAAGACAGACCCTTGGTTCAATCCACACAACTAGATTTAGCAAATAAGTTGAGCAAATAAGCTCAGGAGTAAAAGCTTATGGGGGCAAAACCTCTACTGATCTATTGAGATATAAGAAAAGCCAATAAAACTGATTCACAATCCAATTTGCTTGCCTAAAATCCACCTAGAAAGTATGCCAACAACTGATGTGCAGGGGAATACTTAAGTCAGACAGACAATTCCAAACTAAATTTTCAATAAGCAAATAAGATCCAAACCAACTTTTTCTTTCTTATTATGTTTCACAAGCTGCTAACGTCCACAAATCATTAAACAAAAAGTATTTCCAACCAAAAATGAACCCTAGAAAGGCTCACAAAGATCTATCCAAAAACTGAGTTCAATCTTGTTTGACTTTTTAATTTCAAAGCTATTTTGACTAAAATGAATTTTGAATGCTCAAATCTTACTGAAAATATGATGTTAACCTAGAGTATGAGTGAAATAAGCTAAAACACAAGCTTATGCAGCTACTTTTGAGATTATGCAACTAAATAACTAACTTACTAACTGATATGACTAATTGAAAGTTAATTTTGACTTTTTATGTAATAATACTACTAAATTATGCTTAACTGAACTTACTAATACCCTAAGTATGATGCCTAAACACTCTATACCCACTGAATCAATAATAATACCAGCAAACCACTCTGATCCAAACACCTTATAATAACCTGTTACGAGCCTAAATGAAATAACTAACCCCTTGAACAATTCTAACTACCAATTCAACTCTGAATATGAATTAATAGGCTCAATGAAACACAGTAACACAGGTAACTAACACTTAATAGAACAGTAACACAGATCTAAGGTTAATAACAGAAAATGAAACAGAAGCACAACAAATACTATCAAACTCAGATCTAAATGAGAATATAAACTAGTGCTAAGCTCAAAATATCAAAATAAAAAGATATAAGCAACAATGATCAAACTAAAACTACTACTATTAACTGATGCAAAATTTAAGTAAAAATTAAATGAGATCTTACAAATCAAAGCCCCCCAGGTCACTAAGCTTGCCAGTCTTTTGACAGGCCAATTAGCTCCTTATTAGCTGCCTTATACTTCCACAAACAAGCTGAGCTTATTGAATAAGCTAGTGTTGACTTTGGTTGACTATTTTTGGAATTTGAAATTTAGGAAACAAAACAAGCTCACAGTAAAGCTAGATAGCTTATATCAATCACAAATAGCTATTTGAAGCTGTATTAGAATAAATAAAAACTACTTTTATATTTTTTTTCTTTTCTGATTTTCTATTTTTTTTTTTTGGTATTTTCAATATAAGTGAAACAGAACCTTAATAGAGATTTTGAAACAAAATAACAATTAATGATTAAAGCTAAATAGAAAGTAACAATAAGCAGAACTAAAAATGAAAATTAAGATAATAAGCTGAAATTGTAAAAACTGAATTTTACTAAACTAATAAACTGAGTGCAAAGTTGGAATTGAAATTACAAGAGAAACAGAAAACAAAGCACAAACTATATTAAAACCTACACATTACAAGATATGATACAAGGGGGTATATATAGGAGTCAGGGAGTGCTCTTGGATCCCTCTAGCATGTCCACCTCATCAATCCACACCTCATTTGTGTTTCCTTGGAGAGATATCAACCCTCAGATTACCCTTGGTCCCCAATCTTCAATCCTCAACCGTATGATCAATGATTACCAAATCATTTGACGCGCATATTCACACGGATTGCTGACATGGCAGGCCTGCCATGTCAGGGTCTTCTAGAAACACAAGTAATTGTACTCTTTTGCTCTTAATCACAGTCAATTGAGATTTTACATGAGTGAACAGTAGTTAGGGTTCATTCCCTGGGTTTGGGGGTAATTTTGGGGCGCGGGTAAATGAATTTGGGTGTGTTTTTATTAATAAGGGTGTTGAGTTGATCGGGTATTTGACCAGGTATGGATGGGTTTTAATTTAGCCGGCCGAGTATAGGGGAATGGGCTTTTGGTGTCTTTTGGGCTTTGGGATTTTTTTGGAATAATTTTATTTTGGATCCGGTTTAGTTTTAGGAGTAGTATTATGTGTTAAGGACCAATGTTGTATTTATGAAATTCATAGGGAACAATTCTGTAAATTTCCAAAAGTTTCTTCAAAGGGTATTTCTTGACATTTCTGAATTCTTGGAGGGTTGACTTTGACTTTTCTTCGAATATTACTCCAAGGGACTATTTTTGTAATTTCCTAAAACTTGGAGGACTAAAGTTGCCAATTCTTCAAAACTTTGTCCAGGGACTAATCTTGCAACTTTATGAATCTTTGAGGGCTTCATTAGTCATCTTGAGCTTCCTTTGATCATTAAGCTTCCCCGGCTCCGGCTTTTGACTTTTTTCCATTCTCGTGATCGTTTTTGTTGGGTTTGGCTTTGTTTTTGTTCATTTTTTACATATCCGTACCTGCACATACACAAATACAAAAACACACATTCTCTTGGCATGTTTGGTTAGTATTTGGTATTTTTGGTCTGATTTAAGGCCTAAAAATGATGTGTGAATAAGCACACATCAATACTATTATTAATAATATAACCATTTATATAAATATATAAACGTGAAAACGTATATATATTTATACAAGTGCGTATATTAAAAATAAAACGATCACGAGTAATAGTATAATAACATAACGATATATTTTATGCTATAAAAATAGTATACTAAATGTCGAGAACGTCATTATGATTAAACAATTATAAATGCCGATATAATTATAACGTTGGATGCTATACAAAATGAAATGCTTTTTGGAAAATAAAACGGGAAACTTACGAGTTATACGAGATCGTGGTCACTTGAGTCTAAGTGGGCCATATTATTCCTTTTATTACTTTTGTGCTTGTCACGGATATGTGACATTAATACATCCATTTTCTATAACTACGTAACTTATTTGATCGACGGATTAATTAGGACCTATTTGGTTATATAAAATGAGTATATTAATGGGTATTGTGTCCTACGACGCCCATAGGTAGTGGTATGTATACGGGAATAATGAGTTACTAAATATCTCGTGAGATTTATCAAATTGACGAATTTGGTAAGTTTGACGGTATATATTTAGGGAACTTATTAAACTTAGATACTTACCATATAGTATTCTACGTGCTATGTGACTCAGGTTTGGGTATAATCTTGGAATAATATATTAGGTAAATGAATTGTGGAAGAATACCAAGTCGACGGATTTGATAAACTTCAATGATTTATTTAAATAATATATTGGACTAATATTAGACCCGTAGATTGTTATTATTATTTATTTTTTTTTGATTTCTTGGTTTGAGTTGTGTCGACCTCCCACCCGCATGGATACCAAACGCCAAACTAATACGAGAATAATACAAGAATAACACGAGAAAAGGATTTTTGGAAAGTAAAAAGGAATACGTTCGGGATTGGGAATATTTGATTTTTGAAAAAATGATTGTGAGAAGAGTTTATATTGTTAGGAAGTGCCGAGTCCGTAGTTGCCGTCTTTTGAGTTGCTATACTTCTTGATTCTACCGGTTTCTTTGTGCTGATATCTGGACTTGAGGTGAGTCATAGCCCTACTTTTACTTTTGAACTTTGTTTTCAATACTTGGGGTGAGAAACGTGCAAATTGTTTTATTTGGACTATTATCGCTTTTGATTTCAAAACTTGCTATGCTTATAGAACTAGGTAAGTTAGAGAGCGAGGCCTAGTCGAGAACTAGGTAAGCTATGGAACGAGGCCTAGTCTAGAACTAGGTAAGTTGTTGAACATGTCGTATTCTTACGAATGTTGGGTATGTCGCATTCTTGCGCATACAGATTGATTTGATTTGGTTTTGGACTATAGTGTGCACCTATAGGGTTGGTTATTGAGAAACGAGGCCTAGTCTAGCTAGCAAGAGTTTTGCGTATATGACCACTTGATTGAATTATGAACTTAAACCTATGATCTCACCAGCGAAAGCTGACTTTTAGCGCGTTTTCTCAGGTAATTAAGTGATGACTTGGGATGCATGGTTTGGAAGGCTTGGCTTGGCAATGCGGTTTAAGAATCTATTTTCTCAAACTCTGATATGTATTTGTGGACCTACATTTATTTCTTTTGGGCCTTACTTTGAATATTTTGGGATGAATGTAAACTCTAAAAACCCTGTTTGGTTGTGTTTTACTCATGTTTACTTTATCTCGTTCTATTATGACTTGTGTTGGATACCAATCCCCGTAGCACCCCGAAAGCTTGTTGAGTCTTCCGCTGTACCAAATTTTGGGGGTGTTACAAATTTCAGCCGTCACTTTTTACTCCCCTTCTCTCTCTATATTTCTCTTCCAACCACTATTCCATCTACATATTTTAATAACTCCTTTTTTTTTTCTTAACTTATGAATCTTTCCCTACCATATCTATCAGATCGGGAACAACCATGCTCCATGCTCCATGCTCCATGCTGAATAATCTTTAACCATAAATACGAGATCGAGAACAACCATAAACAACGATAACCACTTATATCTTGCTGGAAATCTATACCGTCGTCAGCTAGACACGGTCAAAGGATAGACCCTATCACATGCTCGCTAATCTTCAACAAATCCCTATCTCGTATGAAAACCATGTGGTTGTGTTTCAGATTCGGTTTTGTGAATACCACCGCCGTGTTGTTGCGTTTCAGATCGGTGTGTACCGGCAGCGAGTGGGTTTTTGATCCGACGATCATGTGGTTAGGTTTCAGATCGGGTTTTGCGAGCACCACCACCGGAAAAATCATCACCGGATACATTGTGGTTTATTGTCTCCGGTACACCTGATACATCACAGGTAAAACGCTGGTACATCCAGATACATGGTGGGTTGGTGTCGCTGCTGCTGTTTGGTTATGGTTTTGAAGATTCATTGTAATGTAGTTTTTTTTATATAGGTTCTTGATACACATATTTGTATATGTATCTCATCTGTTTATGTATCAAATTTCTGGGTATACGCATGGATTCGGGTGTACCGAAATCTGCTGTTGTTCAGTTTTGGTTTGAAGATTTATTGTAGTAGTGTAGTAGTTCTTTTAGATAGGCTCTTGATACACATATATGTATATGTATTTCATCTATATCGAATACTGGGAAAAATGCACGGATTCCGATGTACCGGAATCTGCTGTTGTATAAAAAATGTGGACCAGTTTTGTCTATAAAAAATAGAAGAAATTTTGAAAAAAATTGACTACATTTGGATTTGAATTCTCCAAAATACCCTTGAAAACCATATTTAATTACTATAATGTCACTCATTTAATGTTAATCTAATCCAACACAAATATTATGATCCAACGGTCTAGATTGGGTCTTACTTTTAGAACTTTAAGATTGATCTCACAATAACCCTTATATATATATATATATATATATATATATATATATATATATATATATATATATATATATATATATATATATATATATATATATATATATATATATATATACTAGACTTCAAAGCCCGCCCGATGGGCGGGCATGACTTTTAACGATAATTGAGATGGTTTCAGTTAACGCAATTTTTTTTAAGGTGTGGGTTGAGCACACTGCAGCAAGCAATTGTATAATGTTTGGGAAGCCCGGCCGATGGGCAGAAATTAGTTATAAATATTGCTTGAAGGTATTAGTTAACGGAAATTCATTTTTAAGGACGGCGAGCTTAATTATTATTTTGATGGTATTAGTTAACGGAAAATATTTTTTAAGGAAGGCAAGCTTGACGTACACTTTAATAGTTAATTGGGTTAATATTCTTATTTAGAAGACATAATTTTTTTGACTTTTAAATATGAATTAAAAAAAAATATAATTATTCTTTTTATGGTTTTAGTTAACAGACATTCATTTTTAAGGTTAATGGGTTAATATTTGTATTTAGAAGACATAATTTTTTTTTACTTTTAAATAAGGATTATTTTTTTTAATTGTTGGAAGGTATTAGTTAAAGGATAAGAACATAAAAATGTTGTAGTTTATCTTTATATTTCTTAAAGATCGAACGGTTTAAAAGTATGGTCATGACTTATGAATACTATTGAAAAAAATTAGTTAACGAAAAATAAGATATAAATATAGAATGTTATTTATTGACTATATTAACAACCGAAAAAATAAATGTTTATCTTATATGAGAAACAAAATTACGAAATAATACATAAGAAAAAAGTATACAACCAAATAAACCGCAAATGCGAAACAAAGCTTCTTGTATTCTTAACAAACTATCAGAATATAGTATTAAACATTGGCATGCTTTGTAAGCCCTCCCGGACACATAAGCCCGCCGATGGCGGGCATGACTTGTGATTATTCTTTGAGTGTATTACTTTTTGAATAGCAAGATATATGTGTGCACAGGTATTTTTTTGGCAAAGTAACATGTAAACGATCATCAGTACACTTTAAGTTACGTAGCATATAAAGCATTTTGCATATGCAACAACACACTTGCAGAGCAAATATCTACATAAGTGCAATTAGGTTACTACCTTGTCATGATATGTACAATGTGCAACTATTTCACTAATCTCATGATCTTGGTCTCTAGTTATCTTACTCATCTTCCCCACGGCTGCATCTTCAGCCTTTAACCTTATCTCCATTTCTATCCCTTTACGCCTCTTTTCACGGATCTTCCCTCTCTTGAACCTTTCCATCATAGCCTTAGTAGTCCTGCTACCTAATATTCTTTCAAAACTTGCATTTTCAGCCAAGGGGATTTGAGAGACTATAAGCATTAGACACAGACATGTTCAACCCACTCGACACGTTTCTTAAAACTATTTCGTTCATTAAAGCTCCTACTTTTCTCCATACTTTGAACACCACTTTTCACAAACTTCCCATTAATTGTTCATAAAAGTTTTCAATTATGGCGAAATACCTCAAAATTTTCAAGGGATGTATACAATCCTTCATGAAGTTTAGCTTTCATTGTTCCAAAATCAATAGGCTCCTCAATGATTGCATAGCAGTCAGACCTAAAAAACAGACATACAAAGTCAATCGTTAAATTTATCAACTGGTAAAACGATCATACAGTTTGATAAAATACATTGATAAATCAAAAGCAAAAACCTCTTCAGGGTCACCCGGTTCAGCAAATATTTCATATATATCCTTTCCGGATTATGACATCAAAATAATTTATTAGCTGAATTTTCACATCGCTAAAAAGTGAGCCTGGTAATTCATTAACTAACCTTTGCAATGTGTCAATAATAAGTTGTAATAATTCTGACCGTGTAAGAGCCGGTGAGCAGGAGGTGAGGATCTCTCTCATTGCTCTTCTCAACCTTAAGGGACCATAAAGAATCCATCAAAGACCACTCTCACCTACAAAACTCACCCTTTCTTTGATTTAACATTCCTTAAACCAAATTTTGATAAGCATTATGTCTAACCTAATGTCAATATACAGAACCATGTCATAGAAATACCAATCATAAAGTATTTATTTAATTTAAATTCAAACCTCAAGAGGATCCTCGTGTGTTGGACCACGGAGAGCAAATGTCTCTTTATGATGATAAGCGGCATTATCATCACCTGTAACGGCAATAACATACCAAACATGTAAAAAACCTAAAAGATAAGAATAAACGCATACGGCTAAAAAGTAATGGGCCCAAAACAGATAAAGAAAATAGGATATATAGTTACCTCGATCAGGTTGTTGCGTATCATTTGTATGCCTGCGACACCAGCCTGACATCGTCTTATTAATGAAGTAAATAATTAAGAAATGGATGCGTGGGGCAAAGATGATGAAGAAATGTGTATATTCCTTTAACTTGCAATAGTGACACCCACACGCTACTATTTCTTTAAATCCCAAGGATATGATTGGCTTCTCATAAGTAATGAAGACACCAAACAGAATCACTTTTTACTGAGAAAGTCACGTGTGTTATGATAAATTCATTAAGCGTTCAATCCAATAAGTTTTTATGAAGTTTAACAGATTACAACTTGGATTGAGACATTGAGTAAAAGTTACAAAGGTTGAAGATCGAGACCAAAAAAGAAAAGTGGTGGTCACTTATCAAAGATCAACATCTTTTGTTTTAGTTTTCTAAAAAATTAACAGATTTTAGTTGTTTATCATTACAATTGACTTATAATTTACATTTTAATTTAGTTATGTACGAATATCAGTGATCTTTTATAGTGATAACTTATGTATTACAATAATAAAGAGATATGCATGACTTAGAAAGTACCTTGTTTCCTTAAACCAAATATTGATAAGCAAGATTAAATCACACCATGTAATGTTGGGAATTCTGTGAAGTAAGAATTCTGCTGCTGTTTCTGCTGAAGGATACTGCTGAAGAGTTAGTTCCTGCTGAATCAGTGTATCTGCTGAAGACTAGTTTCAGCATTATTAGTTTTTGCGGATATAGTATTTCCGTATTTTATGTAATGTAGTTTGGATATGCATGAGTTTATTTAGGAAGTGATAATGCATATCTTTTAGAAATTTTAGAATATACGTTTCTTGAGAAACGGTTTAGGGTTCCTTGTGTATAAAAGGAACACACGATTATGTATTGAATAACTTTTTGTGAATACTCTTATTATAATTAAAAGATCCATAGAGGATCAAGAGTTCTTAGTATCAAGCTTGTGTTTTGTTTCCGCTTTATAAATACAAGTTGCAGAGATTGTCTATTAGTGTGTTATTGATTACAGTGACATTACTAACGATTCTAGAGTGCTCAAGAAGATCTATCAAGGTCTTATAGTTCAACAAGTGGTATCAGAGCCTCGAGAGAGTCTCTGTCATACTAAGAAACACAAATCTTACACCTTAAAAATCCAAACAAATCAACAAACATGCCTGGATCTGATGACGATGTTGATACAACCCAGAACATTAACACCACTTCTCTTCAACAACTCAACCTCTCCAACAGTAATGCTAAGTTTCCATACTTGAAGAATGCTGAAGAATATCATCTGTGGTCCATGAAGATGCAGAACTGGATCACAAACATTGATTGGAATCTGTGGGAGGTTGTCAAAAAGGGAAATAGTCTAAAGAAGCATGTTACAGATGCCGATGGAGTTGTTACTATTGTAGGTCCCAAAACTGCTGAAGAGATTCTGGCCGTGCAGAGGGAGAGTAAAGTCAGAACAATTCTTCTCCAAGCTATACCAGATGACCACATGGGTGACTTCCATTTTATGGAGGATGCCAAGGACATTTGGATGGCTATAAAAGCAATATTTGGTTGGAACGATGAATCAAGAAGGTTGCAAAAGTCTATGCTGAAGCAAAAGTTCCAAGAATTTCAGATATCTGAAGAAGAGGGAATTCATAAGGGTTATGACAGGTTTCATCGAATATTAAGTCAACTTAATCAGTTGAAGGCTAGAACCGATAATGAGGACTGTAATGCTAAATTTCTGAGATCTCTGCCGCCATCTTGGTTACAAGTTTGTATTGCTCTCAAGACCAAAGGTGGGTTGGACATGATGTCCTTTGATGACCTCTACAATAGGCTTAAATCCCTTGAGCCTGATGTTAGAAGTCCCATTCGTCCATCCACTCATTCTGCATTTGTTGGTGCCTCTACAAAACCTGTGCATCAAGCCTCAAGTTCATATTCATCAGGAGCATCTTCTCAAACTCATACTCAATCTGCTCCTAAACCAAAATCCAGTAGTGTGTTGGAGGATATTATTCATTCATTTGTGGCTGAATATGAACATCAGCAGTTTCTTGCTTATGAGGATTTTGAACAGGTAGATCCATTGGAAATGGAGGAGATGCACTTGAAATGGGAGCTTGCAATGATCTCCATGAACATTAAGAGATTTAAAGCCAAGTCTGGAAGGAAGTTTGGTTTTAATGGAAGAGAAGCAGCAAGGTTTGATAGAAGGAAGGTTAAATGCTACACTTGTGGCAAGTGGGACATTTTTCAAGAGAATGCAAGGAGAGAAAGGCTGGAGATGAAGTTAGATATGGCTCTTATCCAGTGGAAGCAGGGAATACCAAGACTGTACCTCCAAAGGCTATGGTGACTCTGGATCACCAAATTGATTGGGCTGACCATGAACCTGCTGGAGAGGAAGCTTCTACTTCTTCACAAGTGAATCTGCTGGCATACTCACCTTCAGAAGATAAGAAGGAGCAAGTCTCCTTGATGGGAATTTCTCAGGTACACAACTGTGTGTTTGGATGTAGTGTAAGATACAATGAGCTTAAACAAGAATTTGATGAATTGAAACCAAAATACAATGAGTGTTATGTTGAATTAGAGTCATATAAAATGGCTTTAAAAACTGTAGAAAAACAAAAAGTCTGGTTTCAAAAGAATCAAGTTAAGTATGATGAAAAAATAAGAGTTCTAGAAAGTGATTTAGAAGTTGCTAAAATAGACTTAAAACGAACTGAAAAAGAGAAGTCTGATCTGGAAAAGGAAAAAAAAGAATTACTAGTTAAGTTAGACAAAGAGATAGCTAGAAATAAACAATGGTTAATATCAGGTGATAATCTAGCTAGGGAACTTTATGGTAGTCAGGCTGTGAACTCTAAAATAGGTTTGGGATTTCAAAAATATGTTGGTTTAGAGGCTAAAAATGACCTAGGTAAATCCACACCTGCAGGTTTAGCTAACTTTGTCAAAGAAGGTAACTTACATGTTGTCCCTGGACCTATAAGAGGGGAACATATGCCTATTGACCTATCTATACCTTGTGACTTTGATGGATCACACCATCTCTATGGCAAAAAGTCAACTGACTTGCCAGACCCTATTGTGAAATCTAATAACTTTGTCTCTTGTTGTGACAGTGACAAGTCTTCTGATGAAGGGTCTACCTCATTTGCTAGCTGTGATTCAAGTGAGAAGTCTGACCTGCCCAAGACCATGCCCAAGACCATTCCCAAGACCACCCCAAAGACATCACCCAAGACTCCCCACAAGCCTTCTAGAGTTGCTGCTGATACCAAGACAGTTTCTACTGAAGACTTGTTTTTAAATTCGTTGCATAATAATACTTTTGGTTTTGTTAAAAACAATTCTGTTTGTCATGGTGATTTGAATACTTTTTCATGTTATGGAACTTCTTTTGGTTTGAATAAATCTTCTAAAAGGAAGAAGTGTTTTGTGTGTGGAAGTAAATATCACTTGATTAAGGATTGTACATTTCATGAGCAAAGAATGGGTGAATGTGTTAGTCAAAGGAAACCTAGGCAAATGTGGAAGAATATTAGTGAAATACCCTCTTTTGTTCCACATCAGCAGAAACCCAATTCTGCTGAATCACATTCTTCATGGACAAGAACCAGTACTAGACCATATGTTCGACCCACTAGTTCTTTCTTTTCTAATGGTTATTGGCCTAATCACTTTGACTCAATGTATTCTGGTGGTGGGAAATGGAATACTGCTGTGAAGCCCTCAGCAGGTTGTTCTTGGACAAAGAAGGGACCTAATATGCATTACAGGCCCAAGAACAATGGTGGATCTAAAACATCTACATGGCTTATCACTAATGATCCACAAGGCAGGCTCAAGTCAGCAATGACTTGAGTCTCCAATGTGTACTAATTTTGTATCATTTTTGTTGTTGTTGTAGGAACATCCTTTGAAAAGTACTGAAGTTGGTATTGTTGATAGTGGTTGTTCTAGAAGTATGTTAGGGAACAAGGACAAGATGCATGACTTTGAGCCCATAGAAGGAGGAGGCACTGTAACCTTTGGTGGTGGAGATGGCAAAATTACAGGGAAAGGAACAATTAAGACACCCTTGTTAGATTTTGAAAATGTTTATTATGTGAAGGAACTGGAGCATTTTAATCTATTCTCTGTATCACAAATTTGTGACACTAAGAATAAAGTTTTCTTCTCTGAAGATGAGTGTCTTGTACTTTCCAAGGACTTCAAACACCCAGAAGACACAACTGTATTGCTGAGAGTTCCTAGAACCTTCAACTTATACACATTCAATCTGAATGATGTCAAGCCAGAAGGTGATCTAACATGTTTGGTAGCCAAAGCTTCCCTGGATGAATCTAATAAATGGCATAGGAGAATGGCACATGTGAATTACAAGACTATCAACAAGTTATCCAAACTTGGTCTTGTTAAGGGCCTTCCTTCTAAACTCTTCACCAATGAACACAATTGTATTGCTTGCAACAAGGGAAAACAACACAGAGCCTCTTACAATGCAGTCAAAGATGTGAGCACCATTTCTGAACCTCTTCAGTTGCTGCACATGGATCTCTTTGGTCCAAATCCTATTAGAAGTATTGATCACAAGTACTTCTGCCTGGTTATCACAGATGATTATAGCAGGTTTTGCTGGGTATTCTTTCTAAAAACTAAAGATGAAACAACTCCAATTTTGAAAGAATTCATTATCTTAGTTGAAAACCAGCTGAATAAAAAGGTTAAAGGAATTAGGTGTGACAATGGTACAGAATTCAAAAATGTTGTATTCATAGAATTCTGTAAGTCTAAGGGGATTAGAATGGACTATAGTACTCCAAGAACCCTACAACAAAATGGGGTTGCTGAAAGGAAAAATAGAACCCTCATTGAGGCAGCAAGATCAATACTTGCAGACTCCAAACTACCCACAATGTTTTGGACTGAAGCAGTAAGTACTGCTTGTCATGTCTTGTACAGGGTATCCATCACTAGACTTCATGTCAAGACACCTTATGAACTTCTCACTGGGAAAGTTCCAGACATACATTACCTTAAGCCTTTTGGATGCAAAGTGACTATTTTGAATACTGCTGATATACTGGGTAAGTTTGATGGGAAAGCTGATGAGGGATATATAGTTGGTTATTCAGCTCATAGCAAGGCCTATAGGGTTTATAATCTGAATGCTAAAAAGATAGAAGAGACCCTTAATCTAAAATTTCTAAAAGATATGCATGATCACTTCCTAAATAAACTCATGCATATCCAAACTACATTACATAAAATACGGAAATACTATATCCGCAGAAACTAATAATGCTGAAACTAGTCTTCAGCAGATACACTGATTCACCAGGAACTAACTCTTCAGCAGTATCCTTCAGCAGAAACAGCAGCAGAATTCTTACTTCACAGAATTCCCAACATGTAAGTATTTTTTACATTATCTATAGATCATGGTTAGACTAAATCATGCCATATTCTAAAGCTACTTGGTTTTGTATAGATCTTTCCGACCCTTTTTCTTACTCGTTACTTTATTTCCAAGAAACGCTTCAAGTTATCACAAACCTGTTCCATAATCTCCCGTGCCCTTTTCTCAATCTCGAGTTCTTTCAACACTTTTGCGAAAGAACCCTTTCTTTCTGCTAATTATTGGCCAATTTTTTATTCTAGTTTTCAGATTGTCATCTTATTTTTTTCTCAATCTCCAGCTCATTAGCAACGGATTCAATGGAAGATTCAATTGCATGTCTTTCTTTACTTTTCCACAATGCTTTTTACTCAGCGAAGCGATTTAGTAAGTAGTTGACATCAGTTTGGTCAGCACGTTGGTCTTTGATGACCTGGTTGACCTAAAGGCGGGCCCTTTCTAGCTCAGTATGCAAGGCTGAGATAAGTGACATTGCTGGATGATGGAAGATTATCATGGGCCCACATTCTGAATAATCTTAAGAAGCTCTTTAGATGTTGTTGAAGCATTACTGGCTTCTTTTAAACATGGCTTAATGCTGTTTACAGAAGCATTGGGAGTTTAAGCTCGAGATCTAGTCTCAGACTGTATGTATTAATATATATGAATATATTTATGTTTTGATATATTTAAGAAACGGAAACATGATGTTTATCTCCATTAAACTTGTGTTTCTAAGAGAATCATAAACTTTCCCATTGTGGTCCTGGAGCCTAGGTGGTTTCCGAGACATAGAAATGCTACGGTGAGTTACTGTTCCAGATCGATCCATCCTCTGCTAAAACCATAATAACATGAACCAATGAAAGAAAATAATATTTCTACATACAAATAGAAAACCAATTGCCCTCATATGAAAAATGCTTGATTTGTTTTTCTAAATAATTTCTTTTATAAGCTGTTACGAAACTTATTTTGACATCAGTTACTACTAATACCTAACTACCTAAGATGTAGCCCGTTGACAGTAATATATAGAGTTGTCAATGTCCTTTTATTCCATTATTTTTCTCAATTTTCAGTTTCATTTATTTTGACAAAATTCCATTCAATAAATCAAGTTTATGGAAGTTAACAAAATCAGTGGGAAAAGAATAGCTTAATTACCTCATTGGGTTTTTGCTTGGTGGAAGCAAAGTATTTTCAGTACTGACATAACCACATCCAAACATACGGAATACTGGTAACCTTTCAAGCAATCACTATCGTAGTAAGCTTTATCAATGTGCCAATGGATGTGATCTCATTGGGTTTTAGTGGCATCAGATGGTGGTGTGAGTACATGTTTTGACTCTAAACCAGGCAGTGCTTGTGGTAGGCTAAGCTCGATTGCGACGGGCTTGAGAGTGTCAGATGGATTCAAGTATAATATGGTCCTTGTTGCATATGCTTTACGTCCATCAAGTGCATTTATTCGGACCAGAAATGGTAGGTATATGCCATGGTAGTCAATTATAAAGAGCTTATTTTCCTCAATTGCTTGTCAAGATCACAAAATATTTTCCGTTAAATAATGTAGTAATAGTATATTCCCAGTTACTTAAAAATGGATAATTTTAGGTAATGTTTTATGTCTAAAGGTCCAACTGGACAAAAGTATTACAGGGTGAATGTGACCCAACCCGGAAACCCATAAATGTGTTCTATTTCAATGACATCATCGATGTTTCGGAGTTGCTTCCTTTCCTTATCATTTTCAGAATTGTCAATTGTTATGATATTATTAGTATTATTAGCATGTATTTTTTCCCATTGAAAAAAGATAGAAGTGCAACAAAATGAATGATATTAGTCCGCCGTGCTTTTATAACAATACAGTAAAGTGGTTTTTTTAGATTTAGATTTGTTCAACATTTAGATTATACTTGATCATTTATTCGAAATGAAAAATAAAATGACAAATATACTGATAAACTTATCATTCACTCACCTTCCATCCATGCTGAGAATGACCACTGTATTTTTTTTATGACCAATGGCATCAATATTTGGGCATTACTTCTTCAACCAAATGAAACTGAGCCAACGACCACACAGAGCTAAAATACTTGGGCATTACTCCTGGGAATAAATTGTAATGAGTCACCAAATAGTTGAATGATGCAATATAAAGGTATGCACTCAACAACAATAACTTTATCAACATCATCCGCTGTAACTACATATTCATGATTTATGGCCCCTGTGTCATCAAGAATACTGCAAGTCAAGAACAAATAGACACTGATGGGATTGCAAGATACCCTACCTTTCTCCTTTCTAAACACAAATAATAATAAATGACACAATCTATTATAAAATGACCATTTTACTTGATGTACCAAAATGGGTAGATCAGCGGGATTAGATACTGGACCACATAATTTGAGAGCTCGAACTTGAGATATGCTTAGCATTGCTTGGTACCTATAGATGACACAGAAATGAAGAATTGTGTAGAAAGATGGTAAGTACTTACCTCAAGGATAAAGAGGTAAAGAGACAGAGATTCCACATGGGAATTTCCAGCGAACAACTCACATATGGTGTCACCCAATTCAAATGATATTTGTTTCTGCAATATGTATTTAGAGATAATCAAGGCGTTCCTCAAGGAATCTACATTTTCATAGATAATAGCCATTCCCTTTGTTAGACCCGTTTCCCAGGTACTTGGACCCCACCCTAGATGTAATGGACTAAGAGCCTTACGTGGTTGGTTAGTCAACAAATGTCGTGATGTGGTCAAACCCGATAGTCATAGTATTTCGTAATGTGGTTTTAGAAATACTATGTGTCATAAGTAAGAGGGATAAGAACTTGAAGGACCTAAGTTGACAGAATCCCAAACTAGTACTAGAACCAACTTGTTTTAGTACTAGAACCAACTTGTTCTAGTCTACAGGGACTAATCTTGCCAATTCCTTAAAACTGCCACTAAAACCAACTTGTTCTAGTACCAAGATTGAATTGTTATAGGACCAAAGGGACCTATTGTGTCAATTGGCCAAAGTACCAACTAACATATACTAAAGAGTTTCCTGGATATTCCAGAAACTCATAGATTATGTGTGTGTGATTGGTGATGTCGGCTCAAGAAAGAAAATGAGGGAAAGAGGATAGAGCCTGATGATCAATTGATGGTGTCTAAGTGTTGTAATAAAGTAATGAAGCCCTAGAGATTATCCCTACAAGTAAGTAACCATTTTATTAGTGCTAATTGATGAAATTGAGGTTAGGGTTTATGAAGCCTAATTTGGGGATATTGGGTAAAGATGTGTTTTAACATAATTAAAGTGATCAAGATACCTATGAGATATGTTTAATGGTTTTATGGTTGATGATCTATGGGGTTGATCATCATATAATCAAGATATGGTTATATGATGATTAGAGGTGACTAGAAGTAAGCTAATAGTGGTATAAACCATTGTTATGGTTATTTGATTATGTTTTAAGTGTTTATATTTATGATGATGAAGAATGATTATGCCTTAGGATGCTAGTATGTATGATGATGATGATGATGACGTTGATGATGGTGAGATTGGTTTGATCTGCTTAGCTTGGAGCTAAGGTAAGTAAAATGATGATAGCATATGTTATATGGATTTCTATCGTTATGTATTATGTATGTTTATGTTGAGAAGATGAGCTTGGATTATGCTTATCTGATGCCATGGTTATGGCTTATGTGATGAGATGATGCTATAGAATATGCTGATGATATGTGATAGTTGAGACTTGGGTATGTAAGCCATGAAGTAAGTGTTTATGTATATGATGCATTATGTGGATTGAAGTATAATAGTATGTTATAGTCGTTTTACTTACTAAGCCTTTGTGCTTATGGTTTAGTTGTCTAACCATTTTGTAGGATTGGCATGTTCTTATGGATGGCTTGGATATGTGGATTAAAGTTTTGGTTATGCAAGATTTAAGGTAATATGAGTTTAGGAGCTTAGCTAGAATACCGGGCTCATGTGTAAGTTTGTACCCCGTTAGTCTTTTATGGGTTGTTAAAGGGCAGCCGTATGGCAAAGTGTATGTCAAGAGTTGTATGACAATTTGGTAGTCATTTGATAAGTCAAAGTATGGTTTATATGTTTTTGAGTAAAGTTAAAGGGGCGTTTGGTTTAAGTGTAAACATACCCATTTTGAGTAGTAAACGGGTCAAGTGTTATTGGTACATGTTTGATATGTTAAATGATTGATTTCTGAAAAGTTTGGTGTAAAACAAAAGTGATATAAGTGGTTTGTTGCGAAATGGGTCAAAACGGGTTATTTGCATAACCCGTCGTAAAGTACCCCTTCGGGGTATCGTAAGATAAATGTTTTTGCATGAAAATGAACCCATTCATATACCAAATAAATCTGGAAAGTTTGGTTGAGTTTTGAGTTCGGGAGGTCGGGTTTCCGGCCCGGGATTTTGAAAGTGATTTCGGGACAACAAGCTATCCAGATTTTCCGGGCAGGCTGTGCAGATTTTTGGCAGTTTTCAAAAATTCATATCTTTTAATCCGTAAGTCGTCACGGGTCGTGGCACCTATCGTTTCGAATGTGATTGAGTCTATTTCATCTAAAAATAGCCCCAAGGTCTGACTGTGTACTGATTTTTGTCAGTTTATGAAAGAGTAACAGCAGGTCAGTTTTAGTTCAAGCGTTTCCGCGTAAAAAGTCAAAGTTTTCAAAGTAAGCGGGCACGGGGTGTTACACCCTTGATATGGGGTGTTGTCTAATATAATCTTCACAACAAAATGCTTTATATTTTTTGATGCATAACTTATGCTCCGAGAGGGTCGCATAAAGAGAATAGGTTAATCTTATCATAATAAATAGAAAAATCATAATGAGAATATATAATTTTGTGTTATAGTGTCAACTGTTCACAATGGGTAATAAATGAAAGTAATTTTGATTTTGATGAGCAGTGAAAAAGTAGTGCAAATGCGTACCGGAATATCAATTTGTATGTACAAAGCCGGTAGTTACCATCTCATGAAAACGTTAAAAAGAATCAACCAAAAATGTAAATGAAGATGAGAATCTTATGCGTGCCTTAAATTCTACTTCTGATCCGATTCCCACAGACTAAAACCTATTTACATGTAACTAACTCCATTTATTTAACAATGGTACGCAGATTAAGCATATTGCTCTAAAAGCACTATCTAATTGTTGTAAACTAACAGTTCTATTTTCGCCAATGCAACGTAATTCTGCTGGTTATATCATTTTGTCATTTCTACTGCAACTTGTAGACCGAATATTATTCTACATTGCTTACAGTTATGTCTCTCCTAAGTCACAAAAATTTGTCATGTCACAGAATAGTTGCATCTAATAATAGTAGGAGAGTATTAACCATATGGGAATAAGACTTGCCAAAAATACTTCTTTGAACTATTCGGGTGGGGGTGGGGGGGCATTAACTTCATCTTCTGCAACTTCATACTATATCCTCCATTGACTACGACTTGTGTGGTTAAAGAAACTACATTTGACTGTTAAATTCGATTAAGATTTGTCTACAAATTTACGCCAGAACTTAAAATGTAACAGTAATAATGACACATTGAGAAACCTTTCAGTATTGGCCATTATCTAATGGTGAAAGACCGAGAAGTTCAAAGCCAAGCGAAGTCTGATCGGATTAATAAGCGTAAGATCTAATTCAGCTATAGCAGTTGCAGCCTGAAATGTAATAAATAAGCCAACTAACTAGAATGATTAAAAATCACAAAAGATCTAAAAAGTTATAAAATTAGAATAACTTCATAAGCAATATAAAGATAGACATTGTTACACCTATTCAGTCACATAACAGCATATTAGGAATTTCCACGCCTACTTAAAAACAATGTGACCTTTAGCCACTTGTTTTCTATATTCAAATTTACTATCGTGTTCTATGTAACTATCAAAGTAAGAAATCACCAATTCAACTATTGTCAGCGATTCATAACACCTAGGGCTGCTGCGTCACTCGGTCCCACATGTTCAGGGGCGAAGCTTCATAGGGGCCGGGGGGGGGGGGGGGGGGGGGGCGCCCGACCCCCCGAAATTTTTTTTGCGATGTAGGGGGTATATAGTTTTCGTGTAGAAAAATTTCTGTATATTCGGTTTCGACCCCCCAAAAATTTCGGTATACCTGAAATATAGCCTTAGGAAAAAAAAAATTTAGATCCCGACCCCCCACTTACAAAATCCAAGCTTCGCCACTGCACATGTTCATTTGCAACATGACCTGATTCTACGTGGTCACTGTCAAGAGGACGGGTGATTAAAACATCAAAAAAGTGTTGTTGTCAAAGATAGCTGATGTCATTATTTGACTCGGTTGTGGTGACCAAATTGGCTGATCTACGACTATTATTGGCACCGTTTTATGACAAAATGTTTGTTTAACGTAAAAATCGACAAAACACTTAGAAGGCATATGAACAAAAATGAAGAAGACATAATAAAATACGAAGAAAATATTGCTCACGTTAGGCCGCCACATTACTCGGTCCCACATGTTGATGAATGCGCTGTTGTAGCAAGTAACTGCTGTCATTATGTAGCTTTGTTGTAGCGCTTGAACCGGCGGATAAAATGCTTCTGTTGGCAGCCCGTTTTATGACACAGCAGTTGCACCAGGAAGTATCAAATTGAACGTTTTCGATTTCATACCGAGAAAAAAAGATCTTCAATCAAAACTAAAAATTTCCCAAACACATATTCATGCACATGGTCTTTTGTCTTTCTTCAAATTGTCACCCATGTTTTGAAATTCTATCAAACATAAAACTAAAAGAACAATAACAAAGATACTTTAGAAAATATGGTACACTATTTATACAATAACATAAAAACAAATACGACCATCACAACATACCTCTAAAATTGTTGATTTATTGATATAAGACCATCACAACACCTCTAAAAATGTTGATTTCATGCAATAAAGATATTTGTGTTACCTTTTATCAACTCCTTATATTACAGTAAGCTAAACAATATTTGAGTAACATTTATATGTAATATCCAAACAAAATATGCATCATTAACATTAAAAAGCGCAATCTTAAATAATGACAGTAGCACATATGCTGTCATGTTTACTTTTGTTAGTTTCATTTTTTTGTTTGTTCCCTCAAGCAATTTTAAAATTTGTACTGACTTATATCATCAAGCGGCAAAAATTGTACTGCATATATTAATCAGTTACGTTTGAACCCTCTAAAAACATTTTATCATCCATTCTAAATAACCGCTAATCATCCTTCTTTTATCCACACTTACCTACAGCACCAGCAATGAAATGGGCCCTATGACCTCCAAGATTTTGATGCGTTTCTTGAATCACTTTTTATTTCTGTTACTTGCAACAAAGATTGTTAGTTGTGAATTGAAGACAAAAATACCTGGCCGCCTCGAGAAATGTGGGCGGCAAGTACAAAGTTGTTGCATCATAATTTTCATTTTTGGAAGATCTCTTATCGGCATCCCTCCGTTCCCTAAATTAAAATAAATGAATCTAATTCAATAAAATACCAAAAGCTAGACCAGCATTAGCACCAACAAAACTGCAATTATGCAGATAAATATAAGAAATAAAAAAAAAAAAAAAAAAAAATCCTCTTAAATCAATTAGCATATGATAAATAAAATTTGAATGCATTGATATAAAAACATACCTTTGATTAGTCATAGTGTAGAACTTCGAATTTGAGTTTTTTTTTGTACGCAAATCTTAACAGAATTACATCGATTGGTGATTAGAATCTTAATCTATAATCAGTCAGTCCATAAATTATAAAAAAATGATAAAGCCATTGACTTGGCTTCTCGAGCCTTGTTGCTTCATTCAAGCACATTAAAAAGCATTTGCTTTATAATTGAGAGTCTCTCAGGGTCAGAAACTGCAGACCCTGATTCGTCATCGGTCACTTGGACTATAAATGCGGCTCGTGTGTCGTGAGTCGATACCTCAATATTTAACACATTACACTTTAAGCATGTGAGAACTGCCCAAACTTCAGATAGTAATCCGGGTTTGTCAGTTCCTTTCAACTCGATCATAGTGATGTCGGTTGAGGATGTCACACTCACCAACTTGGTAAAGCTGGAATCTGAGTCAAGAACCTGCGATCAACTCAATTTTAAAATAGAATTCCGGACAAGCGTCTCACAATCTTCCCATTTTCCATAGTTAACAACACCATTTATCTGCGAGTTTTAAAATTTAAATTAGTTATAAGCCTCACAGGCACGAAAGAAAGAATTTTTGTTACAAAATTATTGATTTTATAAAGGCATCCTAGGTAAGCTGTCTAAAACTAAACGAAAACTCAAGTATGATGGTTTATGTGCAGCAAAATTGGTATACACATAAGTTAAAAAGAATGAAAGTAGAAAGAAACCTTGTTTGTTAGATCCTTATAATCTTTGTCTATCGGTATTCTGTCTAGCATTCAAGCCCTTTGATAGTTGTTAAGATGTTAACAAACGGGCGAACGGATAACATAGCTCTATAAACATATACAGTATATATTTATGCACTAACCTGTTATCTCATTTAAGATGATCGAAGATCGATTAGAACACTCTCCTTGTTCATAAGTACTGTTTGGCACGCATAACAAATGAGTTTAGTGATATCAGGTTGCTATGATGATGGACACTGAATTATTGATATTGCCTATTTTCCTTTTCCATCTCATAATAGATTCTCTTCTGTAAATAAAACATGAATGCTGTATATATCATATTCATATATACAAACCTTAAAAAAATGTTAAAACACTAATATTCATATAACCTTTTATGCGCGGTTTTCTTGTTCATTATTCTACCTTAATACCTGCAACCATAGAAACCCATGCCAAATTCTTGTACCATCATTGTTAAGATAACTCAGCATGAGGATTAAATGAATGTTATAAGCAACTACAACTTCCCAAACTAAAAATTAGTTGTGAAAGCTGTAGAACACATCCTATTTTTGAAGAAACTGGGCACTCCATATAAAATGCAAGCAAGCAAGCCCCAAATAAATGCACCCCAAGTAAGGTGACCAAAACCGGAGCACCACTACAACCTGATATACCAAAGTAAGCAATAACATAAGTACATAACTATAAGAAGAGTATATAGATAGGAAGTTCGTAGCATAAATCAAATTGAATACGATAACATGAACATATTAGGGTTTTCAGGAAAATAGAGAAATTCGTTCGACATAAGATGACCAATTGATTTGATTTGCATTCGCAACCCCTGCTAACAAAAATATCATCAAACAATTACAAACATAAAATATATATCAAGGAATAAATACATTATTAAATTATCAACGAATTTATGCAATGATATTAGGTTTTTAGGAAAAAAAAAGGATATTAGGGTTTTTGACAAAAAAAAAAAATTATGAATGAAGGCAATTTTATTTTTTACGTGTATATGTTTGATAAGGGTTACCTAAGTTGTAGGATTCCCCTAGTTATCTCATATAATTGGTTGGATAGGTTTATAGTTTTGGGCTTGCAAGATATAACCAAAAAATGTGTTGTTCTAGTGGTTAACATGTTTCTTTGTAGTATAACAGACACAAGTTCGATTCTTGTGAAGTTCAAATTTTTAAATTTAATTATACCGAATTTTTATCCATCTAAAGTAATAAATTGCTGACATGGATGATGAATCCAAAGTAATAAATTGCTGACATGGATGATGAATGTGATGGCATGGCTAATGACATGGCTGATAATGAATTACTGGGCATTGACTGAGCAATGAGGTGGCATATTCTTCAAATGCCTCCTGTTATATATAATGTATATATATATATATATATATATATATATATATATATATATATATATGTGTGTGTGTGTGTGTGTGTGTGTGAATTCATTTTTCAGTTCGGGTTGGTTTTCATTTTTTCTAAACTATAACCATACCGAAAACCAACTATTTAATTCGGTTTGGTTCGGTTCGGTTTTAGTTTTCGGTTCCTATGAGTATTACCTGATTTGGGAACACCCTACTAACAACTAACAAGAAATTCTTAAATGTTTATGATGGGCCCAAGCCCATTGATATATGGTGTGTTTGGCGTGGACTCGTGGAGTATTTAGGAGATTTAAGAGCTGTGATCGATAAGCGTTGAGTGTTGTGATCTTTAATGCTCGTTTGGCAAGCATCAAGTAGCTTTATATAATTTTTCAGAATGCTCATTTTTCAAAGCTCTATTAAAAGCATTAGGAGCGTTAAGCATTTAAGAGCTCTTTTACACATTATGATTTACACGTACAACTACTTTACCAAATGTTACTATAAAAAAAACTACTGCTACTCACTGCTACTCCCTATTGCTACTACTCATTGTTATTTTTGCCAAACACACCCATCATTTTCATATAAATCTTACTGACTTTTTTTATACAAACTATGTGTTAGAACTTGGAACAATAAAATATAATGTCATTAGACCACCTGAGATTTATTGTAAGTTAAAAAAAATAATAATAAAAAAAATAAATAAAAAAAATAAAATTATAGTGAAATATTTATGGGTATGTTTGGCAAAACTAAACTGTATGTTATAAGTTGTAAACTATAAGCTCTAAGCTATAAACTGCAAGCTGATATGAACTACAAGTTGTATTTTTTTCAATAAAGTATTTGGTAAATTAGCTATGAACTATAATTATAAGATGTGAATTATATAAAAGGACATATAATTGTAAATAAATGTAGAACATAAAATAATAAACTTATTATATTAATAATAATTGTTGTGCTTTAAGAAAACATGCTTGTAATAGTAATTGACAACATGCATTCCATATTTATATAACTATATAATTTCGGAGTTGTTTCATCTCATTAGATGTTCTCTGAGAGACATTTTCAGTATTTGTTTTATAGCCACGAACATCGTGAAGTTCATTAGGTAATATGTAATTTGGATTCTTCTCGATTGTAGTAAATATCAAAGCTTCTTCATCACTATTACACGAATGTAGTTATGCAAAGTAAATGCGGCCATAGTGACATCAATTTGAGTTTGATTCCATCAAGTATTTTTCATTGTTTCTTTTAGATTTCAAATGACCTCTCAATATAGCAAACGATACATATAACAACATGAAATAAAAGATCCTTGCTAGAAAAACGATGTGACAATCTATGGCAACTTTAAGTTTAAAAAAAAAATAAAAAATCAATCTATGGCACTCTGAACATATGTTTAGAAATTCAAATTAAATACAAACAAATGGGTGTGTTTTGGCCCGTTACGTGGGATAACAATCTAGCATGATTCATGGGCAATCAGGTAATATCATTAACAAAAAGCGCTTTCCTACATTTTAAACGCTATATCAAGTAGCTGTTAATTAAGATAAATGTACAATCAATTATACAATGACTGACAACTCAAACAGATAAGCATAAATCAATTAAGATAAATGTACAGCTAACAAATTATTGAGCTTTTTTCTAAATAATAAAGCTCCAATTTATTCAACCAAACAGAACTTCTTTTTCATTGGAGCTGTTTTTGTTAAATAAAAAGCTAATAGCTTTAAAAAAAATTCAAAAAGCTTGCTACCAAACAGGCCCTATGTGTTTTGTTTATATGAACATAAGTGCTAATTAACAGCTGAATACCATTTTTGATTTTATCTCTTCACAAATCTGAACTATTGCATAAAACTTATAGTAATAGCATTGTTTCAACTTTGGTACCGGAAGAGTTAAGTGTTCTAGAGCTTAATTAAGTTATCTTTTTTCACATATGAAGCGTGTAGGATTAAACATATCTACTTAAGAGCTTTCTACAGCAAGATAGAAGTTGTCAAATAGCGAAAAAGAACATTTATATGATTATACAGCTCAGCAAGATAAGAGCATCGTAGTT